>OV702280.1:315201397-316405820 GCA_916181665.1 Avena sativa | reverse complement strand
TATAGGTACTTGTACGGATGTTTGTTTGTCGAATTTTTGTAGTTTGGCTAAGTAGGCTTGGCCCACCAGATAAGGCGTGTTGCTTGGCCCATCGTACGACTGCTCGGCCTCAATTTTATGCACCAGCCATCGAGTCGCAGCCTCGGAGTCGGAATGGATCAGAACGGGGGTACATACCTGATCCCCACGACCAAACCCTGTGCCCCTCACCGATGTACTCCAAAGGCGGCAATAATCCATCTGTTCCATAAACCAACCGCCTCGCCTAGGGCTCCGCCGATCTCGGCACGGCGATCGGCGATCGGCGATCGAGATGGGCGAGCGCAAGGTGCTGAACAAGTACTACCCCGCAGGACTTCGACCCGTCGAAGCTCCCGCGGCGGCGCCAGCCCAAGAACCGGCAGACGACGGTGCGCATGATGCTCCCCATGCGCGTCCGCTGCGCCGCCTGCGGCGAGCACCTCGCCCCGGGCACCAAGTTCAACTCCCGGAAGGAGGACGTCCCCGAAGAGAGGTACCTGGGCGCCATCCCGGTGTACCGGTTCTACATCCCGGTTCTACATCCGGTGCACGCGGTGCGCCGCGGAGATCACGTTCAAGACGGATCCCAAGAACTCGGGCTACGCCGTCGAGTCCGGCGGCTACGAGCCGAGGCGCGGTGCGGCGGAGGAGGACGATGGGGCGGGGGCGAAGCGGAGGCGGAGTGAGGGCGAGGACGCCATGACGGCGCTAGAGGGACGGGCCCGCGACGCCGTGCGCGAGATGGCCATGGACGCCGCGCAGGAGGAGATGCGGTCGCTCAGGTCAAGGCACGCCCTTGTCACGCAGGAGCAGCTGCTGAAATCGCTGAGCAAACGATCGTGTTGCTGACGACCGTAAGGCCTTGCAAGAGCAGGAGGAGGAGGACGAGAAGCTGATCAGCTCTACCAAGTTCCGCTGCTCCAAAGACTTCGTTTCGCGGATCGAGGAGGAGGAGGAGGAAGAAGAGGATTTCTTCGAGGCGTGCATGGCCAGGTCCACGGCCATGGAGGCCAGCTCCCAAGCACATAAGAAGCAGCGACATGCTGCCCCGGTTGTTTCCCCGGAAGGAGGCTCGGCACAACTCAGGAAGCCAAGGCAAGGCGCTTACAGACAAGGCTAAGAATGCTCTTCAGTTGGTCTGCTGCAGCTATGACGACGACGAGGAGAGCTAATGATCCAGTTGTACCCCCCCCCCCCCCCCCCCCCCCCCCCCCCCCCCCCCCCCCCCGAAAATGTGTATGTCTAGGCCAGATGTTACAAAACTACACAGATCTCACTATCACATTATTGAGATGATATATCTCAAAGCTTAATTTGTTTGCGCATATTCAGAACGCACATAGTTGCATGCCCGTATACTAGTACAACAAAAACGGGCAATGGACACGTACGTCAATTAAGCGAATAGCATTACAGTATGTGTGTTGCATCACAAATAGTAGCTTTTGTGCAAAGTACATGTTCAATTAACTATGAATCTCTATTATGAACATAGTGCTGACTGAACATGTAGTGTCATATTCTGATTTGGCTTTATGTCGCAAAGCAGGTTTATATTTTCAGTGTGGAAAGCTCATTTGTTGCGTTGGATCCCAAAGAGCGTGTAAATGACTAGTAGTTAGCTGAAATTGGTTTATGGATTGAGCCCATTATAGCACCGTAATAGCCGATTTTGTTGTTTTTGTTTCTCGAGTTGTGACTCAAATTTGGATTTTTTTACAAATTCAGATATGCATATTGTCCCTCGAGAATTTGAGTTAGGATAACAGGTTCCACGACAAGCTTGGATGCCACTTATCATGTGTCATTGTACTACAATATTGCGCACAGATGCATATGCGATTATGTCAACGAGAAATCTCATGCAATTCAGTCTTGTGCTGTAGAGGGACCTTGAGCTTCGAATCGACCGGCGAACAGTACATGATACTCCATATACCCCGCGAAGGAACTTCTGAATGAAGGCACGATTAATACAATTGGACAGACATCGACAGAACAACTTAGATAATACGAGCTCATCTGCTAAGTCAAGCTGGTTCGAGACAGGAAGGGTGCGCACGTATAGAAAGAGGCAAGACGCTTAATTATGAGTTAGCCTCAGAATAAGCCAAGTCTTGACAATGAGCCTCGCTATGTCAGCTAGCTAGTCACATGGGAAAGGGAATTAAAGAACTGATTAACTAATCACAAGTGTGTCCATCCCTCAAATTAAGTCATCAGCTGGAGACCGATCGAATCGACTCATTTCTAATTAATCTTTTGCTGCTGTGACATAAACATCTTCTGCTGTTTAAAATATGCATGCCCGTCGCCATCTAGTATATCTCTCTTTCTAGCTAGCGTTGCCGTGTTTCTCCTCCTGATTTTGGCTCCTTGTTGGTTGGATTTTGCTTGCCGCGACGTACACTGTCCCAGGGTCGACGTACGACAGAGCTGACGCTCGATCGACTGCGAGAGATAGATATAGAAAAGGCGTCGAGCGTGGGTGGGCGGGGGCAGGGTTTAGACAAACAAAAAGGGGGAGGGTCGCTGAAAATTAAGTGGCGCGCGTACGTGCTTTGTGCGCACAAACTTGCCGCGGGTTTCCATTTCTCCTGTCTAGCTATGCAAATGCAACGTACTGGCTGGCTATAGATCTATTAATATGACATGAAGGAGCATTGGAATGCTTTGTTGGACAAGAGAGTGGTCGTTTCGTTTCCATTGCTAGCCTAAGAGCGACTCTAGCCGAAGCCTCAAAACCGGTTAGAGGAGCAAAAATTCGGTTTTTAGTCCCACCGCCTATAGCCGAACCCCTATTGGCGTTAGATGAGAAAAAATTAGGAACCGCCCTTCGCGGCTCTCAAATATAGGCGGCCGTGACCTCGGCTCCTAAAATATCTCCACCCACCCTGATCACCCGCCGCGCCGCATCTTCACCAGATTCGACTCCGACGACCGGCCAGGCGACTAGCCGCTGCCACCCCCCGTCCCCCGAGCCCCCGCTGACCCTCCTGAGGTTCTCTGGCTCGTCGCCTCTCCCTGTAGCCGTCGAAATTGAGTCGCGCAACCTAGGGTTTCCGCCCCCAACTCCGGCCCCGCCGTGGTATGACCCAAGCCTTGCCGCCGATGCGAATGTACCGGATCCGCTACATCCACACCTCTGGTATGTCTTCCTCCTCTCAGCGCTCGTTCGGCGGTCGGCAGAACTCGAATTTAGTCGGACTACCGGTCCCTGCTCGTCCAGGATCGGCTATCACCCAATAGCTCGCCGGCCTGCCACTTCCAATCATCAAATGCGATGATTGTGGCAAGTTGGTGGAGCGTTGGGTCTCGAAGATGGATTTTCATCCCGGTTGGTTGTTCTTCAAATCTTCAATAGATAAAATAAGTTCTTGTAAATTGCGTGTCAATTGTTTTGAAAACTTGCGGTACAAACTAATCTCGATATTTTGCTTCAATATGTAGAAAACTTGCAAGTTTTGGTATTGGGAAGAGGAATACATTGATCTATTTCTCGATAGAAAT
The DNA here is from genome assembly GCA_916181665.1 of Avena sativa. Lineage (NCBI taxonomy): Eukaryota > Viridiplantae > Streptophyta > Magnoliopsida > Poales > Poaceae > Avena > Avena sativa. The sequence continues at coordinate 316,402,289 of OV702280.1, read as the reverse complement.
ATACTCGATGTTCGAGCAATGCTTGCGAGAGATGGTACTACCGATGACGCATCGTCGAAGCTAGAAGATGATACGCAGAAGGTGTGCAAGCCGAAGGGAGACAAGGGCAAAGATGTGGGCAATCATCATAAAGAAATGGACAAGATATTAGTAGAGCTTGTAGGATCAGTGAAAGAAGTTGTGTTCTTACTAAAATGTCTTATTTGTCTTGCTTTTGTTTTTGGAGTAGCTCTCTTAACTAGGAACTAGTCCTTTAATTAAGTTTAGTGATGAGTAGGCGAGTTAACTTCATATGTAAAACTCTTAAGAGGTAATTTATCTAGTGTTTAATTTAATGTTCGTATGTATATCAAGTGTTTGATACAATGTTTGAGTAAAATCTAATGGATAGGGGGCTAAATATAGGAGTTTGGAATTGGAACACACTTTTTAGACGGGAAAATTTGCTCCATTAATGGATAGGGGGCTGTTTGCTCCTCTAAATTTTAGGACTTCGGCTAGAGTTGCTCTAATCCACCCCTTTGTGCAACGAATGAAAGGAACGATTTGTTGTTTATTTGATTATTTCTCTTCCTTTGTTCTCTTTTATAAGATGTTTGACAAGCTAGAGAGGTTGTTATAAAATGAAATGGACGGAGTACTGCCACCGTTCAGAATGTATCTAAATATCTTTTAGTGTATAGGTTCGTAGAGGTTCAGACTAAATCTATACACTAAAAGGCGTCTAGATATTGTTGCATGGCACACCTTTCTTTGCCTCTGATATCAACGAGACGTCACTGTCTCGTCCATAAAGATCTTCATATTTGCAAGGCTTCACTCATTTTCTTCAATAAACACTAGTGGAGACAGGGCCTCTAGTCCCGGGCCGTAAGGGCCTCTAGTCCCGGTTTTTCAACCGGGCCTAATCAAGCGGGACTAGAGACCCAACACTAGTCCCGGCCCAGTTACCAGCCGGGACTAGTGGGTGCCCACGTGGCTGCCCCTGCGCGCTCAGAATGCACCCCACTAGTCCTGGTTGGTGCCACGGACCGGGACTAGTGGATCTCTGCCGCAGCAACATTTTGCGCCTTTTCTCTGTCGTGGCGGAGCATTATCTTGGACTAGTGATTTCTTTGCCGCGGCAGCATTTTGTGCCCTTTCTCTGCCGCGGCAGAGAATTCATTTTGTATTGTTTTATTTATTTATTTTTCATTTCAAAATGGTTTTTGAATATTTGTATGCCACCACATATCGTACACGTTCTTGCATAAATATAAGATAACTTGTATTACGAAATCGAGTATACAAATATATACAATTTACATAGTTACATGGAGATCACAGAATACCGGGACTAGAGCACAAATAGTTCGATTACATGGAGATCAGTAGCGCCTATTCATACTAAATTCTCCGAAATCGTCTACGATCTCTTTGAAAATAAATCCCCTCAGCTCCTCCGCAATTGCTAGTACGGGTTGCTCTGGTAGTAGTTGATCCCGCATTCTCTCGAACTATATATAAGAAAAAGGAGATCAATATGTATCAATCATGATAACAAAAGGTGACGGTAATAAAATGATGGTGTGAATGAATTGCTTACGTCGACTCTATAATCATTGTGTTCGGTGGTAAACGTGCGAATAGACTCGCAAACGTAGAATCCACATAGATTCGACCCCCGTGGCTGCCTCGAGCACTTTACGAGAATAGAATTCAATCAAAATAATAATCTAGAGCATCATTATTATATTGAAACTCGAAGTAAATAGATGCGCGGACATATCACGTGCTACTTACCGAGACTGCCCTAAACGTCATCTTCTCACTAAATACATCCGTAACCTCGCGCTTGAACAGATCCAAACCCTGCCCAACAAATAAAATGAATGAATGAGTTATTCATTACCTGATATCTCAGGAAATCAACGAAAGATACCGATATAGCGCGAAACTTACTTCTGGAGCATGTCCTGCATGCTGCGGAAATCTTCCAGGTTTCTCTTTGATGGGTCCATGACATCAACTCTTCTCTTATCAAGTTGAATGTCTAGCAGAACCTAGTGGAAGCTGCAAACATTTATATATACATCAGTTATACTTATTAGCATCGACTAATCAAAAGTGAATGTGTACAACAGAGTAAGACCCTCACCTGAAATTGTAAGGAAACAGTATGTGGTCAGAGAAATTTTGCTCCAATAGAAACCTTAGAATGTTTTCCTCCGTCTCCTCGGGGTTATCCCTTAGCGTGGCTATATGCACTTTATCTGGGTCAATGAACCCGATATTATATTTTTTTTTTTACATTCCAGCATCTTCATTCTGCATAATAAGGATAATTACATGTTCTGAACTGAACAACTGAAAAATCGAACATGTAGACAATGAATTCAACAACTTACAGACAGCTGAGGATGGATTTGTCCAGGGCGTCGACATGGTATAACTGGAACAGTTCTAGAAACTCAATATGGACCTCTTCGGGTCTGAAGTAGTACTGACGTGGGACATTGGCTACGATAAATATTCTCCCCTACTTTATGACCGTCGAGTACCATTGATAGAGATTCCGCATTTGTGTTGGCAGTTCTCTCAGCCTCTCTTTGCTGACCAAATCCTCACCTGCGACATATTTAGGGGCTAGTGGCATCTTGGATAGATGGTCGAGTTGGGGGCCTAACAGTTCATCAAGTGTAATTTCCATGTTGGCCACCAACTCCGCAGCTATTGACATATCAAGTGGCTGTTGTGCGAGGAGTGGAACGTTTTGTGAAACCACCTTGAGGGGTGCGATCATTTGTTTTGTCTGTTGTCCAAGAAGGGGAACATCTGATTTTTTACTGATTGCATTTTTGGTCCCGCTTGCACCTGTGCTTGCTGATTTTTTACCACTTGCACTTGATTTGCTTGATTTACTTGATTTTCTCTTCGCCACTTCTTTTTGAAGTGTGCGTAGATAGCCATCTGGCTTATGGTGCAACTCATATTGCGATGGTGTATTCAGAAAATCAAGTACATATGCCTTTTGCTTCTCGGTGTATACCGGAGCGGGCTCGGGTTTCTTCTTCTCAAAATGTGCCGCCACTTCGGCCTTTGATATCGCTGCAGATTCCGCATCAGTATGATCGTAAGGTCAGATGGGAAGATTCTGATGAGGCACTGTTGGGAGGGGCGATATTTTCCGTTTTGGGCTGTCGCGTCCTTTAGTACTCACTGACGGAGCACGCTTCCGCTTATTGTCCTTAGCAGGCGGCGAAGACTGCTGAGCCTGCGGCGGAGATCGAGATGGACTCGGGATGTGGTGGTCGTAGTGTTGGAATTATGCCCTAGAGGCAATAATAAAGATGTTATTATTATAATTCTTGTTCATGATAAAGTTTATATTCCATGCTAGAATTGTATTAAGCGGAAACTTTAATACTTGTGTGGTTTGTGAACAACACTGTGTCCCTAGTATGCCTCTATGGACTAGCTCATTGATTAATGATGGTTAAGGTTTCCTAACCATAGACATGAGTTGTCGATTAATAATGAGATCATGTCATTGGGAGAATGATATGATGGACAGACCCAAACTAAGCGGAGCAATTAGATCGTGTCATCGTGTTCATCTTTGCGAAGCTTTTACTATGTCAAATATTGTATTCCTTAGACCATGAGATAATGCAACTCCCTGGTATCGGAAGAAATCTTTGAGGTCATCAAACGTCATCCTATGAGAGGGTGATCATAAAGGTGTCTCTTAGGTGATCGGAAAGTACTTGTTGGGTTGTATGTATCGAGATGGGATTTGTCCCTCCCAAGTCGGAGAGATATACTTCGGGCCCACTGGGTAATCGATATCAACACCGCTTGCAAGCATGTGGTTAAGGAGTTAATCACAAAGTGATATCGGATTACGGAACGAGTAAAGTACTTGCTGTGAACGAGATTGAACTAGGTATGCCGATACCGACGGTCGGATCTCGGGCAAGTAAAATATCGCGTGACGAAGGGAATATATATATGGGATTAGTTGAATCCTGGCATCGTGGTTCATCCGATATGATCATCGATGAGTATGTGGGAGTCAATATGGGTTTCCAGACCCCGCTGTTGATTATTGATAGAATATCATGTCTGCATATTCTCGAACCCGTAGGGTCACACACTTAACGTGCCTCGACGCTAGGATAGAATGGATAATTGGTTTATGAGTTTTTGTTTAGAGTCTCGGATGAGATCTAGGACATCATGAGAGGTTCTGGAATGGTCCGGAGAATAATATTCATATAAGGCAATGCAGTTTTTGGAGTTCGGAATTATTTCGAGTTATTCGGTATTGTACCGGAAGCTTCTAGAACCTTCCGGAGTGGGACCAACGTGGCTCCACTTTCCGGGAGGGGGCATGGGCCTATGAGGGAGTGCCCTGTCCGCATTGGGCCAGGGGCACAAGGCCCCATAGGGCCCAGCCGGCCAAGCACCTAGGGAAACCCTAGGGGAGCTTCTAGAAGGGGGGAACTTGCCCCCCACTCCTTCCTCCTTGGCCGCCGGCCTAGGACTTGGGGGAGGGGAAAGGGCCAGCCTCCCAACCCTCTATATAAAGGCGCACCCCTCCCAAACCCCACTCCTTCAACCCTAGACGCCATACTGCTGCCCTCCAGATCTCTCTCTCTCCCGACTGCGCGTAGGCGAAGCCCTGCTGCAGAAACTCTCCACCTTTGCACCACACCGTCGTGTTGTAGATCCAATCCATCTCTCCACCCTACTTGCTGGACCGAGGAAGGAGGAGACGTCGAGGTGCCGCATGTGTGCATCCCTCGGAGGCATCGCCACTTGCGGTGTTAGATCGGATCGGATCGGATCGCGAGGAGGAGAAGCGAGTACGACTACATCAACCACGTTCGTTGAACGTTCTACTGTGCGAATCTTCAAGGGTATGAAGATCTCATCTATCCCCCCTCTCGTTGTTTTCATCTCCTAGATTAGATCTTGGCTTTTCCCGTTCGCATCCGTAGAAAATTTTGATTTACTATGCTGCGAAACCCTTCAGTGGTATCAGAGCTAGATCTATGTGTAGATGTGTTTCACGAGTAGAACGCAACATGGTTGTTGCGGGCGTTGATGTTTTATGTTGCAAGCCTCTTGTTCGTGTACTTCTTATGACGCGTGTCAACACCCGGATTTTTCAATCCTAGATGCCTGTTATGCCATACATCGCAATCCCAGGATTACCATTTTTGCGAGACATAACAGAATTGGATACCATAGTACTTCATCCATTACAAACGATACATAAGTTCTTACACAAATGGGGATCTCATGATCCAGTTCTTAATACAACCTCAAGCAGCGGAATACGTAATGATAACGGTAGCGTAGGCGAAGCTCCATCTTCGGGGTCACAGGCAATGCTGACGATGGGAGATGATCCTAGTTGTCGTAACCTTCCTGGGGTCCATATTCCAGGTACTCCTCTTCATAGTCTGGCCATGGGAATAGCCAGGGACAAAGCCATGAGTACTCTTTAAGTACTCGCAAACTAATACTAACAGGTAAGGGGTTTTTGGATAATAGGACACTAGGCTCTAGGGTTGTTTTGCAAAAAGCCAGGTTTATCTCTACTAAGTTCCAAAGCTAGTCACAATTTTATAAATCCTAAGTGGGGACTTGTATTTCCAGTCACAACTCTGCTGTGGTCAAGTCAAAGTCTCAATTCATTTCACAAGTCATTTTGAAAAGTCTGACGGGGAAACAGTATGGCCACTCCAACTGTCCATAACCGTAGACGCAGCTATTCGAATAGTTTGACACTCTGCAGATATTGTACACTTTCACCACAACATTTGATACATCCGTCAGGAACAAATCCTGAATTCACCATACTCAGTATGCGGATAATCAATCCTAACCTTTCAATTACACGCCCTAGTATAAGCACCTCTCCTGTGAGTTTGGCCTCCCAACCATGACCACTGTCATCTTGGGTACTGCACAGGTGGACAATCTTCACAAGGTAGCCTCAGCTCAGACCTTGGCCGGGAGGGAACTAATACCAAGGTATATAAGTTTCCAGTCAAGCCCTACCCAATATTCGGGTATTGTGGTTGTACGCTAAAATTGGAATGGTATCGCATCCAGACAACCATCAGTTTTATAAAGGGCTAAGGCTCATGCCTCAACATTTTCATCACCAAAATCATCAAGTGTTTGGAAACACATGTCCAAAACATTTCAATAGAATGATCCATCATTCCAAGGTTTTCATAACCATTTTCCACCAAGTATTCCCATCTAAAAGTTGATCAAGTTTTATGCTTAGCACTAGCATCTACAGGTGGGGGTAGTACAAATGAGGGGTGGTAACTAGTGGAGTTTCACTAAGTCCAACCTTATATCTTAGGCTGATATCAAGGTTTCTAGCTTAGGCCAAATTTTATGCTCTTTATGCAACCTTCAGCACAACTGTCTAGTATCTACCAAACTCTTAGGTAGACTCTAAGTAAGCTTTGATAAAGAAATAAAATAAGAAGCTTGCACATAAAACTAGGATTTGGTTTAGCAAGGGGGTATGATCACATATGCTTAAGGCATATAGTAGTCATATCTCAAGTATGGGTTTGTGGCATCGGTAGGGTATCTGGCAAGGGTTAGCTTGCATCAATATCAGTATAAGCTTGCATAGGTATAGTATCTTGCAAGTGTTAGCTTGCCTTGTGCAGAGCAGTGGTTGAAGTTCTCCTCGGCTTCCTCTTCGTAGTATCCTCCTTCCTCCTCGTATCCTTGATCGGTACTAGCGTCTATGAATAAATACGAGGTACACAATCACCAAACAATAATTAACTACTTGCAATCATCACACACAAGGGTCCTATAGATGATCTAGCATCATCTCTAACATTACAAGGTTAAGGCTTGGTTTAAATCTTTTTATTTTTAGAGAAGTAATTTCTACTCATTGAAAAATTACTTAAGATTTAATATTCTCCAAACTAAACATGGGATCATGTTGACACATGTCATCACCACATATTGTAGTCCATGGTAATGTGATTTAAAGTGGTGTCACAATTTAATAAGGTTTTACCCTTTTATTTTAATTAATTAAAGTGGCTAGAAATGCTTATGTAGCATTCTTTTATTACTTGAACATTATTTCTGCAAGTAAACCTATATATTTTTATATATTCTGAAAGGTATGGTTAAATGTGATTTTTGAGAGTTGGAATCAACTCAAAAGCTTTTATGGTTTAAATTTGAAAAATGTTTGAATGCAGAAAAGCTTCTGCCTTGTTATTTTTACTATGGGTTATCTACAGATCCAAATGACTTGAATCCAACGGGCTTGGATTAAGAATTCACAGACCTTTCCATCAAAATTGGTTTTATTCAAATTGGTGCACTGAATCGATCTGGGTTGATTTTTGAAGTTGGGTGCTGAAGTATGTTTGAATTGAAATAGAAAAAGATTTAATTTGAATTGCTGGGCTGCGCGGGAAAATTTACTGGGCCGGCCTGCTAAGCGCAGTGCTCCCGCGGGCTGCTTAAGTGGGTGTCCCCACTCGTCAGTGACACGGGGCTGGGCGAAGCGGTATGGGGCAACGTGGATCGTGTGATCTAGATCCAATCCAACGGCTGGGGGTCATCGTCGACGCGAGACAACTCCGGCGAGAACGAAACCTAGCGCGGCCAGTGAGGGGTGTTGGGGGCTCACCGGGGTACGGGCGAGGGTCGGCGAGGCGGGCGAACGACGAAGTCAACGACGGCGAACCTCCTGGTACCGGTGGCTTCTCCTGGGGCGGCTCCAATCGCTGGCTCCTTTCTTCTCCAGAGGCGGCGGGCTCCGGTGAAATTCCGGCGAGGTGGTGCTCGCCTTGCTCTGAGAACGGTGTGGCACGGTCAGTGAGGATAGGGGAGTGAGATGGTGTGAAGAAATCGTGCGGGGTGGCCTCTATTTATAGTCGAGCGAGGGGACCGTCGGGGCGCACGGTGAGCTCGTCGGGGGCGACGTTACAGGCGGCTAATGGCATGGGCAAGGGTAGGGGACGGTGCTGTGTCCTGGCGATGCTCAACGACATGGTCGCAAGGCATGGGGCGGTGTGGTTTGGTCTGGAACGGCCGGTGCTCTGCGCGGCAGAGGCGGCGTCTTCGACGGCGGGCGGTGGCTGTATAGCACGGGGCGGCAAACGAGGATGTCTGGCGGTCTCCTGGGTCGGTGGTGATCGTGTGTGCACGCGGTGAGGGCGGCGCGCGGTCTGTGGACGCTGGTCGAGGGTGTCGCTCTGGCGCACGCTCGGCATGGTCTGGGCGCGGCTTGTGCGCGTGGTCCAGGGCTTGGCAACGCTCGCGGCTGGGACAGGGAGTGGCGGTGGACGGTGGGCTGCCTCCCAGACAAGGTTGGCACGGCTAGTTCTTCCTCTAGCCTGCTGTCCACAATGGGGTGACATGGGGGTGCTCGGCTGTTCACCATTGATGGCAATGGCAAGCTCACAAGAGTGCTAGTGTTGGCTAATCTTTCTAGATGATCTACTGAGTTGTGTGTGAGCTAACTAGGGAACAAGTTAGGCAAGAATCACTGCACACTATAGTGTTTGATGTTTTGTTTGATTTGTGTCTGCAACCTGTTTGATGAAATGGCCGCATGAAATCAAGTTTTGAATTTTGAAATGAATTTTGGTGGGTTTGCTAGATTGGTGCTGGTGAGTCTGCAGATGCTTGGGTTTTGAAAGTTGAGCTTGTTTGAGTGGGTTTTGGAAAAGTGGGATCTTCCCATATGAAGAAGATTCAATTTTGAATTGTCATTTAAACTATGCATTTGAAAGTTTCTGGATGATCACAAAGTGGGCCTTGATACCTTCTTATGAGTACATTTAAGGGGTGCAAAGATCCAGAAAAGTTTCTGTTAGGTTTTGAAAGTTTGAGACAGCCAAAGTAGGCATGGGAGTTAAATTGGTCAAAATGACCATTCACTTAATATATTTGTTTTGATTTACTTGTCTTTAGGAAAAGTGTGGGAAATGTTTTAGATGATGTTCATTTCACCTAAGAAACATTTTACAAGCAATGGATCACACAAACAAGGTGGTTTTTAAAGAAATTCAAAATCCATGCATACACATATACATGCATTCATGAGTTTATTTAGAAAAGTTTTTGTTAACCCCTAATCTTGATGATTAGTGTTTGATGATCTAAGTTTGGTATTTTTGGGATGTTACAAACCTTCCCCCCTTAAACAAAATCTCGTCCCGAGATTTGAAAAAGGACGAAAAGATTACCTAGGATTTGAAGAGATCGGGAAACTCCGTCCTGATGTGATCTTCGCGTTCCCACGTAGCTTCCTCTTCTGTGTGGTTGCTCCACTGAATCTTGAGAAACTTGATGCTTCGGGTTCTGGTAGTTCGAAAAGCTTCTTCCAAAATGTGGATGGGCACTTCGGGATAGGTTAGGTCATTGTTGATCTCTATGGTCCGGTGATCGATATTTTTGAACACTTCGGTCTTCTCGGGGACTTCGAGACACTTGCGAAGTAACGAGATATGGAACACATTGTGCACAGCTGACATCTCTTCAGGTAGTTCCAATTGATAAGATACCTCTCCTCGATGGTTCAACATTTTGAAAGGTCCGATATATCTGGGGGCTAACTTTCCTTTGAGTTGGAAACGCTGCATTCCCTTCAATGGCGACACTTTCAGATAAACAAAATCTCCGATGTTGAAGGCGAGGTCTCGACGTCTCTTGTCGGCGTAACTCTTCTGTCGGGATTGGGCTGTCTTGAGGTGCTCACGGATCTTGTGAATCTTCTCTTCTGCTTCTCGTAGGATGTCGGGTCCGAAGATCTGACTCTCTCCTACTTCCGACCAGTTCAAAGGGGTGCGGCACTTTCTTCCGTACATGAACTCGAATGGGGCCATTTGCAAACTGGCTTGGTAACTATTGTTGTATGAAAATTCTGCAAACGGCAGACAGTCTTCCCACTTGGATCCATATTCTAGCACACATGCTCTAAGCATATCTTCGAGTATTTGGTTTACTCGCTCCGTTTGTCCATCGGTCTGAGGGTGATACGCGGTACTGAAATCTAGGCGGGTTCCTAAACCTTCTTGGACTTTCTTCCAGAATCTCGAGGTAAACTGAGTTCCTCGATCCGATACTATGTTCTTGGGGACTCCATGCAAACTAACGATTCTAGCGATGTACAACTCTGCTAGCTTCGAACTCTGATAGGTGGTTTTGACGGGCAAGAAATGGGTGACTTTGGACAATCTGTCCACTATGACCCAAATAGAGTCATTTCCCCTACTAGAAGTAGGTAGTCCAGTGATAAAGTCCATTCCTAAAGAATCCCATTTCCATTCCGGAATTTGCAAAGGTTGCAACAATCCAGCGGGTCTTTGATGTCCGGCCTTGACTCGCTGACATATATCACACTTGGCGATATAGCTTCCGATTTCTCTCTTCATCTTATGCCACCAAAATTGCTCTTTCAAATCTTGATACATCTTAGTTCCTCCGGGATGGATAGAATAAAGAGTATCATGAGCCTCCTTCAAGATAACTTCTTTTAACTCAGAATCTGATGGTACACAAAGGCGTCCTTTGTACCACAAAACTCCTTCTTCGTCCTTGGTGAATCCGGGTACTTTGCATGTACCGATACGACGCTTGATTCCGTCGATACTGGCATTTTCCTTCTGCGCTTCTTTAATCTGACTGATCAAAGTGGGCTGAAGTTCTATGCTAGCCAAAAATCCTCCACTTACTAATTCCATTCGAAAATCTTCCATCTCTTTGTGCAAACTTGGTTGCTCCTTCAAAATCATGGAGTTCAAGCGGCACGGCAATCTGCTAAGGGCATCGGCTACCACGTTGGCTTTACCAGGGTGATAGTGAATGTCCAGGTCGTAATCCTTGATTAGCTCAATCCATCTTCTCTGCCTCATATTCAGCTCCTTCTGAGTGAATATATACTTTAGGCTCTTATGATCCGAATAAATCTCACAACGGTTTCCCATCAGGTAATGTCTCCATGTCTTCAGGGCTAGAACTACGGCTGCGAGTTCGAGGTCATGGGTTGGGTAATTTTGTTCATGTTGCTTCAATTGTCGTGATAGATAAGATATAACTTTGCCTTCTTGCATTAGCACACATCCGAGACCAATCTTGGATGCGTCACAATACACATCGAAGGGCTTCGTGATATCCGGCATGATCAAGATTGGGGCTGAAATCAATCTCCTTTTGAGTTCTTGAAAACTCGCTTCACATTTGTCTGTCCATTCAAACTTCCTGTCCTTCTTCAGCAATTGGGTCATGGGTCTGGCGATACTAGAGAATCCTTCTACAAATTTGCGGTAATATCCCGCCAATCCGATAAAAGCATGAACTTGGGTTTGAGTGGTTGGGGCTTGCCAATCTTCTACATCTTTCACTTTGGCAGGGTCAACGGCAATTCCTCCGGCTGATACAATGTGACCGAGGAATCCTACTTCCTGTAACCAGAATTCACATTTGCTAAATTTTGCATACAGCTGATGCTCTCTAAGGGTTCCAAGAATGGTCCTTAGGTGTAGCTCATGTTCTTCTTCTGATTTGGAATAAATCAGAATGTCATCGATGAAAACAACGACAAATTTATCCAGGAAGTCCATAAAAATCTTATTCATGAGGTTCATGAAATAAGCGGGGGCATTGGTTAATCCAAAAGACATGACTGTATATTCATACAATCCATATCTGGTGGTAAAGGCAGTCTTTGGAATATCCTCTGCACGAATTTTGAGTTGATGATAGCCAGTCCTAAGATCAATCTTAGAAAATACTTTGGCACCAGTCAACTGATCAAACAAATCTTCTATCTTAGGCAAGGGGTACTTGTTCTTGATGGTGACATCATTCAACTTTCGATAATCCGTACACAAACGGTTACCTCCATCCTTCTTGTCCACAAACAAGACAGGTGATCTCCATGGGAACGCACTTGGTTGAATCAATCCGATTTCCAACATGGAATCCATTTGCTTCTTCAGTTCTTCTAGTTCTGACGAGTTCATACTATAGGGTCTCTGGGCTATGGGTCCTGTTCCGGGGATTAGTTCGATGATAAACTCGATATCCCGATCTGGGGGCATACCGGGCAAAACATCTGGAAATGCGTCGGGGTATTCACAGACTATCCGAACTTGGTCAATGGTAGGTTGGGCTAGACTCTTGTTACACTTGAATTGGCGAGGTAAGGTTTCAGATATATGCTCTACTGATATTCCGGTGGTACCGGTCATGGTGATGGCTTTCTTGGCACAGTCAATCAATCCTTTATGTTTGGACATACAATCCATTCCTAGTACTACTTCCAAACCTTTAGTTCCGAGTACTATTAGATTAGCATAAAAATCTATGCCATGGATTCGGATAGGGATGGCTTTGCAAATTTGCCTAGCCTTGGTGGTTGATCCAGGAATTTGTACAATCATCACATGCTTCAGTTCGGTTGGTTGAATTTTACTAGTGCAGGCAAATTCTTCGGTGACAAATGAATGCGATGCACCAGAATCAAACAACACTCTTGCAAGTACTGAATTAACAGAAAACATACCCAGCACGACGTCTGGCGCTTTCTAAGCTTCTTCAGCATGCATGAGAAAAAGACGGCCATTGCGGTTGAGTGAATTCCCTGGGGCAAATCTTCTCCCTGGCTGGACACGACGCTGCTGCTGAGCTGGGACATTGGCGTTGGGGGCTGTAGCATTCTTCTTTTTGGGGCACTCGTTGGAATAGTGGCCTTTATTTCCATAGTCATAACAGGTCACTTGTGACTTGTCCTTGGCTGCGACAGGCACAGCATTGCTTCCAGTCCTCGGGGCAGTGTTAGGGTTGGCGGTAGCATTGTTGGTGTTGAACTTGGGTGGGGCACGGGTGAAATTGCTAGAGTTGCCGGGGTTGTTGTGATTTCCTACGGGTCTAGGGTTTCCACGGTTGGGATAGGTTGGACGGGTCATAGGGGGTCTGTTGGTTCTTGGGGCAAATCCTGGAGATGGGTTGGGGCGATACTTTGGGGTCTGATGGGTTCCTGGTTGATGCATCATACGACGCTTGCGGTTCTCATTGGCCTGGTTGATCTTTCCTTCCATCTGGATATCAGAGTCGACAAGGGCTTCAATATCAACAAAGGGGATATTGACTAACACTGTCTGCATCTCGTCATGCAGACCATTCAGGAATCTTCCTTTCTTCTTGGCTTCGGTGTCTATCTCGTCTGGGGCATACCTAGCTAATGACAAAAATTTGTCACGGTATTCCACTACAGTCATCCTCCCTTGCTTCAGCTCTCTGAACTCGTCTCTCATTCTCTTGATCAAACCTGGTGGCACATGGGTTCTGCTAAACTTGACCTTGAATTCCTCCCAGGTCATCATTTGGCCTCCGGTCATTGCACGAACACTGTTCCACCATGCCCTGGCATCTCCGGCTAGATAGTGGGTGGCAAATAGAACTTTCTCGTTGGCTTCGACTCCTGCTACTTCTAAGTTATTTTCCATGGTTTGCAGCCAATCATCGTCGTCTAGGGGTTCTTCTGACTTGGTGAAAACAGGTGGGTTGGTATTCTGGAAATTCTTGAGCTTAGATCCGTGGTTGTCCTGATTTCCGTGGCCTTGGTTGTTGTGGGCTAGTTGGGCTATCTGTTGCAGAGTGGCTAGGTTGGCTTGACGTTCCGCTCTTTCAGCTTCGCGGTCAGAAGTCAACATTTGCAGGATCTGCAACATCGGGTCCGGGGCTGAACCACTTCCTCCACGTGGCATCTGAAGATTGATATGGATCATGAGTGTCACATCCCAAGATTTTCCAAATCTTGTAATGTGAAAATAAATTAATAAAACAAAACTTTGTTTGATTTTTAGAGCCAGAAGAAACTTTTTGAATTCAATTGGAACATCAAACCCATTTGAATTAAATAAAACCCTAAAGGGATTTAAAAAGATAAACATTTTAAATAAAGGAAAACAAAATATTTTGGAAACAATATTTTGGATCTTTTAAAATAAAAGATTTGGTATTCAAAAGAAAAGATGGATTTATAAATAAAGATTATTTTATAAAGCCAAATTAAACCTTGGACAAGCTTTGGTTTTAAAACATTTGTTTTGAATAAAAATAGCAAAGGTTAATTTAAATAAAGTAATAGGGATTTAATATCCACCTTTATTTAGATAAAAGGTTTTACCAATTTAAAATTTAAACATCAAAACTTATTAAAATATTTAAAATAAGTTTTCTCAAATAATTGATATTCATAATTAAAACCTACTAAAGTGTTTTAACTTTATTTTAGATTTTAAAATAAACATTCTCAATAAAACAAACCCTAGTTGAATTAATAATGAAAGTCTATTTTATTTAATGGACTCTAAAATAAAATGTTATTTTGTTTTAAAACAAGATTTCCAAGTATTTAATATTTCCAAATAAAGCCTACTGATTTGGTTTTGAAAATAATTAGGTTTCAAATAAATATTTTATTAATAAAATCAAACTCTATTTGATTTAATAACTAAAACCCATTTTATTTAATTATTAATAGTCCCTAAAATAAAAGGTTATTTTGTTTTAAACAAATTTTCCAAATATTCTTTATTTTCAAATAAAACCTACTGATTTGATTTTGAAAATATTTGGATTTCAAATGGGGATTTTATTAATATCAAACCCTATTCTAATAATAAACCATGGTCCATTTTATTTAATTAATAAATGGAACCTAAAAAGATTTAAAATATTATTTTGAGATTTGGTTTATGGTGATAAACAGAACCAAAAACCCATTACAATGGTTTGAATTATTTGAATGCTTGAATAGTTGGATGAAATTCAAAACAGAAAAATAGATTTAGAAATAGAAAAAGATTAGACAGAAAAAATAGAGCAAACGACCTGGCCCAGCTGCTCAGCCCAGGAAGCCCAGAACCAGCCCAGCTTTCCTTCCCGAAAGAAAACGATTCGCACGCGATATCAAACCCACAAAGAGAATGACGGGTGGACCCTCCCCTCCTTTCTTCTTTTTTCCACTGACTAGCGGACCCCACTTTCCCAGCCGTCTCCTTCCTCGCGACGACCACGCCGGCCGTTTCTGCCGTTGATGTCGCGGCTTCAATTCGCAGTAATGCCACGCTTTAACCGCGCTGCGACCATGGCCTATTAATCGCCAGCGTTTCCTCCTCCTTTCCCCTCACTCGCCACTCCCTCTCTGCCCCGAGGCTGCTGCAATTTGAGCTCGCACCACCGCAGCTCCAACCACCGTCCTCCCTCGATTCCGGCCAAGCCACACCCCTCCTGCCTCCACAAGCACCCAAGCACACTCCCCACTACCTGGCGCATCTCCCAGTACCCTCTGTTCGACCGCGGGCGCCCCAGAACGTTGCCTACGTCAAGCTTCCGGCGCCGCCGCGTCTGTCTTCAATTCCGGCAAGAACTCAGGTAGATTCCGACCGCCCCGTACCTTCTCGTTCATGCACGTGACCTCTCCGTGACCTCCCGCACTTAACCATGCCTCTGTATTGTTCTAGGACGATCTACAACGTCGTCTTCGACCACGACTGAGACCACCCGACGCCGTCCTCCACTCCGGCGAGAAATCCTGCCAAGACCAGAGTGCCCCTCGCCAGACCAACACCTCCTCGAGCACCACCGTGACCTCCTGAACCCGGTGAGCTTCTTCTCCTCCTCTCTCGCTTCCTAGAACCACCGCGAACCCCTCGCCTGGCCGTGCGCCGCTGCTAGCCGCCGTCGGCGCCGCTCACTTTTGGTCCAACGAGCCAGTACCGTAGGATCTAGTTTGAACGAGTGCGATTAGATCACTTACCGCGAAGAGGTACGCGTTCTGTGCCGCACGATCCAACTTAAATCCAACGCTCCGCAGCACACGATCCAGACGAACCGGTACCGTCCAGTAGAAAACTGCCGCGTGTCACTGATCTGTTTAAAAACTGATTTGAAAACAGAATATTTTGCAAACTCCAAACCCTTATATCTTTGGATCCACACGTCCAAATTTTACAAATTTTATGTCGTTGGATTCAGGAGAACAAGCCCTAGCCAACTGTGGCCTTAGTTTAGAAAATAGTACCTGTTAACTTGTTTGAATTTGCAGAAACATTTGTGTACTTGTTTAGGGTAGAAAAATTGTTTAAATTTGATTTTAGGATTAAATCTTTTGCAAAATGGTTTTTAGTGACCATACTGACCCTAGGAACCAACCCTTGGTGCTAAAAATGATTTTGGTAAAATATAGGTTGAATTATTTAACTTAGCCATTTTCTAACCAAATAAACTCATTGATTTTATTATGGAAATGTTTTTGCCAGGAAAACTTTGGGAAAATGTTTTGGACCAAACTTACTGACCCAAAACACCAAGCCTTGCCAAGGGCAACTCACTTGATGAAAAACCTAAAGTTTTGCTTTGATAAGAATAATTTTCACCACATAAAATGATGAATGAATTTTAAAATGGTCTTAAGATAAAACCCAATTGCAAATGACTTTGCCATTTTGGTAAATGACCAATTTGGGCCTTACAAAGTTTATAAACCTAGTAGAGACCAACCTTGCAAAAGAACCCTCCTTTGCATGACTTAGATTCCATTGCTATGTGTGTGTGAAATTGTTCGTTTAACCTTGGTTTGGAATGTTAGTTGATTTTGTGTTTTGCTTGATTGACTTATAGTGAACATAGCAAAGTGTGAGACTAGCAAATCAAGGAGTGAACCATCATTCCCTACCAAAAAGGCAAGTTACACTCTCATACAAAAGTCCTACTATTTTGATTATACTTAGTGGATTTTGAAAACATGCATGAAAAGATATTTCTGTACTTATGCTATGCTAAATCCTAATAGGATTCCCTATACACTCCTTAGTGAAAATATTGAAGTTGTACCTGCTTAGCCATGCTATATGCTATAATTTGAAAAAGAGATACATGTTGAGATTTTACAAAGATTGAGAAAAGGACTTGTGTTTTACATAATAAAACAAGGACTCAATGAACCACCTAGGTGGAGGATACTTTAAGTTTTGGAGAAGGTGGCAACAAAAGGGAACCATGTCTATGGCAATCACTTTGTGTTGTGCTCCAAAAGAAAACCACCTAGGAAACTTAGAGATCAAACATGCTTCTCCAATTGTGGCTTTCATGTGCAACCACATGCTATTATGGCTCTGGCTTAGTCAACTACATTAGGAAGACCTATACATTGTCTTTAGTTACCGGACATGGGGATCTGGAATGCTTCATGGGGGCTGAAGACAAGCTAGCAATGATGTATGGGAGGACCTTTTGGAAAGACTTCGTCACATTCTCAGTCTGCCAGTACTCCATCTTGGTGAGCACTAATCCAGTAGGCCACTGGTGGCAACAAGATGGGAATGTGTCATGTGGGTAAAGTGTACTCCTTCTGCAGAAGTAAATAAAATCTAAGTACTTAGCCGTGTCCCCGGTTATGGACAATAGTGAGCAACTAAAGTTTGAACTATGGGAGATCTCGACATTCCAACTTCTAATATAAAAACTTGATGCCCTTGTGTGTCTACCAAGGAATTCAAAGAGATTTTGTTAAACTTGTTGCACTTGGGGTTACCAAGGTGCTCAAGAGCATGATGTACTTGGGGTTACCAAGGAACTCATGGATTTTGATAAAACTTGTTGCACTTGGGGTTACCAAGGTGCTCAAGAGATTTTGACAAGGATTTGAACACTTGAGTTTCTACCAAGGAGTTCAAGGAACTTGGAAAAGAAATTTGACAAAGGACTTTAAAACCATTTTGAAAAGATAGGATAAAATATTGCTTTATGCAAATAAGCCTTAAACTCTACTTAGCCAAATGTGCATATAATGATAGGATCCACTCTTATTATACATAAAAGTGAAGCTTGCCAATACAATTCAAAATGTATTGACCCTTGTGGCTGTAACTTGTAATGTTGCAGGCTGATTGTTTTTAAATGAAGATTGTTTGATTGACTAGGACTACAAAGTCTACAACCAACATTTGCCTGTGGCACTTTGAAGATGAAGGACCCATGATTTTATTTATTCCGCTGCAATGTATTGTAATAGCCAAATGAGCTATGTTTGATGTAATAAACTTATATTATTCCTGGTTATAAATTTATATTATGACCTTTGTATCTTGGTATTACATCTTAACTGTGGATGCTAGCTATTGATCCAGGGACTAGCATTGTAAAACACAGGAGGACCCTACCTTATTAGGTTGGGACCCCTACAATGAGAAAAGAGGGAAATTTCTAAGGTTTTGGGTTTTTGAAAAGTTTTAAAGGTTTGACTCAGATTTTTCTAGCAACTTGCTTTTTCATTCATTCATTCATAGCACACAGTACAACACACACCACAACAAGGAAAAATAGATGGTTTTAAGAACCATTCTAAAATCTACGATACAGTGGGACCGACTACTACTCACTACGCTAGTGCTCAGTGCTACTACTCCTCGGAGTCTGTGGCTTCATCATCTTCAGCATCATCGATGAAGGCGAAATCATCCTCATCGGTGAAGAAGTCCATGGCCTGATCCTCCAGAAAATCATCGTCATCGCTGAGGTAGGAGTAAGGGTCTCCACGAAGATCCTCTCCGGCATTCTCCCTTTCCTCCAACTGCATGTCCCTCTCGTGGATGGTCTCTTCCAGAGATGAGATGCGATGGCGAAGACGGGCAATAATGCGCTCCTTCTTGTCGAGCTGACGGCGGCGAGACTTGCGATCCTTTGCTAGCATGGCGATGGTCTGATCCTTCGTCTTGATGATGGCAGACTTGTGGTTGCAATAGTCACGGCAGTTGTCCAATTCCTGCTGACGATCATACATCATGAAGCTAAGGTGGTCCAATTGAGTCTTTAGCTCGGGGTGGTATGGGGATTCCAGTGGTTGGCCATTGGCATCACGCCTTGGGCAAAACTCAAAGCGAGTACCCTTGATCTGATTGATGCTCTGCCCACACAGACGGGAAAGAGCTTCCTGCATTGCTCTGGCAAGTCCATCGAGCCAGTTGTTTTCCCTCAAGGTAAACTGAATTCCCTCCGCAGTGGGAGGTTCAATATTTCCTCGGAGACTTGCAACAATTAGCCACTTCAGATCTTCTCCTCCTTGATCATTGAGCTGAGCTCCGAAGAACTCGGGGTGTGGACGCTCCAGAAGTTCTGAAAGCTGATCTAGATCCCTCTCAAAGATAAAGTCTCCTCCATTCCCTAACTGATAAAACTTGATGTACTTCACGTCCATCTATAAAAATAGAGGATGAGTAGATTAGCAGAGTGATCAAGTGTGTCAAAATTTTATATATTTTGCAAGAGTTTTTTTGAGGAACATGAAGTTTTATTAAAGAATTCAAGAGATAAGAATGAGAATAAGTTTTCGTAAATATTTTTGTTCTTTGGTTTTGAAACTAAGTTTTTGGTTCAACGTCCAATCTAACTAGGGTATCCTATGGTCAGGATGCCTCCGATACCAACTTGTCAACATCCAGATTTTTCAATCCTAGATGCCTGTTATGCCATACATCGCAATCCCAGGATTACCATTTTTGCGAGACATAACAGAATTGGATAACATAGTACTTCATCCATTACAAACGATACATAAGTTCTTACACAAATGGGGATCTCATGATCCAGTTCTTAATACAACCTCAAGCAGCGGAATACGTAATGATAACGGTAGCGTAGGCGAATCTCCATCTTCGGGGTCACAGGCAATGCTGACGATGGGAGATGATCCTAGTTGTCGTAACCTTCCTGGGGTCCATCTTTCAGGTACTCCTCTTCATAGTCTGGCCATGGGAATAGCCAGGTACAAAGCCATGAGTACTCTTTAAGTACTCGCAAACTAATACTAACAGGTAAGGGGTTTTTGGATAATAGGACGCTAGGCTCTAGGGTTGTTTTGCAAAAAGCCAGGTTTATCTCTACTAAGTTCCAAAGCTAGTCACAATTTTATAAATCCTAAGTGGGAACTTGTATTTCCAGTCACAACTCTGTTGTGGTCAAGTGAAAGTCTCAATTCATTTCACAAGTCATTTTGAAAAGTCTAACGGGGGAACAGTATGGCCACTCCAACTGTCCATAACCGCGGACGCGGCTATTCGAATAGTTTGACACTCTGCAGAGATTGTACACTTTCACCACAACATTCGATACATCCGTCAGGAACAAATCCTGAATTCACCATACTCAGTATGCGGATAATCAATCCTAACCTTTCAATTACACGCCCTAGTATAAGAACCTCTCCTGTGAGTTTGGCCTCCCAACCATGACCACTGTCATCTTGGGTACTGCACAGGTGGACAATCTTCACAAGGTAGCCTCAGCTCAGACCTTGGCCGGGAGGGAACTAATACCAAGGTATATAAGTTTCCAGTCAAGCCCTACCCAATATTCGGGTATTGTGGTTGTACGCTAAAATTGGAATGGTATCGCATCCAGACAACCATCAGTTTTATAAAGGGCTAAGGCTCATGCCTCAACATTTTCATCACCAAAATCATCAAGTGTTTGGAAACACATGTCCAAAACATTTCAATAGAATGATCCATCATTCCAAGGTTTTCATAACCATTTTCCACCAAGTATTCCCATCTAAAAGTTGATCAAGTTTTATGCTTAGCACTAGCATCTACAGGTGGGGGTAGTACAAATGAGGGGTGGTAACTAGTGGAGTTTCACTAAGTCCAACCTTATATCTTAGGCTGATATCAAGGTTTCTAGCTTAGGCCAAATTTTATGCTCTTTATGCAACCTTTAGCACAACTGTCTAGTATCTACCAAACTCTTAGGTAGACTCTAAGTAAGCTTTGATAAAGAAATAAAATAAGAAGCTTGCACATAAAACTAGGATTTGGTTTAGCAAGGGGGTATGATCACATATGCTTAAGGCATATAGTAGTCATATCACAAGTATGGGTTTGTGGCATCGGTAGGGTATCTGGCAAGGGTTAGCTTGCATCAATATCAATATAAGCTTGCATAGGTATAGTATCTTGCAAGTGTTAGCTTGCCTTGTGCAGAGCAGTGGTTGAAGTTCTCCTCGGCTTCCTCTTCGTAGTATCTTCCTTCCTCCTCGTATCCTTGATCGGTACTAGCATCTATGAATAAATACGAGGTACACAATCACCAAAAAATAATTAACTACTTGCAATCATCACACACAAGGGTCCTATAGATGATCTAGCATCATCTCTAACATTACAAGGTTAAGGCTTGGTTTAAATCTTTTTATTTTTAGAAAAGTAATTTCTACTCATTGAAAAATTACTTAAGATTTAATATTCTCCAAACTAAACATGGGATCATGTTGACACATGTCATCACCACATATTGTAGTCCATGGTAATGTGATTTAAAGTGGTGTCACAATTTAATAAGGTTTTACCCTTTTATTTTAATTAATTAAAGTGGCTAGAAATGCTTATGTAGCATTCTTTTATTACTTGAACATTATTTCTGCAAGTAAACCTATATATTTTTATATATTCTGAAAGGTATGGTTAAATGTGATTTTTGAGAGTTGGAATCAACTCAAAAGCTTTTATGGTTTAAATTTGAAAAATGTTTGAATGCAGAAAAGCTTCTGCCTTGTTATTTTTACTATGGGTTATCTACAGATCCAAATGACTTGAATCCAACGGGCTTGGATTAAGCATTCACAGACCTTTCCATCAAAATTGGTTTCATTCAAATTGGTGCACTGAATCGATCTGGGTTGATTTTTGAAGTTGGGTGCTGAAGTATGTTTGAATTGAAATAGAAAAATATTTAATTTGAATTGCTGGGCTGCGCGGGAAAATTTACTAGGCCGGCCTGCTAAGCGCAGTGCTCCCGCGGGCTGCTTAAGTGGGTGTCCCCACTCGTCAGTGACACGGGGCTGGGCGAAGCGGTATGGGGCAACGTGGATCGTTTGATCTAGATCCAATCCAACGGCTGGGGGTCATCGTCGACGCGAGACAACTCCGGCGAGAACGAAACCTAGCGCGGCCAGTGTGGGGTGCTGGGGGCTCACCGGGGTACAGGCGAGGGTCGGCGAGGCGGGCGAACGACAAAGTCGACGACGGCGAACCTCCTAGTACCGGTGGCTTCTCCTGGGGCGGCTCCAATCGCTGGCTCCTTTCTTCTCTAGAGGCGGCGGGCTCCGGTGAAATTCCGGCGAGGTGGTGCTCGCCTTGCTCTGAGAACGGTGTGGCACGGTCAGTGAGGATAGGGGAGTGAGATGGTGTGAAGAAATCGTGCGGGGGTGGCCTCTATTTATAGTCGAGCGAGGGGACCGTCGGGGCGCACGGTGAGCTCGTCGGGGGCGACGTTACAGGCGGCTAATGGCATGGGCAAGGGTAGGGTACGGTGCTGTGTCTCCTGGCGATGCTCAACGACATGGTCGCAAGGCATGGGGCGGTGTGGTTTGGTCTGGAACGGCCGGTGCTCTGCGCGGCAGAGGCGGCGTCTTCGACGGCGGGCGGTGGCTTTATAGCACGGGGCGGCAAACGAGGATGTCTGGCGGTCTCCTGGGTCGGTGGTGATCGTGTGTGCACGCGTTGAGGGCGGCGCGCGGTCTGTGGACGCTGGTCGAGGGTGTCGCTCTGGCGCACGCTCGGCATGGTCTGGGCGCGGCTTGTGCGCGTGGTCCAGGGCTTGGCAACGCTCGCGGCTGGGATAGGGAGTGGCGGTGGACGGTGGGCTGCCTCCCAGACAAGGTTGGCACGGCTAGTTCTTCCTCTAGCCTGCTGTCCACAATGGGATGACATGGGGGTGCTCGACTGTTCACCATTGATGGCAATGGCAAGCTCACAGGAGTGCTAGTGTTGGGCTAATCTTTCTAGATGATCTACTGAGTTGTGTGTGAGCTAACTAGGGAACAAGTTAGGCAAGAATCACTGCACACTATAGTGTTTGATGTTTTGTTTGATTTGTGTCTGCAACCTATTTGATGAAATGGCCGCATGAAATCAAGTTTTGAATTTTGAAATGAATTTTGGTGGGTTTGCTAGATTGGTGCTGGTGAGTCTGCAGATGCTTGGGTTTTGAAAGTTGAGCTTGTTTGAGTGGGTTTTGGAAAAGTGGGATCTTCCCATATGAAGAAGATTCAATTTTGAATTGTCATTTAAACTATGCATTTGAAAGTTTCTGGATGATCACAAAGTGAGCCTTGATACCTTGTTATGAGTACATTCAAGGGGTGCAAAGATCCAGAAAAGTTTCTGTTAGGTTTTGAAAGTTTGAGACAGCCAAAGTAGGCATGGGAGTTAAATTGGTCAAAATGACCATTCACTTAATATATTTGTTTTGATTTACTTGTCTTTAGGAAAAGTGTGGGAAATGTTTTAGATGATGTTCATTTCACCTAAGAAACATTTTACAAGCAATGGATCACACAAACAAGGTGGTTTTTAAAGAGATTCAAAATCCATGCATACACATATACATGCATTCATGAGTTTATTTAGAAAAGTTTTTGTTAACCCTAATCTTGATGATTAGTGTTTGATGATCTAAGTTTGGTATTTTTGGGATGTTACAACGTGGGATAGTGAAGCGGTCCAGGCCAACCTTACACGACCTCGTTCGCGAGACCGGCTCCGCACTTGACGTGTGGCTTGTTCCACACATGCGGCTGGTGGATGCCAGTTTCTCTCACTATAGTTGTCATGGGATTTACACCGGATGTTGGCAACCATAATATCACCGTTGTGGCTTTCCGTAGGTAAGAATCGTTCTTAGCTTATTACTCCCATAAGCCACGTAAAACATGCAACAACAAAGTAGAGGCGTCTAACTTGTTTTTGCAGGGAGTGTTTCTGTGATATGGTATGGCCCAAGATGTGATGTGCATGTTGTATGCAATGATCATGTTTTGTAATGTTTCACGACTTGCATGTCGATGAGTACACAACCGGCAGGAGCCATATGGTTGTCTTTATAATTGTGTATGACCTGTGTGTCAACTTCTTATACGCCATGTAATAGCTTTACTTTATCGCTAAGTAGTTAGCAATAGTTGTAGTTACTATTCGTGGTGGAGGCAATCATGGTGGAGTGATGGAGATCATGCTGGCACGCACAAGATGGAGATCATTGCGCGAAGATTGGCTATACCATGTCACATAAAATTATATGCATGTGATGTTTATCCTTTTATGTATCTTATTATGCTTAGATCGCGACGGTAGCATTATAAGATGATTCCTCACTTAAAGATCAATATAAAACTGTGTTCTCCCCATGTATGCACCGTTGCGAAAGTTCGTCGTGTTCAAGCATCACGTGATGATCGGGTGCTATAAACTCTACGTTCACATACAACGGGTGCAAGCCAGTTTTGCACACGCGGAAATACTTGGGTTTGACTTGCCGAGCCTAGCATGCAAAGACATGGCCTCGGAACACACGAGCCGAAAGTTTAAGCATGAGTCATATGAATAATATGATCGACACTTTGTTGTCCACCATTGAAACCACATCTCTTCTCGTGAAGATCGGATTAGGTGTGGTGAATTTGGATCATATTCACTAAACAACTTGAGGGATGTTGAATTTAGTGGGAGTTCATCTAGTAATTTGATTAAGTTGAACTAGGTATCATGAACATAGTCTAAATTGTACTTGCAAATTTTGTAGATCAAATGGCTAAGTCCAACTTCAACTTCAACGTTTTTGCTGAGAAAGAAAAGCTTAAGAACAATGGGTCTAACTTCACCAAATGGTTCCGCAATCTGAGAATCATTCTCACTGGCGGACAAAAGTACTATGTCCTTGAGAATGCGCTAGGTGACGCCCCTCCTGTAGATGCGCCGGATGATGAGAAAGCTGTTTATCAGTCACGCAAAGATGATTATGGTGTGATTAAGAGAACCATGTTGTTTGCTATGGAATCGGACCTTCAAAATCGTTTTGAAGATTACCCCGGGCCCTTTGAGATTCTTGAGGAACTGAAAACTATGTTTCAGACTCAGGCCCGTTCTGAGAGATATGAGATCTCTGAGAAATTCTTTAACTGCAAGATGGAGGAAGGGAGTTCCGTTAGTGAGCACGCCATAAAGATGTCGGGCTACACTCAACTCCTTGAGCAACTGGACTGCAAGATTCCAGAGGAGCTCAAGATTGACAGGGTTCTGCAATCACTCCCTCCTAGCTACAAAAGTTTTGTAGTTACTCATAATCAGATTGGTTCCACTGATACGATCACCGAGCTCTTCGCTAAGCTAAAAGCTGCGGAGGTGGACATCAAGAAAGATAATCATGTGTTGATGGTCAACAAGCCCCCCAGCTTTAAGAAAGGTAAGGGTGCAAAGAAGCCCTTCAAGAAGGGCATCGGCAAGCGCGTTGCCCCTGCAGAGAAGAAGCTCAAGTCTGGACCTAAGCCAGACACTGAGTGCTTCTATTGCAAGGACAAGGGTCACTGGAAGCGCAACTGTCCGAAGTACTTAGCGGACAAGAAGGCTGGCATCATCAAAGGTATATTTGATATACATGTTATTGATGTTTTCCTTACTAGCCCTCGTTGTAGTGCCTGGGTATTTGATACTGGTTCAGTTGCTAATATTTGTAACTCGAAATAGGAGCTACGGAATAGACGGCGGCTAGCGAGGGATGAGGTGACGATGCGCGTTGGCAACGGATCGAGAGTTAATGTGATGGTCGTCGGCACGCTCTCCTTAGTTTTACCTTCGGGATTAGTTTTAAACCTCAATAAATGTTATTATGTGCCTGCGTTGAGCATGAACATCATATCTAGATCGTGTTTATTGCAAGACGGTTATTCATTTAAATCGGAGAATAATGGTTGTTCTATTTATATGAGTAACATCTTTTATGGTCATGCACCTGCTATGAATGGTTTATTTCTTCTGAATCTCGAAAGCAATGAAACACACATCCATAACATTGAGGCTAAGAGATGCAAGGTAGATAGTGATAATATGACTTATTTGTGGCACTGCCGTCTAGGTCATATTGGTGTAAAACGCATGAAGAAACTCCATTCTGATGGACTTTTGGAGTCTCTTGATTTTGAATCATTTGACACGTGCGAACCATGCCTCATGGGCAAGATGATCAAAACCCCGTTCTCCGGAATAATGGAGCGAGCAACAGACTTGTTGGAAATCATACATACCGATATATGCGGACCAATGAGTGTTTCGACGCGCGGTGGTTATCGCTATTTTCTCACTTTTACTGATGACTTAAGTAGATATGGGTATATCTATTTAATGAAACATAAATCTGAAACATTTGAAAAGTTCAAAGAATTTCAGAATGAAGTGGAGAATCATCGTAACAGAAAAATTAAGTTTCTACGATCTGATCGTGGAGGTGAATATTTGAGTTATGATTTTCTCACGCATCTTAAAGCAAGCGGAATCGTTTCGCAACTCACGCCACCCGGAACACCACAGCACAATGGTGTGTCTGAACGCCGGAATCGAACTCTGTTAGATATGGTCCGATCAATGATGTCTCTTACTGATTTGCCGTTATCATTTTGGGGTTATGCATTAGAAACCGCTGCATTCACTTTAAATAGGGCACCATCTAAATCCGTTGAGATGACACCGTATGAACTGTGGTTTGGTGCTAAACCTAAGTTGTCGTTTCTTAAAGTTTGGGGATGCGAAGCTTACGTCAAGAAGTTGATGTCGGACAAGCTCGAACCCAAAGCGGAGAAATGCGTCTTCATAGGATACCCTTAGGAAACTATTGGGTATACCTTCTATCACAGAACCGAAGGCAAAGTGTTTGTCGTAAAGAACGGATCCTTTCTTGAGAAGGAGTTTCTCTCGAAAGAAGTGAGTGGGAGGAAAGTAGAGCTAGACGAGGTTATTGAACCTTCTTTTGAGTTGGAGAGTAGCGCAGCACCTGAAATTGTTCCAGTGTCGTCTGCACCAACAATAGAGGAAGCTAATGACAAGGATCATGAAGCTTCGGACGATGCTACTACTGAACGTCGCAGGTCGACAAGGTCGCGTGCCCCTCCTCAGTGGTACGGCAACCCTGTCTTAACTGTCTTGTTAGTAGACGACAGTGAACCTGCGAACTATGAGGAAGCGATGAGCCCAGACTCTGAGAAATGGCTAGAGGCCATGAAATCCGAATTGGGATCCATGAGCGAAAACCAAGTATGGACTTTGGTGGACCCTCCTAGCGACCGAAAGGCCGTTGAGTGCAAATGGATCTTCAAGAGGAAAACGAACGCGGATGGTAATGTTACCGTCTATAAAGCACGACTTGTCGCGAAAGATTTTCGACAAGTTCAAGGTGTTGACTACGATGAGACTTTCTCTCCCATAGCGATGTTTAAGTCCATTCGGATTTTATTAGCAATTGCTGCGTTTCATGATTATGAAATATGGCAGATGGATGTCAAGACTGCGTTCCTCAATGGCAACATTGATGAAGAGTTGTATATGATGCAACCCGAAGGTTTTGTCGATCCTAAGGATGTTGATAAAGTGTGCAAACTTCAGCGTTCCATTTATGGACTGAAGCAAGCATCTCGGAGTTGGAACCTTCGTTTTGATCAAGTGATCAAGAGCTTTGGATTTGTTCCAAATTGCTAGGAAGCTTGTATCTACAAGAAAGTGAGTGGGATCTCAGTGACATTTCTAGTACTATATGTGGATGACATATTGATTATTGGAAATGACATTGACATGCTTAACGATGTGAAGAGTTATTTGAACAAATGTTTTTCAATGAAAGACCTAGGGGAAGTTTCTTATATATTGGCATCAAAATCTATAGAGATAGACAAAGAGGCCTGATAGCTTTAAGCCAAAGTACATACCTAGACAAAGTTCTGAATAGGTTCAGAATGGACAAGGCAAAGAAAGGTCCAGTGCCTATGTTGTCAGGTAAGATATTGAGCAAGGCTCAGTGTCCAGCTACGGTAAACGATAGAGAAGCTATGAGCAAAGTGCCTTATGCCTCGGCTATAGGTTCTATCATGTATGCCATGCTGTGTACTAGACCGGATGTGACCAATGCTCTTAGTTTGACGAGCAGATACCAAAGTGATCCAGGAGTGGAACACTGGACAGCCGTGAAGAACATCCTAAAGTATTTAAATAGGACTAAAGAAATGTTCTTAGTCTATGGAGGTGATGAACAACTCGTCATAAAGGGTTACGTCGACGCTAGTTTCGACACCGACAAGGATGATTCTAAATCTCAGACAGGATACGTTTATATTTTGAATGGAGGAGCTGTGAGCTGGAGAAGCTGCAAGCAAAGAGTAATCGCGGGATCTATAGTAGAAACGGAATACATGGCTGCTGCAGAAGCGTCAAGTGAAGGAGTTTGGATCAGGAACTTCATCACTGAGCTTGGTGTGGTTCCAAGTGCCTTGGACCCACTGGAGATATTGTGTGACAACGCTGGCGCCATAGCACTGGCTAAGGAACCAAGATATCATCCAAAGACCAAGCATATCAACCGCAGGTTTCATATAATTTGAGATTATATAACAGATGGAGATCTAAAGATTAGCAAAGTACATACAGATCTGAATGTCGCAAATCCGTTGACTAAACCTCTTCCACGAGCAAAACATGATCAGCACCTTAGTGCCATGGGTGTTAGATTGTTGCCAGATGTAAACTAGATTATTGACTCTAGTGCAAGTGGGAGACTGTTGGAATTATGCCCTAGAGGCAATAATAAAGATGTTATTATTATAATTCTTGTTCATGATAAAGTTTATATTCCATGCTAGAATTGTATTAAGCGGAAACTTTAATACTTGTGTGGTTTGTGAACAACATCGTGTCCCTAGTATGCCTCTATGGACTAGCTCATTGATTAATGATGGTTAAGGTTTCCTAACCATAGACATGAGTTGTCGATTAATAATGAGATCATGTCATTAGGAGAATGATATGATGGACAGACCCAAACTAAGCGGAGCAATTAGATCATGTCATCGTGTTCATCTTTGCGAAGCTTTTCCTATGTCAAATATTGTATTCCTTAGACCATGAGATAATGCAACTCCCTGGTATCGGAAGAAAGCTTTGAGGTCATCAAACGTCATCCTATGAGAGGGTGATCATAAAGGTGTCTCTCAGGTGATCGGAAAGTACTTGTTGGGTTGTATGTATCGAGATGGGATTTGTCCCTCCCAAGTCGGAGAGATATACTTCGGGCCCACTCGGTAATCGATATCAACACCGCTTGCAAGCACGTGGTTAAGGAGTTAATCACAAAGTGATATCGGATTATGGAACGAGTAAAGTACTTGCTGTGAACGAGATTGAACTAGGTATGCCGATACCGACGATCAGATCTCGGGCAAGTAAAATATCGCGTGACGAAGGGAATATATATATGGGATTAGTTGAATCCTGGCATTGTGGTTCATCCAATATGATCATCGATGAGTATGTGGGAGTCAATATGGGTTTCTAGACCCCGCTGTTGATTATTGATAGAAGATCATGTCTGCATATTCTCGAACCCGTAGGGTCACACACTTAACGTGCCTCGACGCTAGGATAGAATGCATAATTGGTTTATGAGTTTTTGTTCGGAGTCTCGGATGAGATCCAGGACGTCACGAGAGGTTCCGGAATGGTCCGGAGAATAAGATTCATATAAGGCAATGCAGTTTTTGGAGTTCGGAATTGTTTCGAGTTATTCGGTATTGTACCGGAAGCTTCTAGAACCTTCTGGAGTGGGACCAACGTGGACCCACTTGCCGGGAGGGGGCATGGGCCTATGAGGGAGTGCCCTGGCCGCATTGGGCCAGGGGCACAAGGCCCCATAGGGCCCAGCCGGCCAAGCACCTAGGGAAACCCTAGGGAAGCTTCTAGAAGGGGGGGGAACTTGCCCCCCAGTCCTCCCTCCTTGTCCACCGGCCTAGAGCTTGGGGGAGGGGAAAGGGCCAGCCGCCCACCCCTCTATATAAAGAGGGCTGGGGGTGCACCCCTCCCACACCCCACTCCTTCAACCCTAGCCGCCATACTGCTGCCCTCCAGATCTCTCTCTCTCTCTCGACTGCGAGTAGGCGAAGCCCTGCCGCAGAAACTCTCCACCTTTGCACCACACCGTCGTGTTGTAGATCCAATCCATCTCTCCACCCTACTTGCTGGACCGAGGAAGTATGATATGTCGAGGTGCCGCACGTGTGCATCTCTCGGAGGCATCGCTACTTGCGGTGTTAGATCGGATCGGATCGCGAGGAGGAGAAGCGAGTACGACTACATCAACCACGTTCGTTGAACGTTCCGCTCAGCGAATCTTCAAGGGTATGAAGATCTCATCTATCCCCCTCTCGTTGTTTGCATCTCCTAGATTAGATCTTGGCTTTTCCCGTTCGCATCCGTAGAAAATTTCGATTTACTATGTTGCGAAACCCTTCACGTAGTCATCATGGGGTGGGCTTCTTGGAGGTGATGGAGACCTGCGATGACTCGGAGGTGGTAGTGTTATCCTTCGAGCCGAGCCTGGAAACCGTATGTTGTTTGATCCCACCAAGTACTTCTCCCAGTGTGATCTCACCTTCAGGTCCACGGATGTCAAGCTCCATTGACTCCCACTCCTTTACGATTTGATCCACCCCGACTTTAGCATAGCCAGGTGGAATCTCACGGCCATGCCAACGTGCGTTAGGCGGACAAGGCAAAGCCGATCCGACCGCCACCTTCATAGATTTGTTCTTCAATTTTTTATGGAGCTCACAAGGTATCTACTCCTTAATTCCATCCACGGGGTAGCCGGGACCGTCATCTGTAGTATAGGATGCATCATTAGACGGGACCTCCGATTCAGCGACGCTGCTTCTCCGCTGAGATGGGTTGGCGGTAATATCGAGTGGAGGATCTTGCTGCAAGTGCGCTATTCCTCTAAGTTTGTCGATCTGCTGTTGCTGCTTGTCAAGTTTTCCTAGCAGCTTCTTTAACTTGTCTGCCTCCTCCTCCTCCCATCGTTGCTTTGCTCTTGCTCGGCTTCTATAGGTACCTTGGTCCTTCGGAAACCAGTCTCCCACGTGAAACTCCCGTCAAGGCCTCGGACTCGTCCTGTATGTTCACGATTCCCGAGGACCAAGTGTAGGGGTTCGTAGCATGGAAAACAAAATTTTTCTATTGCATACAAACAAACAAGCCAAGATCTATCTACTAGATTGTAGCAACGAGTCGATGGAATAACTTACCCTCGAAGATTCCAAAGCGTTTAACGAGAGCGGATTCTCGTGGGTGATGTAGTCGTACTCTTTCCGATCTCAAGATCGTGTAGACGATCCTTCCGGCGCCACGTTCCGGCAGCGCTCCCGCAGTCGGTCACACGTTCGGTACTCGACGAAGACCTTCCTCTCCCTTGTTCCAGCAGGCAGCGGAGGTTGTAGCACTCTCCTCGCGATTCCGGCAGCACAACGGCGTGGTACCGGAAGTAGAGGGGAAATCCCGCAGGGCTTCGCCTTAAGCCGGTGCGAGTATGGTGGAGCTTATGAGAAAGTCTATTAGTGGTCTAGTAATTATACACACCAATTAGAAGGCTCTAAACCAATTAGAAGGCTCTAAACCGCTGGCTAAAGCAATTAGAAGCTCTAAACCAAAACGGCTCTAAACCGGAGGTAGAAGATAGGAACTTGTGTGTTCTAGGAGGGAGCCCTGCCCCTCCTTTTATAGGTGGGGAGGCGCGGCCAGGGGAGGGGATTCCCTCCCCAAGTCGGCCTTGGGCTGGGCGCCGGCTTGGAGGAGTGGGACTCCTCCAAGTTGGTTCCAACTCCTCTTGCTTGTTTCCCACAGTTTCCTGTTTTAGCCGTTTGACTTTCAAACTGGCAATTTGACTTTCATGTTTTTGGAACAGCAAGAACACTTAGTACATGATGCAATCATTCAATGACACACTCATGTACCCTCCCCCCCCGGAGTGCCGGACAATCCGGAACCTTCTAGAACATTCCCGATGAAAACACCGGAATCATTCCCGAACTCCGAAACGGGACTTTCCTTATATGAATCTTATTCTCCGGACCATTCCGGATCACCTCGTGATATCCCGGATCCCATCCGATACTCCGAACAACATTCGGTCTCTTTCTCATAATACCATAACTACTCAAACAACGTCGAATCCTTAAGTGTGTCTCCCTACGGTTCGTGAATTATGCGGACATGATCGAGACACTTCTCCGAACAATAACCAATAGAGGAATCTGGAAATTCATATGGCTCCCACATATTTCTACGATTACTTTGCGATCGAATGAACCACTTACATACGATACCAATTTCCCTTTGTCTCACGATATGTTACTTATCCGAGGTTATGATCGTCGGTATCTCTACATACCTAGTTCAACCTCGTTACTGATAAGTACTCTTTTCTCGTTCCCGTGATATGTGATCCCTTGTGACCAAGTCACATGCTTGCAAGCCAATTGGATGACATTCCACCGAGAGGGCCCAGAGTATATCTATCCGTCATGTGGATGGACAAATCCCACTCTTGATCCATGTGTTTCAACCAATACTTTTCGAACACTTAATGCCACCTTTATAGCCACCCAGTTACGGTGTGGTGTTTGATGTCATCAAAGCATCCATCCGGTAAAGGTGATATGCATGATCTCATGGTCGAAGGAATTAGGTTACTATGTATCAGAAAGCATATAGCAATTTGAACTATTGAAATGACTTTGATCTTTATGCTACGCTTATCAATAGGAGTATGTCCACCATATCATTCTCCTAACGATATGATCTTGTTGTTGATAACATCTCAATGTTCATGATATGGAAACCACAATCATTTAATCAACCAACAAGCTAGTGAAGTATAGGGGCTATACTAGGGACTTCAATTTAAGTTTACAATTCACACAAGTATTAATGTTTCCTTGTTAATACTATTATAGCATGAATATAAACATTTATCATAAACACAAAGATATAATAATAACTATATTTATTATTGCCTCTAGGGCATATCTCCAACAGTCTCCCACTTGCACTAGAGTCATCTAATCTAGATTACATGGTAATATACCGAACACCCATGGCAGTTTGGTGTTGGTCATGTTTTGCCCTCGGGAGAGGTTTAGTCAACGGATCCGCCACATTCAGATCTGTGTGTACTTTGCAAATCTTTATATCCCCATCCTGGATATGTTCTCGAATAGCGTGAAAACGCAGCTTGATATGCTTCAGCTTCTTGTGTGACCTTGGTTCTTGCGCATTGGCTATGGCGCCCATGTTATCACAGTAGATAGACATTGGGTCCAGCGCACTTGGAACCACACCCAGCTCTGTAATGAACTCTTTCATCCATATCGCTTCTTGTGAAGCCTCTGAAGCAGCCATGTATTCCGATTCAGTTGAAGATCTCGCCACAACGCTTTGCTTTGCACTCCTCCAGCTAACTGTTGCACCATTCAAAATAAATACGTACCCAGATTGTGATTTAGAATCATCTGGATTGGTGTTCCAACTAGCATCGGTGTAACCATTAACAACGAGCTGTTCATCACCTCCATAAGAAAGAACCATATCCTTAGTTCTTCTCAAGTACTTAAGGATGTTTTTGACCGCTGTCCAATGATCCACTCCTGGATCACTTTGATATCTGCTAGTTAAACTAACAGCATATGCAATGTAGGGTCTAGTACATAGCATGGCATACATTAGAGATCCTATGGCTGAGGCATAGGGAGTCTTACTCATCCTTTCTCTATCTTCTGCCGATGTTGGACTTTGAGTTTTACTCAAGGTCGTATTGGGCAACATGGGCAAGAACCCTTTCTTGCTTTCTTCCATTCCAAACTTCTTTAGAACTTTGTCCAAATATGTACTCTGTGACAATGATATTTGGCGTTTCGATCTATCTCTATAAATCTTTATGCCTAATATGTAAGCTGCTTCGCCAAGATCCTTCATTGAAAAACTATTATTCAAATATTCCTTGACACTATTAAGAAGGTCTACATCATTCCCAATCAACAATATGTCATCCACATACAGTATTAAGAATGCTACAGAGCTCCCACTCACTTTCTTGTAAATACAAGCTTCTCCATAAGTTTGTATAAAACCAAAACTTTTGATTACCTTATCAAAACGTTGATTCCAACTTCGAGATGCTTGCTTCAATCCATAGATGGACCGTTGAAGCTTGCATACCTTGTTAGCATCTTTAGGATCGACAAAACCTTTGGGTTGCATCATATACAACTCTTCATCAATGTCTCCATTGAGGAATGCTGTTTTGACATCCATCTGCCATATCTCATAATCATAATATGCAGCGATTGCTAACATAATCCTCACAGACTTTAGCTTCGCTACCGGTGAGAAAGTCTCATCGTAGTCAACTCCTTGAATTTGTCGAAACCCTTTTGCGACAAGTCGAGCTTTATAGACAGTAACATTACCATCAGCATCTGTTTTCTTCTTGAAAATCCATTTGTTCTCGACAGCCTTCCGGCCATCCGGTAAGTCCACCAAAGTCCATACTTGGTTTTCGTACATGGATCCAATCTCGGATTTCATGGCATCTTGCCATTTATTGGAATCTGGGCTCATCATCGCTTCCTCATATGTCTCGGGGTCATCGGTGTTGTCCACCACCATGACATTCATAACGGAATCATACCAATCTGGAGTGGTACGAGTTCTCGTTGACCTCCGAGGCTCTGTAGTAACTTCAACCGAAGTTTCATGATCACCATCATTAGCTTCCTCTCTTATTGGTGCAGGCACCACAGGAACTTCTTCCGGTGCTGCGCTACTCGCAATTTCGAGAGAAGGTTCGACAACCTCGTCGAGTTCTACTTTCCTTCCAGTCACTTCTTTCGAGAGAAATTCCTTCTCTAGAAAGGATCCATTCTTGGCAACGAAGATTTTGCCTTTGGATCTATGATAGAAGGTATACCCAATAGTTTCCTTCGGGTATCCTATGAAGACGCATTTTTCCGCTTTGGGTTCAAGCTTGTCCGGCTGTAACTTCTTTACATAGGCTTCGCATCCCCAAACTTTAAGGAACGACAATTTAGGTTTCTTCCCAAACCATAATTCATACGGTGTCGTTTCAACGGATTTAGACGGTGCCCTATTTAAAGTGAATGCGGCTGTTTCTAATGCATAACCCCAAAATGATAGCGGTAAATCTGTAAGTGACATCATAGAACGAACCATATCTAAGAGAGTTCGATTACGACGTTCGGACACACCATTACGCTGTGGTGTTCCCGGCGGTGTCAATTGTGAAAGTATTCCGCACTTCTTTAAATGCTCGCCAAACTCGTAACTTAGATATTCACCTCCACGATCAGAACGTAGAAATTTAATCTTCTTGTTACGTTGATTCTCTACCTCACTTTGAAACTCCTTAAACTTCTCGAAAGTTTCGGACTTATGTTTCATGAAATAGATATACCCATATCTACTCAAGTCATCCGTGAAGGTATAACGATAACCACCGCGCGATGCTACACTCATTGGACCACACACATCGGTATGTATGATTTCCAATAAGTCCGTAGCTCGCTCCATCATACCAGAAAATGGAGTCTTAGTCATTTTGCCCATCAGACATGCTTCGCATCTTTCAAGTGATTCAAAATCAAGTGATTCAAGAAGTCCATCGGAATGGAGTTTCTTCATACGTTTCACTCCGATGTGACCAAGACGACAGTGCCACATATAGGTCGAATTATCGCTTGATTTCAAACGTTTAGCCTCAATGTTGTTGATATGTGTATTTCCACTATCGAGATTCAATAAGAATAGACCATCTATCAAAGGTGCATGTGCATAAAACATATTACTCATATAAATAGAACAACCATTATTCTCATATTTAAACAAGTAACCGTCTCGCAATAAACAAGATCCCGATATAATGTTCATGCTCAACGCAGGCACCAAATAACAATTATTTAAGTATAAAACTAATCCCGATGGTAGATGAAGAGGTAGCGTGCCGACCGCGATCACATCAACCTTTGATCCGTTTCCCACGCGCATCGTCACCTCGTTCTTTGCTAGCTTCCGTTTATTCTGCAGCACCTGTTTCGAGTTACAAATATGAGCAACCGAACCAGTATCAAATACCCAGGCACTACTACGAATACTAGTGAGATACACGTCAATAACATGTATATCAGATATACCTTTCTTCTTGATGTTGCCGTTCTTCAAATCTGCCAAGTACTTTGGGCAATTCCGCTTCCAGTGACCTACTCCCTTGCAGTAAAAGCACTCAGTTTCAGGCTTTGGTCCAGCCTTGGTTTTCTTCGTCGGCGTGGTAACTTTCTTACCACCCTTCTTGAAGTGTCCCTTTTGCTTAGACTTGCCCTTCTTGAATTTGGTGGTCTTATTGACCATCAACACTTGGTGCTCTTTCTTGATCTCCACTTCTGCAGATTTTAACATAGCAAATAGTTCTGGCAACTCTTTGTTCATGTTCTGCATGTTGTAGTTCATCACAAAGTTCCTGTAACTTGGTGGCAATGACTGGAGGACGCGGTAAACCCCCAAAGCATTAGGAATCACTATACCCAAGCTTTGAAGTTTGTTTGCGTGCCCAGACATCTTAAGCACATGCTCACTGACGGAGCTGCCCTCTTCCATCTTGCAGTTAAAGAACTTTTCAGAAGCTTCATAACTTTCAATTGCCGCATGAGTCTCAAAAATTAATTTGAGATCCTCGACAATATCATATGGGTCTGACTCTTCAAACCTTTTCTGAAGCTCCGATTCTAAACCATACAAGATAGCACACTGAACTATGGAGTACTGATTCTTCCGAGCGAGGTAAACATTCTTTACTTCATCGGGAGCATCAGCTGCAGGTGGGTCACCCAGCGGTGCATCCAGCACATAGGTCAAATTACCAGCTGTGAGGATAATCCTCAAATTGCGGAACCAATCCGCGAAGTTGCTTCCATTGTTTTTCAACTTTTCTTTCTCTAGGAACGCATTAAAATTGATGGTAGGGGCTGCCATTGATCTACAACATATTTGCAATAGTTTAGACTAAGTTTATGACAAATTGAGTTCAAATTAATTAATGAAATTAAACTAGGTGAACTCCCACTCAAAACAACATCCCTCACATTGTTTTAGTGATCACACGAACCAAATCCACTACATCAACACCGATCATCACGAGAGTTGATATAGTTTCAATGGCGAACAATCATCATGTTCATCATATCTACTATATGATTCATGCTTTACCTTTCGGTAATCCGTGTTCCTGAGACCATGTCTGTACATGCTAGGCTCGTCAAGATCAAACCTTAGCCACCGCATAAGCAAATCTGGCTTGCTTACGTTGTATACACTTGCGGAACCTAACACACCCGATCATCACGTGGTGCTTCGAAACAACAAGCTTTAGCAACGGTGCTAACTAAGGGCGAACACTTTATGATTTGAAATTCATGTGCATGAGGGATCATCTTATAATGCTACCGTCGTCTACTAAGCAATACAAGATGCATAAATGATTAACATCACATGCAATTCATAATATGTGATATGATATGGCCTTTCTTCTTTGTGCTTCCGATCTCCATCTTCAAACACGAACATGATCTCCATCATCACCGGCATTGCATCAAGGTCAATGACGCTTCACCATGGTTGTCGTCCACCGGCTTCAACTATTACAACTACTTTGAATAGACACGCGGGTCTTAACATAAATTAAAGACAACCATATGGCTCCTGCCGGTTGCCAACTTACAATAAGCAACATTGCATACATCAAATATAATCACAATCATGGCCATATCACATCAC
This sequence comes from Avena sativa, assembly GCA_916181665.1. NCBI lineage: Eukaryota > Viridiplantae > Streptophyta > Magnoliopsida > Poales > Poaceae > Avena > Avena sativa. The sequence goes on along the minus strand of OV702280.1, from coordinate 316,364,520 downwards.
TGCACACCCCTGCAAAACAAAGTTAGACGCTTCTACTTTCTTTGCATATTTTACGTGGTTTGGGGCTTTCAATAAGTGTCGTTCTAACTTACGAACAAGAACCACAACATTGATACTAGCATTGTTGATTACCCGTTGTAAATTGGATCTTAACTATGCTAGGAGAAACAGGCACCCGCAAAGCCACTTATGCAATACAAGTTGCATGTCAAGCGTGGAGCAAGTCTCATGAACGATGTCATGTAAGGTTAGCCCGGGCCGCTTCATCCCAACATACCGCAAGATGCAAAGTACACAAAAAGCAATCTACAATAAAAGCATCAACGCCCACAATGACCATTGTGTTCTACTCGTGCAACAGATCTACATATAGACACGACTCTGATACCACTGTAGGGGTTCGTAGCATGGAAAACAAAAATTTTCTATCGCATACAAACAAACAAGCCAAGATCTATCTACTAGATTGTAGCAACGAGTCGATGGAATAACTTACCCTCGAAGATTCCAAAGCGTTTAACGAGAGCGGATTCTCGTGGGTGATGTAGTCGTACTCTTTCCGATCTCAAGATCGTGTAGACGATCCTTCCGGCGCCATGTTCCGGCAGCGCTCCCGCAGTCGGTCACACGTTCGGTACTCGACGAAGACCTTCCTCTCCCTTGTTCCAGCAGGCAGCGGAGGTTGTAGCACTCTCCTCGCGATTCCGGCAGCACAACGGCGTGGTACCGGAAGTAGAGGGGAAATCCCGCAGGGCTTCGCCTTAAGCCGGTGCGAGTATGGTGGAGCTTATGAGAAAGGCTATTAGTGGTCTAGTAATTAGACACACCAATTAGAAGGCTCTAAACCAATTAGAAGGCTCTAAACCGCTGGCTAAAGCAATTAGAAGCTCTAAACCAAAACGGCTCTAAACCGGAGGTAGAAGATAGGAACTTGTGTGTTCTAGGAGGGAGCCCTGCCCCTCCTTTTATAGGTGGGGAGGCGCGGCCAGGGGAGGGGAGTCCCTCCCCAAGTCGGCCTTGGGCTGGGCGCCGGCTTGGAGGAGTGGGACTCCTCCTCCAAGTTGGTTCCAACTCCTCTTGCTTGTTTCCCACAGTTTCCTGTTTCCCACAGTTTCCTGTTTTAGCCGTTTGACTTTCAAACTGGCAATTTGACTTTCATGTTTTTGGAACAGCAAGAACACTTAGTACATGATGCAATCATTCAATGACACACTCATGTACCCTCCCCCTCGGAGTGCCGGACAATCCGGAACCTTCTAGAACATTCCCGATGAAAACACCGGAATCATTCCCGAACTCCGAAACGGGACTTTCCTTATATGAATCTTATTCTCCGGACCATTCCGGATCACCTCGTGATATCCCGGATCCCATCCGAGACTCCGAACAACATTCGGTCTCTTTCTCATAATACCATAACTACTCAAACAACGTCGAATCCTTAAGTGTGTCTCCCTACGGTTCGTGAATTATGCGGACATGATCGAGACACTTCTCCGAACAATAACCAATAGAGGAATCTGGAAATTCATATGGCTCCCACATATTTCTACGATTACTTTGCGATCGAATGAACCACTTACATACGATACCAATTTCCCTTTGTCTCACGATATGTTACTTATCCGAGGTTATGATCGTCGGTATCTCTACATACCTAGTTCAACCTCGTTACTGATAAGTACTCTTTTCTCGTTCCCGTGATATGTGATCCCTTGTGACCAAGTCACATGCTTGCAAGCCAATTGGATGACATTCCACCGAGAGGGCCCAGAGTATATCTATCCGTCATGTGGATGGACAAATCCCACTCTTGATCCATGTGTTTCAACCAATACTTTCCGAACACTTAATGCCACCTTTATAGCCACCCAGTTACGGTGTGGTGTTTGATGTCATCAAAGCATCCATCCGGTAAAGGTGATATGCATGATCTCATGGTCGAAGGAATTAGGTTACTATGTATCAGAAAGCATATAGCAATTTGAACTATTGAAATGACTTTGATCTTTATGCTACGCTTATCAATAGGAGTATGTCCACCATATCATTCTCCTAACGATATGATCTTGTTGTTGATAACATCTCAATGTTCATGATATGGAAACCACAATCATTTAATCAACCAACAAGCTAGTGAAGTATAGAGGCTATACTAGGGACTTCAATTTAAGTTTACAATTCATACAAGTATTAATGTTTCCTTGTTAATACTATTATAGCATGAATATAGACATTTATCATAAACACAAAGATATAATAATAACTATATTTATTATTGCCTCTAGGGCATATCTCCAACACCAAGGTCAGCAAGCCTTTCTCTCTATCGGGATGAAACTGTTTTATTCCATATTTAATATCTTTGACCATTGTTAGCCATGCAGTCCTGGGTACCTTTATCCCGTCACTGCAAACAAGGTCCCCTGTAAGTTCGTCATATGTACTCCCATGCCCAAGGAACCAATTTCTTGCCCTCAAATCCCATTCTTCGCGAATTGGTTCTGGAATGATCCCTTTATTATGAAGCTCTTTCTCTTTTGCATCCCACTTAGGCATGGCAGTCGCTGTTGGAGATATGCCCAAGAGGCAATAATAAAGTGGGTTATTATCATATCTTCATACTTATGATAAATGTTTACATACCATGCTATAATTGTATTAACAGGAAACATTAATACTTGTGTGATTTGTAAACATAAAAGAGTCCCTAGTAAAGCCTCTTGTTAAACTAGCTTGTTGGTTAATATATGATCATGGTTTCCTGATCATGAACATAGAGATGTTATTGACAACAGGGTCATATCATTAGGAGAATGATGTGATGGACATACTCCTATAGATAAGCGTAGCATAAAGATCAAGTCATTTAATATAGTTCATTTGCTATAAGCTTTCTGATACATAGTAACCTAGTTCCTCCGACCATGAGATCATGCATATCACCTTTACCGGATGGATGCTTTGATGACATAAAACACCACACCGTAACTGGGTGGCTATAAAGGTGGCATTGAGTGTTCGGAAAGTATTGGTTGAGACACATGGATCAAGAGTGGGATTTGTCCATCCATATGACGGATAGATATACTCTGGGCCCTCTCGGTGGAATGTCATCCAATTAGCTTGCAAGCATGTGACTGGCTCACAAGGGATCACATACCATGGGAACGAGAAAAGAGTACTTATCGGTAACGAGGTTGAACTAGGTATGCAGAGATACCGACGATCAAAACCTCGGATAAGTAAACTATCGTGAGACAAAGGGAAATTGGTATCGTATGTAAGTGGTTCATTCGATCGCAAAGTAATCGTAGAAATATGTGGGAGCCATATGAATTTCCAGATTCCTCTATTGGTTATTGATCGGACAAGTGTCTCGATCATGTCCGCATAATTCACGAACCGTAGGGAGACACACTTAAGGATTCGACGTTGTTTGAGTAGTTATGGAATGATGAGAAAGAGACCGAATGTTGTTCGGAGTCTCGGATGGGATCCGGGATATCACGAGGAGATCCGGAATGGTCCGGAGAATAAGATTCATATAAGGAAAGTCCTGTTTCGGAGTTGGGGAATGATTCCGGTGTTTTCATCGGGAATGTTCTAGAAGGTTCCGGAATGTCCGGCACTCCGGAGGGGAAGGGGTACATGAATGTGTCATTACAAGTTGGAATGATTGCATCATGTACTAAGTGTCATCGCTGTTCCAAATAAAGGATTAATTCAAATCCTAGTTTGAAAAGTCAAATAGCTAAATTGAAAAGTCAAACGGCTAAATTTGGAAAGAGGAAAAGAGGAGGAGGGTGAAACCGAGTTGGGGAGGGAGTCCCTCCTCCCCAAGCCGGCGCACCACCCAAGCCGAGTTGGGGAGGGACTCCACTCCCTCCCCTTGGCCGCCGGCCCCTCCACCTATATAAGGAGGGGCAGGGCTCCCTCCTAGAGCACACAAGTTGCCTCCCTCTAAACCTAAACCCTAGCCACAGCCTAGGGATTTCTCCCAAGCCGCCGAGTTAGAGCTTTTAATTGCCCTAGCCGCCGGTTTAGCCCCTTCTAATTGGTGTGTCTAAACCCTAGATCACCAAGGCTCTCTCATAGTCCACCATACTCGCTCCGGCTTAAGGCGAAGCCCTGCGAGATCTCCCCTCTACTTCCGGTACCACGCCGTCGTGCTGCCGGAATCGCGAGGAGAGTGCTACAACCTCCGCTGCCTGCTGGAACAAGGGAGAGGAAGGTCTTCGTCGAGTACCGAACGTGTGACCGACTGCGGAAGCGCTGCCGGAACGCAGCGCCGGAAGGATCGTCTACGCGATCTTGAGATCGGCAAGTGTACGACTACATCACCCACGAGAATCTGCTCTCGTTAACCGCTTTGGAATCTTCGAGGGTGAGTTCCTCTATCGACTCGTTGCTACAATCTAGTAGATAGATCTTGGCTTGTTTGTGTGCATGCGGTAGAAAATTTTTGTTTTCCATGCTACGAACCCCTACAGTCGCGTAGCCCCCTGGCCCCAAGTTATGGTGATATTTCTTCTTCGCAACATTTATCTTGTTTTTTTCTGACTTTTCCTCTACAACTCCTGACACCCTATACAACACAAATGCATCCCAGTAAGGCTGTTGCTTCGCTAGATAGCCTTCGAATAATGGGGTTTTCTTGTCCTTCTAATATTGTTGCCATAATGACTTCTTCTAGTTTTTGAATAGTTTGGCCATCTTCTTTAGTGCGAACTGCTTGACTTTCTTTCTTATTTCAGTAGTCTCGTCCTCAGTGTCACATTATGGCAGCTTGAAATGTCCCATTAGGTCATTAAAAAGTTCATCTTTGAACCTATCGTCGATATACACATCACTCCATTCTGCCTCTTTGGGATTATTCCACTCCTGAACAGTGATCGGGGTGCGATCTCTAGCAACAACTCCGCATTGTTGTACAAATAGTTATTTTGTTTTCTTTGGTTCCAATGGTTCGCCGTCTCCTGAAACCTCTGTAATTTCATAAACAGTACCCAGGGGAAACTTTTTGGCTGGGCCGCGCTTGGTTTTATTGCTCGATGTAGAGGCCTAAGAGAAGAAACATTCGTCAACATTATATATATACAACTAGGTACATCTAGTGACGATCATCGGACATCATATATATATATACCTCGTCGATCTGCGTTACATGTCCATGGGCTTCTTCCTCTTGTCTGTTGGTCTCCTCTCCCTCACCGGATGAGTTCAGATACCTCGAGGGAGATCCCTCATCGGCATCGTGAATCATATACTCGAGCAAGTGTTCCGAATCTAGGTCTCTGCGGACTGGGGGACTAGGTGGATCCATAGTTCCTGCAAAATGCACACACTATTTATTCGAACTTAACAAAATAAAACCTAAACCCCTAAACCCGGAGGTGCGGTGGGTGGTGGCCGGTGATGGTGGCCGCGAGAGAGGCGGGCGACAAAGCGGCTTCCTGCGAGAACCACCAACATAACCCTAACTCCGGTCACCACCCTGAACCCTAAACCCGGAGGTGCGGTGGCGGTGGTCGGTGATGGTCGCCGCGGGAGAGGCGGGCGACTAAGCGGCTTCCCGCGAGAACCACCACCCTAACCCTAACTCCGGTCACCACCGAGCACCAACACCCTAACCCTAACTCTAACTCTGGTTACAAAGAGGGTCTTACAATAATTACCCTAACCCTAACCCTAGGCCTCGACACCTAGTCGTGCCCATGCCCTTCACCGATAAACTTACACTTGACTAAAAAAAATCCTATATACACTAAAGATCAAAGAAGATCCTAAAAATCCAAAAAAAAATCTACATACACTAAACTATATACACTAAAAAATCATAATAAATATAATCACTAAACTATAACCCTAATCATATAATCATAAAACTAATTAAAATAATAATCATAATATACACTAATCATAATATATACACTAACCCTAATCATAATCATAAATATACACTAACCCTAATCATAATATACGCACTAAACTATAATCATAATATACACTAATCATAATATATACACTAACCCTAATCATAATCATAAATATACATTAACCCTAATCATAATATACACTAAACTATAATCATAATATACACGTACTAATTAATCATATAATCGTAAACCTATATAAAATATAAATAATCCTAATTAACTAATATACACTATACCTAAGTCTGAGGAGGCCAAGAGGGGGCCGGCGGCGGGTGGTGGCGCAGGTGGCCGGAGAGGTGGCTGGCGGTGGCGCAGGTAGTGGCCGCAGGTGGCCGGAGGTGGGACGCCGGCGTGCGCGGGAGGCGAGAGATGTTCGGGGAGGCATGGGCGCACGGCGGTGGCGCGACCGGCTCGGGCGGGCGGCGTGGAGGGTGGAGGCGCGGTTCAGGCGGCCGGCAGAGGCGCAGTTCGTTGACGCCGACGAAAAATTTCGGCAGCCTGGCGGCGTTTATCGTGCGATTTGGTCTCCACTTCTCCCGGTGCGTGGCACCAGCCGGGACTAAAGGAGGGTCTCTAGTCCCGGCTAGTGCCACGCACGGGGACTAGAGGGGGGGGGGGGCGTTTCGTTTTCCGTGCGCTGGGGCCAGACCTTTAGTCTCGGCTGGTAAACTGGGCCGGGACTAAAGGCCCAAATTTGCGCGCGCTGGCCCAAAAACCCCAGCGCGTGTGCTTTTTTCAAATTTTCAAAAATATCATTTAAAACATTTAAATTATACTTTTTTGCATACTTGTGAATTTGACAAAACTTTCAACATCAAAAGTTCTTGAATTTGAATAATTAATCCAAATCCATTTTCTGTTTTATCAAATAATTATTTTAAATAGTCAAATTATTAACCATTTTGCCATTATCAATTTTAAAATGCGTTAACTATTATTTTTGCATATTTTTTAATTTGACAAAACTTTCAACATGAAAAGTTTTTGAATTTGAATAATTAATCCAAATCCATTTTATATTTTATCAAATAATTATTTTAAATAGTCAAATTATTAACCATTTTCCATTATCAATTTAAAAATGCATTAACTATTATTTTTTGCATATTTTTGAATCTCACTAAACTTTCAACATGAAAAGTTCTTGAATTTGAATAATTAATCCAAATCCATTTTATAAATAAACCTTAGTCCCGGTTGTATCCACTAACAGGGACTAAAGATTTTTCCCGCCATTTCTCACCGCTTCCCGCTAAGTTTTTCCGCCCTTTCCTCTGAACCGAGCTTTTAGTCCTGGTTGTAGCCACTGACAAGGACTAAAGATATTTCCCGCCATTTCCCACCGCATCCCGCCATGTTTTCCCGCCCTTTCCATCTATATACAGGCCGACCGCGCTATGGTTATGCACACATGCACACCTTCCTCTCTCACAGAAATGGACAACACCTACTGGGCCATTCTGACCCTCGAGGAGACGGAGGCGTTGTGCGCCTCAAGCTACCCTTTCCCACCAGGCTACCGGCTGCCCGCCGGCTGGATGCTGAGTGCTGAAGGTGTTCCTGTCCCTCCCGTGCCTCAAGGCTCCGCCCGACAGGCGGCCATCACGAACCACTTCTACCACGAGCTCACGCCAGAGCAACGGATGGATCCCAAGTGGGATCCCGACAACTACGACACCTAGAATGCCTTCTTCACTAACCGGCAGGAAAGGGAGCTCGCCAGGTACGATGGTGATGGCCCGCCCCCGGTGAACCACAACGAAGCCGGCCGCCGTCTGTGGTGGGCGAACCATACTATCATAGGCGTGATGCGCTACATCGCCGGGGGAGACCATCCTCGCCTGCGGTGCCCACAAGTCCAGCTGCCCGCCGTGAATCCGAGGCCGGAGTGTCAGGTGCCCCCGGTATATGCCATGGCTGGGCTCAGGACCCCCGGAGTGGCAGGTGACGATGACAATGATGATGACGATGACGAAGAAGACCCTGAAGCTGTGTACTATAGGACTAGGCATGATTATGACTAAAGGGGGCGGCTTTAGTCCTGAGTGTTAGCTAGTCCCGGTTTGTGGCTAGACCGGGACTAAAGGGGGCTTTTAGTCCCGATTCCGTAGTCTCGGTTTTTAAATATTAATAAATGTCTTGAGTGTTAGTCTCGTTTTATGGTTGGACCGGGACTAAAGGGGGACCTTTAGTTCCGATTCGTACTACGACTTTCCCAAACTATGAAGATGTTGTCCCGATTTATACTTACCATGAAGATCTGATCTCCAAACACGTGCGGTCACATATTAGGGAGTGCCTCTATAACCAGTTTCTTGGAGATGCCGGAGGACTGGGCTCCGGCGGCATCTCCCTGAAACTGGTCGTAGTGGTGTCCCTTCTCTCGAAGACCATCTTGCAGCTTGTAACTTCTCTAACTAGATCAATATGCCTGGGAGCTAACCTAATTTCACATATTAGGGAGTGCCTCTATGACCAGTTTCTTGGAGATGCCGGAGGATTGGGCTCCGGCGGCATCTCTCTAAAACTGGTCGTAGTGGTGTCCCTGCTCTCGAAAACCATCGGTCTTAGAGATGCCTCAAACTGGCTGGAGGACTAGCCTATTTATAATACAAGCAGCTCGGCATAGTGTCGACACTCACGACATAATGTCGACACTCATCCCTATTATTAGTGCTCACTCGTGTTTTATCCCGGTTGCTGTCTCCAACCGGGACTAAAGGTTCATCCAACCGGGACTAAAGGTTCAACCCCTATTATTAGTGCTACCTGGCCCAGCCTGCCGCAATCCCTTCAGTCGCGATTGGTTTCTCCAACCGAGACTAAAGGTTCAACCCCTATTATTGGTGTTGTCTGGCCTAGCCTGCCGCAATCCCTCCAGTCGCGGTTAGTTTCTCCAACCGGGACTAAAGGTTCAATCCCTATTATTGGTGTTGCCTGGCCCAGCCTGCCCTGCCCTTTCCCTCTATTTATAGTGCGGCCGTCATGGCCATGGAGAATCTTCATCATTTAACAATATGATTACATAAAATGTTTAATATATTACACCAACATCCCTATCTAGTGTTGTTTTTTTCTTCTGTTCCGTAGCCATGGAGAATCTTCATCATTTAACAGGAGGCTTGGGTCAATTTTTACTTTGAAGGGCGGGATTTTTATGAAACTTATTATAATATTCTGACATATCTGTCTTGTCATCCACTCCCACGATGTTTCTTTTCCCTGAAATAACTATGTGGCGCTTTGGCTCATCGGACGATGTATTATTTTGCTGATTTCTTTTTCTCGGTTTCGTAGACATGTCCTTCACATAGAAAACTCGAGCCACATCATTGGCTAGGACGAATGGTTCGACCATGTACGCAAGATTGTTAAGATCCACTGTTGTCATGCCATACTTTTCGTCTACATGTACCCCTCCTCCTGTCATTAGGGGTGGGCAGAAAAACCGATAACCGAAAACCGAACCCGAAAAGACCGAGACCGAAACCGAATAGACCAAGACCGAAAGAACGGATCAAAAAATTGGGTAGCAAATTTTGTAGACCGAATTTTGTTCGATTAATTCGGTCATTAGTTCTTGATAACCGAATAGACCGAACTAACCGAATTTTAGGTGAGAGTGGCATAGTTCCAAAGCCGTAGTTACTCATAACTATAGATTTATCTTCCTCGACTAAGCCAAATTTAGTATTATTGAATGTTAGTTTCCGCAAATTAATATGACTATATGAAGTGTATTTTATATTCAAATTACAACTTATATAGTACCAAATGCTTTAGCAAATATTATCGAACTTTTGTATTTGATAATATCTACTACACAATTCGGTCATGACCGAAACCGAACCCGAATTATCGGGTAACCGAATTTGTCGGTTAGTAAAAATAACAAATAAATTTCGGTATTTATTTATTTAAAGACCGATTTTAAAATAGACCGATATGCAAAGACCGAATTTTCGGTCATGACCAAACGCCCACCCCTACCTGTCATCTTGACCCATTTGCACCGAAACAAAGGGACCTTAAAAGTAGGTCCATACTCAAGTTCCCATATTTCTTCCTAGATTTCTTCTTCCACATGGGTGCGCGTCCGTCGGCGTCTTTCGGAACAGGTTGTCCTCCGGGACCCTTTCCAAATATTACATTTAAATCCTTGACCATACCAAATACATCAGCACCAGTACGTGGGGCATGCTTTTTCCGGTGATCTGCCTCGCCATCGAAATGCTTGCCTTTTTTCCTTAAGGGGTGTCTGGCGGAAGAAAACGACGATTGTACGGGTACACATTCTTCCTATATTTATCCAGATATATACTTTTAGTCTCATCTAAACAGTGTATGCATGCAATATATCCCTTGTTCGTTTGTCCTGAGATGTTACTAAGAGCAGGCCAATCATTGGTGGTTACGAACAGCAACGCTCGTAGGTCGAATGGCTCTTGTTTGTGCTCATCCCACACACGTAAACCTGGTTCGACCCACAACTGTAAAATTTCATCAACTAATGGCCTTAGGTACACATCAATGTCGTTGCCGGGTTGCTTCGGGCCTTGGATGAGCACTGGCATCATAATGAACTTACGCTTCATGCACAACCAAGGAGGAAGGTTGTAGATACATAGAGTGATGGGCCAGGTGCTGTGACTGCAGCTCTGCTCCCCAAAAGGATTCATGCCATCTGTATTTAGACCAAACCATAAGTTTCTTGCTTCACCAGCAAAGTTCGGGAAGTCTCTCTCGATTTTTCTCCACTGTCGACCATCAGCGGGGTGCCTCAACATCCCGTCTTTCTTACGTTCTTCCATGTGTCATCGCAACAACTTGGCATGCTCTTTGTTTCTGAACAAATGTTTCAATCGTGGTATTATAGGAGCATACCACATCACCTTGGCAGGAACCCTCTTCCTGGGTGGCTCGCCATCAACATCACCAGGGTCATCTTTTCTGATCTTATACCGCAATGCAGTGCATACCGGGCATTTATCCAAATTCTCGTACTTCTCACCGCGGTAGAGGATGCAGTCATTAGGGCACACATGTATCTTCTACACATCTAATCTTAGAGGGCAGACGAGCTTCTTTGCTTCGTATGTACTGGCGGGCAATTCGTTATTTCTTGAAAGCAACCTCTTCATGAGTACCAGCAACTTCTCAAATCCCGAGTCAGTCACACCGGTCTCTGCCTTCCACTTCAGCAATTCCAGTGTGCTACCCAGCTTCTTCTGGCCATCTTCACAAGTTGGGTACAACAATTTGTTGTGGTCCTGTAATATCTGCTCAAACTGCAACCTCTCCTTTTCTGTGTCGCAGTCTCGCTTTGCATCATAAATGACCCGACCAAGATCATCAGCGGGCCGGTCTGGTTCCCGTTCTTCACATCCTTCTTCTTAATTGTCTTCCATTGCGGTATCAACGTATTCAGGGAACATAGATCGGTAGTTGTCATCATCATTCTCTTCTTCATCGCCGTCTTCCATCACAACCCCTCTTTCTCCGTGTTTGGTACAAACATTATAGCCGGACATAAAACCAGACCGAAGCAGGTGGCTCTGAATGACTCTTGCGGAAGTGTGAGCCTTCTCATTCCTACAGTCAACACATGGACAACACATAAAACCATCCCGTCGCTTGTTCTCCTCGGCCACAACTCGAAAAGAGTGCACGCCTTCTATGAAAGCGGCAGAGCGTCGGTACCGTACATCCATGGATGGCTCATCTGTATCATATAAATATATGTCAAACGCAATCACTATGCTAAAATTAGTACCGCACGACGGTCTTAACGAGAAAATAGTTGCTAACCTTTTATTACACTTGGAAACAAAGATGAGAAAACTTAAGTGTGGCTCGGGCACCTCATATCATGTCTGTCTTGTGTGACCTAAACTTGCATCGCTCTAATGGACATTTCACCGAACACCTCTAGTGCATATGTATGAACAAGAAAAAAAATAGCACAACAACACTCTCTCCCACCAGGAAAAAAACAGCTGAGAGGGGGGGGGGGATTGTGCGTATATATAGGGCCAGACCACTAGTCCCGGTTGGAGATACAAACCGGGACTAAAGGGAGTGCCCCCAGCAAGCGGCAGGGCCAGGGCCCTTTAATCCCGGTTTGAGTCTCAGACCGGGACTAATGGGATCTAACGGGCCGGGACATATGATTCTGGATGGTTCGGACCATCTGGCCAGGGCCATTAGTCCCGGCCGAGACTAATGGCCTGAACGAAAAGCATGTTTTCTACTAGTGAAAATGTTCTTTGTTAAAGTAGAAAATTGGCAGACAATACAAGCCACAAGAGTTAGAGCCCAATCCACCTATGTATAAATAGGATGCCCACAACGGTTAAACAAAAAGGAAAATAATGTACGGCACAATACAATCACATGAGACTACTATGAAAGACTCGTTAAATGTCTAAAGAGGTGGAGGGCTTACCAGCTAGATTAACCATTAAGAAGTTGTACGGTAGGTTACTGTAGGATCTAAATTCGGTTCCATCATCCGCATGTAGATTTGCATAAACAGATAAGGGTGAGCTATGTACACGTTAGGCCTTGTTTACTAGTCTGGTATTGCTAGGCTCGACGAGTATTTTCCTGGCTCACCTCGTAATTCCTGATTTTTCATGCAGGGCCATTTAATTGTCTGGTACTTTTGAGTTTTATTCCGGTCCATCCATAGAAATCCCTCATAGAACCCAACACATCCGTGGATTTCAACACGCGACCCAGACCTCGTGTTCCGCCCGGAAAGAAATAGTCAATGCGTATCGAGGACGAAGGCGACACTGACGACGCAGACTGGAGGCAACGGCGAGGACGCCGACCTAGGTACGCCGACGACGGACGCCTACATCAAACAGGGAAGGACCTTCTCTCTGGTTAGATCTCGTGGCTCATCCCTTCTCGCCTCGTTTCTAGGGTTTCTTGCCGCCGACATCTATCTCCCGTCAATCTCGTTGTCCCCAGTCTGATTCTTGGTGAGACCGTTGAACCCATGAGCACGACGGCTAGGCGCACGTAGGTCCGCCATGGGTTCACATTTTCTCCTCAAGGAGGGGTAGGAGAGGGGATGAGCCGCTGTTCATGGTGTTCTATTTTGGTTACTAAAATGCCAAGAATCTAAGTGTTGTAGACTGTGGAATTTATTATCTTAAACTTTGCTGAGGAAGTTGATTAGTGTTTGACTGCGCAGTTTGTCCCGCTTGATGTTGTTTCTTTCGGTGCACTATACCATACAGACTGAGAGGAACCTTCTTTCTATCTTGATGTTGTTTCTTTCAGTACACAATATCTTAGGACAATGGTTTCAGTTTCCTATTATTTTTCAGGAATGAAGCTTTGCAGGATAAATTATGATTACACGTCAATGAATGTTAAGGGCTGCTCTTGTCTCGGTGTCAAGGAAATAAAGTGTTTCACCGTTTGATCAAGATTTTGAAGTTACAAATGTGCCTATGACCGGGTTGTAATAATGTTTTATAAATACATAGCTTGATGTCTTGCCCATATGGTATATTTAAACTCCATGGAAGTAGATGTTTGCGACATGCAAAATTAGCTAGTGCAAATATTAGATAGATAATCATATGTTTAGTAAGCTTGGAATTTTATTAGAGTGACTATATCTATGCAGAGGTAAAGTTTCGGTTTTAATTATCATATAAACTCAATACATCACACTCCCCTCCATCTCTAAAAATCAAGGTAAACAGATAGGATAGGAAAATGTGGGGAAAAGGATTAGGTGAACGGAAGGGATTCACCCCAAATCCCCTCCCATCCCTAAACCACTAGGGGGTACAAATACCCTAGAGGTAAACAAGGTCTTAGGAGGCCGATGCCCCTACTCCCTCCGTTTAGAAACATAAGATGTTTTAGGTTTGTGAAAGAGATGTATCTAGACACCTTTTAGTGTATAGGTTTAAATGAATCTAGACACTAAAATATGTCTAGATACATTTTCTTCACAAACCTAAAATATCTTATATTTTCAAACGGAGGGAGTACCTCCTAGCTAAAAAGAAAAGTTATAGTCTTATTTTTTTTGCGAACATAAGGTTATAGCCAGTCAGTCGGTAGTACCCTAGAGAAATGATCTTCGTCGTCGTTGGCTTAACATGGGACACTCAAGTCATGCGTTGTCGTTGTCGGTTATAGGGGTGGTTTTTTGCTCGCTTTCTCTTTCAACTGATCCTTGCATGGTTTTTTGTCCAATTTCCATCATAAATTAGATCACTCTTATTTTTATTTAACGTAGTCAGCGGCTCTCTTCTTAACATTAAAATCTTATCATGCATTGCTATAGACAGTGTCCCACTTTTGCTCGGAGCATTTAGGGCATGTGCGATGGTGATATCCTAGGAGCGTCAAGATAAGAACTGAGGTGGAGGAAATAAAAAGTTGAAAAAACAACTTTCTTTCTTTTTATTAAAAGATGATCTATTAGCAATATTTAAGGATGTCGGTTAGTCTGTTTCTAGAGATAAGATTAAGATAACCCATGGTCCATCATCTTTACTTTTTGTATCTAGATTATCTTACCAGACTAAGATAAGACGGCCTTATGAAGCATTATACATGTCCTTATAGTGGTTTATTAGGGCACGTACAATACGGTGACGTCAACGTTTCCTTATGCTCGCTACATTGAATTTTTGCTTATTTGAAGGAGAGAGAAAGTTATCTTTTCTTAGCTAAGGGATATCTCTTAGAAATAAAAGAAGACTATTTTCTCTATTGTATCGTATGTCTTCTGTTAGCTAACCAATTTCTTAGGAATCATACCAATTGCTAGAGATAGTAATACGAGATAATGCAATGTATAAGTTATATATTGTGTCTTTTTAAAATGATGCGGAGAGCTAAGAGAAACATATCTTTCCTATATCACTATATCAAAACGGTTAAATTGTGGTTAGCTGACACGTCAGCACGTCTTCCTACCCACCGTCAGCTTTTCCGCCCGGGCCGTGGCGTACGCCACCAAACTTCCCGCGAGCGCCAAAGCTCCACACCATCGGAAGATTCCACACGGGAGCCGAGGAAAAGGAGGCGCACGCATGCGCGAGCGCGCGATCACGATCACGCACACACCTGGCTCGTCTCGGCCCCACCTGCAGCCAGCGGCCCGGAGCATCGCAAGCCGCCGCGCGCAAGTAGCCACCGCCGCCCACACCGCGGGCACCCCAGCTCCCCGCCACTGACACGCCGGGGCCGACGCACCGGCTATACGTGCCAGGACCCGGGCGTCAGCTGGCCGCCGGCATCAAACCGCACGTGGATCCCACGCCATAGCCGTCGCCGTCGCCGCAGCTGCCTGCCACCCACTCGCGGGTAGTAACTACCATTCCCATTTTTCTTCTGAACAGAAATACCCCCAAAAAATATCTCCTCTGCTTTTGTCTACTCTACTCTTCTTTCTCCTCCTCCTCGCCTAAAGCGTCGTCGGCCGCTCCTACCCCGCGCCTTCCTCGCTCTCTCGCTCGCTCGCGCGCGCCTCCCTCCTCCCCTCCCTCCCCAGCTCGGGACCACGCTCGACGCCGATAACGACCCACCTGCCGCTCTCCGCCATCGTCGCCCCCTATCGCGGCGATGCCCGTGCCCGGTTGGTGGCCCGACAAATTGAGGCCCAAGTCGAAGGCCAAGTCCGGCGCGTCCGCCGCATCCTCCCCGCGCAAGTCCGTCGACCTCGACTACCCGTCCCCCTCGCCGACCCCGAGGGCGAGGGAGAAGACCCGCAGCCTCGACTCGCCGGCCGGGCGGCATGGCGGCGGCAGGTGCGGCGTGGAGGTGCAGTACAAGCTCCCCGTGCCGGTGAGCGACCCGGACCCAGAGACCCTGGCGGCGGGGTCTCTCTGTGAGGACGCGGGCTGCTCGTCCTCGCTCTCGGGCTCCAGCGTCTGCTCTTCGCCGGATGAAGCCACGGATCATCACCACCATATGTCGTCTAGGTAAGCAGCCTCATCGTCGACTTCTTGCTGCCTTAACTGCGAATTCGCTCAATCGTGTTGTCGCCTGTCCTGCCCTCACCAGTTTAGTTTTCACGCTCATGGATGCTGAATTTGAAGCTGAAATTGTTCGACACCGTAGTGATTAAATTTTGGGAATTGGTTTATTGGGTACGTATAGGTGGTTTAGTGTGAATACTTTGTCGGGTTACCAGCTTTTTGTAAGGGGGTTAAGTCAAAATGCAGAGTTGGGAGACTTGGGAGTGAACGGTGTGTGTGTGTGACTTTGCACCAACTTCAGCTGTTGACCTCTTCCGTGGTCGTGCCAATTCTACGGTCGGAAGGCACCTCATTATTTTGGGTAGACAAAGTATGCGTCGTAGGCTGACATGCCAAGGCGTGTCAGTGGTTTAGGGTTCAAGACATATTCTGAAAAAAGGTTGAACAGATTTATGTTTTGGTGGGAATGCAGATTAGTTGCTTCTGCTAACTCGTGTTTTTTCTTGCAAGAAAATAATGTCTACTTTGAAAACATCATCTTTATGTTTGCACTCATTTATGACATATTTGTAGGCATGTGTTTTGTTCCGGTGTCAAGTTCAAATGTTCTTATTTCCTTACTTGAACTAGCGCGTTGTTTTGTAGCTCTTTTTTATGGTATTGATATGATCCGTTTCAAAATGGTATTGATGTATCTGCTGATGGTTTTTGGTTGCTTGGTGTACTCTCTAGGTCTATGGATCCGGCTGCTTTTGCCAAGGGAAGAAATGTGCCATCTGACTCACCTATGATCTTGAATGAAGACAGCCATTTCATGTCTCGTAGTATGCCACGGGAGCATCAGAAGTTTTTTGAGGTGCCTTTCTCTAATATGAGGGAACTTAATTTGCACAACGATGATCCTTCAACTAGTGAAGCCAGTTCACGTGGTAGAGTGTGGTCTGAGGATATATTTGATCCAAGAACGAGAAGCCCTTCCCCTGGCCGAAAAGGCCATAACTTTGCTATGAATAATGTGCATTCAAGAGAATTCGGGTTTAGCCCAAGGTCACCGTTGAAAATGATTGATTGCATGAGGAGCCCGCCTCATCCCTTGCCACTTCCTCCAGCTCCCGGTGCTTGCTCACCTCTACCTCCATCTCCCACTGCTTGCTCGCCTCTCCCTCCATCTCCTACTGTTTGCTCGCCTCTTCCTACATCTCCCACTGCTTGCCTACAATCCCAATCTCAGTGGAGGAAGGGGAAATTATTAGGAAGTGGTACATTTGGCCAGGTTTACCTTGGATTTAACAGGTATCATGGTTTTTTATTGTGTTCTCATTATTTACCATTTGATTATAATTTAGAATTGAATGCATTAGTGCCGTTTTATATGATGTAAAACCTGTACAAAGGTATCTGATGCAAATAAGCTGTTGAATATTTCAGTAGATGTGTTTATAAGTTGACATAGAAGATTATGTAGCATCTAATTCTCAAGATTATGTATCGAAATTGTCGATGTTGATTGAATGTCTTGGGGTATCGCCTAAATATCTTTAAAAAAGCCATTTGTATGAGAATTTTTATCATGACAAATTATGCAGTGAGAATGGGCAGTTTTGTGCGATTAAGGAAGTACAAGTTATTTCAGATGATCCACATTCGAAAGAACGACTCAAACAGTTGAATCAGGTTACTTGATTGTCTTAATTCAACTAGATTAGTTATCTTTTTCCATACGGTAACAGTATTTTCCTCACCTATTTAATTAACTCAACAACATGTTTTTCATTTCCATATTGACAGGAAATAGATATGCTTAGCCAACCATCACATCCAAACATTGTGCAATACTATGGAAGTGAGATGGTAAGTTTTATTTGATAACCACCACATTTCTATATGTACGACCATTTTTAAATAATTGTTTGCTCGTTCATTCTGTGTATACTTTTTATGGGATGGACGTGTAAGGGGAAGTGATGTCAAGTTTGTACAAAGTTGACAGAAAATTTATGTGTTGTGCATTAAGGGATCATGTACATATAGAGTTAAAAGTTAAATTGGGTGGAAATTCAGTTCATAAATGATAAATTTTATCCATGAAAGTTTGTTTTATTGGTACTGTCATTGCTCTGAAAATAACACCTTGTAACAGAACACAATGTGGAAATATTGCATGTATATACACTGGAAGTCGAGACCAGAATCCGCTTAAAACTAGATTAACCATGGAGTAGTTAGGTTACCCATATATTGGGAATTCATAGCTTGTATGGTGCTTAGAGTTGCTTGACAAGGACATGGTGTGTACATGCACATAGAAAATTACCAGGTTACTCATTTGCTGTGGTTTCATCCGGATTTAGGGCTTAATCTTAGCAAAGAAATGGAGAAGTACTTGCCAAGTAATTTCTATACTTCGACTTCCTAATTGTGTATCTTTCTGTACAGACTGATGACACACTTTCAATTTACCTTGAGTATGTTTCTGGGGGCTCAATTCACAAGTTGCTTAGGGAGTATGGACCTTTTAAGGAACCTGTTATTCGCAATTATACTGGTCAAATTCTCTCTGGTCTTGCGTATTTGCATGGGAAGAATACTGTCCACAGGTATATAGCTTGTATAATTGTTTAGTCTTTCATAGGTAGTACAAAATTGAACAATTTTTTAATAGTTCTTTTTCTTGGCAGAGATATTAAAGGAGCAAACATACTTGTTGGCCCTAATGGTGAAGTTAAACTTGCTGACTTTGGCATGGCTAAGCATGTATGCAGTTTTGCCTTTCCATCCCCTTCCCTACCTCCGTTCTGTGTGTGTAGCACTGTGTAGATTCACTATCACAAGATTTAGTATATTCGGGGCTCCTGCCAATGATTTTCTCCTCTGATGCTTCCTATTTGGTTCTACCTACGATCAATTTCGTTTGACTGCCCTTGAAGAAATTACGGCAGGGTATGCTTCTTCTTAGAGGAAATAGCAGATTACACCACTTGTTGGGACATCTTTTGCACAAAACCACAACAATGGTTTATCTTTGCACAAAACACCATATTTTGCTGTAATCATTTGCACAAAACACACAACCAGTCATTAACAGCTTTGATAGCAGATTAGTCCAAGTCACTGATAGAGACACATTCATGCGGTTACTAATTCCAGAATGGGATTTTACATCGTCACCGCTGGCGATTGAAGAGAGGGTGAGAGGGCGCCGTCGTGCGCGTACCTTCCTTGAACAGGAGTCGTCTCCGACGTATGGGCAATCTCTGCCACCGCACCTGGAGATGGTGCCGTGCATTAGGGCCGATGGCCGCGGCGCGCTTAGCTGGACCTATGGCGGACGACGGTGACAAGGTTGCTTTTGCTTCAGGCTGGAGCGCCGGTGGCGGATACAGAGGAAGTCGGCCGGCAGGCGCGCTCACCGTGGCAGCGGCGCCTGGTACTGCCATCTGTTCTAGGTAGGCGTATGTTAATACTGATTTCTGTCGTGCAAATTGTACCAGTTCACGAGCAAGGGTGATCCGAGGACAACAGGAATTGCAGTTTTTTTCACGTGAGCGGCGAGCACTAGCGTCCCTGCCATCAGGATCAACAGCAAGTCAGCAACTGATGATGCACGGAGGCTGGGGAAACAGGCGCGTCCTGGCCGCGGTCGCAACCTACGGCACCACCATCGCCGTGGGAGAAAGAGGAATGCGGCGTCGCCACTCAGCTTAGCCAGAGCGTCCTGTCCTTCTCACCGACCAACACGCTTGTCTCGCCGCAAGGTTGCCTCCGTCTGCCCACACATCAGAGGCTGACAGCACATAGCTCTGTTGATGGGTCAGACTGTTGTTTTTGAGATGGTCCGTGGATCAAACTGACTAATCGGCTATCAAAGCTGATAACGATCGGTGGTGTGTTCTGTGCAATTGATTACAGCAAAATGTGGTGTTTTGTGCAAAAACAAACCATTGGTATGGTTTTGTGCAACACATGTCCTGAGAAGTGGTGCTAGGTGCTATTTCCTCTTCTTAAAATGGAACAGTGCCTAAGGCAGCTACAGTTACTAATAGGACTAAACTGCTGAAGCCTGTCGGATACCTGCTGTTGTTATTCTTGGAAAGCATGCAACTATTTCTGTATTCAATTTATGAAACCGAGTATGCAACTACTTATATAAAAAAGGAGAACATAATTTGATCAAAATTTACACTTCACACTGATGTCAGATGTTGTGTACTAGTGTTTGTGGGAGAGGTTTAGAGGGTTTTGCCCAGGAGGCAAGGTAGCTTGATCCCAGAAGGGTGCATGGAAGTTCTTATGTAGGATGACTCAAATTGTCAATCTAATCTTATCTGTGAGATAGCAATCCTAGGTCTTTTTGTTTTTTTAACGAGATAGTTGTGGTATTTGTCTAATACTACCATATGGGCCTTAGTCCATACAAGTAACATACAAATACATTAAAACACAAATTGTAGTCTGCCTCTTTTTCCCCTTCAAGCCTGTACATCTCATTAGTTGTGTTGAAGCAGATATCATCTTTTGCTGAAATACGCTCTTTCAGAGGAAGTCCCTATTGGATGGCTCCTGAGGTTAGCTTCTTCACACTAAACCTTAAAACAGTTTTCGTTATTACCAATTGTACCCATGTGAAAGTCCCCCCTAATACTGGGCACGTGTAGGTTATTATGAACAGTAAAGGTTACAATCTAGCTGTTGACATTTGGAGTTTGGGGTGTACAATTATTGAAATGGCAACGGCAAGACCTCCTTGGCACCAGTATGAAGGGGTATGCGTCTACTTAACAACTGTATTTCTTTTTACATGTAGCTGTGACAACTAACAGGCTGACACAATCTTCTCCAATCTAACCTTGTAGGTTGCAGCAATATTTAAGATCGCGAACAGTAAAGATATACCTGGAATCCCAGATGATTTTTCCGAGGATGGGAAAAGTTTTTTGAAAATGTGCTTAAAACGTGATCCAGAATCCCGCGCCTCTGCAAGTCAGTTGTTGGACCATCCTTTTGTTCAGGACCATCCAGCAGTAAGAGCAGCAAAATCCAGTGCATTGAGAAATGCATTTTCTGCTCCAGTAGCTGGGAAGCATGCGGTGGTATAGTCTTTTGCTCACAGTGAACTCATTTCTTAAGTATATATTTGTTCTGTTTGGTCTTTTCCTCATTAAGAAAAGCTTGCTTATAATCACTCACTTTCATGAGTGCTTGCACATGCTTGGACTCAGTCTGGACCAGTTTAAAAAATAGCTAGCAGGCTAGCAGCACTCTATTGTTATCTTTGGCCATGGTATTAATAATGTGCACGCCTCAGATAAATTTTGTGAGATTTTGGCTTAATGCTGTCGAAGATCCTCTTATGTCTGCTATTAATTAATAGTTGATGAGCAAATTGTGACTTTATTTTGGTAAAGTTCATTGCAGTATTGTTGTTTTTTCAAGGAAAAAAGATGTCATTTTTGCTTCATTTACGGCATCTGTTCTCCTAAATGCTGAGCATCCTTACCCTGCCCTCTCTGTTGTTGCAGTCCAACAGGGAGCTTCCATCACGGAGAAGTATTGCTCCCCTCAGGGATATAGGCGTGAGTGCGAGAAATTTTACCGGATTTTCCACAACTGTTCCTTCGCCCCGTAACTCCAGGTATTGGAATACTCCCCTTTCATCCTCATTTTTCCCCCTACCAGTAGCATCATATATTTCATGACAAAATATATATGCCCTTTAGCAGCCCAATTCCTGTGAGAACAAATATGTCTTTACCGGTGTCCCCAACCTCAAGCCCACTGAGGCAATTCAAGCAGTCCAACTGGAGCTGCCTGCCATCTCCGCCCCACCCAATGCTCTCGACTGGCGCTTCACCAAGCTACGCGTTGAATCAAGCACGGCGATGTCCTGCAATTTCAGACCCTTGGCAGGAAGTTGGCCCCTTGAAACTCCCAAGTCCCTACGGTTCTCCAAAGAGGTTCTAAGCGTCTTTTGTGGATGTTTGCCATGAAAAACGCTCTAATGACATGGTAGGTGCTCAGAGATGTTCTGTCAGCAGCCTCTTGTAACTTTGTGTTGCTATACCCTGATATACTGTACAGTCGAAAAGGGTTCTCGAGGAAAGAAAACTCACGGGAAGTGCTGTATATTTATAGGTCGTTGCCACTTCCGCTACATACAAAATCTTATAAGGATATGGGTTGTAAATTCGCCAGTTTACGCAAGCTCACAGTAGTATTTACAGATTTTGACTTATGTGACTGATGTAGAGATGTCTTCCGGTGAAATGGAAATCTGTAACTTCCTGCTGGCGCACTCATGTTGTCAAATTGGTTACAAAGAATGTGAAATTTTATGGTCATATACTGTACTATAACTTGTTGCATTTTCCTTCGTCACACGATTGAGATTTTATCTGGGCAATTTTTTTAAAATAATATATATTTTTTAATCTTTTTCACATCTATTACACGTTTTTTAGATTTTACAGAATTAGCACTTTGTCGGTCTAGGCGAGGCCGATTGGGCCAGTTGGCGTGGAGCAAGCCAACTAAACCTCGGCGCGTGGGGCAGCTAGGCTCGCGTCGGCCAATTGGTCGCCGTCAGGCGAGTGCCCCAATCGGCTTGAGGGAAATCGACTGTCCCAATCGGTCTTGGGGAAGCCGACTGCTTTAGCTAACCCATTCACATGCATCCCAGCTCAATGCAGTGCCCGGGCAGTTAACCAGGACATAATAAAAAAAAATCTGCATGCTCCAATCGGCCTTCTCTTGGCCGATTGCCCAATCGGTATGTGTGTCCGATAGCAGGCTCGTCCGTCCTTTCATTCTGCGTATGCAATCGGCTAGGGTCTAACCGACTGGTCCAGTCGGCCTAGGCCTGGCCGATAGCCTCGGGCAATTGGCTTGCTTCACGCCGACTGACCCAATCGACTTGAACCAAGCTGACAAAGTGCTAGTTTTGTAAAATTCAAAAAACGTGTAATAGATCTAGAAAATATTAAAAATGTATATTATTTTAAAAAAAAATCGCTAATGTTATCGTATCAATTCGAAAAAAAGAAGGCTGGCGTTCGGATTCAAACTTAAAAACCGTTTGCCATCAAACCTACACATAGCTAAAATTTGGGACATCGGTACTTTCTCCGGAAGAAACTATCTGGTTTAAAGCAGCAAGAATTTGGCAAAAAGATATTTTCATGCGGTGAGCGTGGATCGAACACGCGACCTTCAGATCTTCAGTCTGACGCTCTCCCAACTGAGCTATCCCCGCTATGTGCATGATTTTCTATCGAACACTTTCTAATCAGAATTTAGCAAATCTCAGACAAGCTAATTTCATCATTTTCTTAAGATAATTATTGTTCTACATCATCCATTTTCTAATAATAACGAGAGTGCAAGAGTTGGAAATGATCTCTCGATCCATAGTCTCCGGCCTTACAGAGTTACTACATAGATCGACATTGGCAGACATTCTTCATGCAGAAACTTACAGCTTGCAAGAATATCGAAGTCCTTAACTCCAACATTATAACTTCCAAATTCTACTTAATCGCTAAGTGCCTAGCTCTAATAATTCACCTGGACTTGAGCAGCTTGAGCAGCGCCCTGGCCTTGGCCTTTGCCCTGGCGCCGCACTGGCTCTGAAGGAGCAGCAGCAGCTGCGTGACCACCCCGGCACCGACCGCTTCGCTCCGCGCCGCCCGCGACTCCCTGCACACGCTCAGCAGCGCCGCGGCCGCGTGCTCGCTCCCGTCGTTGCTCGACGACATCATGAAGACGTGTCTCACGAGCACCCGCGTCGCGCCCGGGGCGCGCGCCACCGCCCTTCGGCCGGCCTCCGTCTCCGCCAGCGTCTCCACGGCCGCCAGCGCGCTGGACACGGCGCCGCCGCCGCCCTTGCCGTACGCCCACCAGGACAGGTGCCTGAAGAGCGCGCCGACGACGCCGTGATGGATGGCGCTGCCGCGCGCCGGCTCGGCGGCGCAGACCGCCGCGATCGCGCGCACCGCGGCCTCCGAGGCGCGCGGGTCGGAGGCCGGCCCGTCGTGCTGCTGCAGGAGCGGCAGCAGAGCCTGCCACACGCGCGGGGAGGCGGCGACGATGAGCGCCAGGTCCGTCGTGGCCGTGGCCGTGGCGACGGTCTCGAGGAGGCGGCACAGGCCCGCCTTGGCCCGGCCGCTGCCGCGCTCCAGGAGGCGCACGAAGGACGCCAGGTGGGCCTCCTTCTTGAGCATGTTGAGGCAGTTGAGCTGCGGGGCCGCGGCGCTGGACGGCATGAGGCCGAGCACGCACTGCAGCGCGAGCTCCTCCTCCGCCACCGCCGCGCGGCGGCGATCCGATGGCGCGAGCGTGGGTGCGCGGAAGACGAGCGGCAGCAGCACGGGGAGGAATCCCAGCTGGAGCATGCAGGCGCGGCCGACGTCCGACTCGGACGCCAGCGCCATGACCTTCTCGAGCGCGGCGATCTTGGCCGCGGTGGCGGTGGCGTCGTCGGACTGGAGGCAGCGCTTGAGCGCGGCGAGCGACGGGTCCTGGTCCGAGGACGAGTCCGGGAGGTGTTGCTGGTCGGTGGTGGCGGCGGCGGATAGCCAGCGGTCGATGAGGTGGCGCAGGGTGCGGTTGGGCACGAGCGCGGTGGCGTCGCCGAGGGCCTGCATTGTGACGGGGCAGGTGCGGTGGCCGTCGGCGAGCCAGCGCTCGATGCATTGGCGGTCGTAGGTCTGCCCCGTGCACAGCGTCACCGGGTCCGTGAAGATGTCCAGGCTGATCGGACACCGGAACAGGTGCGGTATGCTCATCTTCTCGCCTCCACGCAGAGTGAGAGAGATCAACACGAATCCATCCTCAAGAAACCGAAGAACCTAGCTACGGGCTACCCCACACAACAAACACCTACGGAAATCCTTTGGCCAAGAAGAAAGAGAAGAAGAAACCACTCCAACTCATACAAGTCAAGAACTAACTCGTCGAGAAAATCACAAGCAAATTTGCATTCCAAGGAGAGGAAATGCAAGACGAAATGCGCAGTGTGCGCGGTCACCAGAGGAAGCTCTTTTTATTTAGGTTGTGGCAGCGCAGGCACTCACTCCCATGCCACTCCCATCAAGAATCCATGGAGATGCGCCGACGATGTAACGTCACACGGGACGAAACCCGTGAGGTGACCGCAGCGAGCGAGAGTCACTGCGCTGCGCTGGCTGTACCTGGATGGTGCAGATGATGGGCACAAACAACAGGAGTCCCAGCTGCACAAGATGAAAGTGTCACTCACAGTGCAGGATATGGGCTCCCTCTCTGCGCGCGTCTCAGACGAGGGAGAGGGCGATGGAGCAAGCAAGAGAAGAGAGCAATGGTGATGGCAAGATAAAGGGCGGAGCAGACGGAGGAACTTTCTCTTTTGGTGATAGTCGTAGAAAGGGAAAGGTCTGGTGATTGGACCAGTATGCATGGGGAGAGAGAGAAAGTTTGAATACTGAAAACGTTGATAGGGGCGGTCAGAGTTGGGGACCGGCCGGAATGCAACCAATTTACAAGTTGGAAATGGCCAAATTAAGAGGCTGCGGCACTATTATAACACTATTATAAAAAGGATTGAGAGGCTGAATGCCTGTTCTAGTTTCAGTTTGCCAAGTCAATTAATTGTACTTATACTGATTAACCAAGACTGCAAGTCTGCAAGTGGCAGCTAATTTGCAATTTGCAGCTTTGCAAGGTTCAGACAAATTAGGAGTTCCCCTTGACCAGCCAAGGAAGATACTACTGAAGTTTTGAAACTCTTACTCTCAACTGGAATTGCAGAAAAATGCTGCAGCATACTCAATAACCGTGAACATTTGTGGGTAAATATTATTTTTCTTTGAGGAAAAATGTTCTTGCTGTTACTGTCCACATGTGTGCAGTAGTGCTTGCCAACTGTGTAGACTATTCTGAGCTCTCGACTGTTGAACAGAGTGCCTTTTACTCTGGTCATGATTGTTCCATTTCCAGCGGATGGAGACAAGCATAATAATCCGTTAAATCCTGAATTTTCTCCGTTCATCAAAGCTGAATCTGAATTAGTACAGCTCAATTTTTGTTCAAAAATCGGTCCACTTTGTCAGCCAATGTTTGCAATAGCACCAACAGCTGCGCTGCAGCTTCACGACACAGAGAGAGCATCTTCCTTACACGACAAAGATCACGCTACAGATTAAAGTATGATCCGCACAGTTGAAACTAAGAGCGAGCGAAGCTCCATTGCCTCCTCGAGCGACCCACTAAGAGTAAACAACGCCGTTCCGTAGGCGCTAATGGCAGCTTATTGCGGCTATGACAGTGCAAAAGTCCTAGGTTACGCTAGACTTTTGGGCAGTGTACCCCGTAATGGCCAGCACGAGTGCCAGAATTAAGGGGCTCTACGGGCCGGGCTAGCCTAGGATCGTGCCCCTGATGCGCTTATCATACTGTCAGAGTTGGATCTAATTAAGAATATAATCGATTAATTGAGAGGGTCTATTGCCTAGGGTTGTCCTTTTGGCGAGCACGCGAGGTGGCCATGGGGCTCTGAACTTGCCCCATCCTTGGATCCGTCGGAGAGATGCACGGTGACGTTCTTACTGTCGATCTAGACGTCCTTGTTGTAGATCTTTGTTTTGAAAAAGGGAATAAGAACTAGGCGTGTGCACCGATCAATGCACGTAGCCATTTACTGCATATAGTTGTAATTATCAATGGTTGCAGCCCATGGATCACTGAAGATGAAAATCAGACAGATGAGAATAAAAAAACATAGATTGCATATGTTAGAAATAATGGGCTAAATCATTAGATCCATGTGTGTGATTTCAGATTTTCCCTAAATCTCAAAGCCCATGTATGTGAAAGCCTATATGTGATTTGGTCCAAGTTGGTGGCAGCTCACATGTGTGTGTGGCGAGAGCTGTGGGAGCTAAAGTTTAGTCCCACATGAAAAGTTGAAGGAGAGTTGCGGTGGAGTGTTGCATCACTTTGTAAGTGAGTGACAATAAGAGAGCTACACGCGCGCTCCTTCTCCGATGCCGCCGCTCGCACGCACGCTCGCCTCGTCTCGACGCGACGCGACGCCGCGGGTATCTCGCCGAGCCGGGCTTTATTTTGCTGCTCAGGAAAATATGTGCAGAAATGTGTGCGGTTAGACAAACGTGTCAATAGTTAGCGAATTTGGGTCGCTCCCGGATCATGGGCTATCTGTGCGGCTTCCACAACGTACGACACCAAACCAATCTAGGGTTTTGCCATCCTCTCTGCTTGCGCTGCCACCGTAGTCTACTCCATTCCGCTTGCCGGCGTGCACCGGCGGTCGGGAGAGCAGGTCTCCGGAACCACTCGCCTTTGCGATCCTGTACGGGAGAGGGCGAATAAGGTTTTTGGGAAGCGCTCCACACGACTGCTCAAGTTCGTCATCACGACGCGTCTTCCCGGTCGTCAAGCCGGACCTCGTGCACGTCGTCTTCAACACCGACTTCTTCGACAGGCTACTGCACCAACGGCGACTACATCGACAACCATCGATACATATACCATCATCAGATCTGTTGTTTTACTATGGCTGTTAGTGCGTATAGTCTGCTACTGTTCATGTTGATCAATATATCTAGTATGTTAGAGGTTCACGTGATTGTGGCTGTTGTTGTCATGATTTATATTCTAGAATTAATCGTGGAAATTATGCCTAATATTCCAACAATCCAAAAACCTTATGATAGGCAATTTTCTGAATTAAACATGGGACACTTGGCCGATGCTATCAAGCCAAAAAAGTTTACCGGTGTTCATTTTAAGAGGTGGCGGTATAAGACTACTATGTGGCTGGAAGCTCTGAAAGTATTCGAGGCTAGTGAGAGTTTACCTGAAGGAACTACATCTGTCGAGGTTCAGAACAAGTTCAAGGAAACCAATATTGCCTTTATGGGACGCGTTCTGAGTGTTCTTGACAACAAGCTATTTGATGTGTATATGCACATCAAAGATGGAAAAGAGCTCTGGGAGGCACTGAACGCTAAGTTCGGTGTAGCAGATGCTGGCAGTGAGCTGTACATCATGGAGAACTTTCATGATTACAGAATGGTTAACAACCGTTCTGTAGTTGAGCAAGCTCATGAGATACAGTGCTTTGCCAAGGAGCTTGAAATCCTCAAGTGTATCTTACCCGACAAGTTTGTGGCTGGATGCATTATTGCAAAGTTGTCTTCTTCATGGAGGAACTTCGCCACAACTCTCAAACACAAGAGACATGAGATATCAGTTGAAAACCTAATAGCGTCTCTTGATGTTGAGGAGAAGGCTCGGGCCAAGGACACTGCTGAGAGAGGAGGCGAGGGTCAGTCTAGCGCCTACATGGTGCAGAAGAAGACCTTCAGCAAGAACAAAGGGAACTATAAGCCCTCGTTCAACAAACTTGAAAATACTACAACCTTCAAGAATAAGAAGAAGCCGAACAAGGTCGAGCTACATTGTTATTCATGTGGAGAGCTCAGCCACTTTTCCAAGAACTGCCCAGATCATGCAGATCACAGAGGGAAAGGTGGGAAGACTGTCAACGTCGTGACCGCTAGCAACACTGATGGGTACGGTAATTTATTTACTGTTCTTTCAGTATTTAAATCACCATGTTGGTGGATTGATACGGGTACTAATGTTCATGTGTGTGCTGACATCTCTAAGTTCACTTCTTATCAGGTCGCTCGGGATTCAGCCGTCCTAATGGGGAATGGATCACATGCTTCTGTTTGTGGTGTTGGCACGATGGATCTGAAGTTTACTTTCGGAAAGATCGTGCAGCTGAGGAACATGCAACATGTCCCTACTATGAACAAGAATCTCGTTAGTGGCTCCCTTCTATGCAGAGATGGGTTTAAGGTTGTGTTAGAGTTCAATAAAGTCGTTGTTTCGAAACATGGACAATTTATTGGTAAAGGTTATGAGTTCGGAGGCTTGTTCCAATTTTCACTTTCAGAGTTTTGTAATAAATCCGTGAATCATATTTGTGGTGATGTTAATGATGATACCAGTGTTTGGCATTCTCGTTTATGTCACATTAATTTTGGTTTGATGTCTCAGATTTCCAGTATGAGTTTAATTCCGAATTTCACTATTGCCAAAGGTTCTAAGTGCCCTAGTTGTGTGCAATCAAAGCAACCTCGAAAGCCTCACAAGGCTACCGAGGAGAAAAACTTAGCACCTCTAGAACTCATACATTCTGATCTATGCGAGATGAATGGTGTGTTGACAAAAGGTGAAAAGAGATATTTCATGACGTTGATAGATGATGCTACTAAATTCTGCTATGTTTACTTGTTGCAAACTAAAGATGAGGCTTTAGATTACTTTAAAATCTGTAATTCCGAAGTTGAAAATCAACTAGAGAGAAAGATCAAGCGTCTTAGGTCTGATCGTGGTGGTGAGTATTTTCCCAAAATATTTGATGAATTCTGTCAGGAACACGGAATTATTCATGAGAGAACGCCTCCCTACTCGCCCCAATCGAATGGGGTTGCCGAGAGGAAAAACCGCACGCTGACTGACTTGGTGAATTCCATGTTATCCACTGCTGGTTTATCAAAGGGATGGTGGGGGAGGCTTTGTTGACTTCATGTCATGTCCTGAATAGGGTTCCTAACAAGAATAAAGAAAAGACCTCTTATGAGGAGTGGGCTGGGAGAAAACCATCACTTTCATATTTGCGCACTTGGGGGTGTTTGGTGAAGGTCAACATACCGATTCCCAAGAAACGCAAGCTCGGACCTAAGACAATGGATTGTATCTTTCTAGGATATGCTCCACGGAATGTAGGCTATAGATTTCTAGTGGTTAAATCCGAGGTACCTGATATGCATGTTGATACTATAATGGAATCTCTGATGCAACATTCTTTGAGAATATTTTTCCTATGAAAGATATGCATAGCATTGGTATAATTTCTTCTGAAATACTTTCTGAATCTAGTGCATCTATTGAGAATTTTGAACAACCACATGAGGAAGTCCTTGAGAAGGATGACGATGAACCTCTCACGAGGAGTAAGAGACAGAGGATTGCAAAATCCTTTGGTAATGATTTCATCGTGTACCTTGTGGACGATACTCCCAGATCCATTGTAGAGGCATATGCATCTCCTGATGCAGATGATTGGAAATAAGCTGTCCAAAATGAGATGGACTCGATTCTTTCTAATGGAACTTGGGAATTATCAGAACGACCATATGGTTGCAAAGCTTGGGGCTGTAAGTGGGTGTTTAAGAAGAAGCTAAGGCCTACTGGTACTATTGAGAAGTACAAGGCGCGGCTTGTAGCTAAGGGCTACACATAGAAAGAAGGCGAAGATTACTTTGATACATATTCACCTATCGCTAGACTGACCACTATTCGAGTACTACTGTCCCTGGCTGCCTCTTATGGTCTTCTCGTTCATCAAATGGATGTGAAGACAACTTTCCTTAATGGAGAGTTGGAAGAGGAGATCTATATGGATCAGCCGGATGGGTTGGTGGTAAAAGGTGAAGAGACAAAGGTGTGTAAGTTATTAAAATCTTTATATGGCCTGAAACAAGCACCTAAGAAATGGCATGAGAAGTTTGACAGAACTCTACTTTCTACTGGCTTTGTCATTAATGAGGCTGATAGGTGTGTTTACTATAGCCATGGTGGGGGCGATAGCATTATATTATGTTTGTACGTGGATGACATTCTGATCTTTGGTACAAACATGACAGTGATAAATGAAGTCAAGTCTTTCCTGTCAAAGAGTTTTGATATGAAAGATCTAGGAGAGGCTGATGTGATTCTGAACATCAAGCTTATTAAGAACGAGAATGTGATTACTTTAACGCAATCTCATTATGTTGAGAAGGTCTTGAGCTGATTTGGCTTTGTTGATGACAAGACTTCTCCAACACCTTATGATCCTAGTTTGACATTACAGAAGAATAAGTAGGAACCAACAGATCAGCTGAAATATTCACAAGTTGTTGGTTCTCTTATGTACTTAGCAAGCGCTACAAGACCTGATATCTCTTTTGTTGTGAGCAAGTTGAGTAGGTTCATGTCTAACCCGGGTATTGATTATTGGCATGCACTTGAAAGGGTCATGCGCTATCTATATGGTACAATGAGCTATGGGATTCACTATTCAGGGCACCCTGCTGTGCTTGAAGGATATAGTGATTCTAACTGGATCTCTGACGTTGATGAACTTTACGCCATGAGCGGGTATGTGTTTACCCTTGGAGGTGGTGCAGTCTCATGGAGATCCTGTAGACAGACCATATTGACGAGGTCAACTATGGAGGCAGAGCTTACTGCTTTAGACACAACCACTGTTGAGTCAGAATGACTGCGTGAGTTCTTGATGAACTTGCCTGTGGTTGAGAAACCTGTGCCGACAATCCTTTTGAATTGTGAAAAATAAACTGTTATTGTCAAAGTGAACAATTCTAAGGATAACGCGAAGTCATCAAAACACGTGAAGAGACGTTTGAAGTCTGTCAGGAAATTGAGAAACTTCGGAGTAATAACTGTTACGTATATTCAAACAGACAAAAACCTGGCAGATCCCTTTACAAAGGGACTATCACGAAATGTGATAGAAAGTGCATCGAGGGAGATGGAGTTGATACCCATGGATGTCACACCTAGTAGTAACCCAACCTATGTGATCGGAGATCCCGTGAATTAGGACCTGGGAAGAACAAGCTAGTGGGTGGAATGAGGAGAGTATTTTGTAACCCTCTTTATGTGAAGATGCATAACTCTCATATCTATAAGGCAGGTTGGAAACATGCCTTAATGTGTTTATGTTGGCTTTAACTAGCAAAGATGTAAAGAACACACCTATATGAGATCGACTGTAAACGTCGCGGTCTATGAGACTTGGGTGATCTCTAGTAAACTCATGAAGAGACCAGGGATTATGACGCATATGCTCCAACCCGCGGGGTAGGCTACTGGAAGCAAGGTACAAGTTATGATTTTGAGTGAAATCTATTGGCACCAAACTTGCAATTCAAGGTTCGTCCATTGTTCAATTTGTTGATAAACGTAGTTCAAGATTCTAGGCGGAAGTTCAACTTAACCGTCTCTGCTGAAACACTGGTATATAAACAAGTAGCGAGAATTGGTAAATCTTCAAATGTGCATTTGAGATCTGGTGGGGAATTGTTAGAAATAATGGGCTAAATCATTAGACCCATGTGGGATTTCAGATTTTCCCTAAATCTCAAAGCCCATGTATGTGGAAGCCCATATGTGATTTGGCCCAAGTTGATGGCAGCTCACATGTGTGTGTGGCAAGAGCCGTGGGAGCTAAAGTTTAGTCCCACATAGAAAGTTGAAGGAGAGTTGCACCACCTTATAAGGTGGAGTGTTGCACCACTTTGTAAGTGAGTGAAAATAAGAGAGCTACACGCGCGCTCCTCCTCCGATGCCGCCGCCGCTCGCACGCACGCACGCACGCACGCACGCATGCTCGCCTCGTCACGACGCGCGCGCCGCAGGTTGCGGGAATCTCGCCGAGCTGAGCTTTATTTTGCTGTTCAGAAAAATGTGTGTGGTTAGACAGACGTGTCAACAGTTAGCGGATTCGGGTCGCTCCCGGATCGTGGGCTATCTATAACCGACCTGAACGTGCGCAACGTGGGCTTGGTCCACTTCGTGTCCTGTACGGAATTTCCAAGCCGCTTTATATAAACGCCTGTGCGGCTTCCACAACGTATGGCACCAAACCAATCTAGGGTTTTGCCATTCTCTCTGCTTGTATCGCCATCGTAGTCTACTCCATCCCGCTTGCCGGCGTGCACCGGCGGTCGGGAGAGCAGGTCTCCGGAATCACTCGCCTTTGCGATCCTGTACGGGAGAGGACGAATAAGGTTTTTTGGAAGCGCTCCGCGCGACTGCTCAAGTTCATCATCACGGCGCGTCTTCCCTGTCGTCAAGCCGGACCTTGTGCACGTTGTCTTCAACGTCGACTTCTTCGAGAGGATACTGCACCAACGACGACTACATCAACAACCGATCAATACGTACACCGTCATCAGATCTGTTGTTTTACTATGGCTGTTAGTGCATATAGTCTGCTACTGTTCATGTTGATTAATACATCTAGTATGTTAGAGGTTCACGTGTTTATAGCTGCTGTTGTCATGATTTATATTCTGAAATTAATCATGAAAATTATGCCTAATATTCCCACAACATATACAACATCTGTCCTATTAGAAAGGAGTTGTGCTTTGGTGTCTCCCTCCCCTCAAACTTATGCATGGGTTAGTTCGTATATGTGTACTCGGTCGAGTTGAGTATACTTCATGTTCCACCGGCCATCCCACCCCCATCCCCTGATCTACGGGTGTATTAGGTTCCAGAATCAGGAAGAATAGAATGGAACATTTCCGCACCTAGCGCTTGTTCTTGTGTTCGGTTAGATGGAAGGAATAAAACCGAATAGTTTCTCAGAACGGAATATACCACTAATTTGTGTAACGTACCCATGCAACTGAATCGATCGAATCGCGCGAAACGCCTCGCTAACCATCACCGCAGTGTATGGAAAAGAAAAAAAACTATAATCCTCTCTCCTGCCCCGCAACCCTATCTCTATTCTCTCCCTCCTCCTATGCCGCTTATCTCATGTGCCGCTGCTCGTCGGTGGGAAGAAGGTTTGGAAGACGGTCATCCACGCCGGCGGAGGAGAGGTCGCGCGGCGGCGGCGGCCAGACACGCGGGTAACGGCCAACCATGCGTGATGATTAGGCACATGCAGAGGCGGTTTTGCTCTGATTGTACCCTCCGATTTTGCTCCAATTTTGACCCCTATCTTACGAATAATTAACCTCTGTCTTCATTCTCCGTTAATTATGATTTAGAGAGAAGATTAAATTTAGGCTCAAATCAATACAATATTTGACAGTGTTTTGGTTCTATATTCTGCTCTTCGATACTACCAACTGAACAAAAAAGAAACCATTATGTCCTTTTTTTTGTCCAAACCAAACACGAGATTGGAACCATTCCATTTCGTTCCTCCTCATTCTAGAACAGAACACACTCTAAGTCTTTGCATGCCATGTTTTGAATTTTTGTTGTTGTTACTATATAAATCCCAATTTCCGCCTCCTGCGGGCACGTAAGTATACGTCTAAACAAATCATATACGGGTTTCGATGGGTTCGTATGGTCTTCAAAATGAATAGGTATCGCGTGATTCTGATCATCCATGCTGTTTGTCAAAGTTTGAACAAAAGGGGATATCGAAACAAAAGTGATTAAAAATTTGTGAGAGCATGCTTATTCCCTGACAGAAGGCGCATATTAACTTGACCAGTGCCTTAGAAAAAACCGAGACAAAAGATTTGCCTCATCTTATTAATTAAGAAAGAAGGTTAACGTACATTCACTATGGGAATAAATCAATACGTCGACGGCCAAACTCTATGCTGATGTCATATGTCGGGGTCGTCTATGTAGGCCCTGAGGCGGGCAGCCGAGCAAACCGGCTGTCGGCTTAGGTTGACCGTCGACGTAGGATGTGATAGGCCGAAAATAGCCGTCGGCGTAGACCGGGCCGTCGGTGTAGTGGATTGGCCACGAGGGAGATGTGACAGTGTTAAGGCTACGCCGACGGCTAAGATGTCGGCCTAGGTTTCATACCTACGTTGATGGCAAAGCCGTCGTCATAGATATTTTCCTTTTTTGCCTCATTAATCATAGAAAAACCATAACTAAAGCATCCTAATTCAGAAAAATACATATAATATATCAAAATTTGCATAAAAACGGGATCCATCTAAATAAACTCAAATATTACATATTTGTATTAAATAAAATATAAAAATATTACATATATTTTCGTATAACATATTTTGCATTTTCCGAGTGCCAAAAACGGGGTGTTTTATGAAGCAACCACCAAATAAAAGTTTCAAAATGGTACCAATCTATTTTTTTAAAAAAACTAGGCCACCTTGCATGACCAATTTCCCAATTGATATATCTTAACCTTTCCGTCCATCCCTCGTGAAAAAGACAAATTCCTGCTGAAACGGTAGGAAGTGAGTCAGATTTAAACTACAGAGATACATGATATAACGCTCATGATTTTGGAAAAATTATTCTTTAGGTTCACAATATGCTATTTCATCAGAGATTCACTGCAATTTTAACGAGGCTCAACCCCGAGCTAAGAATCGTCATGCCCGCCATTTTGACCATAGTTTGAAATGAGCATAAACAATTTCAAAAACGATTCAAACAATGTAAAAATCTTTACTTGGTGTCATATCATATGACATGGTTGCAAGAAAAAAATATCAAACTTGGTATACTGGTTGCATCTCAAAAAACCCTTTTAGAAATGACTTATCAAGTTCGCGGTTTCATGGTTTTCAGGCCAAACGATCAATGTTATGGTTAGAATCGTGGAAGTTTTTGATAATATGCCCATATTTTGTACACACATGTATCATGGGATGACGAACAATGTTGCAGGAGGAAGTTTTCCTATTTGTCGCACCAAAAAACTATTTTCTATTTTCTGAGTGCCAAAAAGGAGTGTTTTGTGGAGTGATACGTTGTAAACGTATCTATAATTTTTGATGCTCCATGATTGTTTAGTATCAACTTTGATATGTTTTGTCTATACTTTAAGATATTTGTATACATTTTCTGGGACTAATTAACGAGATGCCGTAGTACCAGTTGCCTGTTTTCTACTGTTTTTGGTTTCAAAAAAGCTAGTAAGGAAATATTCTCGAAATTGGGCAGGACAAAAGCCAAAGTAAATATTTTACCAGAGAGAAGACGGAGTCCAAAGGGCAGCCAAAGGGGGGCCACAGCGTGGCCACACCCTAGGGACGCGCGGGTCCACCCTAGGGTGCGCCGCCCTATGGTTTGCCCCCCCCCTGTCCGCCCTCCTGCCTCGCCTCTTCGCCTATAAAGTCACCCCGATGCAGAAACCCTAAGCACCCGATCAAATCTCCACGAAACAGTCCGTAGCCAGCGCCACCATCGTCCCTAGATCGGGGGGATCTGAAGCTCTTCCTGGCACCCTGCCGGAGGGGAGAGATCATCCCGAAGGCCTTCATCATCACCTTGCCAGCCTCCGGTATGATGCGTGAGTAGTTCACCCTTGGACTATGGGTCCATACAGTAGCTAGATGGTTGTTTCTCCTACTTTGTGCTATCATGTTTAGATCTTGTGAGCTCTGTTCATGACCAAGATCATCTATTTGTAATCATACATGTTATTTTTGCGGAAATACAATGGATATTGAGATACTATGTCAGATTGATTATTGATTCTATCATGTCAAACTGATTATTGATTCTATCATGTCTGTGTTATTTGTGATCTTGCATGCTCTACGTTGCTAGTAGCTATCTTAGCCAAGTAGATGCTTGTGACTCCAAGAGGGAGTATTTATGCTCGATAGTGGGTTCATGCCTCTAGTAATCCGGTGAAGTGACAGAAATCTCTAAGGTTGTAGATGTGTTGTTGCTACTAGGGAGAAAAAAACAATCTTTTGTTCATGGAACAATTGTATTGTTTACTTTACACACATTTCTTAATGCAATTATCCGTTGCTTGCAACTTAATACTAGAGGGGGTTCATATGGTAACCTGAAGGTGGATTATTAGTCATAGATGTAGTTGGATTACGGTCTATGTATATTGTTGTAATGCCCAATCAAATCTCATAGGAGTCTTGATGACTAGTATATGCATTGTTATGCTTCCTCAATCTGTCAATTGCCCCACTGTAAT
The DNA here is from genome assembly GCA_916181665.1 of Avena sativa. Lineage (NCBI taxonomy): Eukaryota > Viridiplantae > Streptophyta > Magnoliopsida > Poales > Poaceae > Avena > Avena sativa. Next base: position 316,327,867 of record OV702280.1, on the reverse strand, counting down.
TTGTTCACCCAGCATGTTATCTTTCTTAAGGATACCACCTCTAGTGAACTGTGGACCCTGGTTTAATCTTTATCATTGATACATCATCTACTGTTTACCTTGTTACTATTTAATTTCTACAAGCAACTACTATCTTCTGCACTATACGTTTAATCCTTTGTTTTCGGCAAACTAGTGAGATTGACAACCTCACTGTAAGTTGGGGCAAAGTCTTGAGTTTGTGTTGTGCAGGATTCCAAGTTGTTAGCAACACCTTGGAGTTATTTCCTTACTCCTACTAGTTCGATAACCTTGGTTTCATAACCGAGGTAAATCTTACTGTTGTGCTCATCACACCTTCCTCTTGGGGTCTCCCAACGAAGCTCTACAGTGATCTGAGCCATCAAGACATTTTCTGGCGCCGTTGACGAGGAGTTAAGGACAACTTTGTAAGGGGAGTCTATCACAACTATTCTCCTTACTTTGTTTTTGTTTTGCTTAGTTTCTTTTGCTTGTTTGTTTCTTTCAAAAATACAAAAAAAATAGTTTCGTTTGGTTTGCTTTTTCTTATAAAAAACACAAAAAAATTAGTTCTTCCTATAGTTGTCACCTTGTTCTTAGCTCACCATGTTGATCCCCAAGTTCACCCTGAGAGACCTTTCAATAGGTAGTGGTTCTATAATTGGGGAAGAAAATATTGAAGAAATCTTTAATCATGTTAGCAAGCATGAGGATATTGAGGATAGATCTTTAGAAGAACTTGCTCCTAATTATGAAATTGCTGCAGCTTCTTTAGTTCACATGTTGGAGGCTAGGTTTGTTAACCCTAAACCCATGATGCAAATAATGTTCCTTAAACTTAAAGATACCGAGGATACTGAAAAGAGATATTTTATTCTAGAAACTTTGCTAAAGGAGTTTAATGATGTTGCTAAAGAGGCTAAAAAGGTCTTTGATCGTTTTAACATGCTAGGCTCATGTGTAGATGTCATGGGTACATTATAAAAGTACAAGACCAAACCCAATGGAGATGAAATTAAAATACCCATACCTTTTAAACTTGTAGGAATGCATGAAGCCTTAGAAAAGAATTTTGATTGGATTGTTCCTGAAAACCCGTTTGATGAAAGTAGTGAACCCAAGAGTGATGAGAGAGGATCCTCTAGAACTCATTTGGATGAGATACCTTGTCTGGTTGAAGAGATTTCTAGTATTGATCTTAATGCTTCTTCATTTGAAAATACTTGATTCTTGCTTCTTGTGCCTAACTTAAAGGCGTTAAAGAAAAATACTTCTTGGGAGATAACCCAATAGTTTTATTGAGTCTTGGAAGTTATTACTTCTGTAATGACCTCTCCTTATCATTTTTGTGTGGTTTTTGTGCCAAGAATAACCTCTAGTGAGAGAGAAGTAAGATTTGGGGAAGTTGCTGTCCCGGAACAGATTTTTGTGTTGCACTGTAAAAATTCGTGAGAAATCCCTGTATGTCGGATTGAGCTGTAATTTTCTGAGCTTATGACCCAGGTTGTTATCTAACTTTCGTTAGTTCAACACTTTTCGATTTGAGCAACATAAGGTCTTTGAAAAAAATCGGTTTTTACCTGCTGGTCACTTGAGCTTCTAAAAGGAATTGCTATAGTTAGATTGTGTTCTAATGAATTTTTTCCTTGTTTGAAACAAAACCCAAAGGCCTATTATCTTGAATACAGTAATGTCGCTAATGAAGATTGTGTGAAGTTTTGTATGAAGGAAAATTTCAAGTGTAGGGAAAGAATGATGTAATGAGATGAAGAATGGACAAAAGTTCAAGCTCGGGGATGCCACCCATGTGTCACCCCAAGAAATATTCAAGAGGTACAATCGTCAAAGCTTGAGGATGCCCAAGGCACCCCCTTCTTCATCAATAAAAATCTTAGGTCTCTTTCTAGACACTTCGTTTTTATTGTTTCATGCACTGTTGTGTTGTTTTTGGAGCGTCTTAGTTTTTGTTTTTGGTTTTAGTTTGTTTAGTTTGATTGATAAATTAGTTGGACCCCCGCTTTCGCACTTTTTTGTTTTAAATAAGTTGATTGGTGTTGGAAAAGAGTAGAAAGTTTCATGCTTATAGTGGTACAAAAGGGAGCTTGTTTTGACTGTGGCTTAGACTTTATCATGTCATGTTAGATGTTGCTTTAACCTTATACTTAGTGATTATTGTTGTAGCATGACTTGTTCTAAACAATTGATATTGCTTAATGTGCCTTGCAAGAATCATGCGTTGTTTTAGCATACAAAAGCATAATATTATGGTATTCTCCTTTGATGCTTTGTTTGGGTTGACTTGGCACATGCTCACACCATGTTATGACTATGAACTAGTCACCTTAGCCTTTATGATCATTTAGTTTTTGACTTGTGATACCACTTTATGTTTTGATTGATAATGTTTTGTCGCTCTGCATGATTATGGCCATTATTGCTCTCTTAGTTGGTCGCTCCTAGTCTTTTGCTAGCCTCCACTTGTATTGAGTAAGCTCTACTCATGCATCCAACTCCCAAGAAACCAAGTTAATCCAAAGATTCCACTATAAATTCCTATGCATGGTGTGTTACACCATTCCAAGTATATTCATGTTTTTATCTATCTTCCAATTAAACTTGTTATGAGAAAAGTAGTGATTAAATCTCTCACAAACTTGATGGCACACTTACTTTTTTGCACCTAATAAGCTTGAAACATTGTGTCATCTATGTTGTATATGCTTGCACTTATAAGTTGGGAATTAGCAGAACCATGCTGTCATGGGGAACGCTTTCAACACTTGTACTTATTACCCAGTTGATATCATGATCTTTTGTTTGCGGATGTCGGTGGTGTGAAATAAAAGGGGAGCTTGTAAGTCCATGGAGTTATGTATATGTGTTAGAGAAACGTCTGTGTGGCTAGCCTAATCCATGCCTAATCATGGTGGAAACTTGCAGCGTAACTATAGTGAGCAATCTGTGAAGCATCCTCAATAAAAACCTATGCAAATAGAAAATAAAAAGATCGCTGATATGCTTATTGTCGGCTGCCTTGTCATTTTGATATGGGATAGCTCCTGTGTCATGGGACAAGGGGTACCTGATATGTCGTAAACGTATCTATAATTTTTTATGTTCCATGCTTGTTTAGTATCAACTTTGCTATGTTTTGTCTACACTTTGAGATATTTTTATACATTTTCTAGGACTAACTTATTAACAAGATGTCACAGTGCCAGTTGCCTGTTTTCTGATGTTTTTGGTTTCATAAAAGCTAGTAAGAAAATATTCTAGGAATTGGACGGGACAAAAGCCAAAGTCAATATTTTACCGAGATGAACACAGAGACCAAAGTTCGACCGGAGGGGCGCCATGATACGTCCAAAATATATCTACTTTCCCGAACACTTTTGCTATTGTTTCTCGTCTAACCTTGTGTGATTTGGATACAACTAACATGAACTGACGCTGTTTTCAGCAGAATTGCCTTGGTGTCTAGTTTTGTGAAGAAAATCAACTTTCCGAAAAAAACACGGAAAATACGCCAAAAATCTAATTTTACCAGAAGACTCACAGAGCCAGAAGATTAGGCAGAGGTGGCCATGAGGGGCCCACACCCCCTGGCCGCGTGGGCCAGGACAGGCCGCGCCTGGAGGGGGTGTGGCCACCTCGGGCACCCCCTCGGCCTCCCTCTTTGCCTACTTAAAGCCTCCTGACCTAAAAACTCCGGGGGGTTCGACGTTTTTTTAGAAAGAGTTCCGCTGCGCCGCCACCACCAGAAACCGCAATTCAGAACTATAAACTCCATTCTGGCACCCTGCCGGGATGGAGAATTTGTAGGGGATCATCGCCATCATCATCAACAATGCCTCTCCATCAACCATCCATGTTTCTCCCATCCATGAGTGAGTATTCCTCCGCTATAGTCTATGGGGATGGTAGGGATTGGATGAGTTCTATCATGTAATCAAATAAGATTGTGAGGGCATGGTGCCTAGTATCTCTGTTAGTGCTATTTTACTTTGTTGAAACTTTTTATGCTTAATGCTTGTCACTAGGGCCCAAGTGCCATGATCTCAGATCTGAACATATTATTGATTCATGATGATAGTATTTTTTGTGATCTTATCTGCAAGTTGTGTACACATATTGTCGTGGTATTGCCGACGAGTACTCCATGGAGGGGTCCTCACAGAGCGTGTTTAGAGATGCGGGGTAAGGCGGAAGGTTGGCAGGTACGAGGTAACACAACTTACCCAGGTTCAGATCCCACGACGATGGCGGGATCCTACTCATGATATACATCACTATAATGGCAATACGCCGAGTTACAGGGATTGGTTCCCTGTTCGCGATATGAGTTGAGTTATCTGATTGTTGCCCTAAAGGCTCCTCTAGGTCCGGCTTATAAAGACGCTAGATCCTAGGGTTACAGTCAAAGTCCTCGCCGGACAGGTTATAGAGTCCTACACAGTATACAACTAGTCTAACATGTCTTGCACTCCAAGGCTCCGGGTACGCAGGTGACTCCTCTGTAGCCTTCCTTTATCCGGCATGGGCCTCCCTTCTGGGGGCCGCCCAGTAGGCCATAAGCCTTGCTACCAACGGTGGGCCACCCGGGTTAGCCGGATTAGAGACATGCAATGGTGATACCCATTTAGCATATCCCCAACAGTAGCCCCCGGAGAACTCCAAGATCTTGCGCCGTCTTCCCTCGTCAGATTGAATGCTCCGTCTAGATGAATGTCAGCAAATCATCAAGCAATATCTTGTAGTCCTCCCAAGAACCCTGCAATGCTCTTCATCTTCAACATGTAAATCAGAGAATTGTTGAATCTTCCATCATACTCTTCTCGTAGTCGGACTCAATCTGTCCATACCGGAATCTTCAGATGGGATGGTTCACCTGCCTATGTCAGTAGAGCGAAGTAGACCATAGGTCAGCGATGCCTCGTAACTCACGCATGCAGAGAACGCAATCATAGCCATTTTTTCGGCGCAAAGGATGCGAAACGTCGGCGGCGGCGGTGTGAACGTGGCAAAATTTCCGCGCACGCGCTGTCCACACATCAACCGTTCGATCAACTTGCACGAATCTTAATGCTGAGTACTATAAATTATAACCATGGTGATTTTTATCCTTTCACCCAATCTTCCTCGCATCGTCTTCTTCCTCCAGCAAACGCCTCCTCGAGCTCTTCGCGTGCACGAAGGAAAAAACCCTAGATTTTCCCATCTCACTGCCAGTTTTCCTCTGCACCAATGGCCAGTAGAAACACTACACTGTCCATGGCAGCGACGGGCGAAGCCATGGCCAAGCCGGCGGGCTTCGTCCACGTACCTCCAGAAGGCGTGGTGGTGCCACGCACCGCGGTGGTGGAAACCACCAGCGATGACCATGTTCCAGTGGGGCTCGAACTGCTAGAAGAGGAGGCCGATTCCCACAAAGGGGAATGGCGCGGCTCCGATATTACCAAAGGGGATCTCAAAGAGATGATCGCCGAAGGGTACCTCCCTGCGACGGAGGGACTAGTCTGGCGGGCGGCGCCGGCCGGTGAGGTCGTCCCTTCTCCCCAAGCCGGAGAAAAGGTGTACCTCAAAGCCCAACTAGTACGCAGCATCTCCCTCCCAATCTCCGACTTCTTCATAGAGGTCCTTATCCACTACCGGGTTCAACCTCAGAACCTATATCCGAATTAGCATCCTCGCGCTTAGCAACTACGCGATGCTTTGTGAGGGTTAACTAGGAATCAGGCCTAGGTTAGATCTGTTTATATATTTCTTCACCGTCAAGAGGGAAGCTGGAGTGAGCAAGGATGAGATCAGAAATTGTGGAACTATTAGTTTCAAGATCCGGTCTGGTCGGCGGTTCCCCGACATTGTAGGCCACGAGTCCTACAAGAACTGGCAAAGGACATACTTCTACGGCCCAGATACCCCTCTGGATGGCCGATAAGGAACATACCCAGACTTTGTCGATGAAGCTGCCGCTAGAGCCCCGACATGGAGATCCCAAGCCCTCCTTCCCTCCGACGACGAAGCCTCCCGCATCGTAAGGTGGATCGAGTGGCTCGTAGACACGGGTCTGACCGGGTTGGACCTAGCCATGTGCTGGTTCATCAGGCAGATTCAGCCTCTGCAGCACCGCGTGAAGCTGATGCATGTATACTCCAAGGATAAGAAGGATAGCCTCCGCATCTCCGAGGACAACTTCTCGAGTGACTCCATCAAGCTTCGCCCCAAGGACATAGTCAAGATGAAGGACATGAAGCGTGGATTCACCATCACCTACGACATGTTCGAGGGCAGCACGTGCCTAGAGGTACCTATTTATTTTTCCGTGTATGATATATACTCCAGTTCTTCCGTATTGCCTTAACCATTGCGTCTAACACTTTGGTATTTACTTAACAGCTGAAGGAACTAGACGAAGGTAGCATGGATACCCAAGTCTACGATCCTAAGATGAAGGAAGTCACCGTTGTGTCCGACGATGATATCCCGCTGGCGCGTAAGCGGAAGAGCTCCACCTCTGACGTTGCCGACGGAGGCAAGAAGAGAAAGACGGAGGGTGGAGCCTCCAAGAGATCCACTGCCTCCCTGGAGGCGGAGAAAAGAAGAATTACCAGTATCCTATTTGCCAAGGCACCAACCGTTGTGTAAGCTTCTTAACATCTGACATTGTCTCTTGCTTGTCTTGTTACTGTACTTATACTTCTGCACATTTTAGGAAGAAGGCCAGTATTAGTTTGAAGAAGACCTCCAAAACATCGGGGGCTTCTAAAAACATCAAAGAAATGTTTAGTCAGTCCTCTCCCGCCATCGCCCTTCCTACTCCAAGCGTCCAGCCTGCTACCGCACCGACAAGATCTCCAGCAAAGGTAACGTATGGACCTTCTGCCATGGAAGTGGACTCAGGCGCTGCCACGGAACTTGTTGTTGGCGAGCAGGGGACACAAGAAAGCATATCATCTAAAGTGGCTGAAGGTCCGGCTAAGGATGCCACTGGTAGCGGTAAGGCGATGGTGGAAGGCCGAACTTCTGCCGCAGGCAGATCCATTGCACCCAAGATGCCAGCAGAGCCTCCAAAAATCATCTACCCGATGCTTACACCGAGTAGCTCAGCTCTGGTTCCTGGTGCAATGCCGACTTCTCCTACATGTGGTCTTGAGGAGCTGCTCAAGCAAGCGGATATCCTACGCGGAAACAGCCTTGCCTTCAGCAAGATATTTGCCGAGAGCGCCATCAACCTCAAGATCATTGCACTTGTAAGTTTTATATGTCTTTTCCATTTCATATGTAGTATCCCACTGTAGCCCCCGAGGATTTAGACGGAAAACCATAGGTCTTTGTGTCTTAATGCTCTAAGAGTGACTAAGCTAGAAACTTTGCACTGTAGCCCCCAAGTATGTAGTTTGAATGAATTATTCTGACTAGATACTTTTAGAGTAGAATACACAGTGTTTTGTAAATTTCAATACTGTAGCCCCCAAGCTTCTAGTTGAAATAGAATTAGTTCCAACTAGATGCTTAAAGAAAGACTAAGCATATTGCCGAGTTAAAAACTCTCACTGTAGCCCCCAAGCCTCTAGGTGGATATTTATTCGGCTAGATGCTCCATGTAGACTAAGTAACATTGATCTTTTTTCGCAAAATGAGAATGCCCGGAGAGGTGTCGTCAACGAGAAGTTCCACAAGATGCGTGTTGACCTTGAAGCTGAAAAGGGTAGAACTGCCTTCTTGAAGGATCAAATCACCAAGAGCAAGAGTCTGTTTTTCTTTTCAATTTCGCACTCAATCTTGGTCTTGCACCATTAACCTCCGACTACTCATCATGCGCTATCATTTCTCCGACATGCAGAAGCTATCGCCAAGGCGAAGGATATTGTCGAGCAATCCAAGCACAAACAGCTGCTGGATAGCGAGAACAAAATCCTCAAGCAGGAGAGGCTGAATCATTGAATATGCATGAATATGCGATGAAGGCCGTGCAGGAGTCCGCCAACACGGAGATCAACCGGCTGAAGGAGGAAATCGCAATCCTCAAGGAGCAGAACAAAGCTACCGCCGAGCAGAATACGTGCAACCTTGAGGCTTACAAGGTCCGCCGACAAGAACGGGACTCCATGGCGGAGACGCTCCAACAAGCTGAGGCGAGCATCTTTGGTAAGCAATCTCCGTCTTCTACTTTTGTATGCTAGGTACTCTGAACCTTTGTTATGTTGGACTCATGTACTCCATTGCTTGGCCAGAAATGCAGCTCCTATTTGTTTAACCAATACTCCTCCTCCTCCAAAGGAATGCATGGTCCTTGCCGGCAACTTCGCCAGCACCGCCATCAAGCAAGCAAAAGAAATTGCCAAGCCCCTGAACATCAACATCAAGGCGGTGGATTCCGTCATGAAGTACTCGGAGATTCTACGCCAAGCCCCCGAGCATATCGTAAGCTGGAAAGATTCATGTACACGGGCTGGTGCAAGAATGTCGCTGGCTATGGTCAAGGCCCACTATGAGGATGCTAACATCGACACGGTGACCTCGGGTCTGCCCAACATAGACGATGAGGGCCAGAAGATTGATCACAAAGCTATCTGGTCATCGCTCGCCGGTTACGGCACCAGGGTTGCCGAGTTGGTAGATCCAAACACCTTTGTGCCTCTCGAGATTATTGATGCCGACCAGCCCAGCTCCTCTGAGTCCCTCAAGACCACCGACTTCGTTGATGATCAGGATGACTCTCCTGTTGGACACGATGTTACCTCAAAGCCCCATGCCCCAGAGGAATGAAAAACATTTATGTAATATTTGTTTCCTCTAGATATGTTGTATGTATGCGGAAAAAACTACGGTATAACCTTAAGGCGGAAAACAATAGCTATATGCTTCTTGCTACTTAAGTTCTAGTTCCAGCATGTATATATTTTTTAAGCAAGTGATGGCTTATCTATTACTCTGGTTTTATGCTTGATTTTTCGTGAGTCGGAAGACTCGTAGTCGGAACTATGCGCTCAGGTGATGATGCCCAATGGAACCGTAAAAAACCTAAGCACAAAATCTCCGAATTCGAGAGCTGAAAGTCACTACTCCAGAATCCACATAAAAATGACAAAGAACGTGTAGACCAAAATACATAAGCTAACGATCGTAAGAGGAATTTTCACAAGTACAAATGCAAAACTTGCGCATAAAGGTTTTATACGATCCAAAAATGAACACTAAAAGAAGTAAAAGACTCAAGAATATGAGTGAACCAAAGAGCTTTATTTCATTGATCATATAACAGGTACACCGTAGATAAAAATATGCTAAGTGTAAAAAGGACGTAGCTGTGCTTGAAGGGAATATGCTTGAGAGGCAATAATAAAGTGGTTATTATCGTATTCCTTATTTATGATAAATGTTTATTTTGCATGCTATAATTGTATTAATATGGAAATGTTAATACATGTGTATTTAATAAACAAAGGAAGTTCCTAGTTATGCCTCTCTTATAAACTAGCTCGTTGATTAACAAGATGATCAAAGATTTCCTGATCATGGACATTGGATGTTGTTAATAACGAGGTCACAACATTAATGTAATGGTGTGATGAACATTCTTCTAAAGTATAGCATTACGATCAAAGTCATTGAGTTTATATTGCTATAAAAACTCACGAAGTGATCCTAATCCTTATACCATGAGATCATGTCAATCACTAACATCGGAAGAGTTTCTTGATGACATCAAACGTCACACCGTAACTGGGTGATTATAAAGATGGCTTCAGAACTACTAAAGTGTTATGTTGAGGCTCATGGATCGAGAGTGGAATTTGTTCATCCCGATGACGGATAGATATGCTCTCGGCCCTCTCGGTGATATCACATTGATTAGCTTTCAAGCAAGTGATTTGATCACTAGAATGTTATACCACGGGAACGAGAAAAGAGTGCATGTCGGTAACGAGATCAAACTAGGTATGGAGATACCGATGATCGAATCTCGGACATGTAATATATCGTGAAACAAAGGGATTAAGATACTAGCGTAAAAGGTTCCGACGATCACATGAAAGTCATCGTTGAATGTGTGGGAGTCAGTATGGATCTCCAGGTCCCGCTTCTGATTATTGATCAGAGAAGGGTCTCAATCATGTCCGCATTATTCGCGAACCGTAGGGTGGCACACTTAAGGGACACTGACATCCAATTGGAGAAAAAGTTTCATACCGGAAAGAATAACAAGCGTAGGAATGTATTTCACTAGACACCGAAACTGTTTCGGTTGAAATTGCTGAAACTGATTCTGCATGTGAAATTGAATACTAGCAAGGGGTTTTATGTGAATGTTTGTTAATTAAAGTAATTAACAAAATTCGGAATAAATAAATAAAAGAGTTTTATTTAAATGAGAGCTTGCATTAAATTTGGTGGAAATTTAATGCATGTGAGTGGATTTTTGAGTGGAGGCTCTTTTATGGGAGTGGAGGCTTTTCATTTTGAGTGGGAGCTCCACCCACATGAATGTGGAAGAGGTGGGGGAAGCCACCATGGCTGGCGCCATGCCCCTTGGGGTGCCCCCCTCTCCCGATAAAAGGTCCCCCTCTCCTCCTCTCAAAGCACACCTCCTCATGAAGGATCTCTCTCCCCCTCTAGAATTTATCCCCCATGGTCTCGGACTAGCGAGATACATGTTCCCGGTGGCTATTCGGCAAGAAAGAGTTGTGCTTCCGCTGCATCGCTGGAGCAAGGAGACAGAGGTTGCTCGGTGTCTTGTACGTGTGTGCGAGCACGGATGCGCTGCTATTTTGCGGCGCTAGGACTTCCTCTCGATCTTGAGATCGGCAAGAGATCGTCTACATCAACCACGACTTTGGACTCGTTAAGCTTTGTCGGTCTTCAAGGGTATGTTCTCTACGGATGTATATCCGCCCGTTGCTTGTATCTAGTAAATAGATCTTGGTACATAGTAGTTCCCATCGTAGAAATTTTTTGTTTTCTATGATGCAAACCCTATAGTGGTATCAGAGCCGAATCTATGCGTAGATTCTTTGCGCGGGTAGTAAACATATGAGTATGTAGGTGATGATGATCATTTTATTGCTTCTTAGTTGTACTTTGGATATTGGTGGCATAGTGGGATGAAGCGGCCCGGACAAACTTTACATGTCCTCGCACATGAGACCTGTTCCACGCTTGACATGCAACTAGTTTTGCATAAGTGGCTAGCGGGTGTCTGTATCTCCTACTATAGTCAATATCTAATTTGCAACAAGTTGTCAACAATTTAGTTATCCTCGTTGTGGTTAATGTTCGTAGGTAAGAACGGTTCTATCTTCGAAAGCCCTAAGCCACGTAAAACTTGCAATGGATAAATTAGAGGCATCTAGTTTAGATTGTTGCTGGGCTAGTGTTATGATATGGTAATGTTGTACGTAGAAGTAGACGTGTAGGTTCCATAGACCTTGGCTTTACACATAGAGGTATGATAGAGATCATACCACGGTGCACATGATGGAGATCATGAAGGGAATATGCCCGAGAGCCAATAATAAAGTGGTTATTATCGTATTCCTTATTTATGATAAATGTTTTTTCTGCATGCTATAATTGTATTAATACGGAAACGTTAATACATGTGTGTTTAATAAACAAAAAGGAAGTTCCTAGTTATGCCTCTCTTATAAACTAGCTCGTTGATTAACAAGATGATCAAAGTTTCCTGATCATCGACATTGGATGTTGTTAATAATGAGGTCACAACATTTGTGTAATGATGTGATGAACATTCATCCGAAGTATAGCATTACGATCAAAGTCATTGAATTTATATTGCTATAACAACTTACGAAGTGATCCTAATCCTTAGACCATGAGATCATGTCAATCACTAACACCGGAAGAGTTTCTTGATAACATCAAACGTCACACCGTAACAGGGTGATTATAAAGATGGATTCAGAACTAATAAAGTGTTATGTTGAGGCCCATGGATCGAGAGTGGAATTTGTTCATCCCGATGACGGATAGATATACTCTGGTCCCTCTCGGTGATATCACATTGGTTAGCTTGCAAGCAAGTGATTTCATCACTAGATTGTTATATCACGGGAACGAGAAAAGAGTGCATGTCAGTAACAAGATCAAACTAGGTATGGAGATACCGATGATCGAATCTCGGACATGTAATATATCACGAAACAAAAGGATTAAGATACTAGCGTAAAAGGTTCCGACGATCACAAGAAAGTCATCGTTGAATGTGTGGGAGTCAGTATGGGTCTCCAGATCCCGCTTCTGATTATTGATCCGAGAGGGGTCTCGATCATGTCCGCATTATTCACGAACCATAGGGTGACACACTTAAGAGACACCGACATCCATTTGGAGCAAAAGTTTCATGCCGAAAAGAATAACAAGCGCAGGAATTTATTTCACTAGATACCGAAACGGGTTTTTGGGTGAAATTGCAGAAAGTGTTTCTGCATGTGAAATGAAATACTAGCAATGGGTTATATGTGAATGTTTGTCATTAAAGTAATTGACAAAATTCTGAATAAATAAAAGGAGTTTTATTTAATGATAGCTTGCATTAAATTTGGTTGAAATTTAATGGGAATTTGAGTGGGTTTTTGAGTGGAGGGAATTGAAAGGCATTTGAGTGAGTGGAGCATCCACCCACATGAATGTGGAAGAGGTGGGGGCAGCCCCATGGCTGGGCGCATGGCCCCTTGGGTGCCCCCCTCTCCCTATAAAAGGAGCCCCCTCCCTCTCTCTCACTCACACCTCCTCGTGAAGGATCTCTCTCCCCCTCTAGAATTTATCCCCATGGTCTCAGACTAGCGAGATACATGTTCCCGGTGGCTATTCGGCAAGAAAGAGTTGTGCTTCTGCTGCATCGCTGGAGCGAGGAGGCGGAGGTTGCTCGGTGCCTCGAACGTGTGTGCGAGCACGGATGCGCTGCTGTTTTGCGGCGCTAGGACTTCCTCTCGATCTTGAGATCGGCAAGAGATCGTCTACATAAACCACGATTTTGGACTCGTTAAGCTTTATTGGTCTTCAAGGGTATGTTCTCTATGGATATACATCCGCCTGTTGTTTGTATCTAGTAGATAGATCTTGGTACATGGTTGTTCCCATCGTAGGAAATTTTTTGTTTTCTATGCTGCGAACCCTACAATGGTATCAGATCCGGATCTATGCGTAGATACTTTGCACGGGTAGTACACATATGAGTATGTGGGCGATGATGATCATTTTATTGCTTCTTAGTTGTACTTTGGATATTGGTGTCATAGTGGGATGAAGCGGCCCGGACAAACTTTACATGTCCTCGCACATGAGACCTGTTCCACGCTTGACATGCAACTAGTTTTGCATAAGTGGCTAGCGGGTGTCTGTCTCTCCTACTATAGTCAATATCTAATTTGCAACGAGTTGTAAACAATTTGGTTATCCTCGTTGTGGTTCATGTTCGTAGGTAAGAACGGTTCTATCTTCGAAAGCCCTAAGCCACGTAAAACTTGCAATGGATAAATTAGAGGCGTCTAGTTTAGATTGTTGCTGGGCTAGTGTTATGATATGGTGATGTTGTAAGTAGAAGTATGAGATGATACTCTTACAACACACACAACGTGTAAGTTCACTAGACCTTGGCCTTACACATAAAGGTATGATATAGATCATACCACGGTGCACATGATGGAGATCATATGCGGGAACCATATCATTTCACTTATTAACATGTGATGTTTGATTGAATCTTATATTGATTGTTTGGCGTTTTATTAGCATAATAAGATGATCCCTCATTTAGATATCAAGATAAGAATGTGTTCTTCCTTAATTATGCACCGACAATGTTTCGTCGCTTCAAGACATCACGTGATGATCGGGTGTACTTGAATCCATGAGCATATCTCGGGTGTAAGACAGTTACACACGCGAATACTAAGGTTCTTACTTGACGAGCCTAGCATGTACAGACATGGCCTCGAAACACGGACCGAAAGGTTAAGCATGAGTCATATGTTTTGATATGATGACCATATGGATGCTCGCCTTTAAAGCTATACCGACTCACGTGATGATCGGACTTGGTGTAGTGGATTTGGTTCATGTAATCACCAAAAAGACACGAGGGATGTCGTTTTTGAGTGGGAGTTTATTTCTAATTTAGATTAGTAGAACTCAATTTATCATAAATTAAATCAAAGTTAATTTGCATAATTTGTTGTAGTCATTGGCATTCGTTCACCACCTTATGCTTAGTTATAATTGAGATAATAGACCTATAGAATTCTGGATATATACTTTACGAACTGGTATCGTATTGTGTTGAGTGTCAATCTAAAGTTTAAAGTCCTATTGCAAACTTTCAGCAAACTCTATTTACTCCGTGAAATTTAATAATTGGTATTAAATAGAGAGTAACAATTCCAGTGTTAGTATCTTAAGTATCATGTTTGCCTCCATGATTCTTGATTGTTTTAATATCAAGTTTATCTAGGAGCTGAAAGAATTGTTTCAGAAACCATCATGTGTGGCAGATATAATGATATCTGGAACAATGTTTTGGTTGCAATATGATAGAGTATAATATATGTTCTCATATTGGATGAGAATTTACGAAGGTTGGAGATGCTAGACATCCTAATCATCCAAAAGGGTTTTGGAAAGTAATGTTATACTCACGATTCGCCTTTATAAGCTACAGTAGCTTGATCATGAAAGTCGTCATGATAAGGATGAATAGAAGATGTATGTAAAGTGTTTACTACACTAAAAGATTACTAAAGAATGGATTTTGAAAGAATACCGATCATTTTTATGATGGTGATCTACTTCAAAGTGCAAGTCCAAAGGTATTATTATTTTAATATACACGCATTGGACTATGTGTCATGTATATGGTGCCACTTTTGATGTTGATAGATTCTTTTAAAAGGAAAAGGAAATGCTGAAAGAGAATCTATAAAATATATCTGGCAGAAAATAAAAGATTGGAAATATCCAATTTAGGTATATGGATGATATACATGTTATGGTTGTATTCTTTACTTGTTAAACAATGTGGTTCTTGGGTATTGGATACCGAATTGGTTGGTATGAAATTTCATACAAAACGACGCAATTCATGAACCACAATGGCCTTAGTAACTAGCAAGAGAATATGTGATGATGTTCATTGAAAACAAACAAACTGTTGTTTGTATTTCTCGTTGACTTCAAAGCTTGACTTCAAGATTTGTTTTAATAATTGTTATTTAAATCAGGTATTATGAGAACAAAGGTTGTTCAAATAATTACCATATTCCATATAAGATGGATGATTTACAAATCTAGTTGGAGAAATCACATCCATAAAGCCTAATGGTAAAATGTCGCAAGACAAATGATTGAAAGATCACTTATGAAGTGACATCACTGTTTAAATTATATTGGAAATAAAACATGAAGAAACTCCATTTTCATGGATTTTTGGAGTCTTTGATTTGATCAAGTGACGCTTGTGAGACTTTCCTAGGGATAATTAAAACTTCGTTCAAAGGCCAAAGAAGAACAAACGACTAAAATATTGGAATTTATACATATCGATGTATGTAGTCCATTATGTATAGTCGTAAGTGATGGATTTCAACTTCATATGCTTTCTCCGGAAATTTGAGTGAATGTTCACTTAATGAGGAAGAAGTATGAAATATTTGAAAATGTTTCAAAGACTTTCAAGATGAAGTGAAAAATCATTGTAACAAGAAAAATAAATGGTTTATGATTTTATCATAAGGAATTTATTTGAGTTACAAGTGTAACAAGAAAATGAATGAATTATGATTTTATCATAAAGGGATTTATTTGAGTTGCAAGTTTAGCAAAATACCTAGAGTTACATCTCCCGAAACACCATAGGAGTATGGAGTGTTTGAGATTTGTAATGAAACCTTTGTTTGACATGGTTGGATCAAAGGTGTTATTTATAAAACTGCCATTATGTTTTAAAAGATTAAAGCATTAGAGACTTCCGCTTTTACATTGAAAAGAGCTCCATCTTGATCCGTTGAAATGACACCATGGAATTTATGGTTTGGGGTAAAACCCAAGTTGTCATTTCTTAAATTTTGGTATGCTAAACATAAGTAAGATGTTTACAACCGAAGTCGGATGAGCATGTCTTTGTAGGTTATTTCGAATAACAATTGGTTATTCCTCCATAACACCAAGGACAACAGGGTTTGTCGCTTGAAACGTGAAGTTTCTTGAAGAAGGAATTTTTCATAAATGTTAAGTGGGAGGACAATAGAACTTTGATAAGGTTAACAAACCTTAGCTATATGTGCTGAGTTGCGCAGCGCCGGAAAATGTTCTGGAGGCAGCCAGAATGCTCATGAATTACGTGCCTCAAAGGTTGCGGTCACGGAGGTCTAAAGTTCCTATTGAACCAAGAAGGTCGGATAAACAATCAAATGATTAAGATTTGAGAGTAAACCATTATTGTTTGACAATGATGAACCGACTATATGCAAAGAAGCGATGATGGGCCCTGACTCCGTCAAATGGCTTGAAGCCATACAATCCGTGATAGTTCCATACACGAGAAATCAAGTTTTGAACTTGGAAGACCCTCCGGAAAGGTGTAAAAACCTATCGGTCGTATTTGGATCTATAAAGAAACAAACATGGGTGTTTCACATCTATGAAATAGTCGACATGTCGTAAAGTATTTTACGACAATGTTCAAGGAGTTGACTATGACAAGATTTGATCTTTCATAGCGATATTTAGTCTGGACGGATTAAAGTAGCAACCTCTACATATAATTTGTTATATGGTAGATGAATAAACAAAACAAAGTTCTTCTAATATAATGGTTACCTAGGACGTGTACATGACATGATCCAAAGGGTTTTGTTAATTCAAAGGATGCTAAAAAGGGCATGCAAACTTTAATGGTTGAAGTAAGCATCGCGGAGTTGGAATCTTCACCGTGATGAAAAGAGTTTTCATCAGGAAACAATGAAGATGCTTGCATTTGCAAGAAATTAAGTGGGAGCGCTGAGACATATTTCTAATACATTATGTGGAGGACATCTTGTTGATTAGAAATGATGTAATTTTTATTGACAAAGGTTAAGAATTTCATTTCGATGAAAAACTTAGGCAAAACCCGAATATTTAGCATGAATGTCTATAGTGGATAGGCTGTGACGCTAATATGGTTGTGCCAAACGTACATATATGAGATATTGAAGGAGTTCAATATAGAAACAACAAGAAACGGTTCTTGTCGCATGGAAAAGAATTGAATCAAGATTCAAGTGTATTGACACTTGATAAGTGAAACAAGATTCAAGTGCTTTGACACTTGATGAGTAAAATCACAAGAATGATTTGATCAATCATACCATGATATGTACACATCCAGATATGTCCTATGCTCTAAGTGTTATGAGCATATACCAGAATGAATCATAAAATGATCATTGGACGATAGTGAGGATATTCTTATGATCTTTTGGAAGAACTAAGAATATATTTGTGTAGAGGTGACAAACAATTACAAATAGTTCATTGTAAAGTGTTACATTGATACTAGTTTTGTCACAAGATACAAATTAAGTTTATCTCAATTTAAACTATGGGTGGCACAATGTAATGGAAAGAAGATTCCATGATGGATTTGGATGAAATCCATAGTTAAAACATTGTGACGAATACTACAACAAAAGGCTAAGTATATGACTGCTATAGTAGCAGCAAAGGAGGGAATTTGTGTCAAGAAGTTTGTTATCAAACTAAGGTGTGGTTCGCAACGGGCTAACACTAAAGATATATTGTATGACAATAGTATCGACATGATTTAACCCCAAGGAACTAAAGGTCTCACCGAAAGACCAAATTTATACAATGCCATCTCATTGGAGAATAGTGATGCGTGAAGACGCAAAGACATGCAAATACACACGGACCTGAAGCCTCAGATCCGTAGATTATGTTAACCACTTGGAATTGTGTATATGGAACACCAGAAAGCCATAGGTGTTCAATACGCAAAGTTTTCAAACTAGATTATTGTCTCTAGTGCAAGTGGGAGACTGAAGGGAATATGCCCGAGAGGCAATAATAAAGTGGTTATTATCGTATTCCTTATTTATGATAAATGTTTATTTTGCATGCTATAATTGTATTAATACAGAAACGTTAATACATGTGTGTTTAATAAACAAAAAGGAAGTTCCTAGTTATGCCTCTCTTATAAACTAGCTCGTTGATTAACAAGATGATCAAAGTTTCCTGATCATGGACATTGGATGTTGTTAATAACGAGGTCACAACATTAGTGTAATGACGTGATGAACATTCATCCGAAGTATAGCATTACGATCAAAGTCATTGAGTTTATATTGCTATAACAACTTACGAAGTGATCCTAATCCTTAGACCATGAGATCATGTCAATCACTAACACTGGAAGAGTTTCTTGATAACATCAAACGTCACACCGTAACAGGGTGACAGATGGATTCAGAACTAATAAAGTGTTATATTGAGGCCCATGGATCGATAGTGTAATTTGTTTATCCCGATGACGGATAGATATACTCTGGGCCCTCTCGGTGATATCACATTGGTTAGCTTGCAAGCAAGTGATTTGATCACTAGAATGTTATATCACGGGAACGAGAAAAGAGTGCATGTCAGTAACGAGATCAAACTAGGTATGGAGATACCGATGATCGAATCTCGGACATGTAATATATCGCGAAACAAAAGGATTAAGATACTAGCGTAAAAGGTTCCGACGATCACAAGAAAGTCATCGTTGAATGTGTGGGAGTCAGTATGGGTCTCCAGATCCCGCTTCTGATTATTGATCAGAGAGGGGTCTCAATCATGTCCGCATTATTCACGAACCGTAGGGTGACACACTTAAGAGACACCGACATCCATTTGGAGTAAAAGTTTCATGCCGAAAAGAATAACAAGCGCGGGAATTTATTTCACTAGATACCGAAACGGGTTTTCGGGTGAAATTGCAGAAAGTGTTTCTGCATGTGAAATGAAATACTAGCAAGGGGTTATATGTGAATGTTTGTCATTAAAGTAATTGACAAAATTCTGAATAAATAAAAGGAGTTTTATTTAATGAGAGCTTGCATTAAATTTGGTGGAAATTTAATGGGAATTTGAGTGGGTTTTTGAGTGGAGGGAATTGAAAGGCATTTGAGTGAGTGGAGTGTCCACCCACATGAATGTGGAAGAGGTGGGGGCAGCCCCATGGCTGGGCGCATGGCCCCTTGGGTGCCCCCCTCTCCCTATAAAAGGAGCCCCCTCCCTCTCTCTCACTCACACCTCCTCGTGAAGAATCTCTCTCCCCCTCTAGAATTTATCCCCATGGCCTCGGACTAGCGAGATACATGTTCCCGGTGGCTATTCGGCAAGAAAGAGTTGTGCTTCCGCTGCATCGCTGGAGCGAGGAGGCGGAGGTTGCTCGGTGCCTCGAACGTGTGTGCGAGCACGGATGCGCTGCTGTTTTGCGGCGCTAGGACTTCCTTTCGATCTTGAGATCGGCAAGAGATCGTCTACATCAACCACGAGTTTGGACTCGTTAAGCTTTGTCGGTCTTCAAGGGTATGTTCTCTACGGATATACATCCGCCCGTTGTTTGTATCTAGTAGATAGATCTTGGTACATGGTTGTTCCCATCGTAGGATTTTTTTTGTTTTCTATGCTGCGAACCCTACAAATCATATGCAGGAACCATATCATTTCACTTACAAACATGTGATGTTTGATTGCATCTTATATTGCTTGTTTGGTGTTTTATTAGCATAATAAGATGATCCCTCATTTAGATATCAAGATAAGAATGTGTTCTTCCTTAAGTATGCACCGACAATGTTTCGTCGCTTCAAGACATCAGGTGTACTTGAATCCACGAACATATCTCGGGTGTAAGACAGTTACACACGCGAATACTAAGGTTCTTACTTGGCGAGCCTAGCATGTACAGACATGGCCTCGGAACATGGACCGAAAGGTTAAGCACGAGTCATATGTTTTGATATGATGACCATATGGATGCTCGCCTTTGAAGCTATACCGACTCACGTGATGTTCGGACTTGGTGTAGTGGATTTGGTTCATGTAATCACCAAAAAGGCACGAGGGATGTCGTTTTTAGTGGGAGTTCATTTCTAATTTGGATTAGTAGAACTCGATTTATCATAAATTAAATCAAAGTGAATTTGCATAATTTGTTGTAGTCATTGGCATTCGTTCACCACCTTATGCTTAGTTGTAATTGAGATAATAGAACTATAAAATTCTGGATATTTACTTTACGAACTGGTATCGTATTGTGTTGAGTGTCAATCTAAAGTTTAAAGTACTATTGCAAACTTTCAGCAAACTTTGTTTACTCTGTGAAATTTAATAATTGGTATTAAATCGAGAGTAACAATTCCAGTGTTAGTATCTTAAGTATCATGTTTGCCTCCATGATTCTTTATTGTTTTAATATCAAGTTTATCTAGGAGCTGAAAGAATTGTTTCAGAAACCATCATGTGTGACAGATATAACGATATCTGAAACAATGTTTTGGTTGCAATATGATAGAGTATAATGTATGTTCTCATATTGGATGAGAATTTACAAAGGTTGGAGATGCTAGACATCCTAATCATCCAAAAGGGTTTTGGAAAGTAACATTATACTCAAGATTCGTCCTTATAAGCTATATTAGCTTGATCATGAAAGTCGTCATGATAAGGATAAATAGAAGATGTATGTAAAGTGTTTACTACACTAAAAGATTACTAAAGAATGGATTTTGAAAGAATGCCGATCATTTTGATGATGGTGATCTACTTCAAAGTGCAAGTCCAAAGGTATTATTATTTGAATATACACGCTTTGGACTATGTGTCATGTATATGGCGCCACTTTTGATGTTGATAGATTCATTTTAAAGGAAAAGGAAATGCTGAAAGAGAATCTATAAAATATATTTGGAAGAAATAAAAGGATTGGAAATATCCAATTTAGGTATATAGATGATATACATGTTATGGTTGTATTCTTTGCTTGTTAAACAATGTGGTTCTTGGGTATTGGATACCGAATTGGTCGGTATGAAATTTTATACGGAACGACACAATTCATGAACCACAATGGCCTAAGTAACTAGCAAGAGAATATGTGATGATGTTTATCGAAAATAAATAAACCGTTGTTTGTATTTCTCGTTGACATCAAAGCTTGACTTCATGATTTGTTTTAATAATTGTTATTTAAATCAGGTATTATGAGAACATAGTTTGTTCAAATAATTACCGTATTCCATATAAGATGGATGATTTACAAATCTAGTTGTAGAAATCACATCCATAAAACCTAATGCTAAAATGTCACAAGACAAATGATTGAAAGATCACTTACAAAGTGACATCGCCGTTTAAATTATATTGAAAATAAAACATGAAGATTCTCCATATTCATGGATTTTTGGAGTCTTTGATTTGATCAAGTGACGCTTGTAAGACTTTCCTCGGGATAATTAAAACTTCATTCAAAGGCCAAAGAAGAACGATCGACTAAAATATTGGAATTTATACATATCGATGTATGTAGTCCATTATGTATAGTCATAAGCGATGGATTTCAACTTCATATGCTTTCTCCGGAAATTTGAGTGCATGTTCACTTAATGAGAAAGAAGTGTGAAATATTATAAAACGTTCAAAGACTTTCAAGATGAAGTGGAAAATCATTGTAACAAAAAAAATAAATGATTTATGATTTTATCATAAAGGGATTTATTTGAGTTACAAGTGTAACAAGAAAAATAAATGAATTATGATTTATCATAAAGAGATTTATTTGAGTTGCAAGTTTAGCAAAACACATAGATTTACATCTCCCGAAACACCATAGGAGTATGGAGTGTTTGAAATTTGTAATGAAACCTTGTGTGAAATGGTTGGATCAAAGGTGTTATTTATAAAACTGCCATTAAAATATTAATGCTTTAGAGACTACCGCTTTTACACTGAAAAGAGCTCCATCTTGATCCGTTGAAATGACACCATATGAGTTATGGTTTGGGGTAAAACCCAAGTTGTCATTTATTAAATTTCGGTATGCTAAGCATAAGTAAGATGTTTACAACCAAAGTCGGATGAGCATGTCTTTGTAGGTTATTTCGAATAACCATTGGATATTCCTCCATAACACCGAGGACAAAAGGGTTTGTCGCTTGAAATGTGAAGTTTCTTGAAAAATGAATTTTTCGCAAAATTTAAGTGGGAGGACAATAGAACTTTGATAAGGTTAACGAACCTTAGCTAAATGTGCTGAGTTGTGCAACGCCGGAAATCGTTCCGGAAGCTGCCATAATGCTCATAGCTTATGTCCCTCAAAGGTTGTGGTCACGGATATCTAAGTTCTTATTGAACCAAGTTGGTCGGATAAACAATCAAATGTTGAGATTTGAGAGTAAATCATTATTGTTTGACAATGAACTGACTACATGCAAAGAAGCGATGATGGGCCCTGACTCTGTCAAATGGCTTGAAGCCATAAAATCCGTGATAGTTCCATACACGAGAAATCAAGTTGTGAACTTGGAAGACCCTACGGAAAGGTGTGAAAACCTATCGGTCGTATTTGGATCTATAAAGAAACAGAGATGGATGTTTCACATCTATGAAATAGTCGACATGTCGGTAAAGTGTTTACGACAATGTTCAAGGGGTTGACCATGGCAAGATTTAATCTTTCATAGCGATATTTAGTCTGGACGGATTAAAGTAGCAACCACTACATATAATTTGGTATATGGTAGATGAATAAACAAAACAAAGCTCTTCTAATAGAATGGTTACCTAGGACGTGTACATGACACATCCAAAGGGTTTTGTTAATTCAAAGGATACTAAAAGGGCATGCAAACTTCAATGGTTGAAGTAAGCATCGCAGAGTTGGAATCTTCACCGTGATGAAAAGGAGTTTTCATCAGGAGACGATGAAGATGCTTGCATTTGCAAGAAATTAAGTGGGAGCGCTGAGACATATTTCTAATACATTATGTGGAGGACATCTTGTTGATTATAAATGATGTAATTTTTATTGACAAAGGTTAAGAATTTCATTTTGATGAAATACTTAGGCAAAACCCGAATATTTAGCATGAATGTCTATAGTGGATAGACTGTGATGCTAATATGGTTATGCCAAACGTACATATATGCGATATTGAAGGAGTTCAATATAGAAACGACAAGAAACGGTTCTTGTCACATGGAAAAGAACTGAATCAAGATTCAAGTGTATCGACACTTGATAAGTGAAACAAGATTCAAGTGCTTTGACACTTGATGAGTGAAATCGCAAGAATGTTTTGATCAATCATACCATGATATGTACACATCCAGATATGTCCTATGCTCTAAGTGTTATGGGCATATACCAGAATGAATCATAAAATGATCATTGGACTATAGTGAGGATATTCTTATGATCTTTTAGAAGTGAAAGGGCATGTATGCCCCCATCTGTGGTTTTGGTAATTAATGACAATCTCTATGTACTAATGTGTGAATTGAGTTTCACTTGTAGGTTTGTCCATTGGCATCGCTTGGGCCATGTGTTAGTCTCAAGGTTGGAAGATGAAGAAATGTCCAAGAGCTTTGTGCCCATTGGAATCATGAAGAAAGAAGGAGCTTGAAGGTCGATCAAGGCATGTGCAAAGAGTTGCATCAAGATGGATCAACCTCAAGTAAGGATGAAGAAGGACGAGCCCAAGATGCGCCATCTCTAGAAGATCTCATGCCTGAAGCTTGCCATCCTCGTGCTCATGGAATGATGAAGACAAGTTCAAAGAAGAGTTTTCCCCATGGAGTATGGGGGAGCATTTTTCAAGTCTTCATCAAGCAAGAGCGAGCAAGAGCAAACAAGAAAGGTGTTCCCACTATAGAAGAACAAGACGGTCTACATCAAGTTCAAGTGGGACGCTCAAGGCAAAGGTATGTTGATAGGGCTTCTCTTTTGCCGGTCTCGTGTTGTTAGTTGGGAGACCGGGTTTAGGATAGATAGCCGTACTATCAAGAGGGGCTCTCAAGCGGGTGTCTCGTTTGCATCGTTCGGAGAGAGCTCAAACCTTTGCATTCATATCATCATCTTTCTTGGTTATTATTAGGTTCTTGTCCATGAGAGGATCTAGAGCTTGTGGTCACCATCATAACAAGCTCTAGCTCATCATCTAAGGATTTCACTTGCATATCTTATTGCGGTTTTTGATCTTGCGAGTTTTCCGGCTCCACACCTTGGGGGATAGATCACATATATATTTATGATATTTTCTCCCAAGGTGATACCCAATATTTCACTTGCATATCTTATTGCGGTTTTTGTTGGATTCTATTCGTCGTTATCTTTCCAACAAAATTGGTTTCATCCCGTTTGGAGTTCGGATGCAAAAGTTATTGCGTTTCTGGTTTTCTGGTTTCTGGAATTTCCCTGACCGGAAGTTCCGGCTTCCCACCGGAAGTTCCGCTAGGGCATCTTTGCCGCTGAAAGTTTCGGTGGAAGTTCCGGGTCTTCTTCCGCTCATGCTCAGTAACCTTCTGTTTTGAAGCGTTCTATTTTCCGGAACTTTGTCGGAACTTGCATCGGAAGTTCACCGGAACTTTCGGTCTGTTTTGACCGGAACTTCCGGTTGCGCTTCTGGAGCGGGCGTCAACGGTCTGATGACCGTTGGAGCCAGGCTGAGCGGAACTTCCGCCCAGAGCCGGAAGTTCCGGCCATGATTCATTTTTTCAGTTTCTCACGCCGCAGTTTTCGGCCGATGGCTGGGTGCCACCGGAACTTCTGGCCTCCCACCGGAAGTTCCGGCCAGGTGTCGCGAATGCCCATAAGGGGCTCCTCTTCCCCTTCGTGGGCACTAGCTTTTCTTCTTGGTTCTTGGCTTTCTCTCTCTCCTCCATTGTCAACCTTGAAGAAGCTTTCCCTCTCCCTTCCCCCTCCTATGATTATTGCATCTTTTTGAGGGATTTGAGAGAGGAGATCTAGATCTACAATCCCCCCAAGTCAAATCCCTTCTTTGTGAAGGAATCATTGGGATCTAGATCTTGGAGAGTCTTGTGTTCTTCCTCCCTTATTCCCCCAATAGCTTTTGTAGCTTTGTTGGAATTTGGGAGAGAAGGACTTGCCCTTGCATTTGGTGCATAGGTTTGAGTTCTCCTCTTGTGTTCTTCCTCCCTTATTCCCCCAATAGCTTTTGTAGCTTTGTTGGAATTTGGGAGAGAAGGACTTGCCCTTGCATTTGGTGCATAGGTTTGAGTTCTCCTCGGAGATTCGACGAGTTCAATCTTGTGAGCTTGTTTCTCTTGGGTTCCTTGGAACCCTAGACGGTTGTGTGGTTGGATGTTGACCTTTTGTGGTCTTGTTGACCTTTTGTGGTCTTGTAGCCTTTTGTGGCGTTGTTGGCCTTTTGTGGCATTGTTGGCCTTTTGTGGCTTTGTTGTTGGGAGCCTCCAATTGAGTTGTGGAGTTAGCCCCAATCTTGTACGGGTTCGGTGACCGCCCTCAAGCGTCCCATAGTGGAGCAAGTGCCCGCCTTTTGTGGTGCGCACTTGGGAGAATAGGGTGAGCCTTTTGTGGCGTCGGTGAGTTGCGTGCTTCCGCATCCGGGGTGAGGCCTTGTGTGGCGTTGGGTGAGCATCGAGCCACCACACCTCGAGGTGAGCCATTTGTGGCGTTCGGAGAGCATTGCGCCATCGCACCTCTCCAACGGAGACGTAGCTTCTTTGGAAGTGAACTTCGGGAAACAAATCTTCGTCTCCGCGTCCATCGGTTATCTCTCAACCAAACCCTTTACTTATGCACTTTACATTGTGATAGCCATCGTGCTTGAAGTATTTATACCTTGCTATCACCTTGTTGCTTGTATTGCTTAGCATAGGTTGTTGGTGCACCTAGGTGAACTTAGTGGCTAGGTTTTGTGCTCAATAAATTAAACGTTAGTTTTATTCCGCATTTACTTGAGCCTAAACCGTAATATTTTTAAAATCCTATTCACCCCCCCTCTAGGCGACTTCCTTTGTACTTTCAAGAAGAACTAAGAATATATTTGTGTAGAGGTGACAAACAATTACAAATAGTTCATTGTAAAGTTTTACATTGATACTAGTTTTGTCACAAGATACAAATTAAGTTTATCTCAATTTAACTATGGGTGGCACAATGTAATGGAAAGGAGATTCCATGATGAATTTGGATAAATTCCAAAGTTAAGACATTGTGACGGATACTACAACAAAAGGGCTAATTATATGACTGCTATAGTAGCAGCAAAGGAGGGAATTTGTGTCAAGTAGTTTGTTATCAAACTAAGGTGTGGTTCGCAACGGGCTAACACTAAAGATATATTGTATGACAATAGTGTCGACGTGATTTAACCCCAAGGAACTAAAAAGGTCTCACCAAAAGACCAAATTTATACAATGCCATTTCATTGGAGAATGAGTGATGCATGGAGAAGCAAAGACATGTAAATACACACGGACCTGAAAGCGTCAGATCCGTAGATTATCTTAACCACTTGCAATTGCGTATATGGAACACCAGAAAGATATAGGTGTTCAATACGCAAAGTTTTCTAAACTAGATTATTGTTTCTAGTGCAAGTCGGAGACTGAAGGGAATATGCCCGAGAGGCAATAATAAAGTGGTTATTATCGTATTCCTTATTTATGATAAATGTTTATTTTGCATGCTATAATTGTATTAATACGGAAACGTTAATACATGTGTGTTTAATAAACAAAAAGGAAGTTCCTAGTTATGCCTCTCTTATAAACTAGCTCATTGATTAACAAGATGATCAAAGGTTTCCTGATCATGGACATTGTATGTTGTTAATAACGAGGTCACAACATTAGTGTAATGGTGTGATGAACATTCATCCGAAGTATAACATTACGATCAAAGTCATTGAGTTTATATTGCTATAACAACTTACGAAGCGATCCTAATCCTTAGACCATGAGATCATGTCAATCACTAACACCATAAGAGTTTCTTGATGACATCAAACGTCACACCGTAACTGGGTGATTATAAAGATGGCTTCAGAACTACTAAAGTGTTATGTTGAGGCTCATGGATCGAGAGTGGAATTTGTTCATCCCGATGACGGATAGATATGATCTCGGCCCTCTCGGTGATATCACATTGGTTAGCTTGCAAGCAAGTGATTTGATCACTAGAATGTTATATCACGGGAACGAGAAAAGAGTGCATGTCGGTAACGAGATCAAACTAGGTATGGAGATACCGATGATCGAATCTCGGACATGTAATATATCGTGAAACAAAGGGATTAAGATTCTAGCGTAAAAGGTTCCGACGATCACATGAAAGTCATCGTTGAATGTGTGGGAGTCAGTATGGATCTCCAGGTCCCGCTTCTGATTATTGATCGGAGAAGGGTCTCGATAATGTCCGCATTATTCGCGAACCGTAGGGTGGCACACTTAAGGGACACTGACATCCAATTGGAGCAAAAGTTTCATGTCTAGTGAATTTATTTCACTAGTCACCAAAACTGTTTTGGTTGAAATTGCTAAAACTGGTTCTGCATGTGAAATTGAATACTAGCAAGGGGTTTTATGTGAATGTTTGTTAATTAAAGTAATTAACAAAATTCTTAATAAATAAATAAAATATTTTTATTTAAATGAGAGCTTGCATTAAATTTGGTGGAACCACCCACATGAATGCAGAAGAGGTGGGGGCAGCCACCATGGCTGGCGCCATGCCCCTTGGGGTGCCCCCTCTCCCTATAAAAGGCCCCCTCTCCTCCTCTCAAAGCATACCTCCTCGTGAAGGATCTCTCTCCCCCTCTAGAATTTATCCCCATGGTCTCGGACTAGCGAGATACATGTTCCCGGTGGCTATTCGGCAAGAAAGAGTTGTGCTTCCGCTGCATCGCTGGTGCGAGGAGGCGGAGGTTGCTTGGTGTCTTGTAGGTGTGTGTGAGCACGGATGCGCTGCTGTTTTGTGGCGCTAGGACTTCCTCTCGATCTTGAGATTGGCAAGATATCGTCTACATCAACCACGAGTTTGGACTCGTTAAGCTTTGTCGGTCTTCAAGGGTATGTTCTCTACGGATGTATATCCGCCCGTTGCTTGTATCTAGTAGATAGATCTTGGTACATAGTAGTTCTCATCGTAGGAAATTTTTTGTTTTCTATGCTGCGAACTCTACATTGCTATGTTTCATGGCCGATCAAGCTCCGGGTAGTCATCATCCGAGACACGTCGCTTACACTTAGTAAGACCCATTGAGTAGCACATTTCTTATGATGAACGGTCCTTCCCATGGCGGGGATAATTTATGTGACTTCTTCTGCTTAAGTCGGAGCACCAGATCCCCCTCTTTAAATGAGCGATGTCGGACGCAGCGACTATGGTAGCTACAGCTTCTGCTGGAAGATGGCAGATCTTTGGCATGGCGCCAATACGCACTCTTCCTCGAGAAGGTCCACATCTAGGCGTCTGGATTCTTCAGCGTCATCTTCATCGTAGGCGGCAACTCTTGGTGAATCATGGAGGATGTCGGAAGGCAGGATGGCTTCTGCTCCATATACCATGAAATAAGGGGTGTAGCCGGTAGACCTGTTGGGTGTAGTTCGCAAACTCCACAGAAGAGATGGTAACTCCTCCGCCCATGCTCCATCTGCTCTATGTAGCGGTGCCTCTAGACATGGCTTAATTCCCTACAGAATTAATCCATTAGCTCGCTCAACTTGCCCATTGGATTGTGGATGTGCCACAGATGCTAAGTCAAGTCAGATGTCCTTCTCCCAACAATAATATTCCACTTCTCTGAGTGACAAGTTGCTACTATTGTCGGTGATAATGCTATGTGGGGGACCAAATCTCACCACTAGATCCCGAACAAACCTAAGGACAGTTGCCCCGTCAAGCTTTCTAATGGGTTTAGCTTATATCCATTTGGTGAATTTATCAACTGCTACTAGAAGATGCGTAAACCCACATGGTGTTGTTTATAATGGACCAACCATGTCTAGCCCCTAGACTGCAAACAACCAAGTTATTGGTATTGTTCGCAATTATTGAGCTGGAACATGTGGTTGTCGGGCATAGTACTGGCATCGCATGCATCTCTCAACCAGCTTGTCGGCGTCCGCCTTCGCGATCAGCCTGTAGAATCCTTGCCGGAAGGCTTTGGATACCAATGATCGAGGAGCGGCGTGATGCCCGCAATATCCGAGATGGATCTCACGAAGGATTTCAATACCTTCTAGCTGGGAAACACACTTTAGGTATACACCAGTGGTGCTTCTTTTATAGAGTTGTCCATTGATTCTGGTATAGCCCTTTGCTCGACGTACTATTTGTCGACTTTCGACCTTGTCGATGGGCAAAGGTCCGTATACGAGATACTCCATGAACGGTTTTGTCCAAACCGGAGGGACCTTTGTCACTGTGTGAAAAAAAGAGTCAACTCTATCCAGGTTAGATGGATCCGCTCCCTTCATGAATGGTGTCCGTAGATGCTTCAGGAAAACGCCAGGCGGAATTGGTTTGCGCCCTGATCCAAGCTTTGATAGCAGATCAGCCGCCTCATTGTCCTCCCTCTTGACATACTTGACTTCGTAGCCCTCGAAGCACTTGGCTATCTCGTCTACTTCGTCTCGATATGCCGCCATCATAGGGTTCTGCGCGTTCCAGGTGCCAGCCACTTGTTGGGAAACCAAGTCGGAATCTCCACAACAAACTATGCGCTTGATGCCAATATCCTTGGCTACACGAAGTTCGTGAATGTGTGCTTCATATTCCGCCATGTTATTTGTAGCCTCAAAGTGGATCTGCAGAACATAGTGTAGCTTTTCCCCTGTTGGTGACTGTAGCAGTACACCAGCCCCTGAGCCATTGTGTAGCTTTGATCCGTCAAAGTGCATCACCCAATATTCTAGCTCTGGTACAGGGGTAGCATCTTGCATCTCTGTCCAATCTGCAATGAAATCCGCCAAGACCTATGATTTGATAGTGTCGCGCCTCTTGTAGGTGATGTCGAAGGTGGCAAGCTCAATGCCCCACTTTGCAACCCTTCCTTTAGTGTCGCTGTTATTGATGATGTCAGACAGTGGAGCTTTGCTCACAACTGTGATAGGGTGCTCTTGTAAATAGTGCCTTAGCTTCTGAGAAGCAAGGAACACTCCATAAGCTAGTTTTTGGTAGTGCGGGTAACACTACTTGGACTCCGTAAAGACCTCTTTTACATAGTAAACTGGTTGTTGCACTCCGTACTCATGCGTTGGTTCTTTCCACTCCACCATGACGACAATGCTGATTACCCGGTTGGTGGCCGCCATGTAGATCAACATAGGCTCCATAGGCTTGGGTGCTGCAAGTATAGGTGCCAAGTAATGTATATCCTTTAGCTTCTTGAGTGCAGCATCTGCTTCGTCCGTCCATGTAAATTTGTTCGCCTTCTTCAGCAACTTATACAGCAGCAGAGCCTTCTCTCCAAGTCGGCTGACAAATCGGCTTACTGCCGCAA
The DNA here is from genome assembly GCA_916181665.1 of Avena sativa. Classification (NCBI taxonomy): domain Eukaryota; kingdom Viridiplantae; phylum Streptophyta; class Magnoliopsida; order Poales; family Poaceae; genus Avena; species Avena sativa. The sequence goes on along the minus strand of OV702280.1, from coordinate 316,297,313 downwards.
CGCAGCCTGTTAGCCGTTGGATGTCCTTCAGGCATGTTGGACGGTTTATGTTTAGGATCATTTTGATTTTCTCTAGGTTGACCTCAATTCCACGCTGGGAAACGATGAAGCCCAAAAATTTTCCGGTTGGAACCCCGAAGACGCACTTCTTAGGGTTAAGCATCATGTTGTATTTCTGAAGATTATCAAAGGTTTCTTTTAAGTCGGAGATTAAGTCGTTTGACTTTTTAGACATCACCGCTATATTGTCCACATAGGCATGAACATTCCGACCAATTTGATCATGTAGGCAACGTTGCATAGTCCGCTGGTACGTAGCACCCGCGTTCTTCAGCCCAAAGGGCATCATGACATAGGAAAACGTGCCATAAGGTGTGGTGAACGAAGTGGCCAATTGGTCCGACTTCCTCATCTTTATCTGGTGGTATGCTAAGTATGCATCAAGAAAACACAGAAGTTCCCAGCCAGCCGTCGAGTCAATGACTTGGTCAATGCGAGGCAAAGCAAATAGATCTTTCGGGCATGCTTTGTTCAAGCCAGTGTAATCAACACACATTCTTAATTCTTTGGTTCCCTTTTTGGGGACAAGTATAGGATTGGCCACCCATCAGGTGTGAAGGACTTCTCGGATAAAAGTAGCCTTAAGTAACCTAGCTATCTCTTTGCCTATGGCGTGCCTCTTCTCGTCTCTGAAGCGTCATAGAGGTTGTTTCACCGGTTTGCATTTTGGATCAATATTCAAGCTATGCTCGGCAAGTTCCCTAAGTACACCTTTCATGTCAGCAGGTTGCCAGGAAAATATGTCCCTATTCTCACAGAGTAACTCGACGAGCGCGCTTTCCTATTTAGGGTCCAGGTTCATCCCAATGGCAGTGGTCTTGGAGGCATCGCCTACCACAAGTTCCACCTGCTTGGTCTCGATGGCGGCCTTCAAGGCGGGATCGGAGTCAGAAATATGCTTCTTCGATGCCGGCATCTCCGAGGCATCAACCTTGCTATGGATCTTCTTGAACTCTTTGCTGTAGAGGACAACTTCTGCAAAGGCTGCTTCTCCAATCTCGTAGTCCCTTTCCTTTTTAAAGCTTCCGGATACGGTGATGACGCTGTTTGGTCCGGGTATCTTGAGCTTGTTGTAGACGAAGCATGGCTTGGCCATGAATGCGTGGAAAATGTCGTGTCCGAATATGACGTGGTACACGCTCTTGAAGGGGACTACTTCAAAGGTCATGCATTCTTGGCGGTATTTTTTAACAACGCCAAAAGCGACCTGAAGCATAATGCACACAAGGGACCGAGCCTCCCAGCCAGGAACTACGCCATGGAACACGGTGCTGGTCCGCCTTAGGTTGGCCTCCGTCAAGTTCATCTTGTGAAGTGTATCCAGGTACATGATGTTGATGTTGATTCCACTGTCCACCATGCATTTGGTGAACTCGTTGCTGTCAATCAAAGGGTTGATGACCATGGCGTATTGGTTCTCCATTGGGATGAGGTCTGGGTGATCCTTCCTGTCCCAAGTGATTGGAATTTCCGACCAGCGCAAGTACTGTGGAACTAGGGGTAGGGTGGCCATCCGTATCCTCATCGAGGTTTTCTGTGACCGGATAGTAGGGGTGCCAAGGAAAGTGTGGTAGATGGCGGCCTTCTTCTCGAAGGGGTTCTTTCCTTTGCCATCGCCCTTTTCGGCGTGCTTGGGGTCAACATCCTCGTCCATGTCACTTGAATCCTTGGAATCTTCTTCCTTCTTCTTCCCTTTGCCCTTGCCTCGCGGTCTGTTCTTCCGGCTTCGCTTGTAGCCGGATTCCGGGTCCTCCTTGAGGTTGTTGAAAAACTTGCAATGGCGATTGGTGTGAGTAGCTTTGCCGTTGTCCTCGAGGTGTACAAGGCATGACATATCACGATACGCCTCATACGTGTGGGGAACACAGAGCGCTACCGGAGTAGTTTCACTACCTCGCTGCTGCCTACGACCAGCCCTCGTCATCGGCCACGCTGTCCACCATCACCTCTTCCTGCAAACGTCATGGCGACCATGTTGGAGGTTTTCTTTTCTTCTGGCGGGATCTTCCGCTTGGTGTTGTTGTTCCTCTTAGCTTGGGTTGGGATAGCTACTGCCGGCAAAGATCCGCGAGCATCGTCGTCGGCAGCCGCGAACTCACTGGCCAACTGGATCATCTGGTTGAGATCAAGCCTGTGATTGTCCTGCAGGCATCTCAACTTATGTCAGAGCAATATACATTTTTCCAACCCATCGATAAAGGCGGCCATGGCGGTCTGATCGTGCACTCCTGCGTAGGAATTATTCGTGTCCAGCCAGTGGGAGAGGTAGGCTCGAGATGTCTCGTCTTTCTCTTGCACACACCGCTGTAGATCGCTGATATGCCGAAAACGTATCTATAATTTTTTATGTTCCATGGTTGTTTAGTATCTACTTTGCTTTGCTTTGTCTACACTTTAAGGGTCTACACTTTAAGGTGTTTTTATATGTTTCCTGGTACTAACCTATTAAGAAGATTTCACAGTGTCAGTTGCCTGTTTTCTTCTGTTTTTGGTTCCAGAAAGGCAGAAAATCAATATTCTAGGAATTGGACGGGACAAAAGCCAAAGTCAATATTTTACCGTGGGGAACACGGAGCCAGAAGACGTGATGGAGGAGGGCCTCGAGGGGGCCACACCCCCTGGACGCGTGGGTGGGCCCACCCCACGCCTGGGGGGGGGTGTCTAGACGCCTCGGGCACCCCCTGGCTTCCCTCTTCGCCGATAAGAAGCCCCCGGTGCCTAAACCCTAAGGACCTGATCAATATTCCATGAAACCGTCTATAGCCACTGCCACCATTGTCCCTAGATCGGGGGGATCTGAAGCTCTTCCTGACACTCTACCGGAGGGGAGATCATCCCGGAGGCCTTCTTCTTCATGCCAGCCTCCGGTATGAAGTGTGAGTAGTTCCACCTTGGACTACGGGTCCATGTAGTATCTAGATGGTTGTATCTCCTCCTTTGTGCTTTCATGTCTAGATCTTGTGAGCTACGTTCATGATCAAGATCTCATCTATTTGTAATCATGAATGTTGTGTTTGCGGGGATCCGATGGATATTCAGATTACTATGTCAGATTGATTAGTGGTTTTGTCTTATTGATTCTATCATGTCTGTGTTGTTTGTGATCTTGCATGCTCTTCGTTGTTAGTAGCTATATTGGCCAAGTAGTTGCTAGTGACTCCAAGAGGGGGTATTTATGCTCGATATTGGGTTCATGCCTCTATTTAATCTAAGGGAAGTGATAGAAATCTCTAAGGTTGTAGATGTGCTTTTGCCACTAGGGAGAAAACAACGGTCTCTTATTCATGGAACAAGTGGATTGTTGAACTTACACACTTTGCTTAAAGCAGTTGTCTGTTGCTTGCAACTTAATACTGGAGGGGGTTCGGATGATAACCCAAAGGTGTACTTCTAGTCATAGATGCAATTGGATGGCGGTCTATGTATATTGTTGTATTGCCCAATCGAATCTCATAGGATCATGATGTCTAGTATTGCATTGTTATGCCTTGCTCAGTCCTGTCAGTTGCCCTGCTATAATTTGTTTACCCAGCATGCCATGTTTGTTTATCTAAGGAGAGCACATCTAGTGAACTATGGACCCCGGTCCAATCTTTACCATTGATACATCTTCCACTGTTACTATTTACTTTCTGCAAACCACTATTACCTTCCACACCATACAGTTAATCCTTTGTTACAGCAACCAGTGAGATTGACAACCTCACTGTTCGTTGGGGCAAAGTCTTGAGTTTGTGTTGTGCTGGTCTCCAAGTTGCTTGCAACACCTTTGAGACGTTTCCTTCCTCCTACTGGTTCGATAACCTCGGTTTCTTACTGAGGGAAGACTTGCTACTGTGCTCTTCACACCTTGCTCTTGGGGTTTCCCGATGAAGTGCTCTCAGGCGCCATCAACAAGTTTTCTAGCGCCGTTGCCGGGGAATAAAGAAGAAGAAGCTCCCATGTCAACACATCGCCAACAATCGCCAATAGTGTAGGGACATTTATATGTACCCTCAAAGTTTTTGGTGAACATTTCTTGCATGTCCAACCAGTTGTAGATGGACTTCTCCGGTAAGTCATCAATCCATTGGCGGTCCGTGCCCGTCAACATCGGTGGGAGGTGACGAGGTTTGATCTCGTCAATGCCCATTGTTATGGACTTGGGTTTTGGAGAAGATGGGGATGCTGGAGATCGCAGAACGGTTAGCAAACAAGCAACATGGGACACGAGGTTTACCCAGGTTCAGGACCCCAGAGGGAAAACCCTACTCCTGCTTGTCTGCTCTTGATTACGGCGGAACTGGTGATTACAGGGGTGCGCAGATACAATCTGGCGTGGAGGTGTGTATGCGAAAGTATGAGGTTAGAGATCTAGGTCGTGCCCTCCTGGCCTTTATATAGACTTAGATAGGTCCCAGGAACATATCTAGTCGGTTACAGGTTCTAGGGTTTACCCCTTTGAATTTCCTATATACTCTAGTCTTGCTCTCCAAGGATCCGAAGGCGTCATGGGCCTTGGCCACCCGAAAATCTTCATGGGCTGGATTATATTTGCCGTGGGCCTTCCTTGGGCTGGACCAGGTATGCTGAGATCGTGTACCCACGGGGTATAACCATGTCAGTAGCCCCCGAGTGTTCAGTCGAATCGTAGATTCGGCTGAGGACTCTTCAATCCTTCGGGTGCAACTCTGTCTTTCAAGAGAATGTGTAGGGATTGTTGATGCGTGTACCTGACTCTCCCGACGGATCAGGGTCAATTAACTGTCTTAGGACAAAACAACACGATCTTCGTCAGGTTCGAGTCCCTCGACTCGAACCCGGAACATATGCTGGTGTAATTCGACTCAGGCCGTGGAGGACTTACAGGAGTGGAATTCCAGTGAATTTAAATGATGTACCCAACGCGTCCATCGGGATTTTTCATCGCGCCTGTTGGCATGGGTTTATACTAGCAGAGCGCAGTCATGTGCGTTGCCAGGCCATCAGATGATATCTGTAGGTCTTATCTTTGCTTCGCAGACACAACATCCGAAATTTATCACCGCGGAGGTGTTTCGGGTGGCCAAGGAGAATGTTACTCACTTAGCGTTAATTGGGGCAGAGTTGCCGAAAAGTTTTTGCGTACTGATCCGAAAGATCACAGTCGAAGATTATAGGGTGCGCGACCAGCGCTCCCTATGGGAGTAGCCCCCGAGTGTCTGTTCGAGTCGTAGACTCGAGCGGAGACTTTAATTCAGCCGTTGTTCAGTGTCAGGTCGGTAGGACACAATTTTTTCGGATGCTTAAATCCATCCTCCCTATGGGAGTAGCCCCCCGAGTCCGTAGTGGAGTCGTTGACTCAACATAGGACTCGAAGAAATAGTTCTGTGCTGCGGCGTGTTGTTCATTTTCAGGGCTGATAGGAGTAGCCCCCGAGTAATTAGTCGAATCGTAGATTCGAGTGAGTACTCTTAGCTTTGAAGCCGAAGAAATTGTGACTGTTGCTAGTATAGCTTTTGATGACGTCAGTGCTGACGATCGGTGACCTCAAGCATCTGCTGCGCCAGATATGACTTGACTGGACGAACATGGTCCCACTTTCTGACCTTGAATTGACCGGTCACGCTCGGTGTGGAGATAATTACGGTGTCGCCTCGATTTCCGCGCGTAGTGGACGTCGTGTTAGCGATGGTTCGTTGCGATGCTTACACGTGTATGGCCAGATCCTGCCGTTGGCGTTAGGTCTTCTCGATGGACGGTTGTCATGCATCGTCTTTGTCTTTATAATCATTGGGGAAAAACATTAGTCTGTTTTCACCGCAGCCATTCTCGTTTCACTGCTCCCTTGTTCTCTGAGAGTTCTTGCTGCGCGCTGGAATATCCTCGGACATTTCCTTCTTCCATCCTACGTTCTCTCCACCGGCGCCGCTGTACCGCAATGGGGAAGCCGAAGAAGTCCTCTTCTGCGGTTGGTACCAGCGCTGCTAGAGGGAAGAAGAGTGCCGCTGCTACCCGTGTCACCGACGGTGGCTGGCAGCGATCGGAGACGCGGGAGAGTGATCTCCGCAAGCTTCGTGAGCGGGGCTTGACCCCGTAGGATAGGGACGCCGTCAAACTCCCAGGCAATGAGGTAATCCCCCGTCCCCCGCTGGGTTTCGGGTTATGTTCCTCGCCTTCGTTCTTCGCGGATTTTCCTTCCCAGTCCGCGACTTCCTTCGTGGACTGCTTTTTCTTTACGACGTCCAACTGCACCATCTTTCCCCCAATTCTCTTCTTCACAGTGCTTGTTTTATCACTTTCTGCGAGTGCTGGCTTGGTATCGAGCCACACTTTTGCCTCTTCCGGAAACTCTATTCCGTGAAGAGGCAATCTGGTTCGGATGGTGTTTATCCCATTGGGGGTTGCATCATCTCCCTCAAAACCAATCTGCTTTTCTTCTCTTTTTCCATGTCCGAATCTGTCCAGTACTGGCGGAGGCGATGGTTTTATATCCGCGACTCCACAGTGGCTGGACAGAATTTTGGTCTTGCTCCTTTCGACCCCTCCCAAAAGATCGAGCCGAAGAGGTCCTGGAAAAACCAGATCTTGGATGGCGAGGTAGCGGAGATAGAGGCTCTCTATCGTCGAGTGGAGGATCTCCAGCTGATTCCGGAGAAGGAGGTGAACGGTGTGGATATCATCCGCACTTTTCTTGAGCGTCGGGTGCAGCCACTCTAGGCTAGGGCGCACCCGATGTTCCTTTATGCTGGCCGTCGTGATCCGACTAGGGTTTCAGCTGAGAAATTCTCCAAGGGAGATCTCGACGGGGCCCTTTGTCCGCTGCTGAAGTTCAAGGATGGAGAGGATATCCCGAGGAAGTCGCTGACTTCTCCGTTCTCTGCTTCGCTTCCTGTTCCACAGGTGTAGATCCATGCGCGTAGCGCTATTTTCGACTGCATTGTATTTGCACTTGTTTGCTAACAAATTTTCTTCTCTTGTGCAGGAATTCAAAGTGTCGGGCATGTCACCTCCATTGCCCGAAGTATTCCCGGATGCTCCGGATAATGAGGTGGTGGACTCCATGTCCGAGCTGCCCTCGGCGCGGTCTCCGGCTGAAGAGGCTAACGAGTCGAGAGAGGATCACACTCGCAAGCGGACGCGGAGCTCCAGCGAGTCATCGGATGCCTCGACTCCGCCGACTCCTAGGAACCCGCTGTGGCTTGAACGTCACGGTGATGGGCATGGGGGCTCTTCCTCTCCGATTCCTGCCGTTCCCGTGCGGGCCGTGGCACCGCACCCGCCGGTGAAGCAGAAGAAGGAAGAAAAGAAGGAAGAGAAGAAAGAGGAGAAGAAGGTCCGGAGGACCCCTCCCGTCTTTGACTTGAGCGACCTTGACTCGTAAGTTTGTTTAGTCTTGTATTGCCTTTTATTGCCTGTTTACTCTGTACTTGTGCTAATTTGTCCTTCACAGGCACTCCTCCAATGACTCCTCCAGTGACGGTGCTCGGGAGATGATGGGGGAGTCGAAGGTCGTTCTTCCTCATCCTTAGACGGTGGCCACCTCTGAAGGCGCCGCTCCCGACCCTTCTCCGCAGGAGGTTCGGGTGGTTGCGCCTCGGAAGGCTACAAGAGGACCTTCGGAGTCGCCGTCGAATCATGTAAGTATTCTAGTTTCTGCCACGGGGGGAGCCCCCGAGCCTTTTTCGAATGATCTGTTTCTCTCTCCCACCTCGGGGGGAGCCCCCGAGCATCTGTAGGGTAGTTTGTTGCTTGTTTTTCGTATCTCGGGGGGAGCCCTCGAGCATGTTTCCTATGCGTGACTTGCTTCTGCTCATTCTTTGTGGGCGTAGCCCCCTAGGCCCTTCTTTTACTGCTGGTTCTTGTTTTCAGCCTTTTGTGCAGGGTGCCAGCCAACTGGTGCAGCAGCACTTGACGTTGGAGGCCAGCCTCAAACAAATTCAAGGTATCATTATGCCTTGGTCTTTTGTTTTTTCTTGCATCTTGTCCTTCGATCCGACATTTGCATTGCTTGCTACAGAGGATCACAATGCCTCTCTTCGTGAGATTGATGCTCTCAAAAAGAGCCTTGGTCAAGCGGAGAAAAAGGCTGAGGTCGCTGTTGGTGCGAAGGAGCGCCTCAAGCTGGAGTTGGCCACTGCGGCTGAGGCTAAAGAACGCCTGCAGCGGGAGGCCACGGACCGCGAGGAGCAGCTTGCCACCGCCATGGCTTCGCGCGAGAGAGAGGTGCCGGCAAGCTTATGGCGGCTGCCAAGGCTGTTTCGGGTGAGTATCTTCACCTGCCTATTTTGATTTCCTTGTCTTTCTTTTGCGGTGCTATCGTTCATTCTTCTTCCTTGTTGTCTTAGATGCCGCAGGCATCGAGTTTGATCGCGATGCTCTGGAGCACGGGAGTGCTCTGGATGATGATGCTGCGATGGTCGAAGATCGCTGCAGCACCGTCGTCAGCTCGCTTGCCAAGGCCAAGGAGGTCCTTGGGCGCTTCTACAAGGAGCTTGTCCCCAAGGGCGCAGCCCTTGATGATGTTGATGCCCTGGCGGAGGCGCTGTCGGCCGAAGCACCTGCGGCGTACAAGTGCAAGCAGAAGGGCATTGGTGCATCCGTCGGGCTAGCAATGGCCTTGGCGGTTGGAGCGGAGCTGGACCTTCCCCAGGTCACTTCCCGAATGCCGACGACTGCTGATGGATCCGAGGTAGCCTTCGCTACCTATGCTGCTCGCTGTAAGCGTTATGGGCCGAAGCTGATTGATCTGCTGGCCGAGTACGCGCTACGGCAGCAGGGGGAAGCCAAGGCGAGGCAATCCGGCTCCGAGGCTACTCAGGGTGCAGCTTTGTAGGCGCTGTAGTTATAGGATAGTTGTAGCTTCTTTTGTTGTAATTATTTGATGAAAAATTCTGGTGCCACGTACTGGCTTTTGCTCCATTTAATGAATTTGTTGAGTTATGTGATCCTTCGTCTACGTGTTTATGTCTTTGCCTTTCTGTTGATCTAGGGTCCTTCGGGTGCTGATCCCGTTGACAACTCGCCTGCAGCGCGGCTGCGGCCATCCTTGGATGATGCGTTGTAGCTTGCGTTTCTTCGATACCGTGTTCGTAGTCTCAAGAAAGAGTTGCTTGGGGTGCGTGGCCATGCTGACATTTGGAAATCCAAGGCGGATCGAGGTGCTGCCAGAGAGGAGTACTTGATGGCGGAGTTGCTTCGATTATCCGAGCAGCTTTAGTGTAAGTTTTTGAGCTGTTATCCATTTCTTCGGATGCGCCTGCTGGCCTTGCATCTTACTTTTTTGCAAGTATTGCAGGTGCTAACCTTGCTCCAAGGGAGGAGAAAGAGCGTGTTACTGTTCGGGTCAATTGCTTGACTCAACAGGACATGGAAGCCGGCGGGTTCTTCTGGATGGATCGTTACCGTGCTATGGTCCTTGCGACGGTGCAAGATCGCATTCACCAAGTATTGCAGGTGCTTGGTCAGGTGCAGACTTCATTCGTGTCGGTTCTGCATGTGATGTTTCCGCTGGATGCTGCACCGTCCACCCTCTCTGGTCTTCTGTCAAAGTTTCGGAATGTGCCTCATGTCAAGGAATTGGTGCGGCATCAGCTCGTCGCAGGGGTGAAGACTGCGCTGTCCCTTGTGAGGCTGCATCATCCCGATGTTGATCTTTCAGCTGTAGCGGCTGGGCCACCCCTTCGGCCAGATGGTGGTGTGTGGGATATGCGTCCGCATTACGCGGCTGTAAGGCAGTATGCTGAAGAGATCGTAGATCTGTTTGAGCAGCGTGCTCAGGTTATTCTTCAGAGTAGGTAGTACCTGTAAAAGAGATAGATGTAAAATTTGTATATATTTGACTGGGCGTGTTTTGCCCTTTGTTATAAAGGTTTGGTTGTTGTTTGAGCACGTAGTGCTTTGTTCGCATACGTGTCCTTTTCGTTAGCCTGACGTGGTCAGCTACTCAGGTGTACACGTGTTATCCTCAGTCGATGAAATCGTGAGGTGGGGGGAGCCCCCGAGTGCGTTTGTAGCATGGAGTAAAAGTGCGAATAAAAAACAAAATTTTGGGGCGAGACACTTAGCTTTATTTATATCGTAATGGAGGAGGTACATTGTTCGACTGGGTAGCCTTGGCTGAATAGCCTTATTGAAAGTAAAGGGGTAGGTAGCTAGGGGTAGAATCCTCACAGCTGTGCGACGTTCCATGGGTTGGAGTATGCGACTCCAGATTCCACGTGCTTGAGGCGATAGGCGCCACCTGGGATGACTTCGGTGACGATGTAGGGTCCTTCCCATGGCGACTCGAATTTCTTCGGTCGCTCTTGCTTGAGTCGCAAGACTAGGTCTCCTTCGACGAAGGACCTTGGGCGCAGCCGTCGGCTATGGTAGTTGCGGAGACTCTGCTGCTACACCGCTGATCGAGCTGCTGCTATGTCTCGTGCTTCGTCGAGTGTGTCGACGGCGTCTTCGAGTGCAGCCGTGGACTCGTCTTCGCTATAAGCGATGACCCGGGGGCCTGATGGCGTACTTCGGCTGGTAGCACGGCTTCGGCTCCGTGCACCATGAAGAACGGCGTGTAGCCGGTTGAGCTGTTTGGCGTGGTGCGCAGGCTCTATAGGACGGAGGGTAGTTCTTTCGTCCAGGCTCTGGCGAGTCGCTCGAGTGGGCTCGTGAGGCGCTTCTTGATGCCAGCCCCGATTAGACCGTTGGCCTTTTCCACCTGCCCGTTTGTTTGCGGGTGCGCCACAGAGGCGTATGTGATGTTGATTCCGAGGCCTTCGTAGAAGTCTTGGAATTCTTTGGAGATGAAGTTCGATCCATTGTCGGTGATGGTGTTATGCGGTACGCCGAACCTGTAGACAATGGATTCAAAGAACTTGACGGCAGTCTTGCCCTTTTGGTTAGTGACCGACATGGCTTCGATCCACTTGGTGAATTTGTCGACTGGGACCAGGAGGTAGACGTGCCCTCCTTTCGAGGACTTTGGAAGTTTGCCGATCATGTCGAGGCCCCATTGGGCGAAGGGCCAGGCCAAAGGTATGGGCCTAAGCTCTGACCCGGGTGCGCGTGGTTTGTCGGCGAACCTTTGGCACCCTTTGCATCTTCGGACGATGTCTTTTGCGTCGTTCATGGCCGTTGGCCAGTAGAATCCAGCTCGTAGAGCTTTGGTGACAAGGGAGCGACTACCTGCGTGATGGCCGCAGATGCCCTCATGGATGTCTTGAAGTATGGTTTCCCCATCACCGATGGTGACGCACCTTTGTAGTACACCCGAAATGCTGCGCTTGTACAGCTCGCCATTGATGATGGTGAAGGCTTTTGACCGGCGAGATATGCGTCGGGCATCCGTCGGGCTATCAGGTAGTTCTCCGTCTATCAAGTACTGGAGGTATGGCCGTGTCCAGGTTTCTTCGACTGCCATGACCTGCATTAGGTTGACCATGGCGACCTCTGTGTCCAGTTTTTCTGGTCCTTCATGTCCTTCGGGTAGCATAGCCCCCGAGTGTTCTGCTTCTTCTGGTGATCCCTTGGGGAATTTCCGCTTGATGGATGGCATGCAGATCTGTTCGAGGAACACACCTGGTGGCACCCTTGCGCAGGTGGAGCCGATGTTGGCGAGTCTGTCGGCCTCCTCGTTGCTTTCTCTTCCAATGTGCCGAAGCTCGCAGCCGTCGAATTCTCCCTCGAGTGAGTTGTAGAGTGCGCGGTACGCGATCATGTTTTCGGCGTGTGCGTCGCACTCATTCATCGTCTGTTGGACGACGAGGTTGGAGTCACCGTAGATGACCAGGCGCGTTGCGCCGCAGATCTTTGCCATCCTCATGCCGTGGATGAGGGCTTCGTATTCGGCCTCGTTATTGGAAGCTCGGAATTTCATCCGAAGGACGTACTTCACCTTGTCACCCTGTGGGGAGGTCAGTATGACCCCCGCTCTCGCTCTAGCATCGCGCTTGGAGCCGTCGAAATGCATCGTCCATGATTGCGACATGTCTAGGGTGTCTGGCAGCTGCAGCTCCATCCAGTGTACAAGGAAGTCCGAGAGGACCTGAGACTTGATTGTGAGTCGCTTCTCGTAGACGATGTCTAGAGGTGACAGCTCGATGCCCCACAGGGCCACGCGTCCTGTGGACTCCGGATTGTTCAGGATGCTGTTTAGGGGTGCCTCGTTGACGACCATCACCTGTTGCTCCTAGAAATAATGGCTCAGCCGACGAGCCGTCATGAACACGTCGTAGGCGAGTTTCTGGTAGTGAGCGTACCTCTTCTTTGTTGGCGTCAATACCTCGCTGAGGTAGTAGATTGGGTGTTGGACCCCGTGGGTCTTGCCTTCTTCGGGTCGCTCGACCACTAGTACGGTGCTCACCACCTGGTGTGTAGCTGCTATGTACAACAGTAGGGGTTCGCGCTCCTTTGGCGTGACCAAGACGGGCGAGGTAGAGAGCAGCCGCTTTAGATCTTCGAATGCGTCATTCGCCTCAGACGTCCACTCGAATTTGTCGGCTTTGCGCAGTAGCTGGTAGAAGGGCAGTGCTTTCTCGCCCATGCGGCTGATGAATCTGCTTAATGCCGCTATTCTTCCTGCAAGTTGCTGGACACCTTTGAGGTTTTTCGGCTTCTCCATGGCCATGATGGCCCGTATTTTCTTCGGGTTCGCCTCGATCCCTCGCTGGGAGAAGAAGTAACCAAGCAGCTGACCCGATGGGACGCCAAAGGCGCACTTTTCGGGGTTAAGCTTGATCCTGTAGCGGTCGAGATTATCGAACGTCTCGCGGAGATCGTCGATGAGTGTTCTCGTCTCCCTGGTTTTCATGACTATGTCGTCGACATAGACTTGGACATTGCGACCGATCTGGTCCTTCAAGCATGCCTGCATGCACCGCTGGTACGTGGCACCTGCATTCTTTAGCCCGAAGGGCATTGTGTTGTAGCAGAACACTCCGAACGGCGTGATGCACGCCGTTTTCTCTTGGTCTTCGACCTTGAGTCGAATCTGGCTGTAGCCTGAGTAGGCATCGAGGAAGGATATTTTTCGCATCTTGCGGTCGAATCGATGATCTGGTCGATCCAAGAAAGAGGGAAGTGGTCCTTTGGGCAGTGCTTGTTCAGCGACGTGAAGTCCACGCACATCTGCAGGATGTCCGTGTCCTTTTTGGGGACCATCACTGTATTGGCGAGCCACTCGCTTTCTTTAATCTCCCTGATGAAGTCTACGGCGAGTAGTCTATTGATTTCCATCCCAATGGCTTCGGCCCGCGGCTCGGACAGTCTCTGGATGGACTGCTTGACGGGCTTGGTGTCTGGAAAGACGTTGAGTGCGTGCTCGGCGAATTCCCTGGGAACTCCTAGCATGTCCGCAGGACACCAGGCGAAGATTTCCCAGCGCTCATGGAGTAATTCGACGAGCGCGCTTTCCTATGCGGGGCTGAGATTGTTAGCGACCAGCGCCGTCTTGGAGGCATCCGTCGGGTGGACCTGCACCTTCTTTGTGTTGACGGTGGAGTCGAAAGACATATCAGGTGCGTTTTGTCGTGCGACTGGGGGTGCCCCGTTGTCCGTCGCCTCGCGGAGCCTTACGAGCTCCTCCTGCATGCCGAATGACTGGGAGATTCTGTTGAAGTCCCTATCGCAGTGGTCCGATCGGGTGAAGCTCCCGTGAACCGTGATGATGCCTCTGGGTCCTGGCATCTTGAGTAGCAGGTACGCGTAGTGTGGTACTAGCAGGAACCTTGCGAATGCTACACGCCCGAGGATGGCGTGGTATTGTGATGGCCAGTCCACCACTTCGAACTCGAGCCGCTCGCATCGAAAGTTGTCCGGTTTGCCGAAGATGACGTCGAGCCATATCTTTCCCAGGGGGAATATGCCTTTTCCTGGGACGATGCCGTGGAACGTTGTGTCTGATTGTTCCAGGCTGCACAGCGGGATCCGCATTGCTGCTAGAGTGCTTGCGAACATCAGGTTGATGCCGCTGCCGCCATCCATGAAGACGCGACTCATCTTGAAACCTCCGGTCTGCGCCTCCATCACCAAGGCAGCATGACCTGGGCGAGGGATCTGGCAAGGGTGATCCGAACGGCTGAACGTGATGCAGGACTCCGATCCGCTGAGGTACTCAGGGATGGCGGGTGGAGCTGTCACGGCCAGGTTGATCTGACGGGTGATTTTCTTCTGCACCCTATTCGTTGGGCGCCCTTTCTGTATCATTAGTGCTCCTTTCGGCGGGGGATACCCGTGCCCAGCGTTGTTCTGTGCTGGTGCGACCGGTTGGTTCGGGCCTCCTACAGGTGGCGGTGGAGGAGCTCCATGCGCTATCTCTCCTGGTGCGGGTGCGTTCCCAAATCCAGGGGGTGGAGCTTGCTGCCTCATCTGAACCATGCTTTCACTGCGCTTCTGGAACTCGCGGCAGTCCTTGAGCATGTGGCTTGCCTTCTTTTTACCATCCTGCTTGTCAATGTAGAAGTGGATGGTGCATGGACCCGACAGTTTTTCGTATGCTGAGGGTCCGTCGTCGCGACCGCGGCGCTGCCACGACTGTGCTGGGCGTCCTCCATCGTGGAAGTTGCCTCCGTGGTATCCGCCACTGTTGCGGTTGGCATCGTTGCGGCGATAGGCGTAGCCGGCCGTGACCATGTCGGGTCCATCACGATCGTCGTAGACTCACGGTCTCCTCTTGTTACGGCGCTCCCGTCGTCGGCCGTAATCGTCCTCTTCCTCCGATTGTGCCCGGTGGACGGAATCTCCGCTGTCGGCCCACCTGTTGGTGATGTCCATGAGGTGGTCGAGTGTCTTGGGCTTGACGCACCCAAGTTCCTCCTTGAAGTCCTGGCGCTTGACGCCGTCCTTGAAGGCATCGATGGCCCGTTCTTCCAAGATGTGCGCCGCGGAGTTCTTGGTGTTGGACCAGCGTAGTATGTACGAGCGAATGGATTCGCCCGTTCGTTGAGTACAGGCCCGCAACTCCTCGATCGAGGCGGGCCTCTTGCTGGTTCCTTTGAAGTTTCGGATGAAACTATAAGCCAGCTCCTCCCAGCTTCGGATGGATCCTGAAGATAGGCTGCTAAGCCAGATTCGGGTTGCGCCTGTCAGCTGCAGCTGAAGGCATTGCATGGCGGTTTCCTTGTTTCCACCGTGCAGCTTGACGATGACAGGTGGTCGCTGAGCCACGCCTTGGGGTCCTGTGTGCCGTCGAACTTCGGAGTATCCGAAGGAAGCTTGAAATTTTGCGGCATCCGTGTCCTTCGGACAAATCTGATGAAGCACTGGGCTCCGCAGAGTTCTCCTTCGTCTTCGTCCATCTCGGATTGAGACGAGCATGCGCGCTTGGCTCGCGCTTTGTCGATTTTGTGCTGTGTTAGCGCATCTCTGGTGTCGTAATCACGACTACGATGACGCGAGCTCTTGTGCCTTCGAGGAAGGTCATGGTCCTCTTCTTCGGATGAAGGAGTGGGGCTGCGGTCGAATCTGACCGTAGCTTTCTTTTTTGGCTCCGCAGGAGCTTCTTGATGGAGCGCAGCTTCGACGAGTCCGAGCCCGGTGAGTGCGGGCTTGTGCATGGCTCTTTTCGGGTCCCCCTCCGGAGGTGGGTGGGACGCGAGGTACGCGGTGGCTGCCATGATCGCATCTTGCGGTGTCTTCGGGATGATGTTGCCGTCGGCATCCATCTCCATGAAGGATGCGTGGAGGGTTCGGGTCACCTCACGACGCTCCTTGGGGTCCATGTTCTCCGTCCGGGAGCGGTGCTTGTTGCCGTGGTTGCCGTTTGAGCTGGAGCCGATGCCCATGGCGGAGAGCGCAGCTCGTCGCACGCTGGACTCCGAGGCTGCTTGCTTGCGTTTGTCAAGCACCTCTTGCATCTTGACCTGCTTCTTGTGCTCCTCGATCAGGAGCAAGTGGTATGCCATCAGCACGTCCCGTGAGGCGTCTGCAGGCAGGATCGTGCTGCCCGCCACGGCGGCGTGTGCCTGGGCCCATCCTTCTTTGCTAAGGCAGATGACCTGACCAGCGTTGTCCCCTTCGGGTGGGGGGGACTGGCTTCTTCTGTTCTTGCCATTTTGGTCCTGCGGGTTAGGTGGCGGGTTGGGCGGCGGGTTGGGCGTTTGCTGATCTACGTCGCCCTGGATGACTACGGAGCATTGGTAGCGCTCGTATATTGGTCCGCTGCTTCCGTATCTTTCGGATCCGAAACCGTAGGTCCCTTCATCCGATGGCGGATCGCACAGATCAGAGTTGCAGCTGCTGCTATCGTATGACTCATCAGTTGATGATGACGTGCGTAGCACAGGATGTGAGGCCCATGAAGCGGGCCTGATTGATGGTAGGGGCACCCGCTCTGGGAGGCGGAGGGTGCTAGTTTGCCCCACCTGGAAGCAGAAGCTCCCGAACAAGATCTCGAGTCCGTCGCCTACGGGCTCGAAGTCCTTCATGGTGGCCGGCGAGTGGGCGGTGAAGTTGAAAGCGCCGAAGAGGAGGTTACTCTCCGTCGCTGCAGAGTTGTAGATCGCTCGGGTTGGGACCGTCACGATCGCACAATCAGCATCCCCAGTTCCCACAGACGGCGCCAATTGACGAGGTTTGATCTCGTCAATGCCCATTGTTATGGACTTGGGTTTTGGAGAAGATGAGGATGCTGGAGATCGCGGAACGGTTAGCAAACAAGCAACACGGGACACGAGGTTTACCCAGGTTCAGGCCCCCGGAGGGAAAACCCTACTCCTGCTTGTCTGCTCTTCATTACGGCGGAACCAGTGATTACAGGGGTGCGCAGATGCAATCTGGCGTGGAGGTGTGTATGTGAAAGTATGAGGTCATAGATCTAGGTTGTGCCCTCCTGGCCTTTATATAGACTTAGGCAGGTCCTAGGCACAGATCTAGTCGGTTACAGGTTCTAGGGTTTACCCCTTTGAATTTCCTATCTACTCTAGTCTTGCTCTCCAAGGATCCGAAGGCTTCATGGGCCTTGACCACCCAAAAATCTTCATGGGCTAGCGTATATTTGTCGTGGGCCTTCCTTGGGCTGGACCAGGTATGCTGAGATCGTGTACCCGCGGGGTACAACCATGTCAGGAGGTATTTGACGACAATGTTGGGGTTACCACCGGCGATCTCCACCACGTTGCCGTAATCCTGTAACCAGGGGAGAATTTACCATATATGCTTCGATAGGCTCGAGCCTACCCTCCATTTTCAGCAAGAAACCATCAAATTTGTATGTCTCAACCATGTTCGATGGTAAAATGCCAAAGTTTTGTTAGTAAAGGAAGCAAATGACTGTTAGAATGAAGCTAAAGTGATTCAGTAAACAACCTAGGCCACTAAGCTGTATGACTTATGTGCATAGACAATTATGCAGCTTACAAGTTTTGAAATTCCATTGTAGACAAGGTCGTGTTTCTTAGTGGGTTCAAAACAACCAATTAAACATATCTTGTGAGATATTTTCTTAGTTCATTGAGCTTACCCTACATTTTCATCCTGGATTCGCCACTGCCTGTAACCATATAGCTGGTTTGGCGGTTCCGTCATAGGGCTTGATCGTCTTGTCAATCCGGAAACCCTTGGGGTAAGTTGCAGTCCGTATTACAGGTCCAAAGCAATGTGGTCCCAGGTACTGTCCTTCCCGGGCCTCGTGAATCTTGTCCAGGCGTGAACGTGCATCGTATGGCTCCGGGCTTGCTATTTTCTTCTTGCCACCAAGGGATGGGCTGCGTGAACGACATGGGCCCCATCCGCCATGGTGGCTGCTAGGTGGCGACGGAGGCGGAGGTGGCGGTGGATTATCCTTCTTGCTGTTACCCTCTTGTGACGCCTCGCGTTTGCCGCGGTTGCTTGTCGGAGGTGGAGGGTCATGGCGTGACCTGCTCTTGTGTCCTTGGTTGCGCTCTCCATCGTGACGGGGCTGCTCCGCGTTGTCGCGAATGACGATGCCACCCTGCCTTGGCGGAGGCATGCTCGTACGATGGTGACCCTTTGGGTCTTCGTGATGTCGGGGAGATTAGGGCGGTGGAGATGGGCGACGAGGATGAGCCTTGCCTCCGTGGTTGGGGATATGGGGATGGCATCCATCCTGTTGCGTGCATCCCTCCGTCTTTGCTCTGATGAACCCATATGGGACCCGACATCCTGAGGAGATTGCTCCCTTGGCGGCTTAGGATTGCTAGAATGGCAGTATGCTAGGTCAGACTCAAGCCTCTGAGAGGTGGCCTTTTCCTGCTGTTTGACCGCATTTGCTACAAGATCATAGACCTGTTCCACAGCCGCGGGTGATCTATCCTGCTCGAGAAGGGTCTTGACGATGGCTAAGTTAAGAATAGGAGTGGGCATGACCTTCCTTCCCTCGCTGTCAATGTATGGCTTGGCTTGTGGTGGCTTCGGGGGAGCTCATCCTAGGTTTTGCCGTACACCAGGATCGTTGATGACGTGAGCTGGAGATTTTTTAGCCTTCTGCTACTTGAGCATAGTCTTGTACTCGGCCTCCATGGCTCTAGCTTTCTCGATTGACTTCCGCGCCTTGGCCAGATCTTGATCTAGCTTTGCGCCTTGCTCCGTGATGGCCTGCGCTTCCTCCAGCAGCTACTGGCGCTTCTCGTCAAGCTGGACTACGTTCCGTATATGAGCCATAGTCATGGGCTCGACGAGCAAAATTGCCATACATCACCCTATTAGCTGGAGTGATTTGGGCGGCCGCAGACCTAGATGCTGGAGGCGGCAGGTTTGCGGTGTTGAGGTTACTCGGACCGATGTTGAGTTCCTGTGGCTGCTGCACTGGGTTAGGTGGAGGAGGCATGGCCTTTGCACGATCATTGTTGGCAGCAACATGTGGTCCCTTTCCCTTTTCCAGCGCTTTAGGCGGTGCTTGTCCGGGTTGATCTTCCTCCATCACACTCCCAATGGCGACGAACACCTCTCGGGATGTGATGGCCTTGTCGGCCTGCTCCTCGCGCTTGATGTCCTCCTCCATCTCCTGCATAGCAGAGTCGAGTTCCTCCGGGCTGATATCCATCTCCTTCGAGTCCACGCTAATGTCGGCATAGAGTGCGTCCAAAATAGAGTCAGAGGGTGGGGGGGCTTCCTCGACGACGGAAGAAGAAGCTGAGGCTGCGGGAACATTGACTGGAGGCGGTGGTGGCGGTGGCTGATGCGGCAGGGTGCCGAGTGCGACTGTGAGAGCTGCTTGAGCTTCTGCATCAGCGGTCGCGAAGTCATTGAGGTGTGCACCATGCCTTCGAAAGTGAGGCGTCCTGAGGCCTGTAGCCGCCTTAGCGTATGCCGGAGAAGTGTACCACGGTCCAGCCCTTCCACAAAGTGATAAATAGCATCATCATTGGGGTAATGTTCGAGATCGGCCCGTACATGGAGCCACCTGGCGAGGTAATCGCGGGGTTTTTCACCCTCTCTCTGAACGCAACGCTCCAGATAGAAGATAGTCACCACGCCGACGAACTTGGATCTCTGCTTTCCAGACGCACGGGCAAAGCCGGCGGACTTGCAGCGATCTTCCATCGTTATATCCTGCATAGGGGCGGTTTGGGTGGGCCTTGAATTTTTCCGATCTAGGTCGGCAAACTCTAAAGGGAGATCCGACTTTGATCCTTCCTCGAATGTATCCTACCCGTAGGAGGTCCGTGCAGGCCTTGACGATCTTCAAACTTCCAGGGAACTAGTGCCCAAGTCAGTTTTGCCGATGAAGAGGTGGATGTCCCTGATTGGGACAATCGAGCAGCGGGTGGGGTTCGTCTTCGCCGGGATCCAGAACTCGTCGGGAGGGACGATCAGAATGTTGCCGAATAAGAGAACACAGCCGATGGCTACAGTTTCGCCAATTCCCGCGAAGAGCTTGGACCTCTCCCATTGTAGAGCCTCAAGCGCATCTTGCCCCATGGTGGGTGCCAACTGTCGTGGTATTGTCGATGAGTACGCCATGGAGGGGTCCTCACAGAGTGTGTTTAGAGACGTGGGATCAGGCGGGAGGTTGGAGGGTACGAGGTAACACAGCTTACCCAGGTTCAGATCCCACGATGGTGGCGGGATCCTACTCCTTATATAAATCACTATAATGGCAATACGCCAAGTTAAAGGGATTGGTTCACTGTGCGCGATATGAGTTAAGTTATCTGATTGTTTCCCTAAAGGCTCCTCTAGGTCCGGCTTATAAAAACGCCAGATCCTAGGGTTACAGGCAAAGTCCTAGCCGGACAGGTTATAGAGTCCTACACGGTATACAACTAGTCTAACGTGTCTTGCACTCCAAGGCTCCGAGTACGTAGGTGACTCCTACGTAGCCTTCCTTTATCTGACATGGGCCTCCCTTTGGATCCATCTAACTGGGCCGCCCAGCAGGCCATAGGCCTTGCTACCCATGGTGGGCCGTCCGGGTTAGCCAGATTAGAGACATGCAATGGTGTTACCCATTTAGCATATCCCCAACACATATCATTGTCTGGAACCAAAGGCCCTGAAGTGACAGAAATTGGGACAGTCGAAGGGGATGGATGTGATGTGAGGATCACATGTGTTCACGGAATGTTAATGATTTGCTCCGGTACTTTATTAAAAGTTGTACCTTAATTGCCAGTAGATTCCCTTGAGGCCCCACTGCAACGGGCTGGCAGGACAAAAGATGTTGTGCAAGTTCTCATTGCAAGCACATATGACTATATATGGAACACATGGCTATGATTGTTTAGTACTTGGATGATTTATCTTATTTATCTACAAATTCCCTAGATCTTTAAGTTACATGAATAGTCTCATCCATGCAACGCCCGTCCATCCATTCATATGCCTACCGCACTCATATCCTACTGTTTGATACTATTGTTACTACAACCTTTGTTTCGCTGCTACTGTTACTTTGCTATTGCTACTGATAAAATGCTGTGAGCAAGACTATTTCTAGGTGCAGCTGAATTGACAACTCGGTTGTTAAGGCTTATAAGTATTCTTTGGCTCCCCTTGTGTCGAATCAATAAATTGGGTTATACTACCCTCTAAGACTGTTGCGATCCCCTATACTTGTGGGTCATCACGCCACAGGGTGGCCGCACCCCCCCAGGCGCAGGCCCACCCTAGGCCACGCCTGGGCAGGGCGTGGGCCCCCTGGCCGCCCTCCCACCTCGCCTCTTCGCCTATAAAATCCCCTCGATGCCAAAACCCTAAGTACCCGATCATATCTCCACGAAACAGTCTGTAGCCACCGCCACCATCGTCCCTAGATCGGGGGGATCTGAAGCTCTTCCTAACACCCTGCCGGAGGGGAGAGATCATCCTAGAGGCCTTCTTCATCACCGTGCCAGCCTCCGGTATGATGTGTGAGTAGTTCACCCTTGGACTATGGGTCCATACAGTAGTAGATGGTTGTTTCTCCTCCTTTGTGCTATCATTTTTAGATCTTGTGAGCTCTGTTCATGATCAAAAATCATCTACTTGTAATCATACATGTTGTGTTTGCGGGGATCCGAGGGATATTGAGATACTATGTCAGATTGATTATTGATTCTATCATGTCTTATTGATTATTGATTCTATCATGTCTGTGTTGTTTGAGATCTTGCATGCTCTCCGTTTCTAGTAGCTATCTTGGCCAAGTAGATGCTAGTGACTCCAAGAGGGAGTATTTATGCTCGATAGTGGGTTCATGCCTCTACTGAATCTGGGGAAGTAACAGAAATCTCTAAGGTTATAGATGTGTTGTTTCTACTAGGGAGAAAACAACATTCTTTTGTTCATGGAACAATTGTATTGTTTACTTTACACACATTGCTTAATGCAATTATCCGTTGCTTGCAACTTAATATTGGAGGGGGGTCAGACGATAGCTTGAAGGTGGATTATTAGTCATAGATGCAGTTGGATGGCGGTCTATGTATATTGTTGTAATGCCCAATAAAATCTCAAAGGAATCATGAATGTCTAGTATTTGCATTGTTATGCCTTGCTCGGTTCCTGTCAATTGTCGCGCTGTAATTTGTTCACCCAACATGTTATGTTATTTATCTTAAGGAGAACACCTCTAGTGAACTATGAACCCCGGTCCTATCTTTACCATTGTTACATCATCTACTGTTACCATTTACTTTCTGCAAGCAATCAGTACCTTCCACATTGTACGTTTAATCCTTTATTTTTAGCAAACCAGTGAGATTGACAACCTCCCGATAAGTTGGGGCAAAGTCTTGAGTTTGTGTTGTGCAGGATTCCAAGTTGCTAGCAACACCTTGGAGTTGTTTCCTTGCTCCTACTGGTTCGATAACCTTGGTTTCATAATTGAGGGAAAATTTTCCGCCGTACCCATCATACCTTCCTCTTGGGGTCTCCCAACGAAGCTCTATAACTGAGCCACGTCAAGAATATTTTCCGGCGCCGTTGTCGGGGAGTTTAAGGACAGCTTCACAAGAGGAGTCCTTCACAACCATTCTCTTTAATTTGTTTTTGTTTTGCATAGTTTCTTTTGCTTTGTTTTTCTTGCTTCTTTTTATCAAAAAATCCCAAAAAAATAGTTTTGTTTGGTTTGCTTTTTTCTAAGCAAAAACACAAAAAATAGTTCTTCCTATAGTTGTCACCTTGCTCTAGCCCACCATGTTGATCCCTAAGTTCACCCTGAAAGACCTTTCAATAGGTAGTGGCTCTATAATTGGTAAAGAAAACATTGAAGAATTCTTTAATCATATTAGCAAACATGAGGATATTGAGGATAGATCCTTAGCAGAACTTGCTCCTAATTATGAAATTGTTGCAGCTTCTTTAGTTCACATGTTGGTGGCTAGGTTTGTTAACCTTAACCCCATGATGCAAATAATGTTTCTTAAACTTAAAGAAGTTGAGGATACTGAAAAGAGAGATTTTATTTTGGAAACTTTGCATACCGTGTGTGGCACTTTGGCTAGATTAAATATTTGTTATGAGTTATATTTGGAGTTGGATGTCTCTATGAAATTGTGGTGTTTTTTGGAACCATCTAGGGCTCAAGGTGACAGTATGGGGTTATCTAGATTGGGGAAGGCAGACTTTGAGGAGTGCTGTTATAGCCCTACCAATGATTAGAGTGTCCAACCGGAGAGTAGTTAAGAGTAGTATCATGAAGAGAGGATATTTATATGAGAGAGTGTTCACTAGTGAAAGTATGATCCCTAGGACTTGTTTCTAAACATTGAAACACCGTTTGCATATAGATCGGTTGCATGTTTGCTTGCTTTAGTCTTTACCTCACCGTCAAGCTATTTTCTAGCACCGCTACCACTTGTATTTCACTATCTCTTCACCAAACCAGTACATCTATACACCTTACAAGTGTATTGGGTGTGTTGGGGACACAAGAGACTTCTTGTATCTTGATTGCATGATTGCTTGAGAGGGATACCTTTTACCACTTCCTCCCTGAGTTCGATAAACCTTGGGTGATCCACTTAAGGGAAACTTGTTGCTGTTCTACAACCCTCTGCACTTGGAGGCCCAACAACTGTCTACAAGAATAGAAGTGCGTAGACATCAAGCTATTTTCTGGCGCCGTTGCCAGGGAGGTAAGTTAAAAGGTACTCACATCCTCCGGTGTGACTGCTCGAAGTTATTTCCTTTAGATTCTGCAATTTTGTCTTTTTGTTTCTTGTTTTCACTAGTTAGGCTTAATGGAAAACAACAACAAAATTAGAGAGCTCTATAGCATTTATCTTGAGTTAGGACATGAAGTGTTTGAAGAGAAAATTAAAAAACCTATGGAACTTTATTTGCATGCTAATAGCAATGTTATTAGTATGAATTCTTTGGACACCATTATTGTTAATTCTATGGAAACGTCTAAGCTTGGGGAAGCTAGTTTTTATGAAAATGATCTTTTTAGTCCCCCAGCTTTGGAAGATAGCTATTCTATTGCTTATGATGATACCAAACCTCTAATTTATGATGATTACAATGATGAATATGATATTTTCATTCCACCTACTATTGAGGAGAAAATCAATTATGATTATAATATGCCTCCTATATTTGATGACTATGGTGATGAGAATATTAATGATAGCTATTTTGTTGAATTTGCTCCCACTATGATTAATAAGAATGACTATGTCTATGTGGAGAGTAATAATTATTTTATGCATGTGGCTGATGAGAAGGATGTTTTATGTGATAGTTATATTGTTAATTTTATTCATGATGCTACTGAAAGTTATTATGAGAGACGGAAACATGGTTTTATGTATCTCAACAATATTATGTTTCCCCTCTTTATGTTGAAAATTTTGAAGTTGCATTTGTTTTGCTTTCCTATGCTTGTTGCTTTGTGCTTTCATGACTTTTTTCTGTACAAGATTCCTATGCATAGGAAGTGGGTTAGACTTAAATGTGTTTTGAATTTGTTTCTTGATGCTCTCTTTTACTTCAATTCATATTTCTTATGTGAGCATCTTCTCAAATTATCATGCCTAACTTAAAGGCGTTAAAGAAAAGTACTTGTTGGGAGATAACCCAAGAGTTTCCTTGAGTCTTGGAAGTTATTACTTCTGTAATTACCTCTCCTTATCCTTTTTTTTGCTTTTTGTGCCAAGAATGACCTCTAATGAGAGGGAAGTAAGATTTGGGGAGTTGCTGTCCCGAAACAGATTTTTGTCCTTCACCATAAAAATTCGTGAGGAGTATCTGTAAGTCTGATTGAGCTGAATTTTTTTGAATAAATCTCCCTATATGTTATCTAACTTTCGTTAGTTCAAAACTTTTTAATTTGAGCAACATAAGGTCTTCGAAAAAATCGATTTCTACCTGCTGGTCTGTTTTGACAGATTTCTGCCATTATTTGCATTTGCTTCTTATTGATTCCTTTTTGGGTTCTTTTTGGGAAATTGAGCTTTTTGAAGGAGTTTCTACAGTAACTTGTGTCTTTAGTGAAAATTTTGATGTTTTGAAACTAAACCCAAAGGTATATTATCTTTTGAATACACTAATGTTGCTAATGAAGATTGTGTGAAGTTTTGTATGAAGGAAAATTTGCAGGTGTAGAGAAAGAATGATGTAATGAGATGAAGAATGGACAAAAGCTCAAGATTGGGGATACCACCCCATGTCACCCCAAGAAATATTCAATAGGTACAAGCGTCAAAGCTTGGGGATGCCCAAGGCATCCCCTTCTTCATCAATAAAAATCTCAGGTCTTTCTAGACACTTTGTTTTTATTGTTTCATACATTGTTGTGTTGTTCTTGGAGCGTCTTAGTTTTCGTTTTTGGTTTTCGTTTTCTTAGTTTGCTTGAGTAAGTTGGTTGGTTACACCACACTTCTTTTAGAGAGATACACACTCTATTTTCATTGCCTAGAACACTCTAGTTTTCATTCTTATTGTTCTGTGAGTGTTCTCTTTTGCTAGCACTGAGTTTAGCCTTAGTTTTCTTGTGCTTTCAGCTTAGAAATTTTTAGTTCTTCTTTGTGGATTTTTGAGACAAGCTCACTAATCTTTATTGATTATTATCTTTGTGAGTTGTTTCAAATAAGTTGTTTTGTGTTGGAAAAGAGTAGAAAGTTTCATGCTTATAGTAGTACAAAAGGTAGCTTGTTTTGACTGTGGCTTAGACTTTATCATGTCATACTAGATCTTGTTTTGAGCTTATGCTTAGTGATTATTGCTGTAGCATGACTTGTTCCAAACAATTAGGATTGCTTAATGTGCCTTGAAGGAATTATGCGTTGTTTTAGCATACAAAAGCATAATATTGCGGTATTCTCCTTTGATGCTTTGTTTGGGTTGACTTGGAACATGCTCACACCATGTTATGACTATGAACAAGTCATCGTAGCCTCTATGTCATTTATTCCTTGACTTGTAGTACCACTTTATGCTTTGATTAGTAATGCTTTGTTGCTCTGCATGATTATGACCATTATTGCTCTCTTAGTTGGTTGCTCCTGGTCTTTTGCTAGCCTCCACTTGTATGAGTAAGATCTACTCATGCTTCCAACTCCCAAGAAACCAAGTTATTCCAAAGTGTCCACTATAAATTCCTATGCATGGTGTGTTACACCGTTCCAAGTATATTCTTGTTTTCAGCTATCTTCCAATTTAAAACTATTTTGTTATGTAAAATTTAGTGACTAACGCTCTCACAAACTTGATGGCACACTTTATTTTTCTTACCCCTAATAAACTTGAGCCATTGTGTCGTCTATGTTGTATATGCTTGCACTTATAAGTTTGGAATTAGCAGAACCGTGCTGTCATGGGGAATGCTTTCAACACCTGTAAATATTTACCCAGTTTATATCATGATCTTTTGTTTGCGGATGTCGGCGGTGTGAAATAAAATGAGAGCTTGTAAGTCCATGGAGTTATGTATATGTGTTAGAGAAACGCCTAGGCCGCTAGCCTAAGCCATGCCTAATCATGGTAGAAACTTGTAGCATAACCATAGTGAGCAATCTGTGAAGCATCCTCAATAAAAACCTATGCAAATAGCAAATAAAAAGATCGCTGAGATGCTCATTGTCTGTTGCCTTGTCATTTTGATACATGATAGCTCTTGTATCATGGGGCACGGGGTACCCCGTTGGCGGTTCTTTATGATACACATATACTTACTATGACAAGAACTTACCGGTGACTAAAGTTGAGTAGCATGTGGAACGGCCCTCGTACTTAAGGGACATGAGATTTCCAACTTATACTTTGTCAAGCATATACTCCATATTTGTTTCACTTTAACCTTAATCACTTCAGGATGCTTATGATAGGGGCAATGAGAGCTGAAAGCTAACAAGTACCATAATTTTTGGAAGATCTTTATACATTTTCTGGGACTAACCTATTAACAAGATGCCGCAGTGCCAGTTGCCCGTTTTCTGCTATTTTTGGTTTTAGAAAAGCTAGTAAGGAAATATTGTCGGAATTAGATGGGACAAAAGCAAAAGTCGATATTTTATCGGAGAGAAGACGGAGTCCAAAGGGAAGCCGAAGGGGGGCCAGAGGGTGGCCACACCATAGGGACGCGCGGGTCCACCCTAGGGCGTGTCGCCCTATGTTGTGGGCCCCCTCGCCACCCTCCTGCCTCACCTCTTCGCCTATAAAGTCACCCCCGATGTAGAAACCCTAAGCACCCGATCAAATCTCCACGAAATAGTCCGTAGCCGCCGCAACCATCGTCCCTAGATCGAGGGGATCTGAAGCTCTTGCCGGCAGCCTGCCGGAGGGGAGAGATCATCCCGGAGGCCTTCTTCATCACCATGCCAGCCTCCGGTATGATGCGTGGGTAGTTCACCCTTGGACTATGGGTCCATACCGTAGCTAGATGGTTGTTTCTCCTCCTTTGTGCTATCATTTTTAGATCTTGTGAGCTCCGTTCATGATCAAGATCATCTATTTATAATCATACATGTTGTGTTTGCGGGGATCCGATGGATATTGAGATACTATGTCAGATTGATTATTGATTCTATCATGTGAGACTGATTATTGATTCTATCATGTCTGTGTTATTTGTGATCTTGCATGCTCTCCGTTGCTAGTAGCTATCTTGGCCAAGTAGGTGCTTGTGACTCCAAGAGGGAGTATTTATCCTCGATAGTGGGTTCATGCCTCTAGTAATCTAGGGAAGTGACAGAAATCTCTAAGGTTGTAGATGTGTTGTTGCTACTAGGGAGAAAACAACAATCTTTTGTTCATGGAACAATTGCATTGTTTACTTTACACACATTTCTTAATGCAATTATCTGTTTCTTGCAACTTAATACTGGAGGGGGTTCGGATGATAACCTAAAGGTGGATTATTAGTCATAGATGCAGTTGTATTACAGTCTATGTATATTGTTGTAATGCCCAATAAAATCTCATAGGAGTTTTGATGACTAGTATGTGCATTGTTATCACTTCCTCAATCTGTCAATTGCCCCGCTGTAATTTGTTCACCCAGCATGTTATCTATCTTAAGGAGAACACCTCTAGTGAACTATGGACCTTGGTCAAATCTTTATCATTGATACATCATCTACTATTTACCCTGTTACTGTTTACTTTCTACAAGCAACTACTATCTTCTGCACTATACGTTTAATCCTTTGTTTTCAGCAAACCAGTGAGATTTACAACCTCACTGTATGTTGGGAAAAAGTCTTGAGTTTGTGTTGTGCAGGATTCCAAATTGTTAGCAACACCTTGGAGTTGTTTCCTTACTCCTACTGGTTCAATAACCTTGGTTTCATAACTGAGGGAAAGCTTACTGCTGTGCTCATCATACCTTCCTCTTGGGGTCTCCCAACGAAGCTCTACAGTGCTCTGAGCCATCATGGAGCAACGACCAAATGAAAGTTTCAAAATGTTACCACCCCATTTTTCAAAAATACTAGGACACCTTGCATGGACAATGTCTCAACCAGGGTATCTTAAACCTTTCCATCTATCCCTCGTAAAAAAGACAAATTCCTGCCGAATCGGTAGGAAGTGAGTTAGATTTGAACTACATGTACATGATATGATGCTCATGATTTTTTGGAAAAATCACTTTTGGATTCATAATATGCTATTTCATCAGTGATCCACTACAAGTTTAGCGAGGCTCATCCCCGAGCTAAGAATCTTCATGCTCGCCGTTTTGACCATAGTTTGAAACGAGCATAAGAAATTCATAAACGATCCAAACATTGTAAAACCTTCGTGTGGTGTCATATTATGTGACATAGTTGCAAGAAAAAAATATCAAACTTCATATATTGATTGCATCTAAAAAAAACCTTCTCGGAAATGAGCTATCATATTTAAGGTTTCATAGTTTTCAGACCAAACGACAAATGTTATCGCAAGAATCACGGCATAGTTTGTGATAATGTGTCTCTACTATGCACACATATACATCATGGGATGGCGAACAATGCTGCAGGAGGAAGTTTTCCTTTTTGTCGCACCAAAAAGCCTTTTTCTATTTTCTAAGTGCAAAAAAGAGGTGTTTTGTGAAGCAATCACCAAATGAAAGTTTCAAAATGGTACCACCCCATTTTTCAAAAATACTAGGACACTTGCATGGACAATATCTCTATCGGGGTATCTTAAACCTTTTCGTCTACCCCTCGTGAAAAAGACAAATTCCTGTCAAATCGGTAGGAATTGGGTCATATTTAAACTATAGGTATATAATTTGATGCTCATGGTTTTTTGGAAAAATTATTTTTAGGTTTAAAATATGCTATTTCATTAGATATCCACTGTAAATTCAGCGAGGCTTAGCCCCTAGCTAAGGAATTTTTGAAGATTTGAATACTATTAAATGAATTTTATTTAAAAAGACATAATGCATGATTAAAAAGATGATAGAGATGTCATGTTTGGATTCTTCTCATTTTTAAAATTGATTTAGACATATTATTTGTCGAATTTTGATTTACGGATTGAAAGATATAAATTATTCCATATTAAATAGAAAAGGGCAAAAAAATATTTATTTTACTGAAAATTCAAGATTATTATTACTTATTCATTTTTGTTACTTCAATAATTGTTTGAAATTTTAAATATAAAGGCGTGTGACACCATGGTCCAAAGGTTAATTGTTTTGATATGATAGTATCAACAATGTCTAATTTCTTTATTGGTAGCTTAATTATCCGAAAGAAACAGAAAAGTTAAGCATGCTGGGGCTAGAGTAGTGTGAGTATAAGTGACCGATCAGGAAGTTTGACTATGAGTGCAATTTTATCTAAATTAAGCGTACTTAGAGTTACAGAAGGATGATTATAAGATTAATGAGTAAAACAATTCAAAATTTTAAAATAAAATTTGGTTCCTACACCAACGTCAAACGTGTCTATGCCGACGACTGCCGTCGGCATAGCTCTACACCGACAGAAATTTAGTCTATGCCGACGGCTTCTAGCCGTCGGCTTACCTTGTGTTTTCTATAGTGATTACAAGGCCGAGCTAAGAGCATGAATAATAGCACCTTCAAATCGGCAACCCTTAAATCACGAGTACAGGTGACTGTACTCGCGATTTAGGGTTTCAAACTCATCAGCGAAGAACAGTGCTTGTAAATCTAACCCTTAAATCGCGATTTGAACTGAAATTTAAATTAACGAGAAAATATTATGCGCGTGTTCATCATCTAGTACATACATATTGCAAAATTACATCCTAAAAAAGGAAAATTAATGTTGGGGGAGCTCGCGGAGGACGCCGCCGCGTCCTGGTATGTCCAAAATGCAAGCTCCTAGTCGGCGGTGAGCTCTGAGTCACCGTTTGCCGTCGTCGGCGAGCTCCTAGTCGTCGAGGACGATCACGTCGACTTCCATGTCATCGACGGATCCTAGTCCGGCCTCCTCCTCCTCGACGCGGATGGCGGCGACCGCTTCCTCGATCTCCTCCTGCTTCTTGGAGAGCTTGACGGCGGCGAGGGCGGCGGCGTGCTCCTCCTCACGCCGCTTCTTGTCCTCGAGGTCGGCGAGGGACGCAGCGAGCGTTGCGCGGACAGCTGCCTCCTCCTACTCATCTCCGCGGCGCGGGCGTGGGCGGGAAGACGCGACGGACGAGCTTGCGGAGGAAGATGCCTCCCTGAGCTCGAACCGCGAAGCTGGCAGAGAGCGCGACGGCCTCAGCACGGTGCACGCCGGTGGCGTGGGGGGGGGGGGGGCAGAGAAGATGGGGGGTCCGCCCCCAGTTCGTC
This sequence comes from Avena sativa, assembly GCA_916181665.1. NCBI lineage: Eukaryota > Viridiplantae > Streptophyta > Magnoliopsida > Poales > Poaceae > Avena > Avena sativa. The sequence goes on along the minus strand of OV702280.1, from coordinate 316,266,688 downwards.
CAGCGCCTGTAGGCGCGCTTCTTGGCCCCGACGGAGCGGATGTAGCGTCCCTCCTTGTTGTCGCCGTCGGGTGCACGACGACCACCCCCTCCTCCTCCCCCAGCACGGCTGCCGTCGGGGCTGCAACTCTCGCTCCTGGTCGCCATCTCTCTCGCGCGCGGAAATGGGAGGAATCACTCGCCGGAGTATGCGACCGAGATGCGGCGGCGGCTAGGGTTTGCGGCGGAGGGACATGGGTTCTGACCCGTCTCCGCCCATACGGCCGATAGAAATAGGGGTGGCTACGGGCCTTTCACACGTCCATGTGAATTCCGTTTACAAGCCGGCGTTGTTAGCTCGTCCACCCGGCCAAAAGCCCGTGTAACCGTCGGAATTATAAGGGCGCTGTTAGACTTGCTCTAAGCTCGGGAAACAAAAGGATCACTCTCGAGACATTATAAACCCCAAATGCTTAGCACCCGTCATGCTCAAAAAGCCGCCTTTCTCTTAAATCTTGGTAGTAGTAAATGGCCTTTGAACACTGGGGATGAAACCCGGCCTTTGAACACTGTTAACAGCTCGTTCAGTTCGAAAGCGAAATAATCAAGTACTGTAGAATAATTGCGGGTTGCTTTCATTGAGTAGTATACTCCGCATGCACGAATGGGTGGTGTTACTTGTCCGCGATGTTTTACCACGCGTTTTTTAACTTGGAAAACGAACGCCGACCCTGCGAAGACTGGAACAAGAACGCGCAATGAGACGACGCCGCGGCTCCAGAAAGCTGCCAAACAATTTGACTTGAACCACAACATTTGTTTTGTATTTTGAGAACGTATGTTTTAGTACCCAACTTGTTCTCTGAACTTCAAGACCAGCAGTTTTTTGTTATCTCTCGAGGTTTTTTCCCCGGAAAGGGGGAGTATAACCTTGGCCTAGGCATTGGTTGATACACACAACCTTCGGTGCCCCCCCCCCCCCCCCCCCCCCCTCGTCTATCACTAAAACATGAAGGAATAAATTTGCCCTGGACAGATTTGTTGGCCGAAGAAACGCATATCGAGACCGTGTATACCGCGTATCAGTATACGAGATAAAGTAGGATATATTCCGCGTCTCTATATCTAGACAGTACCGTGCAATCCTAGCCGTCCATACATTTATGTTTGCTAATGTTTTGGAGAGGGAAGACACCGAAGCAAAAGTGCTATTATCATCGTCCAAAGTTATTGAAGAATCCAGTATCGAGAAATAACAAGTATAAATTACTAAGTATCCCGTAGTCTACTAGCATGTTGCCAAGCTGGCTGGCTAAAGATAACCTGAGTGATCATCAGAACACAGTTGCATCTAGTAACTATATAATCTTGCCGGTCTTCCGGAAATAGTAGCGTCCACATTGTACCCAATGTGCCACCATGTAAGTAACATGCAAAAGATTAAATGTATTTGTCTTGTTAAAGATTGAGTCATTTCTGTATCTTCAAATGGCCCAACATAAGACTGAAACACCAATACAAATTCTAATTTAGAATAGTATCAACTTCATTCAACTAGTTTCTAAACATACTAGTAAACGTGCACGTGCAACGCACGTCTCATTTTCTTATCGAGCCATTTAATTAGGTCTCATGTCCAACAACATGAGTCCAAAAGTAACACACTATTCACATACATGTCTTCACATAAAATTTGCAAATATGTATAATGATATAGAGCAAAAAAAAGTGTCACACAAAATATCTACAATTTAACATTCAAAGACCACAAGATGACTTACTTAATTACGAAATTTTATTATGTTCAAATCTTAATATTTAATAAAAACAATTATTAACTTTTGTAATTAGTTATATAATAAAACTTTTCAAACCATGAAATAATCATGACCCAACATTTTATTTTTTAAATTCATGTGACAACATCAATCTTACGAAAAGATGTCACTACAGCTGAAACGGACGCGGTCGATAAAAAAATTGGATAACGCTCCACACTCACTCTTAGTTCTTCGCTCTATATTCTCCTCGCAATCTCTTTGACAAAAGACGTCACCTACCTCCCCACCGCCCTGCTGCGCCTCCTCCCATGTCTCCTCGCCTTTCCCCATTCGCTGGTCACAGCTCCCTCTCTCGACCATGCCAGGCCACCCTTCCCCTCCCATCGCCGGCGCGAGGCCCCTCCTCGTCGAATCCGGTCGCCGAAGTGCCCGAGGAGGCACTCGAGCTCGGGATGCTCGCGGGTGACCCAGCGCTGGGCGTCGTCGGAAGAAGCAGATGCTGATGCGCGGGACCCGTCTCCACTGGATCGGTGACCACGACCACCTCGCCTTCAAGGGCTCCAAGCGTTGTGGCCTCCTCATTCCGCGGGAAAAGCAGGTGAACTGTAGCGAGGGCTGAAGGACGCCATCACTGGTCTATGTGCCTCCGCCGCAGGTCCGTTCGTGCTCTGGGAGTCGGCATAGTACATGATAGTGCAGGCGGAGTCAGACTCCGAGGTGCTTCTCTACCATGTCCGCCCACTCTGACAACATATCTTCCCTGTCGTCCAAACTCGGCTTCCATAAGGTAATTTTCTTTTGGAAGCCCCTCGAATAAGTTGAATTTATTGGTACGGATACCTAATTGTAGTATTTGAGCCTGCAAGTACACGGACGTGGGTCTGTAGTCCATGGAACTAAAATCTAGCCGCTCTTCGGTTTTTTGTTGATTCTTATGCGGGATGAGGAATTGGCCAAGAAATGAATGGATTCTAAAGGAAACTTGTAGGGAAGTTAGGCGGGTTGTCCAGTTCACCTTTTTAGTATGCTTGTAAATCCCAGTTGAGTCTTGAGTTAGTAGAGAGAAAGAGAGTTCCGACATTAAGAGCAATCAGTGAACATATATATTTCAACATTTTTATTGTAGGTCAGATGTAGTACTTAGGTAGCTAATTTTTGCTTATCTTTATTGAGCAATCTAATTTATTGTTCAGCAGTTCTAGCAAGTTAGGTGATATAATGTTTGACTGTGCTCTGGTGATATTCTCTATGGTTAACTGCTTTTCAGATAATATATGTAGCACGCTATTTCAGTCTCTCACAGTTTAATTTACGGTTTTATACCATAATATTTGAATGATCTCATTGTATTCTGGCTAAGAAAGGTTTCTTACATACTACTATGTCTAAAACCTGGTAGAATAGATAAAGCAATAGATATATGACACTAATGCTGTTTAGTTTAGAATTTCCTTTTTTCAACAACATTCCAGCCGCCAACCGCACTAATCCCACAACTTGAGAAAATCCAAAACTGCTAGGTACCAATGAAAGTTGTCAATGTTTATTGGAACGAATATCTGGAAAAAAAGGATTTTTGTTAGCTTAGGTTCCATATAGAAAAATATTCATCCTTAACTGAATTCATAGTAATATGTACAAAATTAAGACTAACCATATCGTGTTCCAAATAAGATTTGACTCTCTTTAATACCCATGCTGGTTCTATTTTACAGGTTTCTTGAAACAAGGTCATTATGGTTACTACATCTAGGTTGGAGAGGATAGGAAAGGAACTTCTCTGTTCATTATATGATTCTTTTCAGATCCCGAAGAACTGGCGTGAGTCTCCTGAACTTATTATTTGTACTTGCAGCGTCTTGTTTAGGTTCTATGCCAATGATTGCTAGTGTTAACCCAGTTTGTCCACTTGGTTCGTTCTCTAGCTGATGTTCTATGTGGCGGTGCAGGTTTAGTCTTTCTCAATGGTGGATTTCAGCAAGCTCAGAAGCCTCATGAGGCAAACTGCTTAGAGGAGCAGTGCCTCAACTGTCTCAGCTCCTGTCATGTTCAACGCTGCCCGCTTCATGTCCTCGAAGCTTTTTGTTAGCGGTGAGTTTTTTGCTAAGCTTCTCATGCGTGTCTACAGAAGCATGTCTAATCATCAGGGCTTGGTATGTTTTCTTTTTCACCTGTCTTTCGTGGCGTACGGATGACACATCACTGAGAGATGTGTTCACCAACTGAAGAGGTCACTGAAGGTCAGTGTGTACATTGAACCTTTAATTCTCAATAGTCGTTGTGTCTATAGTTCAGTTATTATCCCAATGTGCTTATTGCTTCGTAATGTCGTAATGTTAACATTTTTCAGGATGGCAAATTTGCTGGAGGGAGGTGGCGATGTGTCGGCAGTGAGAAGTTGTGAAGGAGCGGCAGTGAGGAAGTGTCAATGGGTGCGTCTAGAGAAGTTCTTGTTTGCCCTTTATAAGTAGTAGAGGTAGAGATAGAGATGCGAATTTCACTAATTTGGGTATTTTGTTCCTTTAATTTGCAGGCATGGACAAGATCAGGTTCGAGAGCCTTACGGACAAGATCACGTGGAACTCAATAAATTTTGATGAAAAGACATGTCAAAGAGGTAATAGGAATACATCATCCCTACTAAAAATAGAAGTATAGTAGCACTCCAACAAGTAACACTCTAGGAAAATAAATCAAAAACTAACAAGAAATAATGCAATACTTCATCTGAAGTCGGCAAGCCCAATGCATCAACTCTCTAAGACCGATATCCTCTTGCCTGAATGTTCTACTTTATTATTTGATGATGTTTATCTCTTGAAGGTCCATCTTTTTATACGCTCTATAATGCTTCGCTCCATTGCCGGGATATTATTTAAAGCTTCATTTTCTTCGTACTTCAAAATATGAACCAAAAACCGCCTTCTCAGTTCAATATCATCCTACATATGCATTATAAATCAGTAAGTTAAAAAAACATGTGCACCTTTGTACAAATGGGCATGATGTAAATACTCACCTCGGGTATTGGAAAATGTAGCACTCCATCATCCCAGGAGTGCATGAAATTGAAAACTAAATAACCTGATATAGGACTGCATGTATGAAATATTACATTAGGCCTTGAATGGATCAAGTAAGATTGTAATACATTGACGGGATACATACCCGTATGGGTTCGATGGAACAATTGGAACTTTGCATCCCCATTTAGAGATGTTTTCCTTAAATGCCGGGTTGGCACCTTGGAGTGCAAGGTTTAGATTATAGACAATGGTTTTAAGTATATTCTTCCCCAAATTAGGTATTGGAAGCGGGTCCAAAATAGAGACAACTTTTTTATTTTGATCCAATACAAATAATTGGAACATCCCAAGAACATCCCAAGGCAATAAAATCTGCAATGACACAAATGTAAGTATAATACCAAATAAAATACTCTCAGTAATGAAGAATTAAAACCTTACCGTGTTGCATTCTGAGATATGGTACTCATTGCTATCAGGCCAGCTAGCAAACAATTGTTCGAACGTAGCAACGTCGAGGTTTTGACGATGGTTTGGGTCACGTGAATAGTGGGTCATCGACTAAAATAAAAATAAGAAAACATTAGTAGTATTATGTGTAAAAATGCAGTATGCGATTGTAGTAACTTACGCAAAAGTTTAGATCCATATAGTGAACCGGAGTATCTCTAACAAGCTGAATGTCGTGGCACACTAGTATCCGCACGGCCATGTTAAAGCAATCAACTTCCATGTATTCATCTGTCTTTAATATTTTCCTTAACTGTCTCAAATTTAAACTAATTGGATAAGGATTGGAGCTTTTCACCCATTCTCTCCTATGAAATCAAAATTCTGTCAATTACAAAGACACAAGATTAGCTTCTAAGGACTCAAAATGAATTGGAAAAATATACTTACTCCAGTGAAGTGACATCATCAGTCATGCTGATTAACAAGCAAAGTTCATCTATTAAGTCATCATCTGTTGGATTGACAGACGGCGACAAGATAAATGGTTGCGAGATGTACTCAACACCTGATAGTCTCGCTAAGTCGGTGTTTGTTGAGTTGGCGGGAAGTAAAGGAACCTGTGATGGCGAAATGAACTCAACCTTTGATGATGAGTTTGCTGATTTGGTCTTCTCAGGCGGACCATCCAACATCATAAAATTTGTTGGGTCTGTTTTCATTTCCTTAACTTCCAAATTTAGGTTTCTCACATATTCATTATTAAATTCCGAGTCAATCAAAATTACGGCCAACTTTGTCCTGAAATTTGTCATATGGACCTATAAAAAATCAGAATTAGTTCTTGAACTAATTATAATGTACAATATTTAACCATGGAGAGAAATATACATGGAGAGAAATATACCTGATCAAAAATTTCTGACAAAATATTTCATGTCCAGTACTCAATGAAGTTTAACATCCACAAACCACATGATGACCTACACAATTACAAGTTTTCGATCATACACAGTTTATAACATATAACAAAATTAGTAGCTTTCAAATAGAAAGTCTGTTTCTGACATTTGGTGATAAATAATCTTGATCTGCAGATGTTGGAAGCACTAAAAAGTTCAGGCAAATTGAATGACCCTAAAAATTTCATGGATGTCTTGAAAGGGGCCTTGGAAAGTTCATATACGGGCAAGGAATTATCATCTCTCCATCAAGCACGATAAAGAAGGTATGTTGCTATGAAACATCCAAATATTTGCTTCCACTTTTATGTGTTGATATTGTGTTTGAGGTAATGGAAGAAGCCGCAGCTAATGCTCCTCCACATTGGATTGTACCTTTACGAAAAACACATAATATCGATAGCATTGAGTCGGGAGGTTTACCCATCTGTCTGTAGGCTTCTCTTAATACACTCTTCCCTTTGCCATGTTGTGATGTTTAAGTCCTTCCACTTATCTGCTTTTGGCTCCATTTGAAATGATGCAAGTTTAAATACATTTTACAGTCCTTTGAGCTTTTGCAAGGCATAAATGACAAAGTATCAGCATTAGAAGCCAAGAATAACATATAATCATCTTGTCAAAAGATCCGGGAGTGGAACTAATTGCTAACCATATCATCAAGATCTTTGCGGTGCATTCTACTGCCTAGCGAGTCGAGCACTTGGATACATTGTTTTGTAGTATTTATAACTGCTAGGTACCAATGAAAGTCATCAATGTTTATTGGAACGTATATCTAAAAAAAAGGATTTTTGTTAGTTTAGGTTCCATATAGACAAAAATTCATCATTGATTGAATTCATAGTAATATGCACAAAACTGAGACTAACCATATCATGTTCCAAATAAGATTTGACTCTTTTTAATAGCCATGCTGGTGCTTCGTCCCTTAGACAGCTACCGGTCTTTATCATCTTTGAGATACATGCATTATCTAAGAACACACTTTCACCTGACCTCACCTGCAGATGCTCTGTAGCACTTAAGCAACATATGTACGCGTTTATGATCTACAATTTGAAGTACATACATTGGTTATAGGAGATAGTAGATAATTATATCAAAATAGCTCTTTCTTATCATAAAGCTCCATATTCTTACCTCATCGCCAATGAATTCTCCTGGTTTTAAAAGTTCTACTAACTGTTTCTTATTTAGATATGCATCGTCGATGCTCACTAATTTTTTTTTTTCGCTTGGTTCGTTTCTGATATTTTCAATCACACCCCAATCATCGACAGTGCAGGCATAATCTGTCATGATGGAATTAATAACATTTGTTAGTAGTATAGAGAAAATTAACGTAGCAAAAGCATGGCATAGAAGGATTTTTTTCGTGCCTTGTGGAGTCACCACGTAGTCTCGTGCCTTCTTAGGTTTGTTATGCCTTCGTATAGGTTTGTCTATGTGCACGGGTATTGTGAGCTTGTCCCCTGTAGTTTCTGGCCCTTCCATGCCGGCCCTTTGTGCTAATTCCTCGTCCTGGCAGCATTAGTTTTCTTGTTTCATTGTTGGTTAATTCCTGAAAACAAGATTACAAAGAATTGTAGTTATGTAAGATAGAATATAATTTAAATAAGAACTATTTGGGAGAAATATATCTATTGTTAAAGAAAACATGCCTTTGTCACGTCGGAATCTGTGAACTCCATGATATTCTTTTTCTCTACTTCATGTTTGTCGGCTATTCCACGTAATTCTTCCTCGCTTAGTATCTGGAATACATAATAATATAATTTGCACTATGTATAAAATTCTAATGTTATAAAAGGAGAGTATGAAACATACAGATATTATATTATATTATATAAAAAATACATGTATATTTTTTGTGCCGTCAAAATTAGAATAAAATACATGTGAATAGAAATCTCGCCTTTGTAGATTGGGGGTTTGTATGCTCATCTTTGGTTTTCAACTCTTCAATCTGCATATATTGTGGATCCTCTGTAATGGCTTCTTCTTGTATGGCCTTCGTCGACTTAGGGTTTGTGTTCTCATCTGTGGTTATGACTTGTTCAATCTGCATATTTTGTGTATCCTCTGTACTGGCTTGTTGTATCGCATTTGTCGACTCGAGGCTTATATATTCATCTATATCATTGTCCTTTGCTCCATCGTCGATGTTTTCCTGAAAACCCAATTATAGCACTTTTAGATACGAACCTTGCATATGATGAAGTTACAAAAATTCATCATTACCATGTTGATAGCATGGACAATAGTACCGACTCTGGTTGGAGATTGATCTGTAGAGGCCAGTGGGGATGGTGGCGTAGACATTGAGAATGATGCACCACTTGCAGTTGCGTGCAGTGATCTGAGAGACCTGCGATGGAGGAGGCCGGCGAGGTGGAGGAGAGTGGGGATGCGGCGGCGAGATCGTGAGGGACGATGGAAGGGGTTCGACGGTCCCCTGCAAAACCCTACAGCGAGAACGCAATATGATGTGTATCACGCTTTTATCTCAGGCCCACGTTTTTTTGCTCTTTTCTTATACCCCACGCATACAATAGTTTTTTATAAGCGTGACATCTATTTGGTTAGGCAAACTGTCAGCTTTAAAGTGGGCTATACCAATAGTTGGGCTTGGCGGTACGTAGCTCTCTACTTCCTCCAAATAAATGTGGGCATCACCTTGCTAAGAGCAACAAACAAAAATCTATTATATTTTATAGTTCTGACCAATTGTATTTCCAACGGTAATTATTAAAATACCCTCATTAATAAAGTTAAATTGTGTGTTTTTTATTCCATTATAGTAACGATGTATCCTTTTTATAAAAGCTATGAACTTTCACGTTTTAGTCTTATTTTTCCTTATGGACCCTTCAGCCAATGCAACATAGGGATTTGCCTTGCTCACCCTAGTTATTTACTTGCATTACTTGCAGAAAAAAAGGTCCACACCCTCTCCTATCTTGATGCAAATTGTGGCCATTCTGATTTCATAGGTTGGATATCACGTTCAGTGACTGAACAACAATGATCATAAACTTTGAATCCATTAAGATCAATAATAAAATAGTAATTATCAATAAACAGATTTAGCATCATCTAAATTGAGGTGCAAGACCGGAACTTGGCAAATGAAAGACACAATAAATTAAGCCAAACCCATTTTTTATCAAACCGTTTGCCAGTCTATAGTAAATTTATTACAGTCTGAATAGGAAACAAATAGAACCACGACCAATCACTCAGCTCACACCATTATTCCACCGCACTCTATAGGCCATGTATTTGTCTCAGTAAACTGCCAAAACAACAATTGAACCTTGGACATCTGATATGTGTTTTAGCAATTCACGTGTCATATGTATACTCCTGATTATTTTTGGAGATGTCCTTAAAGTTCCAGCGGTTCATGCTCCTTCCCGCGGCTGCAATTTGACATAGGTTGAAGGTAGAATCAACAGAATGATAGAAGAAATATACATCAGTTGGATGCAACCTAGGATAGCTAAATGTATCTCTAAATTACACATTACATAAAACTACAAATGTATCTCTAGAAGAAACATACATCAGTAGGGTTGTCATATCTGGTTCATGTGCAAAGGGAGTAGCATGAAAATTATGTGTCTAGATAATATACAACGTAGATGCAATAAGCAATAGCAGAACGCACCTGTCTCACCCCTCCAAAACATCTCTGTAGACAATGTTTTTGGTGCTTTTCCCAGATTTGTCAACATCCTTGTTCGGCTTGGCCAAAATCCGTGTCATCTGCCTTGACACGCCCCTTGACAATGCAACATATAGCTGCCCATGTGAGAATACTGGCTCAGGAAGGTAAATACCAACGTTTGGTATGGTTTGACCTTGGGCCTTGTTAATAGTCATCGCAAAACTAAGTCGGATGGGAAACTGTTTTCTCTTAAGTTTGAAGGGAAGTGAGATGTCTTCCGAGGGCGACATAGGGATCCTAGGTATGAACACCCTCTTTCCAGCATGTTGGCCAGCAACAATCTCCGCGTCGATTACATTATCCTGGAAGGCTCTGATCATGAGCCGTGTCCCATTGCATAAGCCGTTATGAGGGTCTAGGTTCCGGAGGAGAATGACCGGGCAGTTGACCTTTACTCGCAAGACATGTGGGGGCAAGCCATTAGGTGTGATGGCATTCAAAAAGTCAATGGTGTAATTACTCTGCAAGTCATCCTCGATTGAGTCAAAGCTATGATATACCTTCTCCTCGCCTGGAAACCTGGAGATCATTTTGTCATTGAGTTTATCCACATGCTCGTTCTTGGTCGAAAGAATTGCACGTGCGCTCATGTACTCTCTTGACCTAGCATTTTCATGCAGCGATGGAAATACATCTTCGATGAGTTCGTTAATTGCTTTATCATCCTCGGTATAGCCGATCACAATATCATCCGGGAGACGCACATAGTCATCACCTATTGTCTCTTCTGTTCCATTGCCGATTCTTAGGAGGTACTCAGAAAATGAAGGATCGGCATGTGCACGCATATTGCGTGTCAAGAGAATCTTGCGGATCTTATCCCACAAATAGGATCTCCGTAGTGTAGCATTCGTGATTTGTGCTCTCGTCCCTCGTGCCACAACGGGAAGGACCTGCCTAAAATCCCCACCAAAGACAACAACCTTCCCACCAAATGGCAAAGAACACCCCATTATATCCTGGAGTGATCTATCTAGCGTTTCAACTGCTTGACGCTTTGTCATAGCGACTTCATCCCAAATTATCAAGGATGCTTGTTTAAGCAACTCCGCTGTGCCACTTTGCTTAGTGAAACCACACATGCTATAGTTAGTGAGTTTGATCGGGATTTTAAACCTGGAATGTGCAGTTCGGCCTCCAGGCATAATAGATGCCGCTATACCCGATGTAGCTGTTGCGATTGCTATTTGGCCCATGCCACGCACCTTTGCAAGCAATGCCTTGTACAAGTACGTCTTCCCGGTGCCTCCTGGACCATCAACAAAAAATATCGGGCTCCTTTTGTTCCTCACATGATCCATTATTTCATTGTAACCAGCGAGTTGTTCATTGTTCAAACATCCAATTAGATCTAGATGTTCTTGGTCTGCAGTGACTTGTCTCTCCTCTGTTACCTCTCTATACTCGGCATTAGAAGAACCATCTGTCTCAACCAAATCTGGAAGTCCATAGCTTTTAATATCCTTCCCCATGGATTGCACAAGATCTCTGATATCTCTTAGGACCATCTGCTCAAGTGCCGCCTCATTGCATTGGTTGAGACGGTAATCCTCATACATCGATGCAAGATGTTTATCCCACAACTGTCGGATTTATGTTGCCTCGCAGAATACCAGTATAGTTGCGAACAACCGTCTAAGAGCACAAGGCATCTGAAATGTGGCTGCCTCAGTCATGCAGTCATCGAGGGACCTGTCGTGCTCAATGAGGCCTAAGTGCTCACACGCCTCTCTGAATGAACTGCATAGATTGCCATTTACTGTTTTTAAGTCATCAAATGAAGTAGCACCTCGGACATGACTTAGGAGCACCCGCAAGTAGTACCTCTCTCCTTCAGCAGGGTGTGCATACACAAGTCGTCCAATCTGTGATTTCTTATTTTGTCTCTTCTGCCACTTCTTATCTCCAGCGATCCACCTATATTGTTCTGGAAACTCTCTATACAACCATTTCCGTGCCTCCAAATACTTCCGGTTCATCTCAAAGTACTCGGTAAGCATGGATTTAGATGAAGATGGCCGAGCGACAACATCTTCTAGATTATCACCGGCTTTAAACGCAATAGTATGCATGTTGGGCAAATGAAGCTGCAGTTGTAGAACAGACGGACTGACACCAAACATGCGGAATCCGAAAATCCTATAAATAGCCTCTGGAGGAGATACATAGCGTGCATCTCTGTATTGATGAATTTCATTGATGATTCCCCCGTCATTGATGACATCTTTCTCGAATGCGAAGGATGTTTTATCATGCCCTTTGTAGATGTACTTGAACAAATACTTGACCGCCTTGATGCTCGAGCAAGCTTCCACATTTATGTGGCAGTTATAACGCATGAGAAGAAATGGGTTGTAAGGGACCACCCATCTATTGTCCAGTTTCGCTCCTCTAATCTTAGCTACACACCCATCAACCCTCCTTCTATAGATGGGATATGAATCTTTTCCCTGCTGCGTGTGGCTGCAAAACTGTCGAGGATAGTGAAAACGGCACTGTCCATCAATCATGCAAGGACAAATTTTTTTCAACTCACCACAAGGCCCATGCAACATGTGTTTGACGACCAGATCATGTAGGACAGGATACTTCTCTTTGTCAGGTATCTCTGCAGATATCACACGGTCATAGTCATCTGGGGTTTTTAACTTGCTATCTGATTTCATTATTAGAAGGATATGCTCGTGCGGGAGACCTCTTTTTTGAAACTCGGTGACATGTACATAAGCAGCGACTTCTCCAAAATGTTTCCCTTTGGTCAAAAAATCCATCATATCGCGATGCTTAGCCTTGTAAACTCTTGCCACAAGGTCTGGACGATCTTGTGGTAGTTGACCTGGCAATAGTTTCTCTGTTATCTCCTCCCAATATGGATTACAAGTCATTGTGATAAAATAGTCCGGTTTACCCCAACGCTGTACTATAGCCATTGCATCTAGGAACCTCCTCTGCATATCTCTGTCACCGCCTGGGAAACTCCGTGGCAGCATAATTCTCTTGCCAATCCGATCACCACGTGCCTCTCCAGCAACAATAGTGTCAACCAGACCCTATAGGGTAAACAAAACACTTAAATGAGGACATTTTAACGATTGTTTAGAAACATTAACAAACCAATTATAATATGGTGGTGTTACCTGGTAGAGGTCAGCTCGTATAATCTTCTGATTGTTTGGCTTCGAGTACCAATCAAGCCTCATAGTTTCTATCTTGATATACATATCAACAGCCCATTGTTGGAAGAGGCGACCCCCGAACAAGATGATGTTAAAGAGATTTTTGTGGACTTGCAACTTGAAGCAGTAGTACTCCCTTGCGCTCACAAATCTGGTGGATTGTGCAAACTCGATTACATCCTCCAATTGGTTGTCAACGATGTCATCTATATATAAAATGGTTTAGAAACAGAATAATTCAGAATGCTGTTTGTAAATTATTTAAAACTGTCAATGATTATCATACCTGCTGGCAAATCAGTAGTATTGTATTCATCTTGCTCAGGTAGATCAGTGGCCTGGTCTTCTTGGCGTGTAGACGTACCAAGTGGATCTGGAATGAAATTACGTGAATAATATAATAGATATGCATGACCATTTAAGTATAACAATCCAGTAATAATAAAGTTAGGACATTGAACAATTGAACACCTGTGAGTAAATCAGAATTGTGAGGTGTCTGATTAGGGGGCTCAATATATGGAATCTTTCGATTCCAGCCTGTTTCCCCACCCGGGAAAAATAGTGGATATGCCAATGGATCGTAGCACCCATAGTATGCCCTAATATACAAGGGACGACCTCCTTTAGCATGCACAACAACACTCCTGTCGAAGCAGTTCGTGGGGTCATTCCCTTCAACCCATATTGCAGCAACTTCCGAAGTAGTGGGTGAATTGTACCGGCATTGATCTAGGGTTATATTTGTGTTCAACTCAATCTTGTACTCATCTAGATTTGAAAAAGAACCGACAGTTTTGAAAGTCTGCACATAAGGGTTGTGCTCAAGTATCCTCAATATTTTCCGAATGAGGTCTAAATTAAGATCAGGAGACCTGAGGACCCTATGAGACAAGGTTTCATCATCGTCATAAATATAAAGTTGCAAATGACGTGGCCCATTACTGCCAGGCACCAGATCATCAATTTTATAGTACAACATGCCATGTGCACGGAATGTATAGTTGCCAGTTCCTGCCGCAGTGCTTACTCCGCGGTCAAGTGTAACTCCAAGACTCGTGAATGAGAAGTGGGAGTTAAAGTAGCGGACATGCTCTCTAAAATATATAGCATCCTCGTCATCCTGACTTGTCCACAGCCGTTTCAATTCTTTGGGAACCTCCGGAATGAATATACCGACTTTCCCTTTTCTACAGCAAAATGCAGGCCCCTCGAATGGAAACCGCATTGATCCACAGTGGTTGCAGTCTTGAACCTTTCTAAGTACGTGGTGTCTACTTGATAGGTTTCCTTAGATTCTATTGGCAATATCATCATTCATGGGATTTCCTTCAGTAGCTTGGGGTTCTTGTTAAAACGATTCGTAATCAACACCTATAGATGTATATGAACAATAATTAAAAAAATTTATAGAAACAGTGTTACATTTTAAATTGAAGGTGTAGCTATACATACGATGTTCCCTTAATATCCTTGCTTCCTCATCAATCTCATCATCTGCGGCTTGTCCATTATTATTATTATGTACTTCGTCCGAACATTCTAGCATGCACATATATGGATAGGGACATGTATGTGAGTAAAATATTATAAAAAGATTTTTTTAAGGAAATAAAAGAGTGTAGATACCATTAAAGTTTAACATGTGACCATTGGGCTCAAATATTCCGTATGTATCGTCTTGTTGGTCGGTACCTGTTATGGCAATTGTACATCAATTCCAGCGAATGAGAAATCAAATGGTAGTAAATGTGGTACGATCAATAAAATGACATAACAATTTACACAAATATTGATATTAGCATTAGAGTACATACCAATATTTTCCTTTCTAGGCACCTCTGTAGAATGCATAGATGTAGGGTAGTCAGTAGTACTGTACAAATGTTGACTCTCATAATTTTCTTGGATCATTTGAGGTTGATTGGAGGCATAAAAAGGACCTCGAAATGAGTAAAAAAGAAAAGAGCATTCACATTAAGTCCAATTAAACACAATCGAATATATGCAGTATAAACAAATCTATGTACTAACCTGATTTTTCAAATGTGTGACCTGAGATGTGTAAGTTGACGGTTCTTCTCAATTGGGGTATTTCAACACCTGACAATTGTGTGAGGGGTTGTGTATTGTGTTTTGTTCTTTCTGGATTATTATGACAAAGAGGCACAGCAACTGCTCTCATCCTTCCTGCAATTTTTTGCATTTGGTATGCATCATTCCTGTGCATCCAATTGCCCTCATTTTCGTCAGTCACATTATTCTCGTTCTCTGGGGGGATACCTCCAAGTGACATAGATGATTCTGGTATAGTTGATAAATCTGTAAGAATATTGCACATAGAATTAACAATTGACAAACTATAAACATTCAATCAATAGTTGTGGTAGTAGAGAACCTGCAGATGTTATTTTGGGTAGTTCTGTGACAGTTGATTGTCCTGTAGCTATTGTAGGTGTCGAAGTGTCGTCTATGTTCAGGAGCGCGGCAGCTTCTTTTTTTCGTTCACGGGATTGTCGTTGTCGCATCAAAATTTGCTCTCTATTTTGTGCATAATACAATCTTGCCTTTTGCCTCTTTATCTCTTTAGGATCTGCATATAGATGAAAACAGTATTAGAAGGTATATCAAAACACAAGGGGCGTATGCAGTAGTTGATCTTCATCATTACCAAGTAGTTGATCATCGTTACCAAGAGATATCGGTGTTTGTGCTTTGTTTTCTTGGACATTGATGTTGGCAGGAGCAGGAGGCATCATTTGCTCATTACTAAGCAGATTTGATGAAGCAGGTTTGTTTTGTAGGGCATCACGTCGTCGTTTTCGGATATCATCTGCATGTCGTGCATAATATTCTTTGTCTCTAATCCTTTTCAATTCTCTTGGGTCTGTAGACATACATACCGTTATTTAGCAGTAAAACACAAATATTGTTTACTATACATGATAAAATAGAAGTGCTCATTTTCATTGGTTGCTAATATTACCCAAAGGTCGGGTGTTGCTTATATCCTGAAATGGGGTGCGCGCCCCTTCGCGAGTTGGAAACGACATACCAGTTGGCTGTTCACTGTCCTGTCAATATGCATCTCATGAATATGTAGAATGTCATGATATGGTGGTGTTGCATATTCTTTACCTATCAATCTTCTAAAAGATTGTATTATCACCGTTTACAGGATGGCCAATCTGGAGTAGGCGATGGAGGGGCGCCTGCACACCCGATGGTGCGATGCAGTAGGGCAAAGGCAGCAATGATAGTGGCGTCAATGTCGTCGTCCAGGATGGCGTCGATGGCAGCTGCGAGGAAGTCGTTGCTGCGATGGAGTCGTCCAGGAAGGCGCTTGATGATGACGGCGGTGAAGGCGGTGATGGCGGCTATGGTGCCATCAAGTGTGGCGATGGAGTCGTCGAGGAAGGCGCTTGATGATGACGGCGGCGAAGGCGATGATGGCGGCACAGGAAGGCGTTTGATGGCGACGGCGACAGTTGCGGCGAAGGACGGCGGCGAAGGCGGTGATGGCGGCGATGGAGTAGGATGGTGCCAGCAATGGCGACCTAGGAGGCGCTGGTTTAGGGATACCAGGTCAGGTCCTGGGTGTGATTGTTTCCGTATGTCTATTTTTAGCCAAATCTATTTTTAGCCAAGAGGTACGTGCGGGTGTGTTGTTCTGCGTCAGAGAACAGTCCGTCGGAGCTTATTGCTATGCGCACCCAGGCTAGTAGTTAGGATACTGTGTACCATTGGATGGAGATATCGTTTGGTTGTAAGTGGCTGTATATGTCTGTTCGGGGTGTTTGTAGCAAAGTTCGTGTTCGTGGCTTTATTAGTAATAGAGATAGAGATAGAGATAGAGATAGAGATTTGTTATATTAGTTGGAGGAGGGAGAATATAAATAAAATTGATAAACAAATAAACCATCAAGAGTGCAAAAATCGTCTTGATTTTTCTTCAAAATTTCACCGATCTACTAATAATCATCAACAATAGTATAAACACTAGCACGAGCCTAAGGCGCACCGCCATCCTCGTCCCTTCATCACGGGAGCCGAGCAAAGCTTGTCATAAGAGCATATTGTAGTAGACATGCGGGGAGTCATCGTGCTAAGACCGTAAAGGATCATTGCACCAGAGCAGCACTCGTCGTCGAAGTTGTAGTAGATAGGAAGAGACTGATCTCAAATCACACCAACCCATACGAAAAATAACCGGACCCTAAAAAATCCACCGAACACATGACTCCACGTGCCATCTACCAACACTAGGCGCACCACGATAATAATACGAGGAGAACCTTATTCTAACTTCAGGACGTAGCCGCCGCCTCAACATTCTAAATAAAACACTAGAAACGGTCTAAACAAAAAACGTGAATCTTTCCACCGGCGATAGGCCATTAAAAAACCGTCTTGATCTTTACCTCATGTACAACCGAAAGCACTTTTAGAGTTTAGAGACTAAAATTAAAATTTGGCAACAATTGAGGGAGTAATTGAGTGTTTTAAACGTAAGGAATGTCACGGTGGCAATGTTCATATCCGAAAGCAGGCCAGACCCATTATTCTTCATCCGTGTCAATGTTCGCATCTCTGATATCGGATAATCGGACGAAGACATATGCCCGGTTGTCCCTCCTAGTTACATTCGCAAACTTGCTGAAATACTTTGACTTAGCGTCAGCTTAATTAAAGTACGTGCTTGACTTACCCAATCCGTTGATTCTAACCCACTAAATTTTGCTGGATTTGACGAATCGAGTGCGTTCGTCCGTGTCAATTAATTCATTCTCTAGCCGCGTGAAAAAAGCCACTCGAGTACTCGACCGATCATATCAGCGTGCAGAAAACAGACAGAAAAGTTACTTGGAGCGTGATGTAAACCCAAATGTCAAAAGCTCTTAGAGGTCGTTTGGTATCCATCATTTGGGCCTAGAATCCTGGAATTTATTTTGCAATTCCATTCCTATACTGTTTGGTTGGCACGGAATTGGGCCGTCATTTTATTTGGCAAATCCATCCAAATATCCCTATGTGTAAACTCAATTCCTATCTCAGACCTGTCATTTCCAAATTCCGGTGACAGCCAAACATATGGGTGTTTTTGGAATCATAATATAAATAAAATGAATCCATGTATTCATTTCATTTCTACTAAATAAAATGAATACCTGGATGCCAAACGACCTCTTATTACTATTTTGGACCCTAGCGAGTTAGGTAACTAATAACTTGTTGGCTACTTGACTGGAACCACACCGAAAAAAGGAAAACAAAATCGAGTGCTCAGGGTGAAAATACTCAAGTGCTTAATACTCAAGTGCTTAAGACTTAAGTGCATGCCAAGTCTATTCAGTTGAAAGCAACAGCTTTGATTCTTGCATTTAAAAAAAGCATGTTCTGGAATTACTACTACTAGTAGAATAGTAGAAGTCCAAGCGTGATTCCCATGGATCAAGCAAGAAGCGCAAAATAACTGTTCAAAGTCTGCGTGGCGGCTGTAGTTTTGGGCCAGATACAGCGGCATCGTTAGAAGAACGTTCCCAAGACCAGCTTTCACCACATTCTGACCAGAGAATCTTGAACGTGACGTCTATTCTGTTCCTTCTTTTTTTTTGTAAGGATAAGGTTAGGGCATGAAGCAAGAGTACGAGAGATTGCACGTGTGATGTTGGGTGTTCTGGTCTAAGCTTACTCATAGTTTCGGTCGGTGCATGCATCTTCTAGATCGACAGTTTTTTTTTGCTACTACTCTCTCTTTCGCGACGAAACATTCCTTTTCTATCCGCCCAGAGCTTTGTTGACCAGTTTCCTTTCGAGTCGATAACAAATGATGCCAAACTAGGAGTGCCGTTCGAGGATGTCTGTGTTGAGTAATAGAGCAATTTACCAAGCGAATTATCCATAATAAACGCTAGATAAAACATGACTATAATAATAGGCAATATACTAATCATGTTAAATAGCGAATACATATTGAGGCATATAATCAAACAAACTGCAAGGCATAAAACTTTAGATAGGATCAGAACAAGAGTGAGACAGAAGATGTACACGGCAGTAGCAGAAGTGGAACCGCTGGCGTTGGAACCATCGTTGGCCATGTCGTCGAGGAAGAGGGTGCTGATGTCGGGGAAGAAGTCCTCGTCGGGGAAGACGTCGCTATCTGTGAGGGAGTCCGTGACGAAGCCAGTAGTCGCGCTGATAGCGCTCCCCAAAAACCTTGTCGCCCTTCTCCCGTACAGGACTCGAAGCAACGGGGTCTCGGAGGCCTACTGTCCCGGCTTGCGGTGCACGCCGCAAGACGGGATGGGGAAGATGGAGGTAGCGCAGTGCTCTGGAACTGGAGGCGCAGGGATGTGTGGTAGTGTAACTGAGAGGAGGCGCGACCTCTCTCTCTTATAGGCGCAGAGGGGAAGGCAGACAGTGCAGAAGATGAAACGAATGGACGGAAGATGAAGCGAACAGGCGCATTTAACTCGTATTAAAAGTCCATTCAAAGCAAACGTTTCACCTTCTGTACATCTGTTCATATACCATTCATGCGTGGCAAAATAAAGCTCGGCGAGATTCCCGCAACCCGCGGCGCGCGCGCGTCGTGGCGAGGCGAGCGAGGAGGAGGAGGAGCGCGCGTGTGGAACTCTCTCCTTCTCCCTCTCATCCTTTTACCAAGTGGTAGGAGAGCTCACCTTATAAGCTGGTCCAACTTCCACTCAACTAGCAATGTGGGACTAAACATTTGTCCCAGCTCTTGTCTTGCATGAATGGGCCACATGGGTCTCTAGGATTTTCAGGAATTATTGAAATAGAAAATGGGCTAGACTATTTGGGCCAAAATTCCAACAGTCTGAAGAACGTGAGAGCACGATTTAGTTGTGACGATGATACTCCCTCTGTTTTAAATAGAGGATGTACTTGGCATAGAACAACGACCGGTTAAATCCTGATTAGTCTGACATTAATAAAATAGTTGCAAGTCATATTTGCAACAACGACGAATGCATAGAACCATAAGGTCGTTGCATAAATTCTAAGAAGGAATGTGAGCCTGATTTAGATGAATGTAGTTTGCATGGGGTGACGTAGCAGCCGCCACAGAAAAGGAGCCAGCTAAAACCCATCTAGGGTTTCGTGTCCCTCGTCGGCGACGTTGCCGGCCTGCTCCGTCTCCGGTGACCCTAGGGTCTTGGAGGTGTGGAGGGCCATGGCCTCTCGCCGGCGGGAGGTTTACTGATCTTTATTTTGCCTGCTTTTTAGTGTCTTTTTCGGGATGTTGAGACGATGACTACGTCCTGGAGCCAGAATAAGATCCTCCTCGCTCTATCCTCGCTCTGATGGTGCATCTAGCACCAACGGAAGACGCGTGGAGTCGTTTGTCCGGCGGATCTCTTGGGATCCAGTCTGTTTTCGTGTTCGTTGGTGTGTTTTCGGTCAGCCTCTTCCGATCTACGATTATCATCATTGGCGATGGTTGTTGCTCTGGTGCGCTGGTTCATTGTGATCTTAGCACGACGACTTTCCGTCTGTCTATTACAACAAACTGTACTAAAACAAGCTTTGCCCGGCTCCGGTGATGGAGGGGCGAGGACGGCGGCGCGTCTTCGACTCGTACTAATGTTTGTAGTCGTCGCTAGGTGGTCCAATGATCTATTTGTAATTTTTATTACTTTTGGGTCTCTTTGTACTGATGTTGATGATTTTCAATAGATCGGTGGAATTTCGCAAAAAAAAAAGTTTGCATGGGGTGGACATCGATTTCATCATATTTTATCTCACTTCAGATACACATAAAGATACTTCACTATAATAAAAAAAGTTATTCAAATGAATCTGCATATCAAAAGGTATAGTCGGAAATGCAGAGATAAACACACTAAAACTAGGATACTTCATGCAACCCCAAAGATAATTCTTTTTCTTTTGTGATGACCCAAAGATAATTCATTGCCATAATGTAAGCTTCTTTGCACAACATTGATGATCCATAGACTAAAGTATGTAAGAAAATCGATAGTTGCAATCGAGAAATGTAATGTGTTTATCTCTACGCTTCACGGATTGTATCTTTTTTATATTGTAGCTCATTATTATATTGACTTTTTGAAAGTAACTTTTTTTGTATTGTTGTTGTGTTGGTATGTTTTGCTGTTTTTTTTTCGTTATTGCACAATTGTTTGTATGCTTTAACAAAGAAAATGTGACATGTTAGCTAAATGTTACGGCGTCTCATGTTTCATGTTTCATGTTGCATGTTGCATGTTGCACTACATGATTCTAATGACTGTGGGTAGTTTGATTCGATGATGGGGGATACACATAAGCCTACGTTGGATTTAGAACCCTGATGCCTAGCGGGGATACATGTATGCCTAGCTTTGGATTTAGAACGCCTGGCACCTAGTAAATTCAATGTCCCAAATGGCACATGGGGCACGACCAACCACAACTAGTGGCAAGAAAAGGGACGACAATTATAGTAGCTCAATTCGAGTGTTGAGGGCTGAGGACGAACTACAATAGAGCCTCGACTCAACCAAGAGGCCAATGCAATTCAAGTTGAAGAATCTTGACCCGAGATATGTGAGACTAATTGTTGATGCTCCGTACCATGTGTTGAATAATAGAGCAATTTACCAAGCAAATTATCCATAATAAACGCTAGATAAAACATGATTAGAATAATAGGCAATATACTAATCATGTGAAATAGCGAATACATATTAAGACATATAACCAAACAAAATGCAAGGCGTAAAACTTTGGATACGATCAGAACAAGATTAAGAAAGAAGATATACACGGCAGTAGTAGAAGAGGAACCGCCGGTGTTGGAACCGTTGTTGGCCATGTCGTCGAGGAAGAGGGTGCTGATGTCGGGGAAGACGTCGCCGCAGTCGCTAGCCGTGAGGGAGTCCGTGACGAAGCCAGTAGTCGCGCCGATAGCGCTCCCCAAAAAACTTATCGCCCTTCTCTCGTACAGGACTCGAAGCAGCGGGGTCTCGGAGGCCTACTGGCCCGGCTCGCGGTGCACGCCGCAAGACGGGATGGGGAAGATCTAAGTAGCGCAGTGCTCTGAAACTGGAGGCGCAAAGGATGTGTGGCAGTGTGTCTAAGAGGAGGCGCGACCTCTCTCTTATATAGACATAGAGGGGTAGGCAGACATGCTGTGCAGAAGATGAAACGAACGGACAGAAGTTGAAGCGAACAGGCGGCAGCCCACCGGACAACCTCCACTCATTTCATATTTATTTAGCTCATATTAAAAGTCCACTCGAGCAAAACGTTTCAACCTTCGGAACGACTTTTCATATACCATTCATGCGTGGCGAAATAAAGCTTGGCTCGGCGAGATTCCCGCAACCCGCGTCGTGACGAGGCGAGGCGTGGCGTGGCGAGGCGAGCGAGGAGGAGGAGGAGGAGGAGAGCGCGTGTGGAACTCTCTCCTTCTCCTTCTCATCCTTTTTACCAAGTGGTAGGAGAGCTCACCTTATAAGCTGGTCCAACTTCCACTCAACTAGCAATGTGGGACTAAACATTTGTCCCAGCTCTTGCCTTGCATGAATGGGCCAAATGGGCCTCTAGGATTTCATGAATTTATTGGCATATAATAAATGGGTCGGGCCTATTTAGGAAAAAATTCCAACAATCCCCCACCAGATCCCAGAGGCACATGAAGTTTGCCTTTGGTTTCAAAACATTGTTTATATACTGGTACTGTAGTGGAGACTGTTAAGTTGAACTTCCACCTAGAGCTTTATGTTATACTAGGCTGCAACTTTACAATAGACTATGCCTTGAACTGCAAGTTTGCTGGGAACCTAGCTTCACAAAAAGTCTTGACCGATACTACGCTACCGTGGGACTTCCCCGCGGGTGGAGCGTATACGTCATACTCCATGACCTTTCATGAGTTTATTAGAGAGCACCCTACTCTCATAGACTGCGACGTTTTAACAGTCAAACTCATATAGGTGTGTTCTTCAAAAGATGTTCTGTAGGACAACATCTTTGCTTAGGATAAGCCACTTAGAACACATTAAGATAATAAATCAACCTGCCGTGCAGAATAGGAAAGTATTGCATCTTTATGGAGTGGTGTTTATTAAAGTAGGGATACTTTCCTCTCAGCTAACCAACAGCTTGTCTCCCAATTCTAATTCACGGGATCTCCGATCACATAGAGTGGTTTACCACTGTGGAAAGCTCAAATTGTGGGTCTCGTACCCATCTCCTTCGATGCATTTTCTATCACGTTGCGTGATAGACCCTTTGTGAAGGAATCTGCCAAGTTTTTAGATGTTTAGATATAATCCAATGCAATAACACCGGAGTTTCTCATTTTCCTGACAGATTTTAGTCTCCTCTTCACATGTCTTGATGACTTCATATTATCCTTAGAACTATTTACCTTGAAAATCACAGTTTGATTATCGCAGTTCATAAGGATTGCGGGTATTGTTTTTTCAATCACAGGCAAGTTCATCAAGAGTTCACGAAGCCACTCTGCTTCAACAGTGTCTATGTCTAATGCTGTGAGTTCTGCTTCCATAGTTGACCTCGTTAAGATGGTCTGCTTGCAAGACTTCCAAGAAACAGCGCCACCAGCAAGTGTGAATACATATCCACTCGTGGCCTTTATCTCGTCAGTATCAGATATCCATTTGAATCACTATAACCCTCCAGTACCCTCGGATACCCGGTATAGTGTATGCCATAGCTCGCAGTGCCTTTTAGATATCGCATAACTCTCTCAAGAGCATGTCAGTGATCATCTCCTGGATTTGAAACAAATCGACTGAGTTTGCTTACAGCAAAGGCGATGTCAGGCCTCGTGGCACTAGCTAAATACATAAGCGAGCCAATGATTTGAGAGTATCTCAGTTGGTCTCTATCATTTCATCGATTCTTTCGAAGCAACACACTAGGATCATACGGTGTAGGAGAAAACTTGAAGTCGCTATACCCGAAACGACTCAAGATCTTTTCCACATAGTGGGACTGAAGCAATGTAATCCCACCATTATCATCTCTCAATATCTTGATGTTCAGGATGACATCAGCTACTCCTAGATCCTTCATCTCAAAGGAACGAGATAAGAAATCTTTGACCTCCTTAATTGCATTAAGGTTGGTTCCGAAAATCAATTTGTCATCAACATACAAACAAAGGATAAATCCCTCACCCCCACCATGGCGATGGTACACACATTTATCAGCTTCATTTACAACAAAGCCTGCAACAGTTAAAGTTCTTTCGAACTTCTCATGCCACTGCTTAGGGTCTTGTTTTAGACCATATAAAGACTTCAAAAACTTGCACACCTTTCCTTATTGACCATTTACCACAAAGCCGTCTGGTTGATCCATGTAAATTTCCTCATCCAACTCTCCATTAAGGAAAGTTGTCTTAACGTCCATTTGATGAACGAGAAGACCATGAGAGGCAGCCAATGAGAGTAATACTCGAATGGTGGTCAATCTGGCAACAGGTGAGTAAGTGTCAAAGAAGTCTTCACCTTCCTTTTGAGTATATCCCTTGGCCACAAGTCGTGCCTTGTACTTCTCAATAGTACCATCAGGTCTAAGCTTTTTCTTAAACACCCACTTGCAATCTACAGGTTTGCACCCATAAGGGCGATCTGTGATCTCCCATGTTCCATTAGCTAAGATGGAATTCATCTCACTATGGACGGCTTCCTTCCAGTAGTTAGCATCAGGAGATGCATATGCTTCTGAAATGGAAGTAGGAGTGTCATCCACAAGGTACACAATGAAATCATCACCAAAGGACTTTGCAGTCCTCTGTCTCTTGCTCCTTTTAGGAATTTCATTATCATCCTCCTTAGGACTTTCAGAGTGTTCAATTGGAATGGTAGGTTCAGAGAATGTAGCAAATTCTTGATTAGATGAACTAGGTATCTCCGGATTTGATGAGTTAGATTTATCCTTCATTGGAAAGATATCCTCAAAGAAAGTCGCATCAGTTGACTCCATGATTGTACCGACATGAATGTCAGGCACTTCAGATTTTACTATCAAGAATCTATAACCAATGCTATGAAAAGCATAGCCCAGAAAAACACAATCAATGGTTTTTGGTCCAAGCTTGCGCTTCTTGGGGATTGGTACATTAACCTTTGCCAAACAACCCCAAGTACGTAAGTAAGAGAGTTTTAATATTTTCTTCTCCCATTCTTCGAATAGAGTAATTTCTTTGTTCTTTGTGGGAACTCGGTTTAGGACATGACATGCAGTCAATAGTGCCTCCCCCACCATTCCTTAGAAAGACCCGATGTGTCTAACATGGCGTTAACCAAATCCGTTAGAGTATGGTTCTTTCTTTCGGCTACTCCATTTGACTGGGGTGAGTAGGGAGGTGTCCTCTCATGAATTATGCCATGTTCCGCATAAAAAGAATCAAAGTCGTTAGAAAAATACTCTCCACCACGATCAGACCTAAGCCTCTTAATGTTTCGATCAAGTTGATTTTCTGCCTCAGCTTTATAGATCTTGAAGAAACTCAAAGCCTCATCTTTAGATTTCTGAAGATACACATGAAAATATCTCGTAGAGTCATCGATCAAAGTTATGAAATATTTCTTTCCACCTTTTGTCAACACGCCATTCATCTCACAAAGATCAGAATGTATAAGCTCTAGTGGTGTTAAATTTCTCACTTCTGCAGTCGTATGTGACTTGCGAGGTTGTTTAGCTTGCACGCAGACTTGGCACTTAGATCCCTTAACAGTTGTGAAATCAGGGATTAAATTCATTTTGGCTAGCCGCGTCATACAACCAAAATTAATATGACAAAGACAAGAGTGCCAGACATTTGATTGAAAATTCGTGTAAATATGATTAACAACTTGAAGGGAATATGCCCTGAGAGGCAATAATAAAGTGTTTATTATGTGTATTCCAAGTATATGATAGATGTTTATTTTACATGCTATAATTGTATTAATACGGAAACATTAATACGTGTGTGTTTAATAAACAAACAGAAAGTTCCTAGTTATGCCTCTCTCATAAACTAGCTCGTTGATTAACAAGATGATCAAGGTTTCCTGATCATGGACATTGGATGTTGTTAATAACGGGATCACAACATTAGTGTAATGGTGTGATGAACATTCATCCGAAGTATAGCATTACGATCAAAGTCATTGAGTTTATATTGCTATAACAACTTACGAAGTGATCCTAATCCTTAGACCATGAGATCATGTCAATCACTAATACCGGAAGAGTTTCTTGATAACATCAAACGTCACACCGTGACAGGGTGATTATAAAGATGGATTCAGAACTAATAAAGTGTTATGTTGAGGCTCATGGATCGAGAGTGGAATTTGTTCATCCTGATGACGGATAGATATACTCTAGGCCCTCTCGGTGATATCACATTGATTAGCTTGCAAGCAAGTGATTTGATCACTAGAATGTTATATCACGGGAACGAGAAAAGAGTGCATGTCGGTAACGAGATCAAACTAGGTATGGAGATACCGATGATCGAATCTCGTACATGTAATATATCGTGAAACAAAGGGATTAAGATACTAGCGTAAAAGGTTCCGACGATCACAAGAAAGTCATCGTTGAATGTGTGGGAGTCAGTATGGGTCTCCAGATCCCGCTTCTGATTATTGATCCGAGAGGGGTCTCGATCATGTCCGCATTATTCACGAACCGTAGGGTGACACACTTAAGAGACACCGACATCCAATTGGAGCAAAAGTTTCATGCCGAAAGAATGAACAAGCGCAGGAATTTATTTCACTAGATACCGAAACAGGTTTTCGGGTGAAATTGCATAAAGTGGTTATGCATGTGAAATGGAATTCTAGCAAGGGGTTATTTGTGAATGTTTGTCATTAAAGTAATTGACAAAATTCTGAATAAAATAAAAGAGTTTTATTTAATGAGAGTTTGCATTAAATTTGGTGAAAATTTAATGGGAATTTGATTGGACTTTTGAGTGGAGGGAATTTAAAGGACTTTTGTGAGTGGAGTGTCCACCCACATGAAGAGGGGAGGGCAAGGGGCAGCCCCCATGCGCCGGCCACCCCCTTGGGGTTCCCCCCTCCTCCTATAAAAGGAGCCCCCCTCCTCACTTGTCTCTCACACCTCCTCGTGAAGGATCTCTCTCCCCCTCTAGAATTTATCCCCCATGGTCTCGGACTAGCGAGATACATGTTCCCGGTGGCTATTCGGCAAGAAAGAGTTGTGCTTCCGCTGCATCGCTGGAGCGAGGAGGCGGAGGTTGCTCGGTGCCTCGAACGTGTGTGCGAGCACGGATGCGCTGCTGATTTGCGGCGCTAGGACTTCCTCTCGATCTTGAGATCGGCAAGAGATCGTCTACATCAACCACGAGTTGAACTCGTTAAGATTTGTCGGTCTTCAAGGGTATGTTCTCTACGGATATACATCCGCCCGTTGTTTGTATCTAGTAGATAGATCTTGGTACATAGTTCCCATCGTAGGAAAAATTTTGTTTTCCATGCTGCGAACCATACAGTGGTATCAGAGCCGGATCTATGCGTAGATACTTTACACGGGTAGTACACATATGAGTATGTGGGCGATGATGATCATGTTGTTGCTCCTTTGTTGTAATTTTGGATATTGGTGGCATAGTGGGATGAAGCGGCCCGGACAAACTTTACATGTCCTCGCACATGAGACCTGTTCCACGCTTGACATGCAACTAGTTTGCATAAGTGGCTAGCGGGTGTTTGTCTCTCCTACTATAGTCAATATCTATTTTGCAAGCGAGTTGTCAACAATTTGGTTATCCTCGTTTTGGTTCATGTTCGTAGGTAAGAACGATTCTATCTCGACAGCCCTAAGCCACGTAAAACTTGCAATGGATAAATTAGAGGCGTCTAGTTTAGATTGTTGCTAGGCTAGTGTTATGATATGGTAGTGTTGTAAGTAGAAGTATGAGATGATACTCTTACAACACACATAGCGTGTAAACTCCATAGACCTTGGATTTACACATATAGGTATGATAGTGATCATACCACGATGCACATGATAGAGATCATCTGCGGAAACCATATCATTTCACTAATAAACATGTGATGTTTGATAGCATCTTATATTGCTTGTTTAGCGCTTTGTTAGCATAATAAGATGATCCCTCATTTAAATATCAAGATAAAAATGTGTTCTTCCTTTAGTATGCACCGATTATGTCTTCGTCGCTCCAAGACATCACGTGATGATCGGGTGTTCTTGGATCCTCGACCATATTTCGGGTGTAAACAGTTACACCCGCGAATACTAAGGTTCTAACTTGGCGAGCCTAGCATGTACAGACATGGCCTCGGAACACGGACCGAAAGGTTAAGCATGAGTCATATAGTTGATATGATGCCCATTTGATGCTCGCCTTTGAAGCTATACCGACTCACGTGATGATCGGACTTGGTGTAGTGGATTTGGTTCATGTAATCACCAAAAAGGCACGAGGGATGTCGTTTTTGAGTGGGAGTTCATTCGTAATATGGATTAGTTGAACTCAATCTATCATACACTTAGTCTTAACTTTACAAATTCTGTTGTAGATGGCACCACCTGCTTTTAATTTCAATGTGTTCATGGAGAAAGAGAAACTAGCAACGAACGGTAGAAACTTTACTGAATGGGCCATGAATTTGAGGATTCTCCTCTCTGCTGCACAAAAGCAATATGTGCTAGAAGCGCCGTTAGGCCCCCCACCTTTAGATGATGCCCCTGACGAGGAGAAGAATGTTTACCAGACTCGTCAGGAGGACCACAACTTATTTCATTGCGGCATATTATATGGGCTAGAGCCGGAACTTCGAAAGCGTTTCGAAAATGGCGATGCTTTTGATACAATGGGTGATTTGAAAATGATTTTCGACACACATGCTGCTGTAGAGAGCTACAACGCTTCAGAAAAGTTCTTTAGCTGCATGATGGAAGAGCACAGCTCCGTTAGTGAGCATGTACTCAAGATGTCGGGTTACGTCGATAAGCTTGTGTCCTTGGGAATATCAATTCCCATTGACTTAGGCATCCATCATGTTCTGCAGTCTCTGCCACCTAGCTATAAGAGCTTCGTGATGAACTATAATATGCAAGGCATGAAGAAGTCTCTCCCCGAGCTTCTGTCAATGCTTAAAACTGCAGAAGTGGAGATCAAAAAGGAACATCAAGTGTTGATGATCAATAGGAACACTGGTTTCAAGAAAGACAAGAAGGGAAAACGGAAGGGAAGTAAGGGCGGCAAGCCTGTTGCCGTGCCTGAAAAGAAACCCTGAGTTGGACCTAAGTCTGATACCGAGTGCTACTATTGTAAGGGGACTGGCCACTGGAAGCGCAACTGGCCCAAGTATCTGGCAGACAAGAAGGCCGGCAAGGCAAACAAAGGTATATATGATATACATGTTATTGATGTGTACTTGACTAGTGCTCGCAGTAGCACC
Organism: Avena sativa; assembly: GCA_916181665.1. Taxonomy (NCBI): domain Eukaryota; kingdom Viridiplantae; phylum Streptophyta; class Magnoliopsida; order Poales; family Poaceae; genus Avena; species Avena sativa. Next base: position 316,237,125 of record OV702280.1, on the reverse strand, counting down.
TGGATATTTGATACCGGTTTAGTTGCTAATATTTGTAACTCGAATCAGGGGCTACGGAACAAGCGACCGCTAGCAAGGGATGAGGTCAAGATGCGTGTCGGCAATGGATCAAGCGTTGATGTGATCGCCGTCGGAACGCTGCCTCTCCACTTGCCGTCGGGATTAGTTATAAACTTGAATAATTGTTATCTGGTGCCTGCACTAAGCATGAACATTGTATCTAGATCGTGTTTGATGCGAAGTGGTTATTCATTTAAATCCGAGAACAATGGTTGTTCCATTTATATGAATGAAATCTTTTATGGTCATGCACCGATGATGAATGGTTTATTTCTATTAGATCTCGATGATAATGTTACACATATTCATAATGTTGATGCTAAAAGGATTAAACTTAATGATGATATATCCGCATATATGTGGCACTGCCGTCTAGGTCATATTGGCGTTAAACGCATGAATAAGCTCCATTCGGATGGACTTTTGGAATCACTTGATTTTGAATCATTTGATACATGTGAGCCATGCCTTATGGGCAAGATGACTAGAACACCGTTTTACGGTTCAATGGAACGAGCGACAGATTTATTGGAAATCATACATTCTGATGTATGTGGTCCAATGAGTGTGTCGGCGCGAGGTGAATATCGTTATTTTGTTACTTTCACGGATGATTTGAGTAGATACGGTTATATCTACTTGATGAAACACAAGTCTGAAACCTTTGAAAAGTTCAAGGAATTTCAGAATGAAGTGGAAAATCATCGTAATAGAAAGATCAAATTTCTACGGTCCGACCGTGGAGGTGAGTATCTAAGTTACGAGTTTAGCACTCACATGAAAGAGTGCGTAATTGTTTCACAACTCACGCCTGCAGGAACACCACAGCGAAATGGTGTGTCAGAACGTCGTAGTCGTACTTTATTAGATATGGTTCGATCTATGATGTCTCTGACGGACTTGTCGTTGTCATTTTGGGGTTATGCACTAGAAACTGCTGCATTCACTTTAAATCGGGCACCATCTAAATCCGTTGAAAAGACGCCGTATGAATTGTGGTTTGGAAACAAACCTAAGCTGTCTTTTCTTAAAGTTTGGGGATGCGATGTTTATGTGAAGAAACTTCAACCGGATAAACTCGAACCCAAAGCGGAAAAATGCGTCTTCATAGGATACCCTAAGGAAACTATTGGGTATTCCTTCTATCACAGATCCAAGGGCAAGGTTTTTGTTGCCAAGAATGGATCCTTTCTAGAGAAAGAGTTTCTCGCGAAAGGTGTGAGTAGTCGGAAGGTAGAACTCGAAGAGGTTATGGAACCTTCTCTTCAAAGTATGACGAGTAGCACAGCGCCGGAAGTTGTTCCGGAGTTGGCTCCACCTGTTGAAGAGGGAACTAATGATAATGATCATGAAACTCCGAAAGAGAGTACTACCGAACCTTGCAGGTCAAGCAGGACGCGTGCAGCTCCCAAGCTGTACGGAAATCCTGTCATGAATTTCATGGTTGATGAAAATGATGACCCTGCGACGTATGAAGAAGCGATGATGAGCCCGGATTCCAACAAATGGTTAGAAGCCATGAAATCCGAGATGGAATCCATGTATGAAAATCAAGTTTGGAACTTGGTGGACTTACCTCACGACCGAAAGGCCGTGGAGAACAAATGGATTTTCAAAAGGAAAACTGATGCTGATGGTAATGTGACCGTCTATAAAGCTCGACTTGTCGCAAAGGGGTTTCGACAAATTCAAGGAGTTGACTACGATGAGACATACTCTCCCGTAGCGATGCTAAAGTCAGTTAGGATTATGTTAGCAATTGCTGCATATTTCGATTATGAGATATGGCAGATGGATGTCAAAACCGTGTTTCTCAATGGTAATATTGAAGAAGAGTTGTATATGATACAACCAAAGGGTTTTGTCGATCCTAAGGATGCTAACAAGGTGTGCAAGCTTCAGCGATCCATCTATGGATTGAAGCAAGCATTACGAAGTTGGAATCTCCGCTTTGATGAGGTGATCAAAGAGTTTGGATTTGTCCAAACTTATGGAGAAGCTTGTATTTACAAGAAAGTGAGTGGGAGCAATGTGGAATTTCTGATATTATATGTGGATGCCATATTATTGATCGGAAATGATATAGATCTTTTAAACAGTGTTAAAAGTTATCTAAACAGCAAATTTTCAATGAAGGACCTAGGTGAAGCGTCATACATATTAGGCATAAAGATCTATAGAGATAGATCTAGGCGCCTAATAGGGCTATCGCAAAGTACATACCTTGATAAGATTTTAAAGAAGTTTAAAATGGACGGAAGTAAGAAGGGGTTCTTACCTATGTTGCAAGGCAAGACATTGAGTAAGACTCAAAGTCCGGCTTCGGCGGAAGAAAGAGAGATAATGTACAAAGTCCCCTATGCTTCAGCCATATGCTCTATAATGTACGCCAAGCTATGTACAAGACCGGATGTGGCACATGCTATTAGTTTTCCTAGTAGGTACCAATCGGATCCAGGTTCGGAACACTGGATAGCGGTCAAGAATATCCTTAAGTACTTACGAAGAACTAAGGATATGTTTCTTGTATACGGAGGTGAAGAAGAGATCGTTGCTAAGTGTTATGTTGACGCTAGCTTTGACACCGATCCGGATGACTCTAAGTCTCAATGCGGATACGTATTTCTCATGAATGGCGGAGCGGTTAGTTGGAGGAGCTCCAAACAACCGGTGGTAGCGGGATCAACAACGGAGGCCGAATATGTTGTTGCTTCAGAAGCGGCTCAGGAAGCAGTTTGGATGAAGGAGTTCATATCCGAACTAGGAGTGGTTGCAAACGCGTTGGATCCAATGGTGATCTATTGTGACAACAATGGTGCCATTGCCAATGCCAAAGAACCAAGGTCTCACAAGCATTCCAAGCATATTAAGCGCCGGTTTCACTCCACCGCGAGCATGTCAAGGATGGAGATATAAAGATTTGTAAAGTACATACGGATCTCAATGTAGCAGATCCGTTGACTAAAACTCTCCCTAGAGCAAAACATGATCAACACCAGAACTCAATGGGTGTTAGATTTATCACTATGTAACTAGATTATTGTCTCTAGTGCAAGTGGGAGACTGAAGGGAATATGCCCTGAGAGGCAATAATAAAGTGTTTATTATGTGTATTCCAAGTATATGATAGATGTTTATTTTACATGCTATAATTGTATTAATACGGAAACATTAATACATGTGTGTGTTTAATAAACAAACAAAAAGTTCCTAGTTATGCCTCTCTCATAAACTAGCTCGTTGATTAACAAGATGATCAAGGTTTCCTGATCATGGACATTGGATGTTGTTAATAACGGGATCACAACATTAGTGTAATGGTGTGATGAACATTCATCCGAAGTATAGCATTACGATCAAAGTCATTGAGTTTATATTGCTATAACAACTTACGAAGTGATCCTAATCCTTAGACCATGAGATCATGTCAATCACTAACACCGGAAGAGTTTCTTGATAACATCAAACGTCACACCGTAACAGGGTGATTATAAAGATGGATTCAGAACTAATAAAGTGTTATGTTGAGGCTCATGGATCGAGAGTGGAATTTGTTCATCCCGATGACGGATAGATATACTCTGGGCCCTCTCGGTGATATCACATTGATTAGCTTGCAAGCAAGTGATTTGATCACTAGAATGTTATATCACAGGAACAAGAAAAGAGTGCATGTCGGTAACGAGATCAAACTAGGTATGGAGATACCGATGATCGAATCTCGGACATGTAATATATCGTGAAACAAAGGGATTAAGATACTAGCGTAAAAGGTTCCGACGATCACAAGAAAGTCATCGTTGAATGTGTGGGAGTCAGTATGGGTCTCCAGATCCCGCTTCTGATTATTGATCCGAGAGGGGTCTCGATCATGTCTTCATTATTCACGAACCATAGGGTGACACACTTAAGAGACACCGACATCCAATTGGAGCAAAAGTTTCATGCCGAAAGAATGAACAAGCGCAGGAATTTATTTCACTAGATACCGAAACAGGTTTTCGGGTGAAATTGCATAAAGTGGTTATGCATGTGAAATGGAATTCTAGCAAGGGGTTATTTGTGAATGTTTGTCATTAAAGTAATTGACAAAATTCTGAATAAAATAAAAGAGTTTTATTTAATGAGAGTTTGCATTAAATTTGGTGGAAATTTAATGGGAATTTGAGTGGACTTTTGAGTGGAGGGAATTTAAAGGACTTTTGTGAGTGGAGTGTCCACCCACATGAAGAGGGGAGGGCAAGGGGGCATCCCCCATGCGCCGGCCACCCCCTTGGGGTTCCCCCCTCCTCCTATAAAAGGAGCCCCCCTCCTCACTTGTCTCTCACACCTCCTCGTGAAGGACCTCTCTCCCCCTCTAGAATTTATCCCCCATGGTCTCGGACTAGCGAGATACATGTTCCCGGTGGATATTCGGCAAGAAAGAGTTGTGCTTCCGCTGCATCGCTGGAGCGAGGAGGCGGAGGTTGCTCGGTGCCTCGAACGTGTGTGCGAGCACGGATGCGCTGCTGATTTGCGGCGCTAGGACTTCCTCTTGATCTTGAGATCGGCAAGAGATCGTCTACATCAACCACGAGTTGAACTCGTTAAGCTTTGTCGGTCTTCAAGGGTATGTTCTCTACGGATATACATCCGCCCGTTGTTTGTATCTAGTAGATAGATCTTGGTACATAGTTCCCATCATAGGAAAATTTTTGTTTTCTATGTTGCGAACCCTACACAACTTTATTACAAATGTCTGACAGAGATAAGCGGAACAAGCCTCCGCACCCATAGCCTTTACCAACAAAGGTTCCATACTTCGAAATTACAAATTTATTGGCCTCGAATACAATCGTGTAGCCATATCGACACAAAAGAGATTGAAAGAACATTTCTTAATCCCTAGTGTTTTGTGTGTTAGATAACAATACGAAGGATCATTTAATTTGTGTTGAAGTGTTGCAGCTCTATTTGAGAATAAAGGGAAAAGAACTCTGCCTTTGGGGGCGGATAATCCGGCCCCACCAGGGGCGGATAATCCACCCCTCCCTTTTCCCAAGCAGGCGCAAGCCCCAGAAGGGGGGCGGAGTTTTGGCCGGATTTTCTGGCCCTGCCGGATAATCCGCCCCTCAGGGGGGCGCATAATACGCCCCCCTGCTCATCGCCAAGGCGCAAGCCCCAGAGAGGGGCGGAGTTTCTGTCGGACTTTCCGGCATGGCCGGATAATCCGCCCTAGGAGGGGGCCGGATTATCCGCCCCCCAAGATTTCCACTAAGTTCCTCAAGCGCAAGCGCCAAGGGGGGCAGACTTTCCCCAGGAGAATCCGCCCTTGGGACGGAGTTTTCCCAAGGGGCGGATAATCCGCCCCCAAAGTTGTGCAATGGCCAGATCTGGGGAGGGGGTATTTAAGCCAGCCTTCCCCCTCCTGCCAGAACTCTTGATTCATCACGAAAAAGACCAGATCAGATCTGAAAGCTCCATCCAAGAGTGCTCCACCTAGATCCACCCAAAGGCCCCATCCCTTTGGGAATCGAAGGAGGAGGACTCGATCTTCATCATCAGCAATCAAGCACTTCATCTCCTCTCCATTCATTTGGAGAACCTCCGATCTAGTATTTCTTGCAAATATCTAGATCCTCGTTTTTGTTTATATCGATAAACCTTGTTCTTGTGGCAGCTTGTTGTCATCTCGGGAGCCCCAAATTCGGTTGTGGGTGTGTGCCCCGATAGTGTTGTAAAAGGCACTGGTTCCTGCCTCGAAGGGATCCAATAGTGGAGAAGGTGGATCAGGCCTCTCGTGGCGAGATCCATCGGAGAATAGGGTGAGGCCTATTGTGGCGTGGTGGTCTTAGAACCGCCCACCCCTCCAACGCAGATGTACTTCCCTTAACAAGGAAGGAACTGCGGTAAAACAAATCCCTGTGTCTCTGCGTGCTCCACTACGGTTTCCTCGCTCCTCTTTTACATGCTTAGTAGTTAGGGTTACATATAGGGAAATTCTCGTAGTTGAATATCTAGAGAATTTACTTTGTGTCAAGCCTAAAATTGAAAAAGTATTAAAAATTGGTTAGCACCTATTCACCCCCCCCTCTAGGTGCCCATACGATCCATTTCAATTGGTATCAGAGCCTCGGCTCTTATTTCGGGCTTAACCACCTAAGAGAAGTATGGGTTCCAAGGGAGATGGGAGTGATGCTCCGGAGGTAGTCACCATGAACAATCTCAAGACGTTGGAAACAACCTTGGTGAGTTCAATGGAGGCTAAGATGGAAGAGATGCGTCAATTGATAATGCGTCTCTCCACATCCGCAGCATCACCTCCATCTAACTCTGAGGATACCACTCCGCAATCCAAGGAAACGGGTAAAACTGTTTCCAAAGATAACGAAGTGGTAGGTGATGATACTAGCAAGATCTCCTCCTCGAAAAAGGATAGCGGTAAGGATGGATACAATGAGGTTTTTTCATGTGTATTCCCCTGATCCGCCTATCCCTCACCCACATATACATAATAGGGGTGATCCACCCAAACTTTCAGCATCTACTTTCTCTCAATGGCAATTTTTGATGAAATATCATGTGTGCAGTTCCTCCATAGAGTTGTGGAAGATCATCGAAAATGGTCTTCATGTTGGAAACCCCAACAATCTCACAAGAAGAGAAGTGGTCGATCGCCAACTCAATGCTACAGCTCTACACATGATACAGCTTGGTGTGGGTGACAAAGACATGCCACACATTCAGCATCTTAGCACAGCTAAAGAAGCTTGGGATGCCCTCACCGAGCTCTTCATCGGAAATGAAAGTATGAGAAGGAATAGATATGATGCCTTGAGCAATGAAGCTGAAGGATTTTATATGATGGATGGAGAAGACCACGAGGACATGTATAGGAGGCTCAAGACAATAGCTACAACCTTCATAAACCACGGTGCATGTAGCACCCCGGGTAAAACCACTACTAGAAATCGATTGATTGTTTACTACTTTGTGCATCATCAGGCATCATGCATCTGTTAAACTAAAAACTATTTCTCTAAAAGCCTCTCTTTGTTTTCTAAAATACCCCATCTCTTTATTCAAATCAAAATCTGGCCTATCCAGATATTTTATTTTGTCTACAACATAGTTGCAACTATTTTATTTTAAACAAAACAAAATAAATATATTATAAAATAACAACCCTATTTTATAAACCCCGGAGGAGACCGACGCCCGCCAGGCCCAATGGCCCAGCTAGCAGCAGTCTACGACCCCCGACCCAGCCCAAAAACCCAGCCTAGCTTGAAACCCTAACCCTAAACTGCTACCCATTCCCTAGTCCCTCACCTGCCGCCGCCACCCAGGAGCACCACGCCACACATGCGGTCGCATGCACCCTTCCCCTCCACCCCGCGTTTAAAACGTGTCCAACCACCCCCACATGGACCCCACCCCGCGACCCACCACACACGCACACCGCCACGCCCAACCACCTCACTCCCCTGGCCCCGTTCCCGGCCCCACCTCCCTCATCCCCGCTCCCTCCTTGGCGTTTCCGCCCTGGCCCACCATCCCGCTCGCGTGCACCCACCAACCCCGCCTCCTTCTCGATTCCGCACCCCCCCCCCCCCCACACCCGACGCTGCCTCGTTCCCCGCCGCCTCTGTCTCTAGGGCGACCAGCGGTCGCCGCCGCGCTCCCCCGTGGATGGTCCTCGTCGCCGGATGCCCTCCTTGACCTCACCCCGCTCGCGTCCCCAACCTCCCCACAGCGACCCTCTTCCTTCCGCAGGGAGGCGCCGCCGCCGACGGCTTCTCCCTCCGCCTCCATGTCGCCTGACCTCCTCCCCCTCTGGCGCTCCCCGCCGCCGGAGCCCCTGCACGTTGCCGCCCGCCTCCATACCTCCTTCCCGCATACGCCCCGTCGCCACCTAGCCAAGCCGCGGCAGCGCTGCCGGCCTCCTCCGCTTCCCCGGTCGAGCCGAGCGCCGCCCAGGGCGCGACCATGCTGCAGGCCTCGCCCGTCCCCAGCCCGCGCGCCCCCTCACCTCTCTGCGCGGCGTCGCCCGTCCTCCTTCCCGCGGTCACGCGCTCTTCCGCGGCCCCAAGCCCACCGCGCCGCCGTCGATCGACCCTTCCCGTTGTTCCTCTCTGGTCCCCAACGCGAGTCCTAGCTCGTCCCTGCGTAGGCATCTTACTGCAGCAGTGTGCGTCTGTTAGGTTGAAGGTATGGTGATGTTTGGTGTTGTGGTGTTGTGCAATGGTGACTTTGAAGGGTACCGCAACATCGTCCTTAATGTTTCGTTGGGCGAGAATAAGCAGCTGGACAAGGGCATCGGGTGCCGTCGCCAAGACCATCCGAAGACCAACGGTTCCCGATCCATTTGGGTACGCCATCGACGACAAGATCGCCACACGAACCACAAGACCGATCTCGGAGCCGCAAGATTGAACCCCGACGCGTTCTCCTTCCTCTTTGAAGACTGAACCCAAACCCGTGGAGCCCAAGATCGTCCGAATTCCCCGATGTGTGACCTCATTCCGAGACCCCTATTTTTATGAATGATATAAATTGTTGCATATTAAATTGTCATGCTTGCATATATATTGTGGTTTGGGGGATGTTGTCGACTCATCTAATAATTGAATATGGAGGCCATTTGCGGGCGAATCCAGTCTAATATAGGCTCCATTTAAATTTGTGTAGCGAACTGATGCTATGTTTTGCCATGTTAATACAACATTTAAAATGCAGGGTATCTAAACAACTTGATCCACGTAATAAATTGTCGGGACCCCGGTTCCGCTTAATATTGCATAATTGCATCGCATCTTTGCCATGCCATGCATCATACATGCATCATGTCCGATCTTCTGTCGTAGTATTAAATAGTGCATCCGGTGTTTCTACTAGTGTTTTGGTTCTTCGCGGATAAGGCCGTTGAGTTGATGCGAGTGTCGACCCGATCTTCGAATGAACCTTCAGCAATGTTTTCAGGCGAGCATCCTCCCCCTTTCTACCTATCTTACTTTTATAGTCTTTATTTCCTCCTGTTGATCTATTGCTATCTGTGATGCGATGCTCTAGTTTTCGTACCCGTGATATCCCTTGGAGCCACTAAATTGCCTTGGACACATCCTATTACCTGTTGTTTGGTAGATAGTCAGCCTTGCGAGTCGTAGTTGCTTGCGCAGGTGTTGCGTCGCACCGTCGATGTACCACAATTGTTGGAGTATTGCCGCATGTTTAATGTTGGAGATGATCATGGATTTAATTACCGTTTAATAACTAAAATTGAAAGTAGGTAAATGCAGAGGCACCGGTGGGCAATAGATAATATTTGGTTTTTAACCGCTCACTGGTGTCCCGTAGGACCCCGAGTTCTTGACACCTGTTCCGAGATCGAGCGCGCTAACCATAGGTGGGGTGTGTGGGCACCCCCATCGATTAGTACCTGATTTCAAAGTACTGTACCGGGGGCCACAAAGTAGTTTGGGGCTTTATTACTATCTTGTACTTATGCCATGCTTTACTGCTTTATTTATGATTGCGCGTGGAGCGCCTGTACTGTTTAGGAACAAATGTGGAATGTTTTCGCGGTATCGACAAGCCCAGTCACATTTTCGGGTTCCCCGTCGTTTACAGCCATTGGCACAAACCTCTGGGTCCGTCTCGGAGCCGGCCGACTTCGTTGCGGGTAGCTTAGTGGGTGGCCCCCATGTGCTTGCTTTGGGTCTGGGAAACGTCGTGTATGAAACCCCGTCGACATACCGTTGGGTGTATGTTTTGTGATCTTGTACCTACCTGATCTGACAACAAGGGTGTAGGTGCGTGTGGAAACTTTGGTGCACCCCTGCAGGGTTAAATCTTTTCAAGAAGCCATGTCCGCGGTTATGGACGACTTGGAGCACAGTTCTCGATCATAGATAACTATAACTAAAGTTTACTGTTATAATTTGACTTTTATCCGATATGACTAGTAATCAGCTTCATTACAACGGAATGGATAAATAAAAGTACCAACAACTGCTGGGTTTGGGATATCTCATGCTAATTGTATCTGACTAGTAAGTGTTGCAACTACAATGGAATGGTTAACTAAAAGTGCCCACTGCTTATCATATCAGGATGACTATCTATACCTGACTAGTAATTGCTGCAACGATAACGGAATAAATAAAACTGCCAACTGAGTGAGTTCCTCGGTTGACTTCCTCGTTTGGTCTCGAGGGGGAAATACCAGGATGGGTATGTTTGGTGGTAGTATCAGGCTGGTTTCGAATAGGTCCTTCTTATCTCTCTCTGATAGCCGACAGTTGTATCGAGTCTCTATAGGTTGTCTAGTGCATGCTGCGCTGCCGCTTCAGTCCACCATACCTATGTAGGCGAGGACCGCCGAATTCTAGTCTCGCCGTGTACTGGCCTCAGTACTGACCGCTCTCTCTTTTTTCCTTTCCCTTTGTCGGCACCCCTTTTGTTTAAGCAGGTTTTGAGATCGACGTCGTTAGCAGGGTTACCCTTCCGGCTTGGCCTGGGCAGGGTTATGGACGCCATTGGTTATTCTTCAGGGCTCTTAGCTCAATTTGCATCTTGTCCGTACTCGGACGCTATATCGTTTTAAAGGTGATTTGGATCTTTGTATTGTATATCTGTATTCTTGACGCTTTGAGTCGTTTTTGTATATATCTGTTCTGTGGGTTCCATCGTGGACTATTGTGTAATGGTATTACTTCGTTTTCCACCCGCACGAAAGTGCCTGGTGGGCACCTTTGAATCGTTTCTATGCGGGTTTGGCGGGAATCGCTGAAACTTGCATAGGGTCGATTCTGAGGGTGTTACAGAGTGGTATCAGAGCTCAGCAGTTGCGATACCCCACTGGTCCAGCCTGTAGGATAACCTAGCTAACGGCCGCTGTAGAGTGTCAAAACTATTTTGGAAAAATCGGTTGGATAGATCTGATTAGGTCTGCTTTTACTCCTTACCCCTCTGCTATTCTCCTCTTACCTTTGCGTGTTTTGAATTTACCCCTTATCTTTTCTTCGAGTCCAGGAATTCTCGTGGTTGGGATTCTGTCGTACCTTCAGGGTTTCGCTTCCTCTTGTAACGGTGCTTCGAAATTTTGTCTTCATGCCATCTGAGGAGTTTTCCTCTGTTGTACCTTTTAGTGGGTCAAAATTCACTAAAAATTTTCTTTATATCTTCCGGTGTTTTCCAACACGACGACATCATCTGCAATCCGATCCGATGAAGAGCCTGCATCACCCTTTTATATCCGAAGCTTTCTGAACCTCGCTTGTTGAGATCTTCAGTCTAAATTCTGAAAGTTGGTTGCATAATCCGTCTGTTCAGGTACATAGTAATGTTTTGAGTGCGGGATGGAGTCGCGACCATACCACTACTCTTATCATTCGCTTTTTTAGATTGAATGGTGGATCGATGCAATTCTTACTCCTTCCATGGAAGTTATAGGTGGTCCTAACTTTTGAGACCTCTTCCTTCGTCTGTGTTTTGCCGGAGTGTTCTCCCGATAAACCTGAGCATCGACCCTTGTTGGTGGTGATGCCGATTTCAAGATGGATCTAGGATCATTGTTAGTGGTGTCGCAAGGATCTACACGAAGTGAGGAGATTCAGAGAGTCGGCCTTCTTCCCCATAGCAGGAGGCGGATCTCGAGGGCGAGATCCCATTGTTAGTGGTGTCGAATTGTAGCACCCCGGGTAAAACCACTACTAGAAATCGATTGATTGTTTACTACTTTGTGCATCATCAGGCATCATGCATCTGTTAAACTAAAAACTATTTCTCTAAAAGCCTCTCTTTGTTTTCTAAAATATCCCATCTCTTTATTCAAATCAAAATCTGGCCTATCCAGATATTTTATTTTGTCTACAACATAGTTGCAACTGTTTTATTTTAAACAAAACAAAATAAATATATTATAAAATAACAACCCTATTTTATAAACCCCGGAGGATACCGCCGCCCGCCAGGCCCAACGGCCCAGCTAGCAGCAGTCTACGACCCCCGACCCAGCCCAAAAACCCAGACTAGCTTGAAACCCTAACCCTAAACTGCTACCCATTCCCTAGTCCCTCACCTGCCGCCGCCACCCAGGAGCACCACGCCACACACGCGGTCGCATGCACCCTTCCCCTCCACCCCGCGTTTAAAACGCGTCCAACCACCCCCACATGGACCCCACCCCGCGACCCACCACATACGCACACCGCCACGCCCAACCACCTCGCTCCCCTGGCCCCGTTCCTGGCCCCACCTCCCTCATCCCCGCTCCCTCCTTGGCGTTTCCGCCCTGGCCCACCATCCCGCTCGCGTGCACCCACCAACCCCGCCTCCTTCTCGATTCCGCACCCCCCACACCCGATGCTCCCTCGTTCCCCGCCGCCTCTGTCTCTAGGGCGACCAGCGGTCGCCGCCGCGCTCCCCCGTGGATGGTCCTCGCCGCCGGATGCCCTCCTTGACCTCACCCCGCTCGCGTCCCCAACCTCCCCACAGCGACCCTCTTCCTTCCGCAGGGAGGCGCCACCGCCGACCGCTTCTCCCTCCGCCTCCATGTCGCCTGACCTCCTCCCCCTCTGGCGCTCCCCGCCGCCAGAGCCCCTGCATGTTGCCGCCCGCCTCCATACCTCCTTCCCGCCTACGCCCCGTCGCCACCTGGCCAAGCCGCGCCAGCGCTGCCGGCCTCCTCCGCTTCCCCGGTCGAGACGAGCGCCGCCCAGGGCGCGACCATGCTGCAGGCCTCGCCCGTCCCCAGCCCGCGCGCCCCCTCACCTCTCTGCGCGGCGTCGCCCGTCCTCCTTCCCGCGGTCACGCGCACTTCCGTGGCCCTAAGCCCACCGCGCTGCCGTCGATCGACCCTTCCCGCTGTTCCTCTCTGGTCCCCAACGCGAGTCCTAGCTCGTCCCTGCGTAGGCATCTTCCTGCAGCAGTGTGCGTCTGTTAGGTTGAAGGTATGGTGATGTTTGGTGTTGTGGTGTTGTGCAATGGTGACTTTGAAGGGTACCGCAACATCGTCCTTAATGTTTCGTTGGGCGAGAATAAGCAGCTGGACAAGGGCATCGGGTGCCGTCGCCAAGACCATCCGAAGACCAACGGTGCCCGATCCATTTGGGTACGCCATCGACGACAAGATCGCCACACAGACCACAAGACCGATCTCGGAGCCGCAAGATTGAACCCCGACGCGTTTTCCTTCCTCTTTGAAGACCGAACCCAAACCCGTGGAGCCCAAGATCGTCCGAATTCCCCGATGTGTGACCTCATTCCGAGACCCCTATTTTTATGAATGATATAAACTGTTGCATATTAAATTGTCATGCTTGCATATATATTGTGGTTTGGGGGATGTTGTCGACTCATCTAATAATTGAATATGGAGGCCATTTGCGGGCGAATCCAGTCTAATATAGGCTCCATTTAAATTTGTGTAGCGAACTGATGCTATGTTTTGCCATGTTAATACAACATTTAAAATGCAGGGTATCTAAACAACTTGATCCACGTAATAAATTGTCGGGACCCCGGTTCCGCTTAATATTGCATAATTGCATCGCATCTTTGCCATGCCATGCATCATACATGCATCATGTCCGATCTTCTGTCGTAGTATTAAATAGTGCATCCGGTGTTTCTTCTAGTGTTTTGGTTCTTCGCGGATAAGGCCGTTGAGTTGATGCGAGTGTCGACCCGATCTTCGGATGAACCTTCAGCAATGTTTTCAGGCGAGCATCCTCCCCCTTTCTACCTATCTTACTTTTATAGTCTTTATTTCCTCCTGTTGATCTATTGCTATCTGTGATGCGATGCTCTAGTTTTCGTACCCGTGATATCCCTTGGAGCCACTAAATTGCCTTGGACACATCCTATTACCTGTTGTTTGGTAGATAGTCAGCCTTGCGAGTCGTAGTTGCTTGCGCAGGTGTTGCGTCGCGCCATCGATGTACCACAGTTGTTGGAGTATTGCCGCATGTTTAATGTTGGAGATGATCATGGATTTAATTACCGTTTAATAACTAAAATTGAAAGTAGGTAAATGCAGAGGCACCGGTGGGTAATAGACAATATTTGGTTTTTAACCGCTCACTGGTGTCCCGTAGGACCCCGATTTCTTGACACCTGTTCCGAGATCAAGCGCGCTAACCACAGGTGGGGTGTGTGGGCACCCCCATCGATTAGTACCTGATTTCAAAGTACTGTACCGGGGGCCACAAAGTAGTTTGGGGCTTTATTACTATCATGTACTTATGCCATGCTTTACTGTTTATTTATGATTGCGCGTGGAGCGCCTGTACTGTTTAGGAACAAATGTGGAATGTTTTCGCGGTATCGACAAGCCCAGTCACATTTTCGGGTTCCCCGTCGTTTACAGCCATTGGCACAAACCTCTGGGTCTGTCTCGGAGCCGGCCGACTTTGTTGCGGGTAGCTTAGTGGGGTGGCCCCCATGTGCTTGCTTTGGGTCTAGGAAACGTCGTGTCCGAAACCCCGTCGATATACCGTTGGGTGTATGTTTTGTGATCTTGTACCTACCTGATCTGACAACAAGGGTGTAGGTGCGTGTGGAAACTTTTGTGCACCCCTGCAGGGTTAAATCTTTTCGAGAAGTCGTGTCCGCGGTTATGGACGACTTGGAGCATAGTTCTCGATCATAGATAACTATAACTAAAGTTTACTGTTATAATTTGACTTTTATCCGATATGACTAGTAATCAGCTTTATCACAACGGAATGGATAAATAAAAGTACCAACAACTGATGGGTTTGGGATATCTCATGCTAATTGTATCTGACTAGTAAGTGTTGCAACTACAATGGAATGGTTAACTAAAAGTGCCCACTGCTTATTATATCAGGATGACTATCTATACCTGACTAGTAATTGCTGTAACGATAACGGAATAAATAAAACTGCCAACTGTGTGAGTTCCTCGGTTGACTTCCTCGTTTGGTCTCGAGGGGGAAATACCAGGATGGGTATGTTTGGTGGTAGTATCAGGCTGGTTTCGAATAGGTCCTTCTTATCTCTCTCTGATATCCGACAGTTGTATCGAGTTTCTATAGGTTGTCTAGTGCATGCTGCGCTGACGCTTCAGTCCACCCTACCTATGTAGGCGAGGACCGCCGAATTCTAGTCTCGTCGTGTACTGGCCTCAGTACTGACCGCTCTCTCTTTTTCCTTTGCCCTTTGTCGGCACCCCTTTTGTTTAAGCAGGTTTTGAGATCGACGTCGTTAGCAGGGTTACCCTTCCGGCTTGGCCTGGGCAGGGTTATGGACGCCATTGGTTATTCTTCAGGGCTCTTAGCTCAATTTGCATCTTGTCCGTACTCGGACGCTGTATCGTTTTAAAGGTGATTTGGATCTTTGTATTGTATATCTGTATTTTTGACGCTTTGAGTCGTTGTTGTATATATCTGTTCTGTGGGTTCCATCGTGGACTATTGTGTAATGGTATTACTTCGTTTTCCACCCGCACGAAAGTGCCTAGTGGGCACCTTTGAATCGTTTTCTATGCGGGTTTGGCGGAAATCGCTGAAACTTGCATAGGGTCGATTCTGAGGGTGTTACAGATAAACGCGGGGTGGAGGGGAAGGGCGCATGCGACCGCGTGTGTGGCGTGGTGCTCCTGGGTGGCGGCGGCAGGTGAGGGACTAGGGAATGGGTAGCAGTTTAGGGTTAGGGTTTCAAGCTAGGCTGGGTTTTTGGGCTGGGTCGGGGGTCGTAGACTGCTGCTAGCTGGGCCGTTGGGCCGGGCGGGCGGCGGTCTCCTCCGGGGTTTATAAAATAGGGTTGTTATTTTATAATATATTTATTTTGTTTTGTTTAAAATAAAACAGTTGCAACTATGTTGTAGACAAAATAAAATATCTGGATAGGCCAGATTTTGATTTGAATAAAGAGATGGGGTATTTTAGAAAACAAAGAGAGGCTTTTAGAGAAATAGTTTTTAGTTTAACAGATGCATGATGCCTGATGATGCACAAAGTAGTAAACAATCAATCGATTTCTAGTAGTGGTTTTACCCGGGGTGCTACAGTGCAGCTCATGTTGATGATGCTTGGATCAAGCGCAAGTATGTCAGTGCTCTTATGCCATTTGAGCCCACAGATTTGAAAAGTCTCCAAGGTAGGCATAACTATCACCTCATGTCATCCAATGAGGTAATGCAAGAAATGGCCGCTTTCAAAGTGGCTGCCAAGAATGCCGAAGATGCTCGTGCTCGAGCTATGGGGATGCAAAAGGGGGTCAACATGGCCTTGAAGACTAGTGTGATTGATCATGATGAATATGCGGTATAAGGTCTGGACTGTCCCGAGGATATAAAAAGGATCCACGGACAATACTTGGCTCTTTATGCAAGAAACTTTTGGAAAGATCCAGCCAAGGCTAAAGCTGAACTAGATCGCAAGAGTGGAGCCTATTGAAGAAAAGAAAATGGTCCCAAGCTGAGAACATGCTTCAATTGTGGTGACCGACTGCACTTCGTAGCTGAGTGTCCATATCAAAGTAGGGAGGATAATGGAGGAAGACTCATTTTCAAGGACAAATCAAAAGCTCCACGTAAGAAACAGTTTGTAAAGAAGAATGCTCCTTTCAAGAAGCAACCAAAGATTGTTCTAGTGGCTCAAGAAGAATATTCATCGGGGAGTGAAGATGAGGACGAGGACGATTGCTCTCAAGAGGTGGATGCTATAGCCACGACATCTACATCAACATCTCTCTTCGACTCTCCGAACGAAAACATCATCAACAAGAATGCTACTTGCCTCATGGCAAGAAGCTCCGAGGTAACTTCTTCTAACTCTTCTTTTCCCAAGGCTATGATAGACATGGATGATCCTGCTAGTCTTAAGGTTAAAGAAGAGATTATTGCTTTGGATTATTTCTATACTAACTTGCAAGGTGAGCACAAAGTTCATTTTGAGGCTCTTATGGATCAGCTGGCCCAAAACAAAGCACTCCTCGAAGAAAAGGGCAGAATTGAAAGGGAGGATGCAATGGAAATTGCATCCCTAAGAAATGCTCTTGAAGAAGAAGAAGCTCGGGTCTCTCTTGAAGAGAGGCTTGAGTCTATGGAAGAGTCACATGAAGAAATTGTGACTAAACTCGTTAAGGAACGTGACAATGCTGTCACCAAGGCAAAGAAGTTAAAGAAGGAAAGGATTGACTTTGGGGCTGCTCATGATAGACTCTCCGAGGAATTGGAGAAACTTGACAATGCTCACAAGGCGTTGAAAAACGATTTCTCTATTCTCAATGAGTCACATGATCAGCTTCAAAGTCGATTGGCCAAATATGATACTCCTAGCTCGTCAAACTCAACATATAGTAACAAGGAAAATGCTAATGTGGAAAAAGAAGTGATCAAGGACATCACTACCAAGGACAAAGGTGTGCTTGATGAAGTCCTTGGCAAGCAAAGGTCAAATCATAGTAAAGAGGGACTTGTGTATGTCACCAAGTCCAAGAAGAATAAGACCAAGAAGAACAAGACCAAGAATGTGGAATTAAAGACAAGCACTGCTGAGAAGATTGTCACAAAAGACAAGACTAATAATATTGGTTTTGCAGGGTCTCACAATCCAAATTATGAACTCTTTTGTGATGACTATGGCGATGTTTATGCTTATTATGTTGGTCCTTTTGATGAATATATTGCTTGGTCTATTTGGGTCCCAAAGACCCTTGTTACTAACATGAAAGGACCCATTGAAAAATGGGTACCTAAAACCAAGAAGTAATTCTCTTGCAGGGCTATGCTTCCGGTGGGTCAAAATGGGTGCTGGATAGTGGCTGCACTAGTCATATGACCGGAAGCAAGGAGATCATCATGGAGATGCGTCCAAATCATGATAATATCATAGTCTCCTATGGTGATAAGTCTAAATCTCAGGTATTGGGTCTTAGCAAGGTTGTGGTTGCCCACGATATCTCTCTCGTGGACGTCATGCTTGTTGAGACCCTTGGTTACAACCTTCTTTTTGTTCGTGCCCTTGGCAAGATGGGTTTTGCTGTTTTTATCGATGATGATTTGGTGGTACTCTTGTGGATCAAGTCTCTAAAGGTCGCTTTCGTTGGATACGTCGAAAATGACCTGTATGTGGTGGACTTCTCCGGGAAAACCACTTCGGGTCCGATGTGTCTATTCGGAAAGGCCGGCGTGGGCTGGCTATGGCATCGCCGTTTAGCCCATGTCAACATGAGAACTTTGCAAAGTCTCCAAAAGGGTGGCCACATCCTTGGACTAAAAGACAATGTCTCTTTTGCCAAAGATCGTGTTTGCAGGGCTTGTGTTGAAGGAAAAATGCATGACTCTCCCCACAAGAGGAAGACTATTGTGTCATCAAAGAGGATCTTGGAATTACTTCATGTGGATTTATTTGGTCCTCCTTCTCATGCAAGTCTTGGTGGGAAGAAATATTGCTTGGTCATTGTCGATGATTACTCAAGATATACATGGGTATATTTCTTCAAGCTGAAAAGTGAGACTCAACAAACTGTCATCGACTTTGCCAATGAAGTTCAACGTCAACACAATGTTCCCATCTTGGCAATTAGAAGTGACAACGGCTCAGAATTCAAGAACTACACTTTAAACGAGTTTCTTAGCGAAGAGGGGATTAGACACCAATATTCCGCTGCGTACACCCCTCAACAAAATGGTGTAGCCGAGAGGAAGAACCGGACCCTCAACAAAATGGTGTAGCCGAGAGGAAGAACCGGACTTTGATGGATATGGCAAGATCTATGCTAGCTGAATTCAAGTCTCCTTATAATTTTTGGGCTGAAGCCATATCCACTGCTTGTCACTCATCAAACCGGCTCTACCTTCGGAAGATCTTGGACAAGACCCCATATGAAATACTTACTGGTAACAAGCCAAACATCTCATACTTCAGGGTATTCGGGTGTAAGTGTTTCTTTCTTATTAAAGGTGTCCGTTTGTCAAAATTTGAGTCCAAGGCTTTAGAAGGTATTTTTGTTGGTTACGGTGCCGAATCCCACACTTATAGAGTCTACAACAAGCTCACAGGGATTGTTGTAGAATCTTGTAGTGTGGAGTTCGATGAAAATAACGGCTCCTTTGTAGGGCAAGTTGATGTGTGTGATGCAGATGTTGAAATACCCCAAGATGCCATAAGAAGAATGGGCGTGGGATTTTTCCGCCCCATTGAGGAACCCCTTGTGGCGGATCGGGAAGGACAATGCTCCACACATGTGTAGCCCTCATCTACACAAGATCAACAAGCTCCTACTATTGGAGAAAAACCTGCATCAACACCGCAATCTGCTGAAGATCAACTGTCCTCTCGACAAGTTGGTAGTCCCAGGCCGGACTATCCGCCCCCTCCAAGGGGCGGACAATCTGCCCCTGGCACTCCAACTCATTCCAGAGGATCCGAAGGAGAAGTCAGCAACTCTGAAGCTCCCAGGCCGGATTCTCCAGCCCCCGAGGGCGGATTATCCGGCCCTGGGTCTCCAACTCTCATCAGGCATTCTCAAGAAGATGGCTCGGGTTCTTCACCTCCCAGGCCGGATAGTCCGGCCCCTCCAAGGGGCGGATTATCCGGGCCTGAAGAAAATGTTTAGCAACAATCTTCTGGCAGAAACGATGACCAAGATCAAGGGCAAGGCAGTAATCAAGACAAGGATACAAATATTGAATCAACTCCCTCTAGAAACAATGAGGACATTGAGGCTTGTCGCAAGGCTCGTGCTGATCGGAATCTTGAACTAAGAGGTCACACTCTTGACAAGGTTGTTGGTGATCTACGACGAAGGGTATCCACTAGAAGAGAACTGGCAAGCTTCTGTGATCATCAAGCTCACATTTCCATGGTTGAACCGAAGAAGGTTTTTGATGCTCTTGAAGATCCCGATTGGGTTGTTGCAATGCATGAAGAATTAAATAACTTCGAACGCAACAAAGTTTGGAAGCTCGTAGAAAAGCCAAAGGATTGCCGCAATGTTATCGGCACCAAGTGGATCTTCAAGAACAAACAGGATGAAAATGGCATTGCTGTGAGGAATAAAGCTCGACTCGTGGCTCAAGGATTCTCTCAAGTGGAGGGAATTGATTTTGGCGAAACTTACGCTCATGTGGCTCGTCTTGAGTCCATCTGTATCCTTCTTGCATATGCAGCCCATCATAATTTTAAATTACAACAA
Source organism: Avena sativa (assembly GCA_916181665.1). NCBI lineage: Eukaryota > Viridiplantae > Streptophyta > Magnoliopsida > Poales > Poaceae > Avena > Avena sativa. Next base: position 316,216,917 of record OV702280.1, on the reverse strand, counting down.
ATGGATGTTAAGAGCGCTTTCCTTAATGGTCCTCTACATGAGTTAGTTTACGTCAAGCAGCCCCCGGGGTTTGAGGACCCCTTCTGAACCATGTCTACAAACTCGATAAGGCGCTCTATGGCCTTAAACAAGCCCCACGTGCGTGGTATGAGCACCTTAAAGAGCTTTTGCTAGACCGTGGATTCGAAGTTGGGCAAATCGATCCCACTCTTTTTACTAAGAAGGTTAATGGGGAGCTTTTTGTATGCCAACTTTATGTAGATGACATCATTTTTGGCTCTACTAACCAAGCTTTTAACGATGAATTTTCGAAGCTTATGACTGACAGGTTTGAGATGTCCATGATGGGTGAGCTCAGGTTCTTTCTTGGATTTGAGATCAAACAACTTAGAGAGGGAACCTTTATTAATCAAGCTAAGTACATCCAAGACATGATCAAAAGTTTCAAGATGATGGATCTCAATGGCGTTGCTACCCCAATGCAAACCAAGTGTCATCTTGAGCTCAATCCCAAGGGTAAAGACGTGGATCAAAAGGTATACCGATCCATGATTGGATCTCTCCTTTACCTTTGCGCATCTAGGCCCGATATCGTGTTGAGTGTAGGAGTGTGTGCAAGGTACCAAGCCGCTCCTAAAGAAAGCCACTTAGTGGCGGTCAAGCGAATCTTCCGATATTTGGTTCATTCCCCAAATTTTGGGTTATGGTATCCCAAGGGTTCAAGTTTCTCTCTATGTGGCTACACTGATTCAGATTGGGCTGGTGACAAAGATGATAGGAAATCAACCTCTAGTGCATGTCAATTCTTGGGCAGGTCTCTAGTGTGTTGGTCATCAAAGAAACAGAATTGTATTTCACTCTCAACCGCCGAAGCTGAATATGTTGCTGCTGCAAGTGCTTGTACACAATTGTTATGGATGAGGCAAACTTTAAAGGAATATGGTGTCAATTGTGACAAAGTGCCTCTATTATGCAACAATGAAAGTGCTATCAAAATTGCGTACAATCCCGTGCAGCATACAAGAACAAAACATATAGAGATTCGCAACCACTCTATTCGGGATCATGTTGCTCGTGGAGATATTGCTCTATCCTTTGTAAGCACGACGAACCAACTTGCTGATATTTTCACGAAGCCTCTTGATGAAGCAAGATTCTGTTATTTGAGGAATGAGCTAAATATCATAGATTCAAGGAGCTTGGCTTGACTACCCTTGCACACTCACTTGCGCTTTCATGTATTTGGTTTAGATGCGGGCATAGACATAGGGAGAGTGTGGTCCTAATTGATTGGGCCAACCCTCCCCCCATAATTCCGAAAGCAAGTAAAATCATTTCCCTTAATATCGTTTTGTGATATGTGGGTCATCGATGAGCATTGGTTTTGAACTCAAGATACATCTTCGCGGTGTCATGCCATGTGCTCCAACATGGTGGCTTCGGCCACCGCCCTCTTCCTTGAGAAGAGTTGTTTTTTTATGGGTCTCGTTGGATTTTATTGCATATCTCATGTTCTTATGGAAAACACACTCAAATTTGGCTTTTGTTTGATTTGATTTTTGCAAATTTGGGGGTGTAATACCATCTCAGTTGAGTGATCTTCAGGGGCGTTAGCTTTGCTCTTCTTCCTTTTTGGCGTTTCGATGCCAAAGGGGGAGAAGTAGTTCTATTAGGGCTTGTGGATTTGCAAGGGTCGGGCACAAGCTTTTCGATTTTAGTCGTTTTTATTTGCTTGCTTGTGCCTATTTTCTAGCGTGAACTCATTTGCTATTTGTGTGTGCTTATGTAAGACTGTGTCGTACTCCACTGTGGTTGGTACTATGTTGGGTATCCAGGGAATTCTGGATTTATCTATTATGGACCCCATGGAATTCTGGAATTATGGAACAGATTTGATGGCATATGGATTCATGGGATTATCTATGTATGCTTTGGCTATTCTCATCCCGGTGGTATGACCTTGTCCCTCAATCCACTTTTGTTCCAATTATCTTTGCCATGGAAGTTGTGCTCTCTCTAGTGTGTGTAGTTGTATTAAAATGCAAAATTTTAAATATGCACACATCTAGGGGGGGCGCCTTTCATCTTAAGGTGGCGATAGCCGGTTTCATTGCAAATCCTAGTATTGTCATCTAACACCAAAAAGGGGGAGATTGAAAGAACATTTATTAATCCCTAGTATTTTGTGTGTTAGATAACAATACCAAGGATCATTTAATGTGTGTTGAAGTGTTGCAGCTCTATTTGAGAATAAAGGGAAAAGAACTCTGCCTTTGGGGGCGGATAATCCGGCCCCACCAGGGGCGGATAATCCGCCCCTCCCTTTGCCCAAGCAGGCGCAAGCCCCAGAAGGGGGGCGGAGTTTTGGCCGGATTTTCTGGCCCCGCCGGATAATCCGCCCCTCAGGAGGCCGGATAATCCGCCCCCCTGCTCATCGCCAAGGCGCAAGCCCTAGAGAGGGGGCAGAGTTTCTGCCGGACTTTCCGGCATGGCCGGATATTCCGCCCCAGGAGGGGGCCGGATTATCCGCCCCCCAAGATTTCCACTAAGTTCCTCAAGCGCAAGCGCCAAGGGGGGGGACTTTCCCCCGGAGAATCCACCCTTGCGGCGGAGTTTTCCCAGGGGGCGGATAATCCGCCCCAAGTGGGGGGCGGATAATCCGCCCCCAAAGTTGTGCAATGGCCAGATCTGGGGAGGGGGTATTTAAGCCAGCCTTCCCCCTCCTGCCAGAACTCTTGATTCATCACGAAAAAGACCAGATCAGATCTGAAAGCTCCATCCAAGAGTGCTCCACCTAGATCCACCCAAAGGCCCCATCCCTTTGGGAATCGAAGGAGGAGGACTCGATCTTCATCATCAGCAATCAAGCGCTTCATCTCCTCTCCATTCATTTGGATAACCTCCGATCTAGTATTTCTTGCAAATATCTAGATCCTCGTTTTTGTTTATATTGATAAACCTTGTTCTTGTGGCAGCTTGTTGTCATCTCGGGAGCCCCCAATTCGGTTGTGGGTGTGTGCCCCGATAGTGTTGTAAAAGGCACCGGTTCCCGCCTCGAAGGGATCCAATAGTGGAGAAGGTGGATCAGGCCTCTCGTGGCGAGATCCATCGGAGAATAGGGTGAGGCCTATTGTGGCGTGGTGGTCTTAGAACCGCCCACCCCTCCAACGCAGATGTACTTCCCTTAACAAGGAAGAAACTGCGGTAAAACAAATCCCTGTGTCTCCGCGTGCTCCACTACGGTTTCCTCGCTCCTCTTTTACGTGCTTAGTAGTTAGGGTTACATATAGGGAAATTCTCGTAGTTGCATATCTAGAGAATTTACTTTGTGTCAAGCCTAAAATTTAAAAAGTATTAAAAATTGGTTAGCACCTATTCACCCCCCCTCTAGGTGCCCATACGATCCATTTCAGAGATCTGCTAACAAGATTTTTATTTATTGAGGGAACATGATGCACGTTCTTCAGGCGCACGGTCTTTCCCGAAGTGAACTTTAGATCGACCATACCAACACCATGAACAGAAGCATGCGAGTTGTTCCTCATCATCACGGTTTGAGTCCCTCTGACCTGATATGAAGAAAACATGGAAATATCAGAACAGACATGTACATTAGCGCCCATGTCAATCCACCAATCAGGAGAATGATATAATGAAAGAACAGTAGGTAATATACCATACCCAACATCTTTCATCTTAACGTCGCCCATGACAACATTAGCAGTCTTGCTGCCCTTCTCATGCTGGCGCTTATCAAAGCGGTTGGGACAAGCAGGAGCCCAATGATTAGGATCACCGCACACATGATAAGCACCTTTCCTCTTATCAGTCTTCTTCTTGAAGCTGGTGGACTGTGAGGCCTTGTTCTTTCCATCGAACTTTCCTCTGTCGTCAAACTTGCCTTTGTTCTTAAACTTGTGAGGCTGGAAGTTCCTTTTCTGTACCAGATTGGCATTAGAACCTCCTTCGGTACCTCGAGCACATGTGTCTTTTGCTCTCGCCTTCTCTTCCACATCAAGAGTCCCAATGAGATCCGTCACGGAGAACTCTTGCCTCTTGTGCTTCAGAGAAGTAGCAAAATTTCTCCATGACTGGGGAAGTTTGGCAATAATGCCTTTGGCAACAAACTTGTCCGGTAACACACAAGTAAAGTGCTCAAGCTCCCTGGCAAGTGACTGTATCTCATGAGCCTGCTCCACAATGGGGCGGTCCTCAACCATCTTATAGTCATAGAATTGTTCCATGACATACAGTTCACTGCCAGCATCGGTGACTCCAAATTTTCTCTCGAGCGCATCCCACATATCCTTGCCATTGCTAAATCACAGATATGAATCGACAATATTGTCGCCAAGAATGCTGATCAAGGAAGCCTTGAAAGTGGTATCAAGTTTTTGGAACGCCTCTTCCTGAGCGGGATTAAGTTCTCCCTCAGGTGCGCCATAGATGGCGTTATAGCAGCTCATGGTCTGAAACCAGAGCACTGCTCTCGCACGCCATCGTTTGTAATTCACACCTTCGAACACAGGTGGCTTCATAGAAGCAACAAAGCCACTTGGGGCAAATTGCCTGAAATAAGGTTTTTGGATTGTTGAATAATAAAGCAATTTACCAAGCGAATTATCCATAATAAATGCTAGATAAAACATGATTAAAATAATAGGCAATATACTAATCGTGTGAAATAGCGAATACATATTAAGACATATAACCAAACAAACTGCAAGGCGTAAAACTTTGGATACGATCAGAACAAGATTGAGAAAGAAGATATACACGACAGTAGCAGAAGAGGAACCGCCGGCGTTGGAACCGTCGGCGTTGGAACCGTCGTTGGCCATGTCGTCGAGGAAGAGGGTGCTGATGTCGGGGAAGAAGTCCTCGTCGGGGAAGACGTCGCCACAGTCGCTAGCCGTGAGGGAGTCCGTGACGAAGCCAGTAGTCGCGCCGATAGCGCTTCCCAAAAACCTTATCGCCCTTCTCCCGTACAGGACTCGAAGCAGCGGGGTCTCGGAGGCCTACTGTCCCGGCTCGCGGTGCACGCGCAAGACGGGATGGGGAAGATCTAAGTAGCGCAGTGCTCTGGAACTGGAGGCACAAAGGATGTGTGGCAGTGTGTCTAAGAGGAGGCGCGACCTTTCTCTTATATAGACATAGAGGGGTAGGTAGACATGCTGTGCAGAAGATGAAACGAACGGACAGAAGTTGAAGCGAACATGCGGCAGCCCACCGGACAGCCTCCACTCATTTCATATTTATTTAGCTCGTATTAAAAGTCCACTCGAGCAAAACGTTTCAACTTCTGAACGACTTTTCATATACCATTCATGTGTGGCAAAATAAAGCTCGGCTCGACGAGATTCCCGCAACCCGCGTCGTGTCGAGGCGAGCGAGGAGGAGGAGGAGAGCGCGTGTGGAACTCTCTCCTTCTCCTTCTCATCCTTTTTATCAAGTGGTAGGAGAGCTCACCTTATAAGCTGGTCCAACTTCCACTCAACTAGCAATGTGGGACCAAATATTTGTCCCAGCTCTGCCTTGCATAAATGGGTCAAATGGGCCTCTAGGATTTCAGGAATTTATTGGCATATAATAAATGGGTTGAGCCTATTTAGGAAAAAATTCCAACACCATGCACATGAAAGGATGGGCATGGCTCGAGTGATATCATTAGAGATTTGAGGGGGCAATTCATTGGAACAACCTACTCATTCCTTCATATTACTTTGAGAGTGTCGTTGACTGAAGTGCAAGCAGTGCAACAAGGCCTTTCACGTGTAAACTTTCTAGAGTGCAACGCAACTCAGTTCAAGCTGAATTAGACCCTCTCGAAGTTGCGATGGACATCATGCGCAGGTTAGGCAATCAAGTGAAAAGAGATGACAAAGGTTTATGCAAATTTGTTTGAGTTAAGTGATATGATTAGTAAGGTCTACTTCATGGCGATGTCCAAAGAAGGCGAATGGATAGGATTATGCTAGGCCCTGTTTATTTAGTAAGGTTTTTGAAAATTGGGTCAATGAAGTCCCTGTCATTTTTTGTAAATTTCCTTGTGGGCAAAAGGGGAGGTGAAGGCAACCCTCTCACAAGGTCTAAAGGAGTGAAAAAGAGTGATGGGTGGTGGAGCCAGCTAGGGAGCAGTCCCCTTCAAATGGCCGGGCAAAATGTGCTTAAATTTTGTGAGAATATTCATAGAAGGTTAGTTAAATTACTACATTTTTATGTTTTATTAAAGTTTGAATTTTGCTTCCAAATTAGATAAAAACAGTGTCTTTTTTGGGTAAACAGTGTCTTTTTAAAGAGCAAGTAGCAACAAGGGCACTGGCGGAGCATCCCTGAGACCAACAAAGCCGCTTATTAATTGGCCCATGTATATAATGAATACTAGGCCCATATGTTGGTTTGCCGCCTCCCAGCTCATTTACCCTCCAAGAATTTGGTCCAAGCTCCTTCACTGAACAGAGCATTGATCATTAAAATTGCTAGATTCAGTATAATTTTGATAAAGAGATTATATAATGCCTAGATGATACCAATTATAGCCAGTATCTGGAACAACATAATATAATGTCTAGACCAAGTCTAGGGATTAGGGATGCACATGGCGGTTTTAGTAAATTTACCTCTGTCTTAAAATAGATGCCTTAGATTTTTTAAAATTTGGATGAGCCTATATACTAAATAGTGTCTAGATTTATCTAAATTTTGACAAATCTGTGACATCTATTTTGAGATGGAGGGAGTAGAAAAGATAAGCTTTTCTCAGACGTGACACACCAAAGTTTGATCCATGTTTTCTATATGCAGAGAAACCTCCAAGTGTGAATCACCGGTTCAGAGACCTATTCCTAGACCAAACATGACATACATTACATAACAATGGGCACATGCACAAACTTTGTGCTTTCTCCTCCATTGTTGGTCTGCTGCACAAATTTTTTAGTGTTTTCTCCTTCCACCGTTGGTCTGTTGCAAGCTGAGCAACAGGGCAAGAGACTCTGTTCTCATCAAAAGATGGTGCTGAGCACTAGCATAATCTTCAGAAATGCTCAACTCAGTGTGATGATTGCTTCAGTTTTAGAGAAAACAGATGCTTCTCTCAGATATCACACACAAAAGATGTCAACTACAGTTGCTGGTTCTAGATGAGACCAGCAGCTCATTATGTCACTGAATGTGGATGGAGAATTAATCTGAAGAAACAATTGCATCAGTCAGAAGTAAAGAACTGTAGCCATCACAGACGAGAAGTGGTGGAAAGGAAACAAGAACAATCTCAAATCTTCGCCAGAATGTTCAATGCATATATATATTACTAATAAATTCGTCCAGCACATTACAAGATTTGCAAGGAATCGACAACAAAGACACAGTACAAGTTGCGAGGATTTATACATAGATAATCCGAAATCTTCCAGTTACAAGATGTCTAATATCCTTTCCCTCAACAAAAAAAAGATGTCTAATATCCAAAGGTTCGCTGATGGCTGCCGCGGCTGATCCGGCTGGCGCTGCTCCTCTGGTACGGATGATGACGGCGGCGCGGAGACGCGCGCGAGTCGGCATCAGAAACCACGGGAGATGGAGGCGGCGTACTGGGCGTGTAGTCCGTCGACGTGGCGCGACTGGTAGGGGTCGACGGAGTGTAGTCCGGCGACTCGGCGTCAGACGCGAGGGAGGAAGACGGCGTGTAGTCCGGTGACATGCACGACTCGTCGTCAGGCACCAGGAGAGACGAAGACGGCGTACTGGGCGCGTAACCCGGCGAGACGGTGTATCTTGGAGGAGTGGACGGAGTGTAGTAAGGCGATGCATCAGAGGGCTCTGATGACGGTGATGCAGCAGAGGGCTCTGACGGAGTGTAATCCGGCGACCACGCGCACGGAGGAGGGCTCGACGGGGTGTAGTAAGGTGACGCAGCAGAGGGATCCAACGGAGTGTAATCCGGCGACCCGGCGCACGGAGGAGGGCTCGACGGCGTGTAGTAAGGAGATGCAGCAGAGGGCTCTGACAGAGTGTAATCCGGCGACCCGGCGCACGGAGGAGGGCTCGACGGCGTGTAGTAAGGCGATGCAGCAGAGGGCTCTGACGGAGTGTAATCCGGCGACCCCGCGCACGGAGGAGGGCTCGACGGGGTGTAGTAAGGTGATGCAGCGGAGGGCTCTGACGGAGTGTAATCCGGCGACTCGGCGTACCAGCTGTAATCCAGGGAGGAGCCCGTGGGCGACGGCGTGTACTCCTCGTAGTGCTCGCCGCTGGCGCTGAAGCCCAAGAAGAAGGGAGCGCCCGTCGGTGGCGAGCGTGGCGTACCCGGGGTGTACGACGGCGGCGAGGAGACGGCGTCGACGCTGGCGAAGAATCCTGACGCGAACGCCATCGCGGCCGCCCGGATCCTTGGTCGACCGATCGGTCGCGCGAGTGGTGTACAAGGAATCGAGAACCCGAGCCGAGCGCGTGTGGAGAAGCGGAGGAAGATGAAGATCGTTCGATCTCTGGGAGCGGGGTGGGGATTATATCGATCGGGACGCGTGGTTCCGTGGCTGTCACGGTTGGCCTCGTCTAGGAGTTCGTCCCGGAGTCGGATTCGAAATTCTGATCGTTATGGCGGCAACGCGACGGGATCTAAAACGCGTAATGTTTTTTTTCTCTGTTAGGAATTCAAACGCGTAATTAGGTGGTCGAAATCTACTTTTGGGTGGGCTGGCTTGGTTCATGGGCCGAGGCCTTTATTTCTCCACTTTTTGTTTTTCGATTCCATAGTGGTCTACTGTCCACGAGAAGCCTCCGGTCGCCGGCGGTGGTGATTACTCCGGCGAAGTCTGCCGCCGACGGACTGCAAGGTGCCTGCCTCATAAAAACTCGCCTCACCCGCCTAACCCCACGCAGATATTTCCTCGTCAGTCCTAATATTTTCGCCAAGCAGAGGGATTACACGCGCGCGCCTGCGTACCTTCAAATTGTGGTTCCCTGTGAGGCGTGCTCAGCTGAAATTGCGCTTCCCTGTGATGTCAGATGCTATGATGGAGGTCTCTCTGCCGTTAATTCGTGTAACAGGTGGCGGATTGGAGGAGTGGCCAGGAGGATTTTAAGGTCGCTGGAATGTGGGTTCAGAAATTTAGGGTTTAGCTCAAACTTTGCAATCAATTTGGTTGGTACTCGATCTTTCTCGAAATTATTATGATTTTCTGTCACTATAACTTCCAAGCCTCTATTTCTATCACAGCTAATACTTCAGAGGGTTGCAGAAGTTATACTTCCCAGAATCCCAGATTTCCATGCTCAAAGATGACATTTGTCCGTGTGCTGTTCTTCAGTTACTGAACTTTGGTTTGCACCTATCCATGTGCTTCTGCTTTGCTATAGCTAGTGTTTGTGCTGGTCGATTAGTTCAGTCCTGGGATGTATTTTCATGGCAAATTGTCGGGTGTGGGCCTAGAGAGAAAGGGGCAAAGATTGAGATGGCACTGCATTAGGTGGAAAGTGCTAGTGAGATTATTGATGATCCTCGTCCTCTGTCATGTCAACTAATTAACCTGAGCTGTTCCATTCAGATTCAGTGCCCCCGTTCTTCTAGGAACAGTCTTCTAGTGGTCCTATGTTGCTTTTGATGCCATCTAACATAATGAGTTTGGCAGGATTGAAATAGACCTGGCCAGTGGACACACACATCGACGAGCTCTTCCATGGACATAATTGATGTCCAACAGACGAGAGTCAGGTGCATGCCGCTGGGCCCTGTTGGAAGTTTCACTTAATTGCTGATGTGTAACTTCGTGTCATCACCTGAGGAACACAACATGTACTTGTTGACAGTAACAGAGATATGACTCACCTGAAAAGTTCCTAATTGTTTTGTCCCTTGTAGTAGGTAATGTATTGCAGGTTTGGTTTCTGGCCTGCCTAATCTCCGCTTGAAATGACTTTGCTAGCAATCTTTTCCATGAGTGGGTTGCTCATTTGAGGAAATGACTTCCATGATAAGGTATGTGCGCACTCACTTGGGATTATGGTTACATGGTAAAGCATGTGTTGATGTGCACTACATTATGCAACCTTTGTACAGAAGTTAATGTAATTATGTGGGTATCAATGGGGGCACAAATTTACTAAACATTGGTAATGTGCCAAATAAGTGGCCTAGAGGACTCTTTTCTATTTCTTCTGAGTAATTTGAGAATACAATAGCATATTAAACATGATATGTTGTTGATTAGCAATTAATTCAAATTCTAAATGACTAGAACCCAGTGGCACACATTTTTGGAATTTTGACATTAAGAAGTGTCATTACGTGTCGATGCGGAGGGGACTCAGTTCATTTGTACTATCTCTCTTGGAACCGCTGGTTCATTTCAACTACCTTGTATTGCCACTTTGACAAAATGAATTAGCAATGCAGAGGGTTATTAGTAGTTGAAACATGCTCTTACTAGCAAATGATTTTAGAATTACAAGTGTGGATCAAATTTATTTATGACGGTCTTGACCACGCTATGTGTTTAGAGTTACTTTTGCCAGTGAAGGATACATAGTAGGATCTTCAAGTAAAGTACGAACCATTCAATGCCAAATTGACCTTCATGTTGTACTATTTGACTGTTATATCTCAATATTATATTTGAAAGGCCTGGCTTTGAAAAACTAAACAGCATACTGTTTCTTCTTTTAGGGACTTGTGGAGAATCATTTGGTTTATGGCCTTATCTATTTGTTACTAGTAGATGATTACTTAAGGGACTTCTTAATTATGGTTAGTTCCAAACTTCCTATTGTTTCAATTACTGTCCTGGTGCATTTATATCGAGATCCTATATTCCTATTACAGTTCAGAACGATGGAACTTTTCAGTAAAGAATATATTTTATTTTGGCCTGAGCAATATCATGACCACAGTCGACACTGATTTCACAGAATGTAGAGAAATGTCTTGAAACTTTTGAATTTTCTTTTCTTTTATTTGTCTGTTAATGTCGGACGTGAACTTCACATTCATCTCTTATTGTACTGCATTAGGAAAGTCATTAGATGAACCACTCAAATGATAACACATCTAAACCACTAGCATAGTTATTATTAGCTTAGTTCTTTTATTTGTTTATCCATGTTTTTCCCGTTCACTTATGTATGATGGATCATTGCCATGTCAGCATGCATTGCAAGCCATGAAAAGTAACGACAGGCATGCTGAAACTATGGATGAAAGCACTACCAACATATCTTAGGACAGACAAGAATTATATCATCGCATTTGCAGGGTTGGATCAAGAAGTCAGTAAGCTTTCTAGTACTAAAAAAGTTACTGAACAGTTGCTCCATGATTAGTGATCTAAAGCCAGTGCACTATGTAGTGTCCACTGAAAACAACTAAACAAGTTTACGTACTTCAGTGGTTGCCTGATTATCAGGTAACTGGTTTGGCAAGTCTTAGCAGTGCATGGCGGTACCACTTCCCCACACATGCACACTTTCTGTCTGCAATGCACACGCATGTACATTATTACCTTTTGGAGCTTATCTCATTGATGACATCAACTGCAATATGCCTGCGCAAGTTCCAACCATGCTCTTTTTTTATCCCTGTGATCTAAAAGCGTATGACTGACCCCATTTGGCCTTTGCTTTGTGGGCACAATAACATCGAGTCACAGCGCATAGAAACACAATGAGTTGGATGGGAAGTAGGCAGGCGCAAGCATTGCCTGCATATATCCAAAATTAGTCCTAAGTCCTAAACCCCACAAGCCACTTTATGGTGCTCACTGTTGACTTCTACAATGATCGTCCAGGACATTCATTTTGTAATTAAGGAGGAACCATCAAATGCCTGAGTAATCTCTGGTAGAAAAATAGTGTATCCATTACACACTAATATTGCATAGTAGTTAAAACATATTAAATTTGTTTCATACACCCATGTTCTTGGAGGAGAATAATTACATCTCTGGTCTAGCTGGAGTGAGTTAGGTTTAACGCCTACCAGATCATCTGATCGTCTAGAAAGAAACTTCTCTTACAGAACCATCATGATCAGATGGCATGATAGGCACAAGACCTGCTCTATGAACCGTGCTAACAAGGGTTCTAATTTTTTGGCAAACTGACTTCATCATAGTCATCTAAGGATAGGAACACCTCGTCTAAGCATGAAAGCTCCATGTCCTCCTCTTGGAAGCTTACTTGAGAATTACAGCCTGACTCGAACACCCGACATACCACCCAGTTGCTGCTGGATTCCTGCAATGATAATCCATTCATGTTGATGTTGGATAGGTTTGTGATGCATATGTAATAATGCTAAATGCAGAGTTAAAAAAATGCTAAATCCAATAATATGTATGCAGCACTCACTTTGTCTGAGTGGCATTTCTTCTTTTGGGACCGCTTGCGTGAATTGCCTGAAGTGCTGCTACTCCCATTCCCGTCAAGTAAGTGGTACTCATGCATAACCCAGTTGGTTTTGGTTGCCTGAAAGGGCTCTTGTCCAATGGAGAAGATGAACGTCTTCTTCAGTCCGACATTAGAACCACCACTACTTACCGACTCATCGGCGCCGATGGGATTCCAGTGCCCATTCCGTGAAGTCCTAGTCTGTGTTGCCTGGCTGAAGAAGTACCACTGATTCCCTGCATTGAGGGCTTTGCCTAGAAAGAGTCGTCGGTATCAGAACTTTACATTAATGACATGCTGCTCTGACTTGCGATAAGTACAAGGGTTTTGTGAAAGAAAGTATTAGGCGCATACCATTCAGTTCCCATGGATCGTAGCGATTCAGAGGCAGTGTAGGGACAATATCTGGTCGGCATGGGAGGAGAGAGGCCTTGCGACGGAGGAAATGGATGACGAGTTCTTCGTCGGAGGGGAAGAAGTGGAAACCAGGAGGAAGGTTAGTAGATCCACTCATATGTGCTGGGGTGCAAGAACGCTAGAAGTAGATAGACTAGAGGCAGATGGAAGGCTGTGAGGAAGGAAGACGATAGCAGGGTGCTTGCTTCACGTGTGTCCTAGTGGTATTTATAGGGGCTGTAAGCTGTATGCGCGTATATATTTGTATGTAGAGAGGGAGAGACGTGCAATTCAAGGAGTGTTGAAAGGTTTTTGAGGCGGCTGCAGCATGGTTGCTTTGAGAAGCCTGCCAACCTAACTATCATGCTTTCCTTACTCTCAATTTTTTATATGGAGGAAACTGATGATGTTATGCAAAGACTGATGTTGGATTTGGACAGAGCATCAGTGTCTCCTATTTGATGTTCAGAGGACTTACTGCAAACTGGTGTATTATTTAGATGGATCGTTATGAGCTAACAGAGCCCATCAATGCATGCATGCATGGTGCCTCATCATGTTCTACATATTTTATTACAAAGCTGAAGAGCGAGACAGACAATTTCTTGTCTAGCAATGATGCTGGTTTGGGTGTCCTTAATTAGGATAGGGCAGCCTTTTGAGGATGCATTTGATCGTTGACTCCTCTTGGATATGTTACATTGCATAACCATGTCATCCAAAGTTTCTATGGCAGACTCTTGCATCATAATCTAACATTATGCTTGTGTGCTACTTTAGGTACACTTCAAAATACCATGTCTGCCCAACAGAACTGTCAATATAGCGTAATATCATGTGACTGGAGTTTTCTGAATTCTTACATATGTCCATACATATCTGACGTTTGGCAGGAGATGTGAATGACGAGCTAGGTGAGATGACAGAATCAACAGTTGGCTTGTCTAGGTTGCAAGCGCAAGTAATGAGAAACCTCATCTTGCAATTAAATTATGTTGCTGATTAGACAGGAGTTTTGACTTTCTCTCTTATTTGATGCGTGCTGGATATCCTGTAGATATCAAGCAATCATGCAACAAATAGTACCTTGAATTTGCTTGGACCAAAAAATAGTACCTTGATTTAGTTTTGACAGCTCCTACGCAGGCTTGAATTTTATAACTGAAGTGCATATTATGTTCTGCAGCCCCAACATATCAGGAATATTTTGAAATAATAAAAAAAATATAAAATGATTTTGCGTGCATCATTTCTATTTGTAAGGCAATACCATATGTTCCATATTTTTGAGGTTTTAATAGTTTGTATTATGTACATTAGTCGTGTTGGTCCATGTCAGTGGAAGGGGTTTGTATAATGTGGTGAACTAAAAGAACTCCAACTTGTATCAGATCAATAAAGAAATTATTACTAGATCATTTCTTTTGGTGTCTGAACTCTGAAGGCTATCCTAGACCCACCCTTTTGTTTTGCCCTCTATTGTCAAACTTACATGCCCATATTTCTTCGCCCATATCATGACAGCTCAACTTCTCACTGGGTGATATGTGAAGGAAAGGTCAGGTCCAACACAACCGGGGCATCATCAACCGTGCTCTGAAATTACCAGCACGAACGGGCTAGCAAGGGTCCTGCATCCCACCCCAGCAGTGGGTCTTGTGGGTGAAGGTCACTGTGTAAATTTTTGTCTGGCATGGCATGGCTGCATTCCTCCTCATGTCATGCCGTCGTCACCCTCCTTCATGCATCTTGACCATTGTTATAATTCCCCCCAGGCCAGAGCAAGTTGCAGCAGAGAGTTCAGTGGAGTTTGTGGCAAAGTACAAAGCGCATCACTTGGAGATGAAGCCACTCAAGCGCTACCTCTCGTATCCTTTTTCGCCCATCTATTTTGTGCTCATGTTTTTGAACTGCTTCATCAGAAAAGATCCATCAATCATTCCGAGTTACTTCGCTGGCTCCGTTAGCAAGAGACAAGAGATAATTTGGCAGGCATCGCTATTATGAGTGACAATGCATGATCCATGACAGGGACACTATAAGCTGTTGAGTACTTTGGTGAAATACCACCGCGCTACGTAAGCTGTAGCCCAATTGGTAAGAGACACATCTACTGACTTCTGATGTATCAGCTGACAGCTGATTAATTCGGATGGATGGGCAGTTGGGATAAGCTGTTAATCTCTTCAATGATATGGTAACCACTGCTGCTACATCCATCCTGGTATTTGGTGAGATGCTTATCCTGGTGCATGCAGTCTATACAAGCTTAACAACCCTCCTGATCATCAGAATCTTCCAGGTAAGTATCCTAACAGCTCAATCCGTGGCCTCATATATATAAAAGAAAGATAGAAGAGAGATATGATAGTCAATCATTTCATGGTGCACACACTCATGCATGCACACACTAGACACTACTCACTGCACTTTTATCCTACTTTTTCTGCCTCTTTCTCTCTAGCCATTCTCTTTAGGAAGGGTTTTTGTGCATGCCGTGTCTCTTTATGGCAGGCCATGGCCATGTAAGATTAGGCAAAGTCCATGCACCACTTGAGCTAACCTGGCCGGGGGTGGCTGGCTCCTGGCTGGAGTGGTGGCGTGGTGCTCGTGGTGGCATGGCAGCAGCAGCAGCACACGTAGAGGTGGGGGTTACCTAACCCCAGGCCGGAGAGAAAAGGCCCACGGATCAAACAAAGGGAGCTTCTGGGGGGCCGCCCAGCCGCTCGGGTTACGTCCTGATGACGCAGTTCTGCATCCGCATCCTCTGTTTGACAAAGTAAGCGAGGGGAACATCTCGACAGGATCTCCAACGAGTGTCTTTACACTGTCCATTCAGCACATGCATGTTTCTTCTTCATATTCTTACGTTAAGACTTGGGTAATCTCCTGCCTTTGCATTTCCATGATGTTTCTAGATTGGTAGGCGGATCAGAGGTTGCCGGGTGCATGAATTAAAATCTCTAGGTAGGTACCAACTGCATTCCAGAATTAGTTAGTACTACACTTTTGCATGCATGATATGGTGCTGGACATGGATACATATATATGAACCCAGAACCCATCTCTTGAAACTTAGCAAAAATCCCATTTTCCAACTTTTTAAAATTGCAAATTCAAAATTCATTCGTCTGAAGTGGATATGAACCTAACATGTGACCTGCTAATTAGAAGAAGATCACGTAATGAATTTCTGCACAACAAGTTGGGTGGCTCTTGTAGTACTGTAGCCTTCTTTATGTTGCAACATTGTTTTTTTTCTCTGGTTCACAGCTAGCTAATGGTAAAAGAAAATCCTATTCCTCGCATTTACGGTTTTTCCATAACTTTGGGAAAATTGACAATTTCTCAGTCTTTATCTTGGCTTCTGGAAAACTGGTTCGTGTGTACCCATGTTTCTGGAACTATTCACCTGAGCTCTCAACTGAAAGATGTGTGCTTGATTATATTACCACGAGGTTTTTTGGTAGTAGTAGTAGTACCATCTTTCTCGGCTGAGCGTGCATCGGCATCGGTGGGTCTCCCACTTCTCTGCGTATCTATCTTGGGGGCTGGAATGTGCTCTGGCCTCTGCCCGCTGGGGGGCTTTATCCCCCCTTCTGCTACTCACTGTTGCGAGCACCACCAGTGCACCACCATGTATGGCCTCGGCGGCACTGCCATCCCCAACATATGCCACCATCTGCAGGCAGCGCCACCACAGTGGATCGGTGGGTGGTGTTGGAGCAACAGCAGGCCGAGATCAAAGCTTCCCTTCCTTCCTCTCTCTTTTCTTTCTATTTTATTATTCTGCCTAGCCTAGCTTATACTTTCCTCGAGATGATCCCATTTTCCGTTCCCCGGTCTCTTCCTTGGCAAATCGAAATCGACAGCGATTCGATGGAACTTTGTTTTCCACTGGTTGTTACATAGGTGACGCAATCGGACTGTTTGTTACAGTAGGTTTCGGTGGCTTCTGATGGATGGTTGCTTCATCTTCTCCCCTCTCCTTTTCTCACGCATGTTCACCGTTGAACTGCACACGTGTCGCGGTCCACCAGCTTCTTCTTCTCTCTGTGTTTTTTCTTTTGAGAATTCTTCTTCTCTCGTGTTGACAGGCAGAGAGGTACCCATAAATGCATGTTGAACCACCTGACGGTTACAGCTTGAAAATGGCGTTGCTTGCTTGTGCTAAGCTAAACATGGTTTAGGGATCAGTTGTCGTAGACAAACCATCTGCTGGAAGACCCCGAGGACACCGGGAAGAAATATACCTCCGGCCGGCCGGCCGACGGCCCAGACGGACCCCCACACGCATTGCTGTCTTGTAGGTGCACCTCTATTTTCCTTGCCTACTAGTATCACTGACGTGTAGGCTACTAACTAGTAGCCTCGATCTACCACTACGAACAGTGGTTGGTTCCTCTGCCCTGCCCTTGTCTACCTACGGTGGATACCTTGTTGAATTATCGGACCGCGTCTCCCTGTGGAAATGACGCGCCACCGACGGGTTTACGCCGCTCTTTGAAGATGACACACACATGACCAAACTGGCAAATACTCGCCTGCCCAAGATACAGGTACGGACGCCCTCTGTTTTTTCCAATACTACAAGACTGAAACTTTCAGCTGTAATAACAATAAATATCCCAACATAATTAAATTAATATGTTTTTGTGGTGAATTGCATTTTAATTTCGCCTTGATGATCCAGCTTTTTGTCTGGAAACTTCTACATTTCAACCCAGCTGGAATGGCCGTGTTAACATTCATGGATAAATGCCCTAAGAGACCACCCGGTGTCAGGGGAGCTAGTCCATGTGGATTCGTATTCCAGTAGACTGTTGAATGCTGTGGTGCAATGCCCTTTTCTCCACCATATGTGCTTTGCTTTGGCTTTGGCCTTTGCTTTGCGCTACCACCAAGCAAAGAATGCGTAATTAAGTTCATCATCCCATCCTTGTGTACCATTTGCTTGCTACCACCAAGCACTCCATCCATGAGAAGTTTGCAGACAAGGAGCAAATGGAGCTTTTGGCCATGCTGCGCGGTGTCTGCAACATTGCTGCACAGGAGGCATCCCTCCTATGCGGTGTCAACGATGAAGTGGGGTTCTTGAAAGATGAGCTGGTGCGGCTGCAGAGCTTACTATAAGATCTCCATGACAAGCCGAGGTCAGGACATGCTACCAGTACCAGCTTGGCCACCTCGGTCCGCCAGATCAAAGATGTCATCGAAGATGCTGAGAATGTCATCGAAGATTGTGAGTACATGGAGAAGCGAAACATGCTCTATAAAGGATTCATGGGTGCAGTTTCGAGGTACGCTGGCCTACCATGGGATGTGATTACCCTCCATAAAGTTGGTGTTGAAGTCCGGCGTATAAAAAGGAAAATTTTAGAAATCAAGGGTCATATACAGAGCATAAGCAGTATTGTCGTCGATGTTGATAGGTGTAACACCCTCAGAATCGACCCTATGCAAGTTTCAGCGATTCCCGCCAAATCCGCATAGAAACGATTCAAAGGTGCCCACCAGGCACTTTCGTGTGGGTGGAAAACGAAGTAATATCATTACACAATAGTCCTCGATGGAACCCACAGAACAGATATATACAACAGCGACTCAAAGAGTCAAGAATACAGATGTACAATACAAAGATCCGAAACACTTTGAAAACGATACGGCGTCCGAGTACGGACAAGATGCAAATTGAGCTAAGAGCCCTGAAAAATAACCAATGGCGTCCATAACCCTGTCCAGGCCAAGCCGGAAGGGTAACCCTGCTAACGACGTCGATCTCAAAACCTGCTTAAACAAAAGGGGTGCCGACAAAGGGCAAAGGAAAAAGAGAGCGGTCAGTACTGAGGCCAGTACACGGCGAGACTAGAATTCGACGGTCCTCGCCTACATAGGTATGGTGGACTGAAGCGGCAGCGCAGCATGCACTAAACAACCTATAGAGACTCAATACAACTGGCGGCTATCAGATAGGGATAAGAAAGACCTACTCGGATCCAACCTGATTCTAACACCAAACATACCCATCCTGGTATTTCCCCTCGATACCAACCGAGGAAGTCAACCGAGGAAATCACACCGTTGGCAATTTTATTCATTTCGTTATAGTTGCGTCAATTACTAGTCAGATATAGATAGCATGAGTCATCCTGATATGATAAGCAGTGGGCAGTTTTAGTTAACCATTCTGTTGTAGTTATAGTACTTACTAGTCAGATACATATAACATGAGGTATCCCAAAACCCAGCAGTTGTTGGTACTTTTATTTAGTCATTCCGTTGTAGTTGCAATACTTACTAGTCAGATACAATGGTAACAGGCAACAACCCAAACCAGCAATTGTTGGCACTTTTATTTAGCCATTCCATTATAGTGAAGCTAATTACTAGTCATTATAAAGTCAAATTTATAGCACTACTTTAGTTATAGTTGTCTATGATCGAGATACTGTGCTCCAAGTCGTCCATAACCGCGGACACGGCTTTCAGAAAGTTTTACCCTGCAGGGGGGCACAAATAGCAACACACGCACGATCAACCTCGGGAAAAACCAAATAAAAACCCAACGAGGCATCACGACAGAGCAATTGCAAGATTCATATAAATTTCAGGGGGCCACCCCACCAAGCTACCCGCGACGAAGTTGGCCGGCTCCGAGACGGACCCAGAGGTTGGTGCCAATGGCTGTAAACGACTGGGAACCCGAAAGTGTGACTGGGCTTGTCGATACCGCGAAAACATTCCACATTTGTTCTTAAACAGTACAGGCGCTCCACGTGCAATCGTAAATAAGCAGTAAAGCATGGCATAAGTACAGGATAGTAATAAAGCCCCAAACTACTTTGTGGCCTCAAGAAATAAATATGACTCAAGCTCTGGCTAGGGGGATTCATGGTCCCACATGCGGATAGTGCGAATATTCAAAGAACAGGTATCAAGTACTCGGGGTCCTACGGGACACAAGTGGACGGTTAAAAACCAAATAACATCTATTGACCACCTGTGCCTCTGCATTATTTACCTACTTCAATTTTAGTTATTAAACGGTAATTAAAGTTATAATCATCTCCAACATAAAGCATAAGGCATTTCTCCAACAACTGTGGTACTTGATGACACGCAATAGCACTTGAGCAAGCGACTACGACACGCAAGTCTAACTATCTACCAAATAACAGGTAATAGGATGTGTCCAAGGCAATATAAGGCTGCAAGGGATATCATGGGTACGAAAACTAGAGCATCGCAACAAGATAGCAATAGATCAACAGGAGGAAGTAAAGACTAGAAACGTAAAATAGGTAGAAAGGGGAAGAATTGCTCGCCTGAAAACATTGCCGAAGGTTCATCCGAAGAACTCGTCGAAGCTCACAACATCTCATCGTCCTATCCGGGAAGAAGCAAACACTAAAGGGAACAAGCGATGCAACAATTACAACTAAGGCGGAAGAATCAGCATGATCATGATATGATGCATGACATGGCAAGTTAATGATGCAAGCTATGTCGAAAATGTATTAGGGGCATAGGACATTGATGATATAGCATTCGTGAGGCATTATTAATAAAAACAATTAGTTCCCAATTTTATTTATCATGTTTTTCTTGCATAAACAATACTGATTATAAAACTGCTCTTAACGCATGATGCAAATGATAACATGGATATCATGGTTGGGGAGGTCTCGTCGTGCTGATCGATTTGGACATATTATTTGTCGAATTCGGAGTTACGGATTTAAAGTTATACAATTATTAGAAAATGGCATTTATATAGTATTTAATAATTCGAAAATTTTATTTGCTCGGAATAAATTTTAAATAGCATATTCATATTCCTGGAATTTTTATGATTCGAAAACATATATTATATGTATTGTTTTGGAATTATGAAATTAAATCGATATTTAAATCATTTATATTAACAGTGAACCAATGTTATTAGTTTGAATTAGTGTTGGAAAGTTTAGAAGTGACAAATGAATTTGTATTGAAAAGCTAAGTACAGTTCATATTAAACTTTTATTTAAATTCATATTTATTTAAAAGTTATAAAATAGTTTGTATTTAAACAGAATATAAACCAATTGAATTTTGAATTCAGAAATAGGTTTTCTGGTCTTTTGTTACTCATAGGAGTTCTACTCCTAGAGAGTGACAGGTAGGGCGCGGTGCTGACCTGGCATGGAGGACTGGGTGGGATTGAGGGCTGCGGGTTGATACAAGAAAAAGCGACGGCCAAAATAGAAAAGCTTCCAGGAGGGTTTGATACGACTGACGAAACTGAAGAATAGAATCCGCCAAAACTACTAGCTGACATGATTTTTTGGAAGACGATGGCGAGCAATTTATTGGGAATTTCGTGTCTCCACAAAAACCAAAGTTGTAGAGGACACAGATACCTACAAGTTTCGTTTACGAAGTTTTTATATAGGAGGGCTACAGATACCGGTAATCACCGAGGAACAGAGGGGATTTCAATGGTCAAATACGGCCGAAACTGAACACACGCGGACAGATTTTTGCTCGAACTTTGGCAGAAGAAAAGGAGAGCTACAATGCTTGGATTGGAGCACCGTTTCCGCCTATAGGTAGCTGGATGAACCCTCTACGCGTAAGTATGAGATTTGATGCCGGAGTTGATCTTTAGAGGTCGCGAGCACTCGGGGCACAGAGGGAGATAACAGGCTGCACGTGCTGTTGCTGTTGTACTGTCAATGTCCCTACCGAAGTTCAGATACCTAAGAGTTCTTCACATAGAAGACTCAAGTCTGAAGAATTTCTCTCTGTCCATTGTCAGGTTCATTCACCTAAGGTACCTCTGCTTGAGAAGATGTGAAGGAGTTGCGCTCATCTCGTCCATTGGGCAACTCCTTTACCTTCAAACCATCGATTTGAGAGAAACAAAATTAAGCTCGGCGGTGCCACACACCCTCTGGGATATCCCTGACTTAAGGCATGTTTACCTTGAGGGAAATATTTGTGCACCAAGGAATGGCCAGCATAAAGATCTCCAGACATTGCACTTAACTGGGGAACCCTTCATGGGGAAATCTATCCTCGAGACACTGGTGGACATGCCTCATCTGATTGAGATTTTCCTCTACAAGTTCAATGTTGTTGATAAGCTACCTGAGAGCCAATCCTTCCCAAGAGGCCTAAGGAAGCTCCATTTGTTTGCTAGTCTTCTGGAAAAAGACCCGATGCCTATCCTGGAGAAGCTTTCTGATCTTGTGGTGCTTGAGTTGTGGGGGTACGAAGGCCAAACCATGTCTTGCTCCCGAAGGGTTCCCTCGGCTGCTAGTGTTGAAGTTCGGAGGATTCTTTGTTAAGAAATCGTCAATTGAGCCTGGGGCTATGAAAGCACTGTCCAACCTGACTCTTGAGGATGGGGTAATGCCAAGGGATCTTCAGAACGGGGCAGCGCTAGAAGATGCTGTGAATGTGGCAATGCTAAAACCTCTGATGAAGCTCCCGGAGTGCTTGCTCCACCTGCAGTCCCTCAAGGAGCTGAAATTGGTAAAGATGCCTCAGATTTCTAGATATGACAGTACTTACCTAGAGCTGCAGAAGAAGGCATGCAAGGTCAGGAACCATTAGCCTCTTTCCTCCTTTTCGTTTATTGTACGAATCCGCCCTCCATTAATTAGATAGTTGAAATAGCATCATTGTTTGATCTCTCTTGCCAAAATTAGAACATTACTTGATCTAGCTACTATATGTTTTAAGTTAGTGGCTGGGATTTCAAGGCAGTGCTTTCTAGTTCATTACAAGGTTAAGTCACACAGCTAGAATGTGCACTCAGTCTTTATTTGACTATTGTTTACAACCGGGCTTCTTATTCTGATTATTTCGGATTACAGATGGCTTGCCATTTGATTGCGCCGCTTGGCCATTTTTCTCATTTTCTTGCCAGCTTTAATTACTTATTTCATAGCATAGCGAATGATTCTCATAGTCAAATCGTTAACCAAATGGACTACCTTTTTTCTTTTTTTCCGAACATGAAAACTTCCATTACGCGCGGTCTCTGGATAGATGATACATATGGCCTAAAATTGTCATATGGTTTTATTACAACCCGTGAAACAGGTAGCAAAATATAAAAAGAAAAAGTGTGACAAGCCACACCGCATGCTTTTTAAGTGTTAAGAAGCCTACTAAAAGCACCATTTATTGTCTATTAGGTAGCATCCACCTTATATAAGTTGTTATTTAGTATGTCCAATATCACTTCCAGCAGCAAACCCTCCGCGTTACACATGGAGCAGTTTCTCATTCTTAGTGTACAGACAAATGGTGTGTGTTCTAGAAGAAATATGCTTATCTCATTCTTAGTGCAGACAAATTTCTCGTTGAAAATGTTGCACAATGTATGTATCTTGTGATGTTTATAGAACTGAACATTATCGGGAACTCCAAATGGAGGCCGTGCTCCAGAGTCAAGAGAACCTTTATTTTTAGAAATTAGAACAAAGGACTCTGGAAAAGTGTCTAAACATAGTCAATGATGCATGCTACGAGCATTTAATATCTTATGACAAAATACTTTGTATTCTAGGCTACAAAAAATGACAAAAAGTGTGGATCTGAATATAATGAATAATGCATATTCAAAACTATAAAATTTGTTAGATTTTGGCGTCTTTGTGCAGCCCGGAATATAAAGAAAGCATTGAGATTTTGCAAGCTTGTAGGATACATCAATGCGTCCAGAATTTTTTAAAAATATTTTTGAAACTTGCAAGTATGATTAAAATAAAATAAAATAAAGGGCTCGCCTCGGCCTCCATTGTTTGCCATCTAAACATTATACTCTCACTGGCAGGGATGTAGGGGAGGAGCAGGGGATGCCAAAAAAAATTCTTGGAATTCTAGAATAAAATATACAACTGCGGAGGTGGAGGACGATCAAAATACACTTTCTTCGGAACCTCCGTCTCGTTGTGAACGATGGGTTGAACCACAAGCCAAAGACCGCCCAAATCATTCAATGATCTGTAAGAAGCGCAGATGGGAGTGAATTTAGGGTATGAGAGTGGTGGATAAAAGATTTGGGGTGATGATACTGATTGAGTACTGTACACAGCGATAATAAGAGCACCGCTTATAATTGGCAACGGCGTTCACAAGAAACACGGCTGAAAAAAGGTGCGTGGGCGATGAGGCAGCCAGAAATGGGCGCCCGCATACTGACCCACGTCGGCAACTGTCAAAAAATGGACGATCGTGTCTGATGTGCCCAATCGGTATACGTTTGGATCGCTCTGCAGCATCTGTTGAGAACTCTAGCCTCCTACTTCCACTCGGACAAGGAGAGTTTCTTAGCTTTCTCTCGTTCCCCTTCCTCCCCTTCTCTTTTCTTCCTTGAGAGTCGCCCAGCGCCATCGGCCCTCCTCCCCTTCTTCTTCGGCCCTGGCTGGAGAGGATAGGGTGGGCGAGGTTGGCCGTTGTATAGCTGTAGTTGTAGGTGGCTTGGCCCTGTGTTGGTCTTGGGCAGGATGTCCGTAGTTGAAGACGGCGCTAAGGCTCTGTGCAGCTAGATCCTTAGCTTTTTAGGGTTTCTCGTCGTTTTTCTCCCCATCCGTGGTGGAGGGATGAAGGCGGCGACGAACACCGTGCTCCTCAATAATGTAGTTCTGGATGTGGGTGATGAGCGGTTGCGCCAAGATCTGGGGCCTTCTTTGGTCGGTCGTGGCGGCAGGGGGAGACGGCCCGGTTGTGGGCGGCGGCCACAACTCTCTGCATCTTCGAGCTACTCTTTGGCGATGTCGAGCGGCGCCAGGAGGTCGCTGGGTCTCCTTCTCCGTGTCGCTGCAATGGTTGCAGTTGTCAGCGGATGGTGCAGGCTCAGCGGCTCGACCATAAAGCTCGGTGGCTCCCCGGTGGTGTGCTTGGCGTCGAGCTACCCCTCCTTCTCTTGGCCTGCCGTGGTGGCGAGGGATAGAAGGGAGGGTTCCTCGATGTGGAAGATGCTGTCGAAGCACGATGAAGCTGCACCCACAGGATCTTCCTTGCAGCGGTTCTTTGGTGGCTTGGCTGCTGGACCGCTGCCCGTTCTGGCCGAAGGGCGGCCTAGGGTTTCAACCTCCATCGGAGGCCCCTCTCTCAAGCTTTGCGTCGGAGCTCAACAATTCGCTCTCAACAAGTGGTTCGTCCCCGGAGAGTGCGATTTGGCCGGCTGCTCTGCTTCTTCTCCGGTTCAGAAAGCGTCACGATCAAGAGACTTTGATCTCGCTGTCGGCTGGAGATCGCCGGAGTTTGGTGGCAGCGTCGACCGTGGACTTGATTGCTTTCTATTTTCTTTCTCTAAGGTGTTTTCTGTAATAAAGAGGCCCCTTTCTATTATTTCTAGTTTAACTAGGGTGCTTACCGCTAGGGGCCTCTTTGCAATTCTTGTACCTGCCACGTGGATTCTATTGCAGCTTCTAGGGTCTTTGACCCTTTTATCGTTCAAAAAAAGGAGAACTCTAGCCGGCGGACTAGCATCTAGGAGACCTAATAATAACAGCCTACGTCCTAAAGTATAGGATGTTTTATCTTTTTTCCGAAATATATACATATCTAAATGTTTTTGGTGTGTGAGTTCACTCATTTTGCTCTGAATGTACATGATAAACGACGTCTAAATACATTTGTTTTTGAAAAATGCTAAACAACTTATATACTCACTCTATTTCAAATTATAATAGCTTTTTTCATGAAACCCATGTATCTAAACGCTTTTATTGTATAGATTTGGAGCAATATAAGTGAACCTACGCAATTAAAGATGTGGATATATGTGTTTCGGGAAAAAAGCTAAAATAACTTATATTTTGGAATTGTGGGAGTAGATGAGAAAAATGTGAGGAGAGAGAACGAGATTAGTTTGAACACTCAAAATTTGTATTCAAAAGTTTCTTAAAAATCTGAAAAAAAAATGAATAGGCAATGATGTATACTTTAAGTGTGCAAAGGCCCAATTCGAAATAATTTATATTTTAGGCTACACAAAAATACAGATATGAGTGAATAGTAACTTTCAAATCTTGTCAAATTTTGTCTTCTTTATGTAGCTCGTAATACAACGTGCTCCATCCGTTCCAAAATGTAAGACACCTAAGGATTAGTCAAAAGTTAAATCTTATTAACTTTGACTAAATATTTAGAAAAAAACTAATATTAAATAGATACATTAATAAAATATACTTTATGGTAAAACTATTGATATTTATTACATATTGTAAATATTTATATTTTTATGTACAAATTTGGTCAAACTTAGAAAATATTGATTTTAGACTAATCCTTAGGCATATTATATTTTGGGATGGAGGGAGTACTTAGAATGAGACATTGCACGTGAAGTATATAAAATTACCTACATGTACATATATTTTTTGAAATTTTTAAAAACTTAAAAATAACATTTTCTATTTTTTTAAAGGCTCCATTGAGCTCGTCCACGAAATCAATTTTCTGGTGGGCTGCCTACCTACAACCCGGCTATAGCAGCAGAAGAATCGAAAAGTTAAAGCCCACATGCAGCTCAACCCGGGTCCATTGAGTCTTGCATGCAAGTACATACACGCACAACACAGTGTAGAATTTTGGCTTATGAGCTCTAGTGGCTAATTTTTTTAAAATAATATATTTTTTTATTCAATTTCATAAATAATACATAAAATGGAAATTTTCAAATCTAACAGGCCTTCTTCTTTTCAAAAGACGACGGGAGCTGGTCTTTATTTGAGAAGACGATAGACGTCCGTCTTTAATTGAAAAGACGACGAGGAGTTGTTCTTTAATTGAAAAGACGACCGGAAGTTGTTCTTTATTTGAAACGACGACCGGTGCGGTCGTCTTTCGAAACGACAACGGGAAGAGAAAGATGACAAGAAAAAAACCGCCCATGCAGCGAGGGGAAAGCGTCAATGTGATTGGCGCTGCTGTTGCTTTTGGTGCTGAGGCCCGCCAGACCGGCCGGAGTTCAGGGGCAGTCACGAGCGCCGATAGATAGCTCCTCTCTTGCCCATGCACTTGTCGTCTCCCCCTCCCTGCGTCTTTTCGTCGTCCTCTCCATCCAGCCTCGTGGACGCAGCGGTGCTACTACTAGGCAGCCAATACTAGTAGCCGGCTAGCGTACTGTAGTACTACTGGATTTACTGCTCCGTTTTAGTGCAACAGCATGTGACGGGGAATGGGAGCCTGCTGCTTCACGACAAGCTCAGGTTTGCCTGTGGTGGAACCGTGGAAGGGCGCTGGCGCCGGTCGTCGTTTCGAAAGACGACGGACCGGTCGTCTTTTCAATTAAAGAACAGCTCTGAGTCGTCTTTTCAATTAAAGACGGACGTCCGTCGTCTTCTCAAATAAAGACCAGCTCCTGTCGTCTTTTGATAAGAAGACGGTCCGTTAGATTTACAAAATTTCTATTTCGTGTATTATTTATGAAATTGAATAAAAAATATTATTAAAAAAAATTAGCGCTCTACTGCTATTGGTATTTAAAAAATTCAAAATCATATTTCTAAGTTTTTAAAAAATTGAAAAAAAAATCTTGATGTAACACATGATTTATTCCACGAACGTGTAAAATATCAATTTTAAATACAATAGTTTGAACATGTAAAATATCAATTTTAAAATATCTATGAACGTGTAAAATATCAATTTTAAATACCATAAGGCTATGGTCTAAGCAATTCCAACATTTTTTTTGGAAAGAAGCATATATTAATATCACGATGATATTAATTACATCCAGCCTCCGCAACAACCCATTATCCTATTGGCATTGCGGATACACACAGCCAAAAAAATAAAATAAAAATGTCCCGCTACAGCGATAAGATCCTTAGTAGCAGCGACCTAACATAACATATTTTAAAATTGATATTTAAATACTTCAAGCTCTTACTTTCGGCAGGAGGTAAAGAAATACTCATAAGGCTGTAGTCCAAGCAATTCCAACATATTCAATGTCTTGTTTCAAATTGCCTTGTGGACTATGTGAGGCTATCAACTCCATGATCCAAAAAAAAATGGCGGGCGGAGCCAAGATGGGCACCGGAAAACTTTTTGGGTGTCTTGGGAAGTGATGATCACACCATTCTACTAGTAGCAGAATGGGGTTTAGGGATATAGAGGTTTCCGATCTCGCTTTGCTGGCTCGGTAAGCATGGCGCATCTTCCAAAATCCCGAGACTTTAAGCGCTAAGATCCTGAAGGCAGTTTACTACCCTACGTGTGATTTCCTAGCGGCAGAAGTTGGTTCACGTCCCTCTCAGATTTGGCGTGCAATAGTAGAGGGAAGGAATATACTCAAGGTGGGTCTTATACGCAGAATAGGCACGGGAAAAACCCCATCCATGCTTAGAATGATAATTGGCTGCCGAGATATCACTAGTGGAAACGAGGCCTTCGGTTGAGGTTGGAAATAGGCTTTAACACCGGTTCTTCTACGAACCGGTGTTAAAGGGGGTGCCCGTACCAGCGTGGCCCATGCAGTAAAAAGGAGCATTCCTTTAACACCGGTTCGTGCGAACCGGTGTTAAAGGTCCTGCACCAGTGGCCCGCGCAGCCCCCCTTAACACCGGTTCGTGGCTTGAATCGTTATTAAAAGGGGGATATATAACACACCGCAGCCTACACCCCTCTCTTCCATTTTTTGAGTCTCTCATTTTGGAGCCTAGCAAGAGGGTGAGAGGTGTGCTAGTTTGTATTTTTTTCCTATGCACAAGAGGTGTTCGATGAAATGCCCGAGAGCTCAAAATAAGTTTTCTCGTTGCTCTTTCCTTCTCGGTCGAGGTCGGCAACTATCCTTTCATGTGTCATTGATGTACTATATATAAATGGTCATATCCCTATTAATTTTTGATATATACTATATATTAATGCAGGTGAACTGGCAATGGATGTACGGTGACCGACGCACTTCCGAGTACATTACGGGCCTCCAAAATTTCATCGTTGTGGCTAATGCAAACTATGGTCACAATGGTTTTATGTGTTGTCCGTGTGTTCACTGTCAGAACAAGAAAGACTACTCAAATACCAGAACCATTCACGTCCACCTGCTTCGATCCGGTTTCATGTCCAGCTATAATTGTTGGACCAAGCACGGAGAAAAAAGGGTTGTGATGGAAGACAACAAAGAAGAAGAGGATGATGACAACTATCATAATATGTATCCTGAATATGATGATACTGCAACGGGGGTAGATAATGAATATCAAGAGGCAGCAGATGGGCCCACTGATGACGATCTTGGTCGGGCCATTACTGATGCAAAGGAAGAATGTGAAACTAAAAAGGAGAAGGAGAAGCTGGAGCAGATGTTAAAGGATCACAAAACATTGTTGTACCCAACTTGCGAAGATGGCCATAAAAAGCTAGATACCACACTGGATTTGCTGCAATGGAAGGCAGAGAACGGTGTGACTGACAGCGCATTTTTAAAGTTGTTGGTAAAAATGAAGAATCTTCTTCCAAGAAATAATGAGTTGCCCGACAGTACATACCAAGCAAAGATACATGCCTGCATTAATGACTGCATCCTCTACCGCGGTGAGAAGTACGAGAATTTGGATGCATGCCCGGTATGCACTGCACTGCGGTATAAGATCATACGAGACGATCCTGGCGATGTTGAGGGCGAGGCCCCTAGGAAGAAGGTTCCTGCCAAGGTTATGTGGTATGCTCCTATAATACCACGGTTAAAACGTCTCTTCAGAAATAAAGAGCATGCCAAGTTGTTGCGATGACACATGGAAGACCGTAAGAAAGACGCGATGTTGAGACACCCCGCTGATGGGTCACAGTGGAGAAAAGTCGAGCGAGAGTACCCGGACTTCGCACGTGACGAAAGGAACTTAAGGTTTGGTCTAAGTATAGATGGCATGAATCCTTTTGGTGAGCAGAGATGCAGTCACAGCACCTGGCCTGTGACTCTATGTATCTATAACCTTCCTCCTTGGTTGTGCATGAAGAGAAAGTTCATTATGATGCCAGTGCTCATCCAAGGCCCGAGGCAACCCGGCAACGACATTGATGTGTACCTAAGGCCATTAGTTGAAGAACTTTTACAGCTATGGGCCAAACCAGGTGTACGTATGTGGGATGAGCACAAAGATGAGCCATTTGACCTATGAGCTTTGCTTTTCGTAACCATCAATGATTGGCGTGCTCTTAGTAACATTTTAGGGCAGACAAACAAGGGATACAATGCATGCACACACTGTTTAGATGAGACTGAAAGTGTATATTTGGATAAATGTAAGAAGGTTGTGTACCTAGGGTATCGTCGATTTCTTCCAAACCTGCATCCAGTAAGAAAGAAAGGCAAGCATTTCAAACGTCTGGCAGAACCCCGGAAGAAGCATGTCCTCCGTACCGGTGAGGAGGTATTTGGTATGGTCAAGGACCTAGAAGTAATCTTTGGAAAAGGTCCTGGCAGTCTATTTGTTCCGAATGACGATGCCGGACACGCGCCCATGTGGAAGAAGCAATCTATATTTTGGGACCTACCCTATTGGAAAGTCTTGGAGGTCCACTCTTCAATCGACGTGATGCACGTGACGAATAATGTTTGCGTGAACCTGCTAGGCTTCCTAGGAGTGTATGGGAAGACAAAAGATACACCGGAAGCACGGCAGGACCAGCAACGTATGAAAGACCCTAAAGAGCCTATGCATCCTGAGAACGAGAAGGGTAAACGATGCCACTTAACTCCTGCCAGCTATGCTCTTACCAAAGCAGAGAAGGAAATCTTTTTTGAATGCCTGAGCAGTATCAAGGTCCCGTCTGGCTTCTCGTCGAATATAAAGGGAATAATAAATATGGCAGAGAAAAAATTCCAAAACCTGAAGTCTCATGACTGCCACGTGATTATGACACAATTGCTTCCGATTGCATTGAGGGGGCTTCTACCTGAAAATGTTCGAGTACCCATTGTGAAGCTATGTGCATTCCTCAATGCAATATCTCAGAAGGTAATCGATCTAGAAAGCCTACCAGGGTTACAGACAGATGTGGCCCAATGTCTTGTCAGCTTTGAGTTGGTCTTCCCACCATCCTTCTTGAATATTATGACACATCTCCTGGTTCACCTAGTAGAAGAGATTGCCATTCTCGGTCCTGTATTTCTACACAATATGTTCCCCTTTGTGAGGTACATGGGAGTCTTAAAGAAATATGTTCATAACCGTGCTAGGCCAGAAGGAAGCATCTCCAAGGGCTATGTAACAGAGGAGGTCATTGAGTTCTGTGTTGATTTTATTCCTGACCTTAAGGCGATTGGTGTTCCAAAATCACGACATGAGGGGAGACTGCGTGGAAAAGGCACCCTAGGATGTAAAGCAATGATATGTAGGGACGGGCATTCTCTCAATCAAGCACACTACACGATTTTACAAAGATCTATCTTGGTTGCCCCGTATATCAATGAACACAAGAATTTAATACACCTCAAATACCCGGGGCAGTCTGATGAATGGATTATAAGTGAACACATGGTGAGTTTTGGCGGCTGGCTGCAAAGACTTCTCACGAATAACACCACTGTTGGGGATCAGTTGTACTTGTTGGCCAGGACACCATCTTCGACTGTATGTACTTTCCAAGGGTACGAGATAAATGGGAATATATTTTACATGATAGTCCAAGATAAAAAGAGCACCAACCAAAATAGTGGTGTCCGCTTCGATGCAGCAGAAGACAATGGGCAAAAGACCACGTATTATGGGTTCATAGAGGAGATATGGGAACTTGACTATGGACCTAATTTTAAGGTCCCCTTGTTTCGATGCAAATGGGTCAAGCTAACAGGAGGAGGGGTTGAGGTAGACAAGAAGTACAGAATGACAACAGTGGATCTCAACAATCTTATGAAGGTAGACAAGAACTTAGACGAACCATTCGTCTTAGCCAATGATGTGGCTCAGGTTTTCTATGTGAAGGACATGTCTACCAAACCAGAAAAAAGAAAAAAAATAAGCAAACAGATACATCACACGATGAGCCAAAGCGTCACATAGTTCTTTCAGGGAAAAGAAACATCGTGGGAGTGGAGGACAAGACAGACATGTCAGAAGATTATAATAAGTTTGATGAAATTCCGCCCTTCAGAGTGAAGACTGACCCAACCATCCTGTTAAACGGTGCTGATACTCCATGGTTACGGCCGACGCGATCATAAGATTGACTATATGTATTAATTGAGCCATTTTTGGCACACATATGTATCTCAACATGGAATCAATGTCATATTTCTTCTGTTAATAGTATATGTATTAAATGAGCCATTTTTCTTCCTGCCATTTTTCTTCCCGCTAGTTCTTCCCACCAGTTTTTCCCGCCAGTTCTTCCCTCCAGCCATTTCTCACTATATATATGTAGGGTTGGCCTCTATTGTCATTGCACATCTCTAGACTCATATCTGCAACCTCATCACTCTTTCCCATGGCTTCCACTGTAGCACTAAGCCCCAGGGAGGCGGAGGCGCTTTGCGCCTCGAACTACCCCTGCCCGTCGGGCTACTATGTCCCCGTCGGTTGGATGCTGAGCGCCGGAGGCGTGCCGGTTCCTCATGTCCCTCTAGGTGTGGTGCGCCGGATGGCCATCACGAACCACTACTACTTCGAGCTCACGCCGGAGCAGCGGAGGAATCCCAGATGGCATCCCGACTATTTCCCTACTTGGGAAGCCTTCTTCAGGATCGTCGTGAGAGGGCGCTCGCCAGGCACGAGGAGGACGGCCCACCTCCTCCTAACTTCAACGAGGCCCGACGTCGGCTGTGGTGGCGCGATCAGACTCTCCAGATCGTCATGGCCTACGACATTGTCGCCGACTCTAACCCCCGTCTGTGCTACCCTCAAGTCCAGCCCACGCGTACTCAGCCTTCAAGGTTCAATTACAGCGACTATTGGAATTATACCCTAGAGGCAATAATAAAGATGTTATTATTATAATTCTTGTTCATGATAAAGTTTATTCCATGCTAGAATTGTATTAAGCGTAAACTTTGATACTTGTGTGGTTTATGAACAACACTATGTCCCTAGTATGCCTCTATGGACTAGCTCATTGATTAATGATGGTTAAGGTTTCCTAACCATAGACATGAGTTGTCGATTAATAATGAGATCATATCATTGGGAGAATGATATGATGGACAGACCCAAATCAAGCAGAGCAATTAGATCGTGTCATTGTGTTCATCTTTGCGAAGCTTTTTTTTATGTCAAATATTGTATTCCTTAGACCATGAGATAATGCAACTCCTTGGTATCGGAAGAAAGCTTTGAGGTCATCAAACGTCATCCTATGAGAGGGTGATCATAAAGGTGTCTCTCAGGTGATCGGAAAGTACTTGTTGGGTTGTATGTATCGAGATGGGATTTGTCCCTCCCAAGTCGGAGAGATATACTTTGGGCCCACTCGGTAATCGATATCAACGCTACTTGCAATCAAGTGGTTAAGGAGTTAATCACAAAGTGATATCGGATTACGAAATGAGTAAAGTACTTGCTGTGAATGAGATTGAACTAGGTATGCCGATACCGACGATCAAATCTCGGGCAAGTAAAATATCGCGTGACGAAGGGAATATACATATGAGATTAATTGAATCCTGGCATCGTGGTTCATCCGATATGATCATCAATGAATGTGTGGGAGTCAATATGGGTTTCCAGACCCCGCTGTTGATTATTGATAGAAGATCATGTATGCATATTAACGAACCCGTAGGGTCACACACTTAACGTGTCTCGACGCTAGGATAGAATGGATAATTGGTTTATGAGTTTTTGTTCGGAGTCTCGGATGAGATCCAGGACATCACGAGAGGTTCTGGAATGGTCCGGAGAATAAGATTCATATAAGGGAAAGCAATTTTTGGATTTCGGAATTGTTTCGGATTGTTCGGTATTGCACCGGAAGCTTCTAGAACCTTCCGGAGTGGGACCAATGTGGCCCCACTTGTCGGTAGTGGGCGTGGGCCTACGAGGGAGTGCCCTGGCCGCATTGGGCCAGGGGCACAAGGCCCCATAGGCCCAGCCGGCCAAAACCCTAGGGAAACCTTCTAGAAGGAGGGGGAAAACTTGCCCCCCACTCCAACCCTTGGGGCCGCCGCCCTAGGGCTTGGAGGAGGGGCCAAGGGGGCCGGCCAGCCCCCTATATATAGAGGGAAGGGGCGAAGACCTCCTACCCCACTCCTTCAACCCTAGCCGCCATACTACTGCCCTCCAGATCTCTCTCTCTCCTGACTGCGCGTAGGCGAAGCCCTGCCGCAGAAACTCTCCACCTTTGCACCACGCCGTCGTGTTGTAGATCCAATCTATCTCTCCACCCCACTTGCTGGACTGAGGAAGGAGGAGACGTCGAGGTGCCGTACGTGTGCATCTCTCGGAGGCATCGCCACTTGCGGTGTTGGATCGGATCGGATCGCGAGGAGGAGAAAGCTAGTACGACTACATCAACCACGTTCCGTTGAATGTTCCGCTGTGCGAATCTTCAAGGGTATGAAGATCTCATCTATCCCCCCTCGTTGTTTGCATCTCCTAGATTAGATCTTGGCTTTCCCGTTCGCATCCGTAGAATTTTTTTGATTTACTATGCTGCAAAACCCTTCAGTGGTATCAGAGCTAGATCTATGCGTAGATGTGTTTCACGAGTAGAACGCAACATGCTTGTTGCGGGCGTTGATGTTTTCTGTTGCAATCCTATTGTTTGTGTACTTCCTATGACGCGGGATAGTGAAATCGAAGCGGTCCAGGCCAACTTTACGCGACCTCGTTCGTGAGACCGGCTCCGCACTTGACGTGTGGCTTGTTCCACACATGCGGCTGGTGGATGCCAGTTTCTGTCACTATAGTTGTCATGGGATTTACACCGGATGTTGGCAACCATAATATCACTGTTGTGGCTTTCCGTAGGTAAGAATCGTTCTTAGTTTGTTACTCCCATAAGCCACGTAAAACATGCAACAACAAAGTAGAGGCGTCTAACTTGTTTTTGCAGGGAGTGTTTCTGTGATATGGTATGGCCCAAGATGTGATGTGTATGTTGTATGCAATGATCATGTTTTGTAATGTTTCACGACTTGCATGTCGATGAGTTCACAACCGGTAGGAGCCATATGGTTGTCTTTATAATTGTGTATGACCTATGTGTCAACTTCTTATACGCCATGTAATAGCTTTACGTTATCGCTAAGTAGTTAGCAATAATTGTAGTTGCTATTCGTGGTGGAGGCAATCATGGTGGAGTGATGGAGATCATGTTGGCACGCACAAGATGGAGACCATTGCGCGGAAATTGGCTATACCATGTCACATAAAATTATATGAATGTGATGTTTATCCTTTTATGTATCTTATTATGCTTAGATTGCGACGGTAGCATTATAAGATGATTCCTCACTTAAAGATCAAGATAAAACTGTGTTCTCCCCATGTATGCACCGTTGCGAAAGTTCGTCGTGTTCAAGCACCACGTGATAATCGGGTGCTATAAACTCTACGTTCACATACAACGGGTGCAAGCCAGTTTTGCACACGCGGAAATACTTGGGTTTGACTTGACGAGCCTAGCATGTACAGACATGGCCTCGGAACACACGAACCGAAAGGTTAAGCATGAGTCATATGAATGATATGATCGACACTTTGTGGTCCACCATTGAAACCACATCTCTTCTTGTGAAGATCGGATTAGTTTGTGTCATTTTTGATCGCAATCCGGCCATATTGAATGCCATGAGGGCAGAAATACCTGGGCATCCCCTTGTTAAGCATTGTTGGTGCATAAGGCATTTCGCGGGTAATTTCTACCGTGCTTGTCGTAATAGAGAAATGACTGAGTATCTCCGTAGGCTTACCTTGGTGTTCAAGCCGGCTGTATTTGAAGAGATGTTCAATGAGTTGTATGGCTTGACAAATGAGAAGGGGAAGGGTTTTCTTAGGGAGAATTTGCTGAAGAAACACCTATGGGCTCAAGCTTTCGATCAGGATGGGGTTCGGTATGGTCACATGACAAGTAACATGGCCGAGATATTCAATAAGGTGCTAAAGGGTATCCGCACGCTACTGGTAACTACCATCGCATCTTTTACTTTTGACAAGTGCAACGATTATTGGGTCACGAGGAGCGACGAAGTCAAGGTGCTAATTAATGCCGACAAAAGATGGACAAAGACTGTTGAAGAAGAACTTGGATACCAAGCCACGAAATCTCATGACCAAACATGGACTTGTTTTGATAAGGAGGACTGGAAGTATGAGGTTTTGGAGGTTGGAGGTACCAACTCAGGTGGTGAGCAGTATAGTGGTCGCAAATATGTTGTTGTGCTTGCTCAATACTCTTGCATGTGCCAGATGCCTTTACAGATCCATCTACCATGCTCTCATATAATAACCGCGTGTCGTGCTCGGGCCGTGGACCCATACAACTCCGTCTCACGGTTCTACAATCTTGAAGAGCTATATCACACATGGGCTGGTAGATTTGAGCCTTACCTAGACATGGCCCAATGGCCTAAGTATACCGGGCCGGTGTACTTACCAGATAGCAAGCTAATGATCGACACGAAAGGGCGAAGAGCGACTAAGCGGTTCAAGATGGACATGGACCAAGCCGATGGAGGGACAACCTTCAAGCGACCCCGTCCAAATGATGATTTTGTGGAGGAATCCGTGAAGTGTTGGAATTATGCCCTAGAGGCAATAATAAAGATGTTATTATTATAATTCTTGTTCATGATAAAGTTTATATTCCATGCTAGAATTGTATTAAGCGGAGACATTGATACTTGTGTGGTTTATGAACAACACCGTGTCCCTAGTACGCCTATGTGGACTAGCTCATTGATTAATGATGGTTAAGGTTTCCTAACCATAGACATGAGTTGTAAATTAATAATGAGATCATGTCATTGGGAGAATGATGTGATGGACAGACCCAAATCAAGCAGAGCAATTAGATCGTGTCATCGGGTTCATCTTTGCGAAGCTTTTTCTTATGTCAAATATTGTATTCCTTAGACCATGAGATAATGCAACTCCCTGGTATCGGAAGAAAGCTTTGAGGTCATCAAACATCATCCTATGAGAGGGTGATCATAAAGGTGTCTCTCAGGTGATCGGAAAGTACTTGTTGGGTTGTATGTATCGAGATGGGATTTGTCCCTCCCAAGTCGGAGAGATATACTTCGGGCCCACTCGGTAATCGATATCAACACCGCTTGCAAGCAAGTGGTTAAGGAGTTAATCACAAAGTGATATCGGATTACGGAACGAGTAAAGTACTTGCTGTGAACGAGATTGAACTAGGTATGCGGATGCCAACGATCGAATCTCGGGAAAGTAAAATATCGCGTGACGAAGGGAATATATATATGGGATTAATTGAATCCTGGCATCATGGTTCATCCGATATGATCATCGATGAATATGTGGGAGTCAATATGGGTTTCCAGATCCCGCTGTTGATTATTGATAGAAGATCATGTCTGCATATTCTCGAACCCGTAGGGTCACACACTTAACGTGTCGCGACGCTAGGATAGAATGGATAATTGGTTTATGAGTTTTTGTTCGGAGTCTCGGATGAGATCCAGGACATCACGAGAGGTTCGGAATGGTCCGGAGAATAAGATTCATATAAGGAAAAGCAGTTTTTGGATTTCGGAATTGTTTCGGAATGTTCGGTATTGTACCGGAAGGTTCTAGAAGCTTCCGGAGTGGTACCAACGTGGCCCCACTTGTCGGAGGGGGCGTGAGCCTACGAGGGAGTGCCCTGGCCGCATTGGGACAGGGGTACAAGGCCCCATAGGCCCAGCCGGCCAAGCCCTAGGGGAAACCCTAGGGAGAGCTTCTAGAAGGGGGAGGGGAAACTTGCCCCCCACTCCACCCATGTGGCCGCTGGCCCTAGGGCTTGGAGGAGGCGCAAGGGCAGACGGCCAGCCCTCTATATAAAGAGGGCAGGGGCGCACCCTCCCCCCACACCTCCTCCAACCCTAGCCGCCTACCTGCTGCCCTCCTCTCTTTCTCCCGACTGCGCGTAGGCGAAGCCCTGCCACAGAAACTCTCCACCTTCGCACCACGCCGTCGTGTTGTAGATACAATCTATCTCTCCACCCCACTTGCTGGACCGAGGAAGGAGGATACGTCGAGGTGCCGTACGTGTGCATCTCTCGGAGGCGTCGCCACTTGCGGCGTTGGATCGGATCGGATCGCGAGGAGGAGAAGGCTAGTACGACTACATCAACCACGTTCTGTTGAACGTTCCGCTGTGCGATTTCTTCAAGGGTATGAAGATCTCATGTATCCCTCTCGTTGTTTGCATCTCCTAGATTAGATCTTGGCTTTTCCCGTTCGCATCCGTAGAAAATTTTGATTTACTATGCTGCGAAACCCTTCAGTGGTATCAGACCTATATCTATGCGTAGATGTGTTTCACGAGTAGAACGCAACGTGCTTGTTGCGGGCGTTGATGTTTTCTGTTGCAAGCCTCTTGTTGTGCACTTCTTATGACGCGGGATAGTGAGATCGAAGTGGTCCAGGCCAACTTTACGCGACCTCGTTCGCGAGCCCGGCTCCGCACTTGACGTGTGGCTTGTTCCACACATGCGGCTGGTGGATGCCAGTTTCTCTCACTATAGTTGTCATGGGATTTACACCGGATGTTGGCAACCATAATATCACCGTTGTGGCTTTCCGTAGGTAAGAATCGTTCTTAGCTTGTCCAACTATCTACCAAACAACAGGTAATAGGATGTGTCCAAGGCAATATAAGGCTGCAAGGGATATCACTGGTACGAAATCTAGAGCATCGCAACACAGATAGCAATAGATCAACAGGAGGGAATAAATACTATAAAAGTAAGATAGGTAGAAAGGGGGAGATGCTCGCCTGAAAACATTGCCGAAAGATTCAACCGAAGATCGGGGCGAAGCTCACATCAACTCAACGGCCTTATCCGCGAAGAAGCAAAACACTAGAAGAAACACCGGATGCAATATTTAATACTACGGCAAAAGATCGGCATGATGCATGTATGATGCATGACATGGCAAGGTGCGATGCAATTAGGTCAATATTAAGCGGAACCGGGGTCCCGACAATTAATTAGGTGGTTCATGTTGTTTAGCTACCCCGCAATTTAAATGTTGTTTTAACATGGCAGAAGATAGCACGGGGTTCGCTACACAAATTTAAATGAGGCCGATATGAGACTAGATTTGCCCGCATATGGGCCCCATATTTAATTAAGAGGTGAATCGGCCTAAGGCCCCCAAACCACACAAATATGTATGCGAGATGAATGATTATTATGCAACAGGTTTTATACTTAGCATTTATAAAATAGGGGCTCGGGAAAAGGGGCACACATTAGGGTTCGGCAGATCTTGGGGTTCCGGGGTTCGGCAGGGTCCAGGGTTCGACGGGTTCGGGCTCGGCGGGATCGTTCTCGGATATCGGGGGTGGTTCTTGTCGCCTCCGGGAAGCAGGACTTGGGTCGGTGTCGGGGCGCATCGGATGCTTCCGGGTCGGTGCCGGTCTTGTCGGTTCAGCGGTTTCGATTGTCGGTGTCGGACTCGGGTCTCGGTACTGGAAGATCTTGGTGTTCTATGCGGTCGATCCTGCCGTTCCGGGATGGAGAACTTGTCGTCCGGGGGAGTACTTGGCGTTCCGGACTCTCGACGAACCTTGGCGTCCGAGAAGAAGATCATGTCGGTCCGCAGCGTAGATCTTGGGGAGGTTCGGCGGGGTTCAGTGTTCCGTGTCGAAGGCCTTGGCGTTCCGTGACGGTCTCGAGGTTCCGCAGTCTCCTGTGGACAGTCTTTAGCGGAACTGGGTGTGGATTATCCAGGAAGATCTTGGCGGCTTCAGATGGCCGGATCGAGCAAGCCTCCACTTGGCACCCTATCAGCACTTCTCTGGTGGCGACTATGCCCTGCTCGGGGTCATCGGAGGGCGGCGACTGGGCGATGAGGACGCGGCCAGGGCCACGCGGGGGCGACGAAGGGCGTTCCATGGCGCGCGTCTGCGAGGCGGCACCGGAGGGAAGGGAGGACGCGGCCGGCGAGCGAGGCACTGAGAGGGGGCCGGCGGCGAACGGGTGGTGCTTGGCGGCGATGCTTGGCAGGGGCGGTGGCCAGACGCGACGGCGGCGGGCCGGCGAGCTGCTGCTGCCTGGGGAGATGGCCGGCGCGAGCGGGGAGGAAGGGCGAGCGGCGGTTGCGGGCGCGCACGCGGCAGGCGGAGGCGCTGGCGGCGATGGCGCAAGCGGGCGCGCGCGCGGAAGGGGTCACCGGTGGGAGGAGGCGGGTGCAGCGCGGAGCTCGAGGTGGGGGGCGACGCCGAGGCGGGCGGCCGAACGCGGAGGAGAGGGCGGGCGGAGTGGAGGCCGCCGGCGACGCGGAGGGGGAGCGGTGCCGGGGAGGAAGCGAGGTCGGGCTCGCGGGAGGTTGGGGAGGAACGCGGTGGGGGCGGCGACGAACGGCGGTCGCGGCCGCGGGCGGAGAAGGGTGCCGGCGAGGAGATGGAGGCGAGTTCTGGGGGCGGCGCGCAAGCAGCGGCCGGCGGCGGAGGCGCTGGCCTGGCCGGAGGCGCGGAGGGTCGGGGCTAGCAGAGAGGCGGCGGTTGTCGACGGGGAGGGGAGCGGCCGCAGCGGAGGGTGGAAGGAGGCTGTGTGCGCGCGGGGAGAGGAGGGAGAAAGAAGAGGGAGCGGGGCGTGTGTCTGCGGGGGCGCGTGGTGGGGCCAGTGTGGGCCAGCAGGGAGGTGGGGATCCGGTGTGGGGAGAGTGGCTGCGTGCGTGTGTGCGTCGTGTGTGGTGTTGTGTGGTGGAGGCAGGGTGAGTGTGAGGGAGTGGGGTGAGGGGGGTTGGACAAGTGGCAGCCCGGGATAGGCTAGGGGGAAAGGGTGAGGTGAGGTGGCGGATGGCGATTGGCCAGGGTGAGGTGGAGGCTGGGTGCGGGTAGATAGGTTGGTAGGTTTAGGAATACGGGGTGGACCGATTATATTTTTCTGGGGTGGTCGTTCGGGTCATTCGGCCCGTTCGACTGCCCCACTAAAATAATATAATTAAATTATTTATTTCAACCAGCGCTTTTGCAATCCGACAGCGGACAAAACAAAATAATCCGGGGACCCGGTTTTGATGTTTGAATAAAGATGGGGCGTTTTAGAGAACAAAACGGGCTTTGCGAAAATAGTTTTATGCAACCAATGCATGATGATGACGATGCAATGCACAAATTCAACGCGATTTTCTAGTAGTGGTTTTTGCGGGATGCCACAGTCTGCGTATCTCTTTGATTCTGCTTCCAATTTCATTATATCATGCTTTATTGATTATTATTTTGATTGAACTCTCTATTCTCGTAAAGTGCGCGCATCAGGGACCCGGCAATAACTTATGTGGATACTATGTTTGCGAGTTCATTCGCAACACGATATGTGCGACGGGCCAAGCCGCACTAGAACAACTTAGACTAAGTAAACAAAGTACACAACATTATTTTATTACCATCAATTGTGTTGATTTTTATTCTTATATATATATTGACCCCATTCTTCATATATATTTAGATCGAACGGATGCGGGACCAACTCCTACCATTTGACCGCATACGAGCCATTCAAGAGGAATTGGCGGGGTTCATACTTGATGAGGTTGTCACGCCTGGCGGAGAACTCTTTAGATATCCAAAAAAATGAACGTTGTATATATGCTTGAACGTGTTTGTCTTGTACTTGATGCTTCAACGTTTATGGAGAATACGACACAATGACGATGTTTGTGTATAATAATAGTTGCTTAATTATTCATGTACTCGTATGTACCGACGACGATGTATGTGTATACCGCTCCCGATCGATTCCCCTCCCCCCTCCCCCCTCCCCGTCCCCGCCGCGCCGCAAAGATACGCCCAGAACGGGGCGGCGGCAGAACTCTGCTGCGACAGAGATTTAGGCCGTTTTCCTGCTGCGACAGAGATTTAGGTCGTTTTCCTGTCGCGGCAGAGATTTATCTCTTTTTCCTGCCGCGGCATATAACCTTTAACACCGGTTCGTGTTACGAACCGGTGTTAGAGGGGAGGCTAAGCGCTGCGGCAGCCCTACTTAGCACCGGTTCGTATAAGAACCGGTGTTAAAGGGGGGCCTCTAACACCGAACTCTCAACAGCGGTTCTATAACCGCTGTTAGAGGGTGTTCTGAACCGGTGTTAGAGGAAGTGTTCTGCACCAGTGTATACATCAATGAGACATACGGCTTGTCTAAAGGTTGACCCTCCTATGTGTGTAGCAGACTTTATTGATGAGACAACAGCATGCTGGAAGGTGGAGAAGCTGAAACATTTCTTCCTACCTATCGACATCGAAATAATCAGGGGAATACCCCTGAGTACGAGGAGACATGATGAGTTTTGGTCATGGAATTTTGAGCGCACGGGTGTGTTCTCCCTGAGATCAGCGTATAAGATGATTGTCAATATCAAGAAACATCGAGAAGCCTGGTTGAATGACACGACAACAAGATTTGATCAGAAGAAGGAGGAGGATTGCTGGGCCTCATTGTGGAAGGTAAAAATCCCGTCTAAACTACGGGTGTTTATATGGAGATTAGCAAAACAGTCTATTCTCACGGGGGATGTTCGTCGTCACCGGTGCAATATGTTGGAATTTGATGAGTTTTGGGCTGCTGGCCCATTAGACAAATTCTGAAATTCTCTTTGGCCCACTTGTGTATGACAGCATATGGCTGTGCTAATGGTGCTAAAGTTCAGTCTCATATTGCTAGTTGAAGGGGAGTTGTACCACCTTATATAGTAGCGTGTTACACCACTCACTAAGGTGTGACAAGAATAGTAGCCCTCGCCCACTCCTCCTCCGACGCCGCCCGCCTCGCCACGCCACGCGCGCGCGCCGCGGGTATCTCGCGGAGCCGAGCTTTATTTTGCTGGTTTGGAAAACTGATTATGAGTCCGAGCCCATGATCTTCCTAACCCGCACTATATAAGCGTCCGGGCTAAACCTAATCGGCACGAATCAATCCACACACGCGCCTACCTCAGAACCTTGCGCCGCCGCTTTCGTCTTCCCCATCCCGGCTTGCGGCGTGCACCGCAGATCGGGACACTAGGCCTTCGGAACCCCGCCTCTCGTGAACCTGTACGGGTGAGGGGCGATCAGGTTTTTGGGGAGCGCTCAAGACCGGACGACGACTTCTTTCCGGACGTCACCAATCTCTTCGACAACCTCAACATGGGCGACGTTGTTGCGATCGCTGCGGCTGCTATTTAGCCTACACTGTACGTGATTCTTAATTGTCTTTTACGAATTATGCTAGAGTTCTTTGTTCTAGCGTTTGGTGTAGATGTGATAAGTTTATCTCCTATAGATGTAATTTGTTCATCTACTTTGTTGATCTGCATATTTGGTTTTAGTACCGTTTGTATGATCATGCTTTATCAGTTTATTATTCGGATTAAATCATATGGATTATTGCTTATATTTCCAATAATCCAAAAACCTGATTATAGGCAACTGAATTCCATTGGTGTAGCCGCGGCTACTAGGCCGCCTCCTTTTGATGGCATGCACTATAAGAGATGGCGCAAGAGAGTAGTTCTCTGGTTTGAAAACCTAAACTGCTATAGCGCGACTCTTGGCATTTGGCAAGCCTGAAGGAGATCTTTCTGCTGAGCAGGAAGCGAACTTTAAGAAAGCCGATACCACATTTATGACGGCTTTGTTCAGTGTTCTTGGGGACAATATTATTGACCCGTATATGTCATTTGATACTGGCAAGGACGCGTGGAAAGCGCTCGAGGCCAAGTTTGGGGTCTCGGATGCTGACACTGAGTTGTATGACATGGAGCAATTCTATGACTACAAGATGGTTGATGAGCGCTCCGTCGTGGAGCAAGCTCATGAGATACAATCACTTGCCAAATAACTTGAGCAGTTCAAGTGTACCTTATCGGACAAGTTTGTAGCCGGTGGCATTATTGCCAAGCTTCCTCCCTCGTGGAGGAACTTTGATACCTATCTGAAACATAAGAGACAAGAGTTTTCCGTTACGGATCTCATTGGGTCTCTTCATGTGGAAGAGAAGGCGAGAGCAAAGGACAAAACTGCTCGAGGATTTGAGGGAGGTTCTACTGCCAATTTGGTGCAGAGAAAAAACTTCCAATCCCACAAGTTCAAAAACAAGAACAAATATGAAGGAAAATGGAAGTTCGATGGCAAGAACAAGGCCACGCACTCAACCAACTTCAAGAAGAAAAATGATAAGAGGAAAGGCTCTTGCCACGTCTATGGTGA
This sequence comes from Avena sativa, assembly GCA_916181665.1. Classification (NCBI taxonomy): domain Eukaryota; kingdom Viridiplantae; phylum Streptophyta; class Magnoliopsida; order Poales; family Poaceae; genus Avena; species Avena sativa. The sequence continues at coordinate 316,172,823 of OV702280.1, read as the reverse complement.
TCCTGGTCATTGGGCTCCTAGCTGCCCTAATCGCTTTGACAAGCGTCAACATGGGAACAGCTGCAATGCCGCTAATGTTGTTATTAGCGATACTGAGATGAAGGATGCTGGGTATGGTATTTTACCTACTATCCTTTCAGTATGTCATTCTCCTGATTGGTGGATAGACACGGGTGCTAATACACATGTATGTTCTGATATTTCCATGTTTTCCTCTTATCAGGTCTCAAGGAATTCTTCTGTGCTGATGGGAAACGGCTCACGTGCTTCTATTCATGGTGTTGGTACGGTAGATCTGAAGTTTACTTCGGGGAAGACCGTACAATTGAAGAATGTGCAGCATGTTCCCTCCATCAATAAGAATCTCGTCAGCGGATCGCTTTTATGTCGAGATGGCTTTAAGTTGGTTTTTGAGTCCAATAAAGTTGTAATTTCTAAGTATGTACAATTTGTTGGAAAGGGTTATGAGTGCGGAGGTCTGTTCCGCTTGTCTTTGTCAGACTCGTGTACTAAAGTTATTAATAATGTGTGCAATGATAATGAGTCCAATGTTTGGCATTCACGACTCTGTCATATTAACTTTGGTTGCATGACACGGCTAGCCAATATAAGTTTAATTCTAAAATTTACCACTGTCAAAGGTTCTAAGTGCCAAGTTTGTGTGCAAGCAAAGCAACCCCGCAAGTCACATACGGCTGCGGAACCGAGAAACTTAGCACCGCTAGAACTTATACATTCAGATCTTTGTGAGATGAATGGTGTGTTGACAAAAGGTGGAAAAAGATACTTTATGACGTTGATTGATGACTCCACTAGATACTTCTATGTTTATCTCCTGAAATCTAAAGATGAAGCTTTGAACTACTTCAAAATCTATAAAGCTGAGGCGGAAAACCAACTTGATCTTAAAATCAAGCGGCTAAGGTCGGATCATGGTGGAGAGTACTTTTCAAACGAATTTGATTTATTCTGTATGGAACACGGTATTATACATGAGAGGACGCCTCCCTACTCACCTCAGTCAAATGGGGTGGCCGAAATAAAGAACCACACTCTAACTGATTTGGTTAACGCCATGTTAGATACATCGGGTCTTTCCAAGGAATGGTGGGGGGAGGCGCTAATGACTGCGTGTCATGTCCTAAATTGTGTTCCTGTAAAGGATAAAACCATGACTCCATTTGAGGAATGGGAAAAGAAAAGGCTTAAACTCTCTTACTTACGAACTTGGGGTTGTTTGGCGAAAGTCAATATTCCAATACCCAAGAAGCGAAAGCTTGGACCAAAAACCGTTGTTTGTGTTTTTCTAGGATATGATTTTCATAGCATTGGCTAAAGATTTTTGATAGTAAAATCTAAGGTATCCGACATGCATGTTAGTACAATTATGGAGTCGAATGATGCGAATTTCTTTGAGGACATCTTTCCCATGAAAGGTATGTCCAGCTCATCAAATCAGGAGATGACTAGTTCATCTAGTCAGGAATTTTCTATAATTCCTGAACCCACTATGACGATAGAACACTCTGATGATCCTGTGGAGGATGACAATGAAGCTCCCAAAAGGAGCAAGAGACAAAGGACTACAAAGTCATTTGGTGATGATTTCATTGTGTACCTTGTGGATGATACTCCCACTTCTATTTCAGAAGCCTATGCATCTCAAGATGCTGACTACTGGAAGGAAGTTGTCCGAAGCGAGATGGACTCCATCTTAGCTAATGGTACTTGGGAAATCACTGATCGCCCTTATGGGTGTAAACCTGTAGGATGTAAATGGGTGTTTAAGAAAAAGCTTAGACCTGATGGTACTATTGAAAAGTACAAGGCACGTCTTGTGGCCAAGGGTTATACCCAAAAGGAAGGTGAAGACTTCTTCGATACCTACTCACCTGTAGCCAGATTGACCACTATACGAGTACTACTTTCCTTGGCTACCTCACATGGTCTTCTCGTTCATCAAATGGACGTTAAGACAGCTTTTCTAAATGGAGAGCTAGATGAGGAAATTTATATGGAGCAGCCTGACGGATTTGTAGTAGATGGTCAAGAAGGAAAGGTGTGTAAGTTAGTGAAGTCTTTGTATGGTCTTAATCAAGCTCCTAAGCAATGGCATGAGAAGTTTGAAAGAACTTTAACTGCTGAAGGCTTTGTTATAAATGAAGCTGACAAATGTGTGTACTATCGCCATGGTGGGGGCGAGGGAGTTATTATGTGTCTCTACGTTTATGACATATTGATATTTGGGACCAACCTCGCTGTTATCGAGGAGGTCAAAGAGTTCCTATCTCGCTGCTTTGAGATGAAGGACTTGGGAGTGGCTGATGTAATTTTGAACATCAAGCTACTAAAGGATGACAATGGTGGGATTACACTGCTTCAGTCTCACTATGTGGAAAAGATATTGAGTCGCTTCGGGTATAGCGACTGCAATTTTTCTCCAACGCCTTATGATACGAGTGTGCTACTTTGAAAGAATCGAAGGAATGCTAAAGATCAATTGAGATATTCTCAAATCATTGGCTCGCTCATGTATTTAGCCAGCGCTACTAGACCTAAAGTCTCCTTTGCTATAAGCAAACTGAGTCGATTTATGTCAAATCCTGGAGATGATCATTGGCATGCTCTTAAAAGAGTTTTGCGCTATTTGATCCACTATACTGGGTATCCACGGGTACTTGAGGGTTATAGTGATTCAAACTGGATATCTGATGCTGATGACATTAAGGCCACAAGTGGTTATTTGTTTACACTTGGTGGTGATGCTGTTTCCTGAAAGTCTTGCAAGCAGACCATCTTAACAAGGTCAACAATAGAAGCAGAACTCACAGCATTAGACATAGCCACTGTTGAAGCAGAGTGGCTTCGTGAGCTCTTGATGGACTTACCTGTGGTTGAAAAACCAATACCCGCCATCCCGATGAACTGCGATAATCAAACTGTGATCGTCAAAGTAAACAGTTCTAAGGATAATATGAAGTCATCAAGGCATGTGAAGAGGAGATTGAAATTTGTCAGGAAACTGAGAAACTCCGGAGTTATTGCGTTGGATTATATTCAAACATCTAAAAACCTGGCAGATCCCTTCACAAAGGGATTATCACGCAATGTGATAGATAATGCATCGAGGGAGATGGGTTTGAGACCCACGCTATGAGTTGATCCCAGTGGCAACCCACTCTATGTGATCGGAGATCCTGTGAATTAGAGATGGTAGACAAGATTTTGGTCAGCTGAGAGGAGAGTATCCCCATATTATATTTACATCTCTATAAAGATGCAATACTCTCTTAATCTGCATGGCAGGTTGATATTTATCTTAATGTGTTTCAAGTGGCTTTTTATAAGCGGAGATGTTGTCCTGCAGAACATCTCTTGAGGAACACACCTATGTGAGTCTGACTGTCAAACATCGCAGTCCGTGAGAGTTGGGTGCTCTCTAATAAACTCATGAAAGGCCCTGGAGTATGACGCATAACCTCCAAACCGCGGGGAAGTCGACGGTAGCCCTGTACCGGTCTAGATTTTGTGTGAAACTAGCGCGCAGAAAACTTGTAGTTTAAGGCATAGTCCACTATTCAAGTTGCTAGCTAGTGTAGCATGGAGTTTAACGTGGAAGTTCAACTTAACAGTCTCCACTACACACTGGTATATAAAACAATGTTCTAGAAGAAAAAGTGATGTGATGTGCCAATAAAACTTTGCGGGGGATTGTTGGAATTTGATGAGTTTTGGGCTGCTGGCCCATTAGACAAATTCTGAAATTCTCTTTGACCCACTTGTGTATGGCAGCATATGGCTATGCTAGTGGTGCTAAAGTTTAGTCCCACATTGCTAGTTGAAGGGGAGTTGGACCACCTTATATAGTAGAGTGTTACACCACTCACTAAGGTGTGACAAGAAGAGTAGCCCTCGCGCACTCCTCCTCCGATGCCGCCCGCCTCGCCACGCCACGCCACGCCTCGCCTCGTCACGACGCGCGCGCACCACATGTTGCGGGAATCTCGTCGAGCCGAGCTTTATTTTGCTGGTTGGGAAAACTGATTATGAGTCATTAATGGACGCGTTAATTACAGCCGTTTCCAGTTTTTTATGGACATAGACTGTTACCGACTCAGACGTGGGCTGAGCCCACGATCTTTCTAACTTGCACTATATAAGCGTCCGAGCTAAACTTAATCGGCACCGAATCAATCCACACACGCGCCTACCTCCAGAACCTTGCGCCGCCGCTTCGGCTTGCGGCGTGCACCGCAGATCGGGACAGTAGGCCTCCGGAACCCCTCCTCTCGTGAACCTGTACGGGTGAGGGGCGATCAGGTTTTTGGGGAGCGCTCAAGCGCGACTACTGACAACTACGACGTCGTCCAATGACGAGTTTCCGGACGTCACCAATCTCTTCGACAACCTCAACATGGGCGACGCTGCTGCGACCGCTACCGCTGCTATTCAGCCTACACTGTACGTGATCCTCAATTGTCTTTTACGAATTATGCTAGAGTTCTTTGTTCTAGCGTTTGGTGTAGATGTGATAGGTTTATCTCCTATAGATGTAATCTGTTCATCTGCATATTTGGTTTTAGTATCATTTATATGATCATACTTTATCAGTTTATTATTCGGATTAAATCATATAGATTATTGCTTATATTTCCAACACGATATGGTGCCTGATTCCGCTTGTGGGATCTGCGCTGGAGCGGACGCGTCATTTCCTGATTGAGTGTACAATGTCCAGATGTTTCCGGGCATTGGTGCCGCAAGAAATTAAAATATGGATGTTTATTTAAGAAGGCTATGTAGCCGCAACATCTGGTCATTTATTGTGCTCGCTCTAAAAGACTTAACCGGATATGAGGAAGTATTACTAGGTCTATTTGATTTATAGGATAGGAAAAATAAAATAATAAAAAACATACGATTGCAATGTCATGCCCACATCAATCCTATAGAAACTCACATGCAACAAAGTTTGTTCGACATGAGCTCACATCGTCACTAAGAAAAGAAGATCTATTTAAAAGAAGATCTATTTCAACAGAGATCACTCAAGAAAACTAGATCCGATCGGTTGCCAGCCTCCACTCCCCCATCCAACTATCTAATACTTGGAGGTTTGGAACATCATCCAGGACACTCAACTCGACCCTCTCCATTCGGACACCATCAGATGGACCTTGACCGCTGACGGAGTGTACACCGCTAGCTCGGCCTACCACGTTCAAATTCAATTGCCGCTTTCCCAGATTCAAGACCTAAAAAATCTGGTTGGCCCATGCCGAACCGAAATCCAAATTATTCTCCTGACTGGCTCTCCACGGGAAGCTACTCACCGCTAATACGCTGACAATCAGAGGACACTCTAACGATCCAACCTGCCAGTTTTGTGGCTCGGCACCGAAAACTGTCGTCCATCTCTGCAAAGATTGTCCCTTCACAACAACGATGTGGGACACAACACAATCCTGGGATAACGATGCTACGGAAAGCCATGCCAATCTTTCCTCTCCATTTCTAGATGGTGGGATAGCCTGATTAAAGGAAAGACGACTTTTGAATAAAACTGTCTCAGCGAACATATTCTATAGGTTATGTGAAATACTTGGAAAGAACGCAACAGACGAATTTTTATAGGCGGACGCATGACATGCATCGAGGTGACTTTAATTGCTAGAGACAACATTCTCCCGAGATCGAGTGCTTAGCCTGCGCATGGGTTGGCTATCCCAGCCCAACCAGATTAATTTGGTTCTTTTATGGTTTTTTTTAGCATGTTTACATCTTAATTTAAACACGTCTTACTGCGGATGCCTTGCCGGCTGCTTAAAAAAAATTGTTCGATCCATAATAGAAAACATAATTCTAAGAAAAAGGTCTCGGTAGATGTTACACTTCCTATGCAATCTAGTGCAAAGGTTTTTCTAGAAAAAATTTCTATAGGAATCAATCCTACAAATCAAATACGTATTTATTATAGATTTTTTTTATAAAGTTTAATATTTTGCAAATCCTTTGAATCAACGGACCGATATCTGGAAAAAAGGGGCAATATGGCGCAGACCAATGGCAACATGAGTCTGCTGCAAGTTGCCAATTTGCCATCCTACCATCAGTTGGAAAATTCGACAGCTCCCATTCAGTCGTGTCAGAGAACAGGATTTAGGACGTCCGCTCGGTACATTGCGAAAAAAAAGGCATTGTTACCTCTTCGTTGCCCGTCCAGCGAGCCTCGGCCATGGCCGCCGCCGCCGCCACCTCTGGTTCCACCGCAATCGTGTCTGCACTCTCCGCCCACATATCCGCCGGACGCCTCTTTGCGGCCCTAGACATCCTCACTCCTGCTTGGTCCTCTTCCTCGATTCCTTCCTCTCTCTACGCATCCCTCCTCCACTTGGCCACCTCCCACCGCTCCCTCTCTGCCGCCCGCCGTGTCGCAGCCCACTTTGCGGCCTCCTCCTATTCCCCCTCCACCTCCCGATCCCCATCAGTCCCCACCTTCCTTTTGAACCGCACAATCGAGTCTCTTGCTGCCTGTGGCGGCCTCGCCGACGCGCGGGAGCTGTTTGAGTTAATGCCGCGCCGGGACGGTGGTTCTTGGAATGCTATCATCTACGCTTCCTCCCGCGCCGGAAACCCCACTGAGGCACTCTCCCTCTTTTCTGATATGTACTCCCTCGGCGTTCGCCCCAACGATGTTACAATGGCTTCAGTTCTCGCATGTTGTGCCGAGTGCCTCAACCTGGGTGGCGCCCAGCAGCTCCACGGTCTTATATCAAAGCGGGACTTTCAGTCCAACGTCATTCTTGGTACCGCACTGGTCGATGTGTACGGGAAGTGTCTGTTGCTTCCACATGCGAGGCAGGCATTTGATGCCATTTCGGAACCTAATGCCATTTCATGGAATGTCATTATCCGGCGTTATCTCCTCGCTGGGATGGGGGATATGGCGGTTGACATGTTCTTCCGGATGGTCTGGGCAGGAGTTAGGCCGCTTGTTTATACTGTTTCACATGCAATTAGTGCTTGCCGGGATAACAATGCGCTTAAAGAAGGCCGGTGCATACACACTTTTGTGCTCCGACATGGGTATGAGCACCACGTGCATGTGCAGAGCGCAGTCGTGGATCTTTATGCCAAATGTGGTGCCATTGATGCAGCCCAAAGGCTCTTCAACTTGGCACCAGTGAAGGACATGGTAATATCAACTTCAATTTTGTCTGGGCTGGCTTCTTGTGGGAGGATTGATGATGCAAAGAGAGTGTTCCATGGGATGGAAGAGCGCAATCTAGTGTCCTGGAATGCTATGTTAACTGGTTATATCAGGTCCAAAGATCTGACTGGTGCTTTGCATTTGTTCCAGCAGATGAGGAAGGAGACAAAGGAGCTTGATGCTGTTACGCTTGGTTCTGTGCTCAATGCTTGTACTGGGCTTCTTGATATTGGGAAAGGTGAGGAGGTTCATGCATTTGCTTTCAAGTCTGGTTTGTTCAGTTACCCTTTTCTGAAGAATGCTCTTGTGAGGATGTATTCCAAGTTCGGATGCCTGAGTAGTGCAGAACGGCTTCTCCTATTCGAGATGGGATCAGAGAGAGACATATACTCCTGGAACTCGCTTATCTCAGGTTTTGAACGCCACACCATGAGTGAAGTAGCTCTAGCTGCACTGAGTGAGATGCAATTGGAGGTAACTCCTAACAACTCCACGTTGAGCTCGGCGCTGGCAGCCTGTGCCAACATTTTTCTGCTTAAGCATGGCATGGAGATTCATGCATACGTTTTCAGAAACGGCTATGAGATTGACGATATACTGCGAAGTGCACTGGTTGACATGTACTGCAAGTGCAGGCTGTTCGATTATGCCATCAGGGTATTCGAGGCAGAACCATCTCGCGACGTCATCCTGTGGAATTCGATGATCCTGGGATGTGCTTACAGTGGCGAAGGTGAGTACGGGCTTGAATTGTTTGATGAAATGCAGAAGCAGGGTATGAAGGCAGACTCTGTCACTTTCCTCGGTGCATTGGTTTCATGTATCAGCGAGGGGCATGTTGGGTTGGGAAGGAGTTATTTCACTCGGATGACTGATGAATCCATCGTTCCTCGCATGGAGCACTATGAATGCATGATTGAGCTGTTGGGCAAACATGGACACATGGTTGAGCTCGAGGAATTTGTGGACCACATGCCGTTTGAGCCAACAACTCCAATGTGGGTAAGGATCGTCGACTTCTGCAAGGAGTATGGGAGTAGGAGATTGAGTGAGCGGGCTGCCAAGTGCATCAATGACAGCAATCCCCTGACACCTGTCCGATATGAAGCCACTCCAGACTAGGAGTGCAGTGATGGTGGCAGTGTAGAGTCCAAGCCATTTGTTAGCTCTGAAGAAGAACCGAGTCATCGACTAACAGGTGGCTGAGCTGAAATGCTTAATTGCCGAATCAAGGAACAGATTCCTTAAGGATTTTCAGCTGCTTGCGAGATCAGTGTTGACAGGACCACCCAAAGACAAGGGGTTGAGCTGAACACCGAGCTTGGTTTTTCTGTATATGACAGATAATAACACGCCCTCGAGGCTTCCTCTTAGCTGACCGATGAGCATGAATTGGAGCTCAGTTTGGCGACAGACCCAGTATTGTAGTATCACTGAAGTGCCGTTCTGAGTTACTGACCTGAAGTTGCATGATTCTTCTGGCGGTCACAAGGCAGTCACATTGTTCTATGTCTTTTCTGCATATGTGGTCTGTCTATGTTCAGTGTTGAGACTTCCTCTCTACGGTGACAGCTCTCTGCCGTTGAGGAAGTTGTAAAGTACTTATTTGTAAAAGAAAGCTGTATAGTACCTGTTCCACATAATTAATTTATTATCTAAACATTCTTAATACGCGATAGAGAAAAAAAAATACTCCTTCCGACCCATATTAGTTGACTCAAATTTGTCTAGATTTGGATGAATCTAGACACTATTTAGTATATAGGTTCATCCAAATTTTAACAAATCCAAGTCAATTAATATGGGAACTTAGTTTTGTTGAGAGAAAACAGAAATAAGAGAAACTAGGATGCTCAATCTTTGGCCTGTTTATAGCCCCAGGAATTCTATAACCCCTCCGATCCATATTAATTGACTTTGATTTGTCAAAATTTGAATAAACCTATATACTAAATAGTTTCTAGATTCATTTAAATCTAGACAAATTTGAGTTAATGGCCGGAGGAAGTACTTTTTTTTTGTAGGAAGTGAACTCTTTCAAAATATTCAATTTTAGATGAGACGGTTTTGACCACTGAACATGATATTAGGAAGTGTACTTGCCTCTCCGAACTAGCCTAGTGTTCTGGCGTGTCGTGTATTCATTGTTCCCTGCATGGCGTGGTCTTTCCTCCCCACCGCTTCTCTGTTCCTCCCCACCATTTGAGAGTCTCTTGAGAGCTCCCGGGTAGGGCTGCAAGCGGGGCGGGTTTGCGGGCAGCTATTTGGCTAAGCTCACCTACACACAGCAGAAATTTCCAATAGCTACACATAGTACAAATTGTACTAACCATCTCAGTTTTGCGGGCTTAAGCGGGCCCGCACCTGCAACCCTACTCCCGGGCCAAACCCGAGCCCTCCCCGGCTGCTATGATGGCGAAGGGACGGAGCCCGTGTAGGTAGTACTAGGAGTAGGCTTCGGGCTGTAGTTCTAGAGGTACTAGTAGTTAGAGTGTTGTTCGGCCTTGTGCCACGGTTTAGGGTGCTCCTGATGCTGGCGAGCTGCATCCGGGAGGTGATCTTCCTTGGCTTGTCCGTCGTGCTCCTGCGGTGGGAGGTGACGCTTGGAGGGGAGGAGAAAAGATCCTATGTTAATAAGCTCGTTGGACCACCAGATCTGGTGGTTTCTGGCAGGCTCGACGGTTGCTTTGCTACATCCGGCTCTGCGGTCCATGCTTCTCGTGGCGGCGAGGAGGAAACCAGGTCAGCTGGTGGTGGCGGCTTGCCATCGATTCTGCGGCAAGGGGTCTGACGTAGGGAACGACTGCTTCCGGCCAGCGTCTGTAGGGTGATTTCAAGCTCCAGGCCTTGATGTCATTTTAGAGGCTCTTCGGCTACAACAGAGCGGGCTCCCTCCTCACCCTCCAAAGTGCTTTTGTCCCCGGCGACGGTGAGAGTGACTGCGCGGTGGTTTGTGTTCACGGTGGAGAAGGAGTTGCTGACCTCCATTGCTTTTCCAGATTTCTTGCTGAGGTCCTTAGTGCAAAATATAGTGGCTTGTTTGTATTTCTTTCTTTCTTACAGTCCCCTTATGTAAAATGTACTCTCGCCGCTTTGACTTAATGAAAGTTCTCGGTCCTTTCGGACCGACCCCTCTATTAAAAAAAAGCTCCAAGAAGAGTAGTATTCAGTATTGCCCTTTAGGGCATCTTCATCGGGCTAACCCAAGCCGTCCCTGTGTGTCTGAACTCGTCCGAGCGGACCGACAAACAGGTGCGCGGCGGCTCAGCGAGGCAATCCATCCGAACATATGCGCGCGGATCAACCCATTCATGCATCAAATCTGGGCCTCGCTTGGGTCGCCCCGGACAACGCGCTTGTCCTCCCTTTACCTTTGGCGGTCCCTCCTGCCAGTGACATAGAAACCACATCACTTCTTCCTCCAAAAAAGCTCTCACAAATTTTCACTGGCGGGAGCGGGAGGGAATGCGATGGATCTCACTACCATAGTTGATGTTGCGCCCTCCGGCGTTACCGTCGCCAAGAAGCGCGGCCGGCCGAAGAAGCTCGACAAGGACCTGACGGCGGAGGAGCAAAAAGTTGAGTCGGGAAAGCGCGCTGGCCGGAGGTTGGCGGCACTAGCTAGACTCGTCGCTACCAGGATCAAGAAGGAGCGCCTAAAGGAGAACGAGCGCTTCCTTGCCATCCAGAACAGGGTCAACGCCAAAGAGCTAGCCGTGAGTGCTGTCAAGCACGCCGTCAACATGATCAGGCAGGAGGTCGTGACCACCGCTTTCGACGGCGCCGTCTGTTTTGATGGCGCCATCGATCTTCCCGGCCTGGCCATGGCCGACACATCCTCTACCAAATCTGTCACTTCCACACCTAGCGGTCGGCCACCAGGTCAGCGCAGTGATACGTCGATAACGTATCTATAATTTTGATGTTCCATACTTGTTTAGTATCTACTTTGCTTTGCTTTGTCTATACTTTGAGGTGTTTTTATATGTTTTCTGGTACTAACCTATTAACAAGATGCCTGTAACAGCCCATGTTTGTAATATATGTACTCAGTACTTAAGCATTGCATGCATCTTTTTAAATCATCCAAGTAATGCATGTGATCAAGGGTGTGAACCAAAGTACACATGCAAAACACTAAACCCTAGTCCTTTCCCCTTTCTCTTTGAAACTACCTTCAAATGGTGTTTAAATTTTGAAAAACACAAAACAATTGGAGCCCAAGTTGGTATAAAAGGGCCCACAATATTTTACATATTCCACAAAAGCCATTGGTATTTCTGAAATACCCAAAACATGTTTGAAATTGAAAATACAAAACAGATTTTGAAAACAGAAAAAGGAAAAAAGTTTTGGTTCAAAAAAAATGAGGAGAAGCCGAACCAGGCCGGCCCAGATCTTATTCCTCTCCCTATGCAACCTTTCCTGCAGCCCAGCGGTGGCCCATGTCAGCCCACCCGGGGCCCAGGAGAAGGCCCGTACCCCTTCGACGTCATCTTCTTCCTCGTGACGCGAAGATGCTCGGTGGCTCGCCGCCGGCCACCCGATGTCGCCGCGCGCCAAGATCAGCGCCGCGGCCCCCGGTGAAGGATAAGAACCGCGCGCACGCCCTCCTCTCAACCCTATCCTCTCACCTCCCTCGCGCGCTCTCTCTCTTCCTCTGGACCGCGCCAGTTTGAACCCTAGCCGCCATGGCCGCCGGCTAGCCGCAGTTGTCGGCCTCCCCGAGCCCATCCGACACCGCCATCAGCTTCGCCTCGCTTCGCTTCGTCCTCCTGCAGAAGGAATCGACAAGGGGCGCCGGGATTTGTCGCCATCGATCGCTTCCTCTCCGACTCCGACGTGCTCAGTCACACGCCTCGCCGCCGCTCCGGTCACCGCCTCGCCTCGCCGTCGACACCAATCGCCTTGGGGTGAGCTCCTGGTGCTCAAGGCACCCTCCTTTCCCCCTCTAGCCCGTTGTGTCGCGCCCGCGCCGTAGAGCAGAGAGCACCGCCGTTGTTCGTCATCATGCAACCCACTCCGGCGACCATTCCCTAGCGGCGCCGCCCTGTTTAGGTTCGTGGTGACACCCTGGTTCGATTAGGCCTATCTACGCGTCCCAAATCGCCCCCTAGCGCCGCCTGCCGTCGCCTTCTTGCCGTGCACCGGCGAGCCCCGTGTGGCGCCACGGTGGCTTGCCTGCGTGGCCCAGGCCCACCCGTCAGCCCCTCTGGCTAGAGCTAGCCCCGGTGAGAAACGCCATGAGCCCTTTTCGCGTGTGTAGCTGCTGAGGTGGCCAAGGGCCCACCTGTCTGTGTCTGTGGCTAACCCAGCCTGGGTGTAAAAAGGATTTCCAGATTTATTTAATTTAAGAAATTTTTTAAGAATTTTAGAAATTGTTTGAATATTGTAAATTCAATAACTTTTAATCTGTAATTCAGGAAAATACAAATAATATATCAAAATGTTCAAAAAAAAGAGAACTATCTAACTAATCTATAATCATGCATTGTTCAACAACTTTTATGACAAGTTTAATTAGAGAACTAAATCAACCCCTCTCATGTGTTTCTGGAGTTTCCCGAATTAGGGTTTTCAACCCTCGAAACCTAGTTTAAATTGCCGAGCATGTTTTAGGGTTTCATTTCAATGCAATTCAACTTGTCATATCATCATCTTTGTTTGAGCATTGCATCGATGCCATGTCTTGATTGTCGCCTTTGTTTCCGGTATTGGTTCTTTGCGATAGGATCCGAACCTGAAGCTGAAGTCAACAACACCGAAGATCCATACCTGTCTACTGACGGACAAGGCAAGCATAGCATCTCATTCTGAACCTATGTTTTACAAAGTATATTACTTTCTCGTTATGATGCACACGATTCCAATGTGGTCTTTTGTCAGTAGCTAGTGTTACCTATCTGCTGCACTGTTTCCCTTTTGTAGCCTTATACTCCTGATCCACTGCTCCTAGCATACCTAGGTCTGGCATGTGAGCGTTGTAGAGCTTTTGTTACCGACAGCTTAGCCAAGCATAGAAACAACGTCTGATCTATTCAAGGATGAACCAGAGGTGCCAAGGAAGGTAGTGAGGTAGGAGTTGGTGACATCATCAGAGGAGTTAACTAATCATGCTAAGGCGTGTATGGGAGGCCACATTGGGTGTGGTAGTTGTAGTCACATGCTCGCCACCACTAGGAACTGAGTTCTTGCCTTTGGAACCGAGACGAGCGTACAGCCACACGGGGCCTGGACAACCCCTCGACTGACTAACTTGCCTAGTAGATTCCATGAGTCACATAGTTCGGGCTTTCCATTTGGCATACGCATTAAAACGTTTTCGAAAGAGGAGGTGATGGAGGTGCATCATAACAGGTAGGGAAGCGTGGCCGCGGTTGCTTGGGGTCGATGGAGCCCCTGGTGAACCAACCTCTCCTCACATCTTTAAGTACCGGCTTCGAGATTTGACCCGTTACGGCAGAATCATACTTATTGCGTGACTCATGGTCTCGGGGAAAGCAAGGTAAAGGTCGTGGTCAACCACCCTCTGCCGGCCTTCCAAGGAAGAGGGCTAATAATATTTGGCATTAAGAGTCGGTTGGTACATGTGGGTAAAGTTGTACACCCCTGCAGGGTATTAATCTTTTCGAAAAGTCGTGTTCACGGTTATGAACGCTTGGTGACCAGATTCTAAGATCATAGATAACTTTAACCATTATAAAACTTATTGATCCACGTGTGCTTAAGGATTCTTCCTCTGGGTCGAGGAGGTGATCCTAGATAGGATGTTCTGATGAAGCTGGTGGTTACCAAGATGAGATGAACAAGATGAAGAAGTCGCTACCTCATCCTTTTTTAAAAGATCCTGAGTAGACGAGCCTCTTCTCTCTCTTATTTACAAATAAATATTGCTTTCCGCAAAATAAAATCCAAAGAAAGCCTTTCTAGCCAGAGCATGTAGATACTAGGTTATCTGTCTTGCGGGGTACATTCTCATACTCAGCCTTGCGCCATTGTTGTTTTTCTACAGAGGATCTGGTTGCAACTGAAGGTGGCTTCTACGTTGACATCGACGAGTAGTTGGGGGTCCCAGGTAGTAGCCTGAGGACTATGGGATGGACGTCACTTTTGTTAATGGCCTCTTAGGCCTTTTGCTAAGTTGTTGTGTAGAACAACATAATTTGCTTTCGCTGTGTGATGTAATGTTGGGTCTTTGACCTCTGGTTTGTAATAACTCTAATATCTCACTCTGCTAAGAGTTTAAACTTATGCTGTTGAATCCCTGTGTTCTATAATGTTACCAAATCATACTGTGATCTTCCATGTTTGGGAGTTGAACTTATCTTAGATGGTGATCTGAGGTTAGTTTAACCCTGAACCCGGGGGGTGCTACAATTCCACAGTGCCAGTTGCCTGTTTTCTTCTGTTTTTGGTACCAAAAAGCCAAGAAAAGTTCCGCTGCGCCGCCGCCACCGAAGGGGAGATTCAGGGGACAGAAAGTCTCTATTCCGGCACCCTATCGGGACGGGGAATTGCCACTGGAGCCATCTCCATCGATCTCCACCACCATCTCCATCACCGTTGCTGATTCCCATGATGAGGAGGGAGTAGTTCTTCCTCGAGGCTAAGGGCTCTACCGGTAGCTATGTGTTCATGTCTCTCCCTATGCATGATCTTGTTGTGGTCATGAGCTTTGTAATCAAGTAGATCTACTCTGCTACTCAAGTGCTTCAATAGATCTGTGCTCTCCCCATGTGTGTGAAAGTGATAGTGTGCACGCCATGGTGGCACTTAGGCTAGAGTCTACATAAATACTCATTGTGCTTTAATAGATCTATGCTTTTCCCCACGTGCGTAAAAGTGACAGCGTGCACACCGTGTGTGGCACTTAAGCTAGGTTACATATATATTTATCATGAGTATATTTGGAGTTGGATGTCTTTATGAAATTGTTGTGTTTGTTGGAACCATCTAGCGCTCAAGGTGACAGTGTGGGGTTATCTAGATGGGGAAGGCGGACTTTCAGGTGTGATTTTATAAGCCTACCATGGATTACAGTGTCCAACCGGAGAGTAGTTAAGAGTAGTATTATGAAGAGAGGATATTTATATGAGAGAGTGTTCACTAGTGAAAGTATGATCCCTAGGCCTTGTTCCTAAACATTGAAACACCGTTTGCATCTAGATATATTGCATGTTTGCTTGCTTCCTTCTTGTTTCCTTTAGTCTTTAACTCATCGTCAAGCTATTTTCTGGCATAGTTACCGCTTGTATTTCACTATCTCTTCGCCGAACTAGGGAACATATACACCTGACAAGTGTATTGGGTGTGTTGGGGACATAAGAGACTTATTGTATCTTGATTGCAGGGTTGCTTGAGAGGGATACCTTTGACCACTTCCTCCCTGAGTTCGATAAACCTTGGGTAATCCACTTAAGGGAAACTTGCTGCTGTTCTACAAACCTCTGCACTTGGAGGCCCAACAACTGTCTACAAGAATAGAAGTGCGTAGACATCAAGCTATTTTATTGCGACGTTGCCGGGGAGGAAAGGTAAAAGGCACTCACACACGTTACCCCATGGCAACATCAAGCCAGAAAGCTATTTTCTGGCGCCGTTGCCGGGGAGGAAAGGTAAAAGGCACTCACACACGTTACCCCACAGCAAAAGCAAGCCAGTAAGTTATTTTTTGGCACCGTTGCCGGGGAGGTAAGGTAAAAGGTACTCACATCCTCCGGTGTGAGTGCTCGAAGTTATTTCCTTTAGATTCTGCAATCTTTCCTTTTTGTTTCTTGTTTTCACTAGTTAGGCTTAATGGAAAACAACAACAAAATTAGAGAGCTTTATAGTGTTTATCTTGAGTTAGGACATGAAGTGTTTGAAGAGAAAATTAAAAAACCTATGGAACTTTATTTGCATGCTAATAGAAATGTTATTAGTATGAATTCTTTGGACACCATTATTGCTAATGCAATGGAATTGTCTAAGCTTGGGGAAGCTAGTTTTTATGAAAATGATCTTTTTAGTTCCCCAGTTTTGGAAGATAGCTATTCTATTGCTTATGATGATACCAAACCTCCAATTTATGATGATTACAATGATGAGTATGATATTTTCAGTCCACCTACTATTGAGGAGAAAATTAATTGTGATTACAATATGCATCCTATATTTGATGATTATGGTGATGAGAATAGTAATGATAGCTATTTGTTGAATTTGCTCCCACTATGATTAATAAGGATGACTATGCCTATGTGGAGAGTAATAATTATTATATGCATGTGGCTCATGATAAGAATGTTTTATGTGATAGTTATATAATTTTATTCATGATGCTAATGATAGTTATTATGAGAGAGGGAAACATGGTCTTATGTATCTCAACAATATTAAGTTTCCACTCTTTATGTTGAAAGTCTTGAAGTTGCACTTGTTTTGATTTCCTATGCTTGTTGTTTTGTGACTTCATGACTTGTTTCTTTACAAGATTCATTTTCATAGGAAGTGGGTTAGACTTACATGTGTTTTGAATTTGCTTCTTTATGCTCTCTTTTACTTCAATTCATATTTCTTATGTGAGCATCTTCTCAAACTATCAAGCCTAACTTAAAGGCGTTAAAGAAAAGTACTTGTTGGGAGATAACACAAGAGTTTTATTGAGTCTTGGAAGTTATTACTTCAGTAATGACCTCTCCTTATCCTTTTTATTTGCTTTTTGTGCCAAGAATAACCTCTAATGAGAGGGAAGTAAGATTTGGGGAGTTGCTGTCCCGAAACAGATTATTGTGCTCCACCGTAAAAATTTGTGAGAAATCTTTGTAAGTCGGATTGAGCTGATATTTTCTAAGTAAATTACCCAGTATGTTAGCTAACTTTCGTTAGTTCAACACTTTTTTATTTGGGAAACAGAAGGTCTTCAAAAAAATCGGTTTCTACCTGCTGGTCTGTTTTGACAGATTTCTGCCATTAATTGCATTTGCTTCTTATTGATTCCTTTTTGGGTTCTTTTTGGGAAATTGAGATTTTTGAGAGAAATACAGTAGCTTGTGTTTTTAGTGAAAGTTTTGTTGTTATAAATCTAAACCCAAATGTCTATTATCTTTTGAATACACTAATGTTGCTAATGAAGATTGTGTGAAGTTTTGTATAAAGGAATTTTTTTAGGTGTAGAGAAAGAATGATGTAATGAGATGAAGAATGGACAAAAGCTCAAGCATGGGGATGCCACCCCGTGTCACCCCAAGAAATATTCAAGAGGTACAAGCGTCAAAGCTTTGGGATGCATCCCCTTCTTCATGAATAAAAATCTCAGGTCTTTCTAGACACTTCGTTTTTATTGTTTCATGCACAGTTGTGTTGTTCTTGGAGCGTCTTAGTTTTCGTTTTTTCTTTTATTTAGTTTGGTTTGCTTGAATAAGTTGGTTGTATCACATCACACTTATTTTGGAGAGAGACACGTTCTGTTTTCATTGCCTAGAACACTCTAGTTTTCACTCTTATTGTCTTGTGAGTGTTCACCTTTGCTAGCACTGCGTTTAGTTTTAGTTTTCTTATGATTTAAGCTTAGAACTTTTTAGTTCTTCTTTGTAGATTGGTGAGACACACTCACTGGTCTTTATTGATTATTATCTTTGTGAGTTGTTTCAAATAAGTCGATTGGTGTTGGAAAATAGTAGGAAGCTTTATGCTTAAGTGGTACAAAAGGGAGCTTGTTTTGACTGTGACTTAGGCTTTATCATGTCATTCTAGGTGTTATTTTGACCTTATGCTTAGTGATTATTGTTGTAGCATGACTTGTTCCAAACAATTAGGATTGCTTAATATGCCTTGAAAGAATCATGCGTTGTTTTAGCATACAAAAGCATGGTATTGTGGTATTCTCCTTTGATGCTTTGTTTGGGTTGACTTGGCACATGCTCACACCATTATATGACTATGAACCAGTAACCTTAGCCTCTATAATCATTTAGTTCTTAACTTGTAGAACCACTTTATGCTTTGATTAGTAATGTTTTGTCGCTCTGCATGATTATGGCCATTATTTCTCTCTTAGTTGGTTGCTCCTAGTCTTTTGCTAGCCTCCACTTGTATGAGTAAGCTCTACTCATGCTTCCAACCCCCAAGAAACCAAGTTATTCCAAAGTGTCCACTATAAATTCCTATGCATGGTGTGTTACACCATTCCAAGTATATTCTTGTTTTCAGCTATCTTCCAATTAAAAAGTATTTTGTTATGGGAAAACTTAGTGATTAAAGCTCTCACGAACTTGATGTCACACTTTATATTCTTTCCCCCTAATAAACTTGAACCATTGTGTCATCTATGTTGTATATTCTTGCACTTATACGTTGGAATTAGCAGAACCATGTTGTCATGGGTAACGTTTTCAACATTGCACTTGTACTTACACATAGTTGATATCATGCTATTTTGTCTATGGATGTCGCCGGTGTGAAATAAAAAGAGAACTTGTAAGTCCATGGAGTTATGTATTTTGTGTTAGAGAAACCTACGGGCCGCTAGCCTAAGCCATGCCTAATCATGGTGGAAACTTGCAGCATCACCATAATGAGCAATTTGTGAAGCATCCTTAATAAAAACCTATGTAAATAGCAAATAAAAAGATCGCTGAGATGCTCATTGTCTGCTTGCCTTGTCATTTTGGTTATGGGATAGCTCATGTACCATGTGCAAGGGGTATCCCGTTGGCGGTTCTCTATGATACACATGTACTTACTATGACAAGAACTTAAAGGTGACTAAAGTTGAGTAGCATGCGGTGCGGCCCTCGTATTCAAGGGACATGAGATTGCCAACTTATACTTTGTCAAGCATATACTCCATAGTTTGTTCACTTTAACCTTAATCATTTCAAGATGCTTATGATATGGGCAATGAGGGCTGAAAGCTAACAAGTACCATAATTTTTGGAAGCTCTTTCTGAAACTTAAAATCCGTGCTTCCCTTATGAAGGGACTTTCTTCCACTATTATATTGAGTCTCCACCTTCTACCTTTAGGCACCAGTTAAGAGGGCATAGTTGCAATTCTTAGTTCTGTGTGCAGTGTCCCAAAACTTATTGATTGATGCATATTGTTGATATTACTTGTTCTTGTGCTATTTGTATCTAGTCACTCTTATGAACTTTGAAGGTGTCCTATGCATCTATTTGCAACTCCATGAGGGACAAGCTGAATGCCACTATGCCATGTTTTCTATATGTGAAACAAACAAACGTTTTTCAATGCATGTTATTCATGAGCTTTGTTTGTAGCCTTCCATGTTGCATTCATAGTTACTTTGTCTTACTGTTAGAACTCCATATTTCATGGACATGTTTAGAGTTCTTTGATCCCAGGTTTCAATGCTTGCAAATGGGTTGATCTTGGTTTTGATGGTGCATGTCACCTCAAAAATTTTTCTTTTATCACTTACCTACTCGAGGACAAGCAGTAGTTGAGCTTGGGGATGCTTGATACGTTGGAAACGTATCTATAATTTTTGATGTTTCATGCTTGTTTAGTATCTACTTTGCTTTGCTTTGTCTACACTTTGAGTTGTTTTTATCTGTTTTATGGTACTAACCTATTAACAAGATGCCACAGTGCCAGTTGCCTATTTTCTTCTGTTTTTGGTACCAGAAAGCCAAGAAAAGTTCCGCTGCGCCGCCGCCACCAAAGGGGAGATTCGGGGGACAGAAAGTCTCTATTTCGGCACCCTGCCGGGACGGGGAATTGCCCCCGGAGCCATCTCCATCGATATCCACCACCATATCCATCTCCGTTGCTGATTCCCATGATGAGGAGGGAGTAGTTCTTCCTCAAGGCTAAGGGCTCTACCGGTAGCTATGTGTTCATCTCTCTCCCTATGCATGATCTTGTTGTGGTCATGAGCTTTGTAATCAAGTAGATCTACTCTGCTACTCAAGTGCTTCAATAGATATCTGCTCTCCCCATGTGTGTGAAAGTGACAGCGTGCACGCCATGGTGGCACTTAGGCTAGAGTCTACATAAATACTCATCGTGCTTTAATAGATCTATGCTTTCCCCACGTGTGTGAAAGTGACAGCGTGCACACCGTGTGTGTCACTTGAGATAGGTTACATACATATTTATCCTGAGTATATTTGGAGTTGGATGTCTTTATGAAATTGTGGTGTTTGTTGGAACCATATAGCGCTCAAGGTGATAGTGTGGGGTTATCTAGATGGGGAAGGAGGACTTTGAGGTGTGCTTTTGTAGGCCTACCATGGATTAGAGTGTCCAACCGAAGAGTAGTTAAGAGTACTATCATGAAGAGAGGATATTTATATGAGAGAGTGTTCACAAGTGAACGTATGATCCCTAGGCCTTGTTCCTAAACATTGAAACACCGTTTGCATCTAGATCTGTTGCATGTTTGCTTGATTCATTCTTGTTGCCTTTAGTCTTTACCTCACCGTCAATCTATTTTCTGGCACTGTTACCGCTTGTATTTCACTATCTCTTCGCCGAACTAGGGCACCTATACACCTGACAAGTGTATTGGGTGTGTTGGGGTCACAAGCGACTTCTTGTATCTTGATTGTGGGGTTGTTTGAGAGGGATATATTTGACCACTTCCTCCTTGAGTTCGATAAACCTCGGGTAATCCACTTAAGGGAAACTTGCTGCTGTTCTACAAACCTCTGCACTTGGAGGCCCAACAACTGTCTACAAGAATAGAAGTGCGTACACATCATGCAGCATGCCAGGCCCACACACAACCTCGCTTGGAGGCCACGGTAGGAACATGGCCTCGCTCTCCCAGTTCGTCCATCCCCGCATGGTGTCGTCAGAGGCGGGAGAGCACGCCATCGACCTAAACCGCACTCCAACCACCACGGACGCAAGCCTGGAGGCATCGATGAAGCAGCGATCCATCTATGCCGCGAACATGCCGACGCCAGTCAACCTATTCGGCGAAATGCTCCCCGAGCCGCCGGATGCCAACGACACGGTATGGTCACCACACTTCTTCGCCATTGCAAGTATACTGCTCCCGCCGCTTTATGATGGCCAAATTGGGTGTAGGATTTCTTGGCCAACGACGGTGAGGACACCTTGCACGACATGATCAATGAGGGTGGGCACGACGATGCCGATGATGGCGAGACTGAACCAGAGACCCAGCAAGGGACCCTACACTATGCCCGCAACATTGCGAGTGAGGCATTGTTTGGAAACGATGGCACTTCCATGGGCGAGGAGGTCACGATCGCGTTGTTGACCGCTTCACTTGTGGCATCACTTGTCGACACCAAAAAGGTGAGCCCATGAAGCTCGAGCTACACCACCTACGAGGACAAGCTCCTATGCAAGGCATGGTTGGAGATCTCATAAGGTTCACTATGCGGCGCCGAGCAAAAGGGATTTGCCTATTGGAAAAAGGTGGGCAAGTTCTTCCATGAGCATAGGAAATTCAGGAAGGACACCTTCTATAGCGATCGAAACAATCTCTTCCTCTCCAAGCGTCAGGGCACCATCCATGTTGAGTGTAGTAAGTTCCAAGGCTCCTATGAGAATATGACGAAAAGGAAAATAAGCGGCATGCATCCGGTTGACATGGTAAAACCTCTTCCTCTCTTTGCCGATGTCTTGCATTTGTGTTGAGCCATTGTTGACATTGATGCACTCAGATCACTATAGAGATTCATTGGGAGACCCCAAGAGAAAGGTATGATGAGCACAGCAGCAAGTCTTCCCTCAGAAAGAAACCAAGGTTATCGAACCAGTAGGAGGAAGGAAACGACCCAAAGGTGTTGCTAGCAAATGGAAACCTGCACAACACAAACTCAAAACTTTGCCCCAATGAACAGTGAGGTTGTCAATCTCACCGGTTTGCTGAAAACAAAGGATTAACTGTATGGTGTGGAAGGTAATGGTGGTTTGCAGAAAGTAAACTGTAACAGTGGAAGATGTATCAATGGTAAAGATTGGACCGGGGTCCATAGTTCAATAGAGGTGTTCTCCTTAAGATAAACAACATGGCATGCAGGGTAAACAAATTACAGCAGGGCAATTGATAGGACAAAGCAAGGCATAACAATGCAATACTAGACATTCATGATCCTATGAGATTTGATTGGGCAATACAACAAGATATATAGACCGCCATCCAACTGCATCTATGACTAGTAATCCACCTTCAGGTTATCATCCGAACCCCCTCCAGTATTAAGTTGCAAGCAACGGATAACTTCTTTAAGCAAAGTGTGTAAGGTAAACAATCCACTTGTTCCATGAACAAGAGATCATTGTTTTCTCCCTAGTAGCAACAACACATCTACAACCTTAGAGATTTCTGTCACTTTCCCAGATTAAATATAGGCATGAACCCACTATCGAGCATAAATACTCCCTCTTGGAGTCACTAGCATCTACTTGGCCAAGATAGCTACTAGAAACAAAGAGCATGCAAGATCACAAACAACACAGACATGATAGAATCAATAAGATAGAACCAATAATCAATCTGACATAGTAATCTCAGTATCCATCGGATCCTCACAAACACAACATGCATGATTACAAATAGATGATCTTGATCATGAACGGAGGTCACAATATTGATACGTCGGAAACGTATCTATAATTTTTGATGTTCCATGCTTGTTTATTATCTACTTTGCTTTGCTTTGTCCACGCTTTGAGGTGTTTTTATATGTTTTCTGGAACTAACCTATTAACAAGTTGCCACAGTGCCAGTTGCATGTTTTCTTCTGTTTTTGGTTCCAGAAAAGCAGAAAATCAATATTCTCGGAATTGGACGGGACAAAAGCCAAAGTCAATATTTTACCGTGGGAAACACGAAGCCAGAATACGAGACAGAGGAGGCTCACCAGGGGGCCACACTCCCTGTCCGCGTGGGTGGGCCCACCCCACGCCTAGGGGGTGTAGCCGCCCTGGTGGCCTCCCTGCCTCGCCTCTTCGCCTATAAGAAGCCCTCGATGCATAAACCCTAGACACCTGATCAAAATTCCACGAAACCGTCTGTAGCCGCCGCCACCATCATCCCTAGATCAGGGGGATCTAAAGCTCTTCCCGGCACCCTGCCGGAGGGGAGATCATCTTGGAGGCCTTCTTCTTCATCATGCCCGCCTCCGGTATGAAGCGTGAGTAGTTCCACCTTGGACTATGGGTTCATGTAGTAGCTAGATGGTTGTATCTCTTCCCTTGTGCTTTCATGTATAGATCTTGTGAGCTCCGTTCATGATCAAGATCTAATTTATTTGTAATCATGCATGTTGTTTTTGCGGGGATCCGATGGATATTGAGATTACTATGTCAGATTGATTAATGGTTTTGTCTTATTGATTCTATCATGTCTGTGTTGTTTGTGATCTTGCATGCTCTCCGTTGTTAGTAGCTATCTTGGCCAAGTAGTTTCTAGTGACTCCAAGAGGGGGTATTTATGATCGATGCCTCTAGTTTCCAAGGGAAGTGACAGAAATCTCTTCGGTTGTAGATGTGTTATTGCTACTAGGGAGAAAACAATGGTATCTTATTCATGGAACAAGTGCATTGTTTACCTTACACACTTTTCTTAAAGAAGTTGTCTGTTGCTTGCAACTTAATACTGGAGGGGGTTCGGATGATAACCCGAAGGTGGACTTCTTGTCATAGATGCAGTTGGATGGCGGTCTATGTATATTGTTGTATTGCCCAATCAAATCTCATAGGATCTTTTTGTCTAGTATTGCATTGTTATGCCTTGCTCAGTCCTGTCAATTGCCCTGCTGTAATTTGTTTACCCAGCATGCCATGTTTGTTTATCTAAGGAGAACACCTCTAGTGAACTATGGACCCCAGTCCAATCTTTACCATTGATACATCTTCCACTGTTACTGTTTACTTGCTACAAACCATCATCTCCTTCCACACCATACAGTTAATCCTTTGTTAAAACAACCGGTGAGATTGACAACCTCACTGTTAGTTGGGGCAAAGTCTTGAGTTTGTGTTGTGCAGGTTTCCATGTTGCTTGCAACACCTTTGAGGCATTTTCTTCCTCCTACTGGTTCGATAACCTCAGTTTCTTACTGAGAGAAAACTTGCTGTTGTGCTGCATCATACCTTGCTCTTGGGGTTTCCCAACGGGGCGTCAACACGCATCAAGACTTTCTGGCACCGTTGCCGGGGAACGAAGAAGAAGAAACTCCCACGTCAACAAAGCGCCAACAAGTTTTCTGGCGCCGTTGCCGGGGAGGCTAAGGACGTCTTCACAAGGGGAGTCCTCCTCAACCTTTCTCTTTACTTTGTTTTTAGTTTGCTTGGTTTTGTTTGCCTCTTTTAATCAAAAACTCCAAAAAAAATAGTTTAGTGATTTACTTCCTCTTATTAAAAACACACAAAAATTAGTACCTACTCTAGTTGCCATCTTGCTCTAGCTCACCATGTTGTTCCCCAAGTTAGCCCTAAAGGACCTTTTGATAGATAGTGGATCTATAATTGGGAAATAAAATATTGAGGAATTCTTCAACCATGTTAGCAAGCATGAGGATAGTGAGGATAGATCTATAGCAGAACTTGATCCTAATTATGAAATTGCTGCAGCTTCTTTAGTTCATATATTGGAGTCTAGGTTTGTTAGCCTTAACCTCATGATGCAAATTTTGTTCCTAAAACTAAAAGAAGAAAAGAATGCTGAAAAGAGAGAATTTATTCTTGAAACTTTACTCAAAGAGTTCCATGATGTTGCTAAGGAAGCCAAAAAGGTCTTTGAGCATTTTAATATGCTAGGCTCATGTGATGTTGAGGGTACTTCAGATAAAACCAAGCCTAGAGAGGAATTTAAGATACCCATACCCTTTAAGCTTGTTGGGATGCATGAGGCCTTTGAAAAGAATTGTGATTGGATCGTTCCTGAAAATCCTTTTGATGAAAGTAGTAAGCCAAAGAGAGATGAGAAGGGATCCTCCAAAACTCATTTGGATGAGATACCTTTCATAGTTTAATACTTTGCAAGTATTAATGTTAATGCTTCCTCATTTGAAAATACTTGATTTGTTTGCTTCTTGTGCCTAACTTAAAGGCGTTAAAGAAAAGTACTTTTTTGGGAGATAACCCAAGAGTTTTCTTGAGTCTTGGAAGTTATTACTTAATTAATGACCTCTAATTATCCTTTTTGTTTGCTTTTTGTGCCAAGAATGACCTCTAATGAGAGGGAAGTAAGATTCAGGGAGTTGTTGTCCCGAAACAGATTTCTGTCCTCCACCATAAAAATTCGTGAGGAGTCTCTGTAAGTCGGATTGAGCTGAAAATTTACGAATAAATCCCCCAGTATGTTAGAGGTCAGAGTATATCTATCCGTCATATGGATGGAAAAATCCCACTCTTGATCCATGTGTCTCAACCAATACTTTCCGAACACTCAATGCCACCTTTATAGCCACCCAGTTACGGTGTGGTGTTTGATGTCATCAAAGCATCCTTCCGGTGAAGGTGATATGCATGATCTCATGGTCGAAGGAATTAGGTTACTATGTATCAGAAAGCATATAGCAATTGAACTATTAACATGACTTGATCTTTATGCTACGCTTATCTATAGGAGTATGTCCACCATATCATTCTCCTAACGATATGATCTTGTCGTTAATAACATCTCAATGTTCATGATAGGAAACCAGAATCATTTATTAACCAACAAGCTAGTATTATAAAGAGGCTTTACTAGGGACTCTATTTTAGTTTACAAATCACACAAGTATTAATGTTTCCTTGTTAATACTATTATAGCATGAATGTAAACATTTATCATAAACACAAAGATATAATAATAACTACATTTATTATTGCCTCTAGGGCATATCTCCAACAGTCTCCCACTTGCACTAGAGTCATCTAATCTAGATTACATGGTAATATACCGAACACCCATGGCAGTTTGGTGTTGGTCATGTTTTGCCCTCGGGAGAGGTTTAGTCAACGGATCCGCCACATTCAGATCTGTGTGTACTTTGCAAATCTTTATGTCCCCATCTTGGACATGTTCTCGAATAGCGTGAAAACGTAGCTTGATGTGCTTCAGCTTCTTGTGTGACCTTGGTTCTTGCGCATTGGCTATGGCGCCCATGTTATCACAGTAGATAGACATTGGGTCCAGCGCACTTGGAACCACACCGAGCTCTGTAATGAGCTCTTTCATCCATATCGCTTCTTGTGAAGCCTTCGAAGCAGCCATGTATTCCGATTCAGTTGAAGATCTCGCCACAACGCTTTGCTTTGCACTCTCTAGCTAACTGCTGCACCATTCAAAGTAAATACGTATCCAGATTGTGATTTAGAATCATCCGGATCGGTGTAACCATTAACAACGAGCTGTTCATCACCTCCATAAGAAAGAACCATATCCTTAGTTCTTCTCAAGTACTTAAGGATGTTTTTGACCGCTGTCCAATGATCCACTCCTGGATCACTTTGATATCTGCTAGTTAAACTAACAGCATATGCAATGTCGGGTCTAGTACATAGCATGGCATACATTAGAGATCCTATGGCTGAGGCATAGGGAGTCTTACTCATCCTTTCTCTATCTTCTGCCGTTGTCGGAATTTGAGTTTTACTCAAGGTCGTATTGGGCAACATGGGCACGAACCCTTTCTTGCTATCTTCCATTCCAAACCTCTTTAGAAATTTGTCCAAATATGTACTTTGTGACAATGATATTAGGCGTCTCGATCTATCTCTATAAATGTTTATGCCTAATATGTAAGCTTCTTCGCCAAGATCCTTCATTGAAAAACTATTATTCAAATATTCCTTGACATAAGAAGGTCTACATCATTCCCAATCAACAATATGTCATCTACATATAGTATTAAGAATGCTACAGAGCTCCCACTCACTTTCTTGTAAATACAAGCTTCTCCGTAAGTTTGTATAAAACCAAAACTTTTGATTACCTTATCAAAACGTTGATTCCAACTTCGAGATGCTTGCTTCAATCCATAGATGGACCGTTGAAGCTTGCATACCTTGTTAGCATCTTTAGGATCGACAAAACCTTTGGGTTGCATCATATACAACTCTTCATCAATGTCTCCATTGAGGAATGCTGTTTTGACATCCATCTGCCATATCTCATAATCATAATATGCAGCGATTGCTAACATAATCCTCACAGACTTTAGCTTCTCTACCGGTGAGAAAGTCTCATCGTAGTCAACTCCTTGAATTTGTCGAAACCCTTTTGCGACAAGTCGAGCTTTATAGACAGTAACATTACCATCAGCATCTGTTTTCTTCTTGAAAATCCATTTGTTCTCGACAGCCTTCCGGCCATCCGGTAAGTCCACCAAAGTCCATACTTGGTTTTCGTACATGGATCCAATCTCGGATTTCATGGCTTCTTGCCATTTATTGGAATCTGGGCTCATCATCGCTTCCTCATATGTCTCGGGGTCATCGGTGTTGTCCACCACCATGACATTCATAACGGAATCATACCAATCTGGAGTGGTACGAGTTCTCGTTGACCTCCGAGGCTCTGTAGTAACTTCAACCGAAGTTTCATGATCACCATCATTAGCTTCCTCTCTTATTGGTGCAGGCACCACAGGAACTTCTTCCGGTGCTGCGCTACTCGCAATTTCGAGATAAGGTTCGACAACCTCGTCGAGTTCTACTTTCCTTCCAGTCACTTCTTTCGAGAGAAATTCCTTCTCTAGAAAGGATCCATTCTTGGTAACGAAGATTTTGCCTTCGGATCTATGATAGAAGGTATACCCAATAGTTTCCTTCGGGTATCCTATGAAGACGCATTTTTCCGCTTTGGGTTCAAGCTTGTCCGGCTGTAACTTCTTTACATAGGCTTCGCATCCCCAAACTTTAAGGAACGACAATTTAGGTTTCTTCCCAAACCATAATTCATACGGTGTCGTTTCAACGGATTTAGACGGTGCCCTATTTAAAGTGAATGCGGCTGTTTCTAATGCATAACCCCAAAATGATAGCGGTAAATCTGTAAGTGACATCATAGAACGAACCATATCTAAGAGAGTTCGATTACGACGTTCGGACACACCATTACGCTGTGGTGTTCCCGGCGGTGTCAATTGTGAAAGTATTCCGCACTTCTTTAAATGCTCGCCAAACTCGTAACTTAGATATTCACCTCCACGATCAGAACGTAGAAATTTAATCTTCTTGTTACGTTGATTCTCTACCTCACTTTGAAACTCCTTAAACTTCTCGAAAGTTTCGGACTTATGTTTCATGAAATAGATATACCCATATCTACTCAAGTCATCCGTGAAGGTAAGAACATAACGATAACCACCGCGCGATGCTACACTCATTGGACCACACACATCGGTATGTATGATTTCCAATAAGTCCGTAGCTCGCTCCATCATACCAGAAAATGGAGTCTTAGTCATTTTGCCCATCAGACATGCTTCACATCTATCAAGTGATTCGAAATCAAGTGATTCAAGAAGTCCATCGGAATGGAGTTTCTTCATACGCTTCACTCCAATGTGACCAAGACGACAGTGCCACATATAGGTCGAGTTATCGCTCGATTTCAAACGTTTAGCCTCAATGTTATTAATATGTGTATTTCCACTATCGAGATTCAATAAGAATAGACCATCTATCAAAGGTGCATGTGCATAAAACATATTACTCATATAAATCAAACAACCATTATTCTCGGACTTAAACAAGTAACCGTCTCGCAATAAACAAGATCCCGATATAATGTTCATGCTTAACGCAGGCACCAAATAACAATTATTTAAGTATAAAACTAATCCCGATGGTAGATGAAGAGGTAGCGTGCCGACCGCGATCACATCAACCTTTGATCCATTTCCCACGCGCATCGTCACCTCGTTCTTCGCTAGCTTCCGTTTATTCTACAGCACCTGTTTCGAGTTACAAATATGAGCAACCGAACCAGTATCAAATACCCAGGCACTACTACGAGTACTAGTGAGATACACATCAATAACATGTATATCGGATATACCTTTCTTCTTGATGTTGCCGTTCTTCAAATCCGCCAAGTACTTTGGGCAATTCTGCTTCCAGTGACCTTCTCCCTTGCAGTAAAAGCACTCAGTATCAGACTTAGGTCCAGCCTTGGTCTTCTTCGTCGGTGCGGTAACTTTCTTACCACCCTTCTTGAAGTGTCCCTTTTGTTTAGACTTGCCTTTCTTGAATTTGGTGGTCTTATTGACCATCAACACTTGGTGCTCTTTCTTGATCTCCACTTCTGCAGATTTCAACATGGCGAAGAGTTCTGGCAACTGCTTGTTCATGTTTTGCATATTGTAGTTCATCACAAAGTTCTTGTAACTTGGTGGTAGTGATTGGAGGACACGATAAATCCCCAAAGCATTAGGAATCACTATACTCAAGCTTTGAAGTTTGTTTGCATGCCCAGACATCTTAAGCACATGCTCACTAATGGAGCTGCCCTCTTCCATATTGCAGTTAAAGAACTTTTTAGAAGACTCATAGCTCTCAATTGCCGCGTGAGTCTCAAAGATCAATTTGAGATCACGGACAATATCATGTGGGTCTGAATTCTCAAACCTTTTCTGAAGCTCCGATTCTAAACCATACAAGATAGCACACTGAACTGTGGAGTACTGAGTCTTCCGAGCGAGGTAAACATTCTTTACTTCATCGGTAGCAGTAGCTGCAGGTGGGTCACCCAGCGGTGCATCCAGCACATAGGTCAAATTACCAGCTGTGAGGACAATCCTCAAATTGCGGAACCAATCCGCGAAGTTGCTTCCATTGTTTTTCAACTTTTCTTTCTCTAGGAATGCATTAAAATTGATGGTAGGGGCCGCCATTGATCTACAACATATTTGCAATAGTTTAGACTAAGTTTATGACAAATTGAGTTCTAATTAATAATTAAATTAATCTAGGTGAACTCCCACTCAAAACAACATCCCTCTCATTGTTTTAGTGATCACACGAACCAAATCCACCACATCAACACCGATCATCACGAGAGTTGATGCAGCTTCAATGGCGAACAATCGACATGTTCATCATATCTACTATATGATTCATGCTTTACCTTTCGGTGATCCGTGTTCCGAGACCATGTATGTACATGCTAGGCTCGTCAAGATCAAACCTTAGCTTCCGCATGAGCAAATCTGGCTTGCTCACGTTGTATACACTTGCGGAATCTAACACACCCGATCATCACGTGGTGCTTCGAAACAACAAGCTTTAGCAACGGTGCTTACTAAGGATGAACACTTTAGAACTTGAAATTCATGTGCATGAGGGATCATCTTATAATGCTACCGTCGTTAACTAAGCAGTACAAGATGCATAAAGGATTAACATCACATGCAATTCATAATATGTGATATGATATGGCCTTTCTTCTTTGTGCTTCCGATCTCCATCTTCAAGCACGAACATGATCTCCATCATCATCGGCATTGCATCAAGGTCAATGACGCTGCTCCATGGTTGTCGTCCACCGGCTTCAACTATTACAACTACTTTGAATAGACACGCGGGTCTTAACAGAATTTAAAACAACCATATGGCTCCTGCCGGTTGCCAACTTACAATAAGGAACATTGCATACATCAAATATAATCACAATCATGGCCACATCACAGCACACCCCTGCAAAACAAAGTTAGACGCCTCTACTTTCTTTGCATGTTTTACGTGGTTTGGGGCTTTCAATAAGTGTCGTTCTAACTTATGAACAAGAACCACAACATTGATACTAGTATTGTCAATCACCCGTTGTAAATTGAATCTTAACTATGTTGGGAGAAACAGGCACCCGCAAAGCCACTTATGCAATACAAGTTGCATGCCAAGTGTGGAGCAAGTCTCATGACCGATGTCATGTAAGGTTAGCCCGGGCCGCTTCATCCCACCATCCCGCAAGATGCAAAGTACACAAGAAGCAATCGACAACAAAAGCATCAACGCCCACAATGACCATTGTGTTCTACTCGTGCAACAGATCTACATATAGACACGGCTCTGATACCACTGTAGGGTTTCGTAGCATGGAAAACAAAAAATTTCTACCGCATACAAACAAACAAGCCAAGATCTATCTACTAGATTGTAGCAATGAGTCGATGGAATAACTCACCCTCGAAGATTCCAAAGTGTTTAACGAGAGCGGATTCTCGTGGGTGATGTAGTCGTACTCTTTCCGATCTCAAGATCACGTAGACGATCCTTCCGGCGCTGCGTTCCGGCAGCGCTTCCGCAGTCGGTCACAACTTCGGTACTAGACGAAGACCTTCCTCTCCCTTGTTCCAGCAGGCAGCGGAGGTTGTAGCACCCTCCTCGCGATTCCGGCAGCACAACGGCGTGGTACCGGAAGTAGAGGGGAGATCTCGCAGGGCTTCGCCTTAAGTCGGAGCGAGTATGGTGGACTATGAGAGAGATCCTCGGTGATCTAGGGTTTAGATGCACCAAGGAGGGGGCAAGGCCGGCGGCTAGGGTTTGCCCTAGGCGGCGGCGAGTTGCCCTAGGCGGCGGCTAGGGTTAGGGTTTAGAGGTGGAGGTGTTGTGTGCTTGGAGGGGCAGCCCTGCCCCTCCTTATATAGGTGGAGGGGGCGTGCCAGGGGAGGGGAGTCCCTCCCCAACTTGGATCCCAAGTGGGCCGGCGGTGGAGGGAGGGAACTCCTCCCCAAGTAGGTTTCCTACTTCCCCTCCACCTCACAAAATAGCCGTTTGACTTTTCAAATTGGCGTTTGACTTTTCAAACTAGGATTTGATTAAACCCTTTATTTTGTTCAGCGATGACACCTAGTACATGATGCAACCATTCCAACTTGTTATGACACATTCATGTACCCTTCCCCTCCGGAGTGCCGGACATTCCGGAACCTTCTAGAACATTCCCGATGAAAACACCGGAACCATTCTCCAACCCCGAAACAGGACTTTCCTTATATGAATCTTATTCTCCGGACCATTCCGGATCTCCTCGTGATATCCCGGATCCCATCGGAGACTCCGAACAAAATTCGGTCTCTTACTCATCATTCCATAACTACTCAAACAACGTCGAATCCTTAAGTGTGTCTCCCTACGATTCGTGAATTATGCGGACATGATCGAGACACTTCTCCGAACAATAACCAATAGAGGAATCTGGAAATTCATATGGCTCCCACATATTTCTACGATTACTTTGCGATCAAATGAACCACTTACATACGATACCAATTTCCCTTTGTCTCACGATATTTTACTTATCCGAGGTTATGATCGTCGGTATCTCTGCGTACCTAGTTCAACCTCGTTACTGATAAGTACTCTTTTCTCGTTCCCGTGATATGTGATCCCTTGTGAGCCAGTCACATGCTTGAAAGCTAATTGGATGACATTTCACCGAGAGGGCCCAGAGTATATCTATCCGTCATATGGATGGACAAATCCCACTCTTGATCCATGTGTCTCAACCAATACTTTCCAAACACTCAATGCCACCTTTATAGCCACCCAGTTACGGTGTGGTGTTTGATGTCATCAAAGCATCCTTCCGGTGAAGGTGATATGCATGATCTCATGGTCGAAGGAATTAGGTTACTATGTATCAGAAAGCATATAGCAATTGAACTATTAAAATGACTTGATCTTTATGCTACACTTATCTATAGGAGTATGTCCACCATATCATTCTCCTAACGATATGATCTTGTTGTTAATAACATCTCAATGTTCATGATAGGAAACCACAATCATTTATTAACCAACAAGCTAGTATTATAAAGAGGCTTTACTAGGGACTCTATTTTAGTTTACAAATCACACAAGTATTAATGTTTCCTTGTTAATACTATTATAGCATGAATGTAAACATTTATCATAAACACAAAGATATAATAATAACTACATTTATTATTGCCTCTAGGGCATATCTCCAACACTTAGTGTGCCTTGAAAGAATCATGCGTTGTTTTAGCATACAAAAGCATAGTATTGTGGTATTCTCCTTTGATGCAGCAATTTGTCAGTAGCAACAATTTGTAGTAGCAACAACAATAGTAAAACAGGAGCAATAGTAACAGTAGCAGCAAATAGTAGGATATGAGTGCGGTAGGCATAGAGATGGATGATCGGGCATTGCATGGACGAGTCTAAACATGTAACTTCAATATCTAGGGCATTGCAGATAAATAAGAACAAGCATCCAAGTACTAAACAATCCTAGGCATGTGCTCCATATATAGTCATGCGTGCTCGCAATGAGAACTTGCACAACATTTTCTGTCCAGCCAGCTCGTGGCAGCGAGGCCTCTAGGGAACTACTGGAAATTAAGGTGCTCCTTTTAATAGAGCACCGGAGCAAAGCATTAACACTCTGTGAACACATGTGATCCTCACAGCACAGCCATCCCCTCCGGTTGTCCCAATTTCCGTCAGTTCGAGGCCTTTGGATCCGGACAATGATATATGTACACAACTTGCAGATAAGATCACAAACAATACTATCATAATGATTCAATAATAAGTTCAGATCTGAGATCATGGCACTCGGGCCCTAGTGACAAGCATTAAGCACAACAAGTTGCAACAAAGTCAAATAGCACTAATAGAGATACTAAGCACTATGCCCTAACAATCTTATTCGATTGCAAGATAGAACTCATCCAATCCCTACCATCCCCAAAGCCTACAACGGGGGATTACTCACTCATGGATGAGGGAAACATCGATGGTTGATGGAGAGGCGTTGGTGATGACGATGATCCTCCCCAAATTGCCCGTCTTGGCAGGGTGCCAGAATAGAGTTTCTGGATCCGAATCGCGGCTTATGGTGGTGGCGGCGCAGCGGAACTCCTTTTGGAAAAACGTTGAACCCCCCCTCGGTTTTTAGGTCAAGGGGTAACTTATAGGCGAAGAGGGAGTCCAAGGGGGTACCTGGGGTGGCCGCACCCCCTAGGTGTGGGCTGGGCCCATCCGCGCCTGGAAGGGGTGTGGGCCCCCAGGCCTCCACTCTGTCTCGTCTTCTGGCTCCGTGGATCTTCTGCTGAAATAGGATTTTTGGCATATTTTTCGGGATTTTTCCTGATAGTTGATTTTCTACACAAAAACTAGACACCAAGGTAATTCTGCTGAAAACAGCGTCAGTCCGTGTTAGTTGTATCCAAATCACACAAGTTTAGAGGAGAAACAATAGAAAAAGTGTTCGGGAAAGTAGATACGTTTTGGACGTATCAACTCCCCCCAAGCTTAGCTTATTGCTTGTCCTCAAGCAATTCAGTTGAAAACTGAGTGCGATAAAAGAACTTTCATGGACACATTTGCTTCATATGATGTATATATTCTCAGCACAAGAGTAGATACTTAAACCATTCATAATAAGAAGTATGCAACTAAGTCTACTCAATAGTCATTGCAAGCTATGAAGAGAAACCAACTCAATAATAATAAGTAGCATGAAACATAAACATAAGCAACATTGCAATTCTCATAAAAAGGTATGATAGAGTGGTATCTCACTTGCCTTTGTTTGTAGGGCACAATATAAATGCCAAGGCACCTCTGAAGTTCACATGAAGACTAGAAGTAAATATATCAGAGATACAAGCATCAAAGTCATGACATAATTAACCAAGTTTTGGAACAAACACAAGAATGACAATTGTGCTCTCAAGAAGGTCCTCATAGAATAAGCGGTGACTCAACAAGGAAGTGAAAAAGGTTTTGAAAAGTTTGAAAGGCTTCCAAATGCTGAAATTAACGTACTCATTAGCTTTGAGCTCTCATTGCCCCTATCATAGGCATCTTTATATGGTTAAGGTGAAAGTGAGGTCCAATCTGAGTTATATGCTTGACAGACCATAAACTGGAAATCCCAAGTCCCTTGAGTATGAGGGTCGCTCCGCATGCTACTCAACTTTGGTTACCTGCAAGTTCTTGTCATTGTACATACATGCATATCATAGAGAACCTCCAACGGGGTACCCCTTGCACATGATACATGAGCTATCCCGT
The DNA here is from genome assembly GCA_916181665.1 of Avena sativa. NCBI lineage: Eukaryota > Viridiplantae > Streptophyta > Magnoliopsida > Poales > Poaceae > Avena > Avena sativa. The sequence continues at coordinate 316,137,647 of OV702280.1, read as the reverse complement.
GATCAAAATGACAAGGCAAGCAAACAATGAGCATCTCAGCAATATTTTTATTTACTATGTGCATAGCTTTTTATTGAGGATGCTTCATAGACACTTATTATGGTGATGCTGCAGGTTTCCACCATGATTAGGCATGGCTAGCGGCCTAGGCGTTTCTCTAACACATATATATACTCCATGAACTCACAAGCTCCCCTTTTATTTAACACCGTCGACATCTGCAAACAAAAGAGCAAGATATCAACTGGATAAAATATCCAAAAAGTGTTGAAATCATTCCTTGTGACAGCACGGTTCTTCTAACTCCCAGCATATAATTTGCAAGCATATAACTTTCATGGACATGTCACAATGGTTTAGGATTATTAAGTGCAAGAAATAAAGTGTGCCATCAAGTTCGTGTGAGATTTACAAACTAACTTTCTCAAAATAGTCAAACATTTTATTTGGAATAAAACAAGTCATATAGAATATGCACTGAAATAGCAAATGATGCTAATAGGTAGGTATGGTGGACACGAGTAGAGCTCATACTCAGTGCAAGTGAAGGCTAGCAATAGAGAGGGAGCGACAAACGAGAGTGCAATAATTGTCATAATCATGCTTGCAACAAAACATGACTAATTATGGCATGAAAGTGATACAAGAACTCTGAGGCAAAATAAATCATCGAGGCTTACTGACTATTGTTTAGTCATATGCATGCATGAGCATGTGCCAAGTCGATTCACATGAAATATTCAGAGGAGGATACCACAATATCATACCAAAATACAAATAAAACAATGCAAGCAAACATTCATATGGCATGCTACAAACTATTAGCAAGCTGGAGCTAATCACAGACAAGCAAGAACTACTAAGCATCCATTAGTAACATACTCCTTACATGAACAGACTAAGCATGCTCACAATGATGAGTATATGTAAAAAATGAAAACAAATTGAGTTCGTTACCAGCCTCTTACCATACCTCAATGTGACACCCCAGGGATCAGGGCTAAACAAATCCTAAACCTCCGTCTGACATAAGCTTAACCTTGAGCTCGAGAATATCCAGTGAAGAATCGGTAACACAACAGTGACCCTACGACACAAAATTTATTACAGCAAGCTCATAGCTGAGCAGAGAACCAAATTATTACAAGCAGAGGTCACTGACCACAAACATCAAACAACGGAAGGCAAATTATGCTATTAAGTATAGCAAACTTAAAAAATGGCCTAAGAGGCCTGAAGCATAACAATGAAGTCCCATCCCATAGATTCCAGGCTGCCGGCCGGGAACCCCAAGCTACTCGTCGGTGTCGATGTAGTACCAAATTGATCTTCAGGGAACACTTACTCTACCAAAATTATCAACAAATCAAGGGTGAGTACAGGGTGTACTCCACAAGACTTATGGCTGGTGGAGTTGTTTTGCATAAAGCCACTTTTGTTTATAAAATAAGAGGGAGAAGAAGAAGCTCGTCTATTCAGAGTATTTTAAAAGGGGATAAGAGAGCGACATCTCCAAAGTATTGATCATCATCTTTTGATATCCACGAAGTCATCATCATCTGAACCCTATCTAGGATCACCCCCTCGTACCCATGAGGAAGCATCCTTAATCAAATATTGATCTGCCAAGTTTTACGATTAGGTTATAGTTCTCTATGATCTTGAGTCTGGTCGCCAAGTCGTTCATAATCGTGAACACGTCTTTTCTAAAATATTATTACCATGTAGGGGTGTACAACTTTACCCACACGTACTAAGCTTCTCTTAATGCCACAATGATTAGCCCTCTTCCTTGGAAGGCCGACAGAGGGTGGTTAGACACGACCTTTACCTTGCTTTCGCCGAGACCATGAGTCACGCCCTAAGGATGGTTCCACCGTAACGGGTCAAATCCCGAAGCTGGTCCCCGGAGATGTGAGGTGAGGTTGGTCTACCAGGGGCGCTATCTACCCCAAGCAACCTCAACCACGCTTACCTACCTGTTATGATGCACCTTCACCCGCCAAATCTTTCAAAAGGTTTTCTATGCATATGTCGAATGGAACACCCGAACTATGTGACTCATGGAATCTACTAGGAAAGTTAGTTGGTCATGAGGTTGTCCAGGCCCCGTGTGGTTGTACGCTCGTCTTGGTTCCAAAGGAAAGAACTCAGGTCCTAGTGGTGGCGAGCATGGGACTAGAAAAACCACATCCCACCATGGCCCCCATACAAGCCTTAGCATGTTTAATCTCATATCACCTCATCACGTTCTCTTGTCATACTAGATTATCTGCATCGGATACATCATCTGGGTGGACCAAAACTGATAGCTATGCATGGCTAAGCAGACACATATATAAGCTCTAGCAGTGCACACAAGCCAAACCTAGTTATGCTAGGAGTAGTGGATTAGGTAAATATAAGCTCAAAGGGAGTATGCAACCGATAGGATATTCTATGTATCGATAAAAGACCATAGTATAATCGTATGCATCATGGCAGAAATTGAAATGCTTTCAAAATCATAGGATTATATCATGGTGGGGCTATGCTTGACTTTGCATGTTGATAATCAGGAAGCAGAGCTTCGAGAGCCTTGTACTTGACTTGATTATAGTTGGTCAAGTATTGTTCGTCGATCTTCTATCTTCGATGGTGTTGCTCTCAGTCTTCGATCTCGATCTCGATATCGTATTCTACCGGGAAGAAGCAAACACCGGAAATAAAAGGAAACAATCAACACATGGCATTGGTGCAATGCTCCAGAAATTATGATGATATGACAAGTTAAATTGTATTGAATTGAAACCCTAAAACATGCTCGACAATTTAATCGGGATTCCGAGGGGTGAAAACCCTAACTCGGGGAAACTCCGGAATCACCTGTGAGGGTTACTATGTTCTTCTAATTAAACTTGTCATGTAAGTTGTCGAACAATGCATGATGATAGCTTAGATAAATAGTTCTCATTTTTTGAACATTTTGATATATTATTTATATTTTTCTGACTTATAATGAATTAGTTATGATTTTTCTCAATTTAAATCCATTTTAGGAAATTATAAAACATTTTCGATTATATTAAATATTTATCCACTTGGTCCCACATGTCATATATTTAATCATTTCAAAAATTAATTTCCAAAAAGAATAAATTTCAGACAGACTGGGCCCACAGGGGTTATTTATATTCCAGAAAATAATTACAGAAAAGATTAAAAGTAAAGGAAAAGCTTTACTGCATCATGATGATGTCACCACATCATCTAATACTTTTCTCACCCGGACCTGAGCTAGCCAGTGAGGCTGACTGCTGGGCCCGTACCAACGTCGACAACACCCCAACGCCACCTAGGCTCGACCGGGAGCTGCTCAGACGACCACGGCCACGGCGGTAGCGAGCACACGGGGCGACGAGGAGGCATGCATCTGGCTCAGCGTGACGTAGACGACCTTATAGCGGCGATGCCGCCAGTTTTTGGCAACCGAAGCGATGACCACGACGGAGTCCGACGTTGGCGGGCGGTGGCTTGCGAGGGGAGGACAAATCAGAGGGGAAGGAAGGAAGGGGAAGGGTCCTTGAGGACCAGCAGCTCACTATGAAGCTTACTGAAGGGTCGGAGAGCTTAGGGAAGGCCGGAATCACCCATGGTGATGGCGGCCGGAGTCAGGGACGAAGGTTCCGATTGGAACGATTAGGACCACGCCGGCTTGCTCTACTAGGGGCAAAAGGATGAGGTGGACGAGGCGGTCTCGGGAGCATGCTCGATGGAGCTTGGGGCGACCAGGAATGGCTGGCCGCTGGTGAGGTCTGAGGGCTAGGGTTCGGCCAGAGAAGGAATTGGGGGAGAGGAAGAGGATAAGGATCGTCTAGCGGCGGTAGGGGGTCTTATAGGCATCGACGACGTCGATAGCGAGAATGTTGACGCATGGCGGGCATCGCAGCGCCAGCGAGCGACGGAGGCAGCGACACACAGAAGCTTCACCATCGTCGTCCTTCTGTCACCAAGGAAGAAGAATAGGAAATAAGCAAAGGGGTACAAGCCGCGTTGGGATGGAGATGGGCCACGCGTGGGCCGGGATTGGGCTGCGGGAAAGGGAAAGGAAAGAGAGAGCTTGCTGGGCTGCTCGTCCTGAGGCATCTGGCTCCATTTTTTTAGCAGAACACCTTTTCTGTTTCTGTTTTGTTTTTTCTCTCTTTTGCAAACCATTTACAAATATGTTTTTGGCATTTCAAAATTACTAGAGGATTTGTAAAATATGGAAAGTATTGCAGGGCCCTTGTAATCCATTTGGGCTCCACAATGTTTTGGTACTTCGCAAAATACAAAAAAAAATTAATGGTTTTGAAAGAGAGAGAGAGGGAAAAGCTAGGGTTTAGGGTTTTGATTTATTTTCTTCAATGCACAATTTAAAGGATGATGCTCATGAATGCACAAACAAACCCTAAATATTATTTAACTAAAACTGGGGTGTTACAGCTCTATCCCCCTTACGAGTATCTCGACCCGAGATTCCTAAGGTAGGAAAAGAGACAGAGAGAGAGAAACAAGGCCACTCTAGAGATAAGAGGGAACACACTAAACAACACATCGAGTATCTCATGGTAAACTCATGGATGGAGTGTTCAAAAACAACTCTGAGATGACGACATGAAACACATCAAGGTAATGGAGGAAACAAGAGGAGAAGGTTTCAAGTTGTTAGATATATGGTCTTCATAAGGATTGAGACCATGGAACTTACAGAAGAGTTTAAGCTTCTAAAAAGGAAAGCTTCCAAAAGAAAGAACACGACCACAGACTTCGATAGGGAACCTCTACTAAACAACTTTAAGTAGAGATTTTAGGTTGCAAAGATATGGATCAACAAAGCCAAGCAGTTGAACCACTTTTGACACAGAAGGGTCACTCCTTAATTCAATAGAGTCGCAAGGAACATGTAACAAGAGACACTACTGATTGCTAGAATCATAGTCACTCTTAAAACATGGCTGAGAAAACGAAGGAAACTCTTTATTCATCCAAGACTATCAAGATCGTTGCCAAAGATCGTGATATCACTTTGCACCACTAAGATGAATAGTTAAGAAGATTCCTGATGACACGAGAAGAAAGAAACTTCATTCTCAGACTTTATTTACTTGGCACCACAAGATGCTTGCCATCATAAAAGGGTCTGGAGGATCGAACGAGAGACATTTAGCAACACTACTTTAAATGTTCTCCTTGATGTTCGAGAAATCAGACATCAAGTGAAGGTCGGGCTTCGGAGACAAAGGTGTAAGGGTCCCAACCTTTGCAATAAGGTAGAGTCCCCTGTGTTTACAATGCTAGTCCCTGGATCAATAGCTAGCATCCACAGTTAAGATGTAATATCAAGAAACAAAGGTCATAATACAACTTTATAACCAGGAATAACATAGTTTTATTACATCTTACATAGCTCATTTGGCTATTACATTACATTGCAGCAGAATATCTATAAGCATGGGGTCCTTCATCTTCAAAGTGCCACAGGCAGACATGTTGGTTGTAGACTTTGTAATCCTAATCAACACACTTCACTAAATCAATCAAACCTGCAACATAACAAGTTACAGCCACAAAGGGTCAATACATTTGAATTGTATTGGCAAGTGATACTATGGTAGTAGTGGAGTCTATCATCTATATGCATTTGGCTAAGTGGAGCTTAGGCTTGCATTGCTCAAAATAGATTTTCCTTATCATTTGAAAACACTAAGTTTTTGTTTGACAAAATCATTTCTCTCAATCAAAGATTGAAGATCCTTGAACCCTTGTTCAACCAAAAGTTTTTAACTTAGAAATTTGGATGATGAGATTCTTGATTGCTTCCATGTCTTGATGCTCAAATTGTCCTTTACCAGGGACATGGCTAAGTACTTAGAGTTTACACTCTGCAGAGGTGGTGCACTTTCCCCACAAGACTTGGTTTCACCAAGACAAGATCTTTCAGAAGACTTCCCTTAGACCAAAATGGACGCGTTCCAACCTATCAAACTCTACCACCAACTATCCATATGGCTAAGTTCTTGCAACCTATATGATCCAGGCAGAGCCCATAATGCCAAGTGGTTGCACTTGAAGTTTCTCAACATTAGACATCTCAAATCTCTTTGTTCCTGGGTGGCCATCCACAAGTGAGATACACAAGGTCAACCATAAACATGGGCCTTGTGTAACCACTCAACCAAAAACCACCAATCAAGTCCCATTCCACCCAGGTGATTCATTGACTTAGTTGTTTTATTAAGAAAAACATAAGTCCAAAAGACTTAGAAATTTTCCATAGTGTGAATATATTTCCACCCTTGTTTTCTATTAGCTAAGCTAAGCTTGATAGTAGTAGGAATCTTAACTTAGGAAAATTTCTACTAAGGTTTTATCTACTAGGTTTTCCTATAGCAAGGTTTATACTTAGCAAAAATTCCATGCAAGTTTTACTTAGAAAAATCACTAATGCATAGTGAAAGTAATGGGACAAAAGTATGAAGCATCACTTGCCTTTTTGGTAGAGTATAAGTTCACTCTTGTCCTTGCTACAATCACACTCTTCAAGTCACTACAATTCAATCAAGCAAGGCACAAGTTCAATCTACCATTCAAGCAATTCAACACATAAAATGATAAAGTCAAGGTAATGCATGCAAGCATGCCAAGCTTTGTTTTATTTGGACAAGTGGTTCCTAATGGGACATAAACATTTGAAAACGCCTAATGGTAATTTTGGTAAAGTGGCAAAGTCATTTGCAAAAGTTTTCACTTCATAAACCATTTTCAAAACAAGGTGTCATTTTATGTGGTGTAGAAATATTTTTACTAAGGCATTAATCTATAAGGTTCACCAAAATATGTTTTCAAACCATAAAACTTGGTGTTTGGGGTCAGAGAGTTTAAAACAAAACATTTCCCAAAGGTTTTCTTCCAAAACCATTTTTAATAAATAAACTATATTTTTATTTGACTAGAAACGGTTTTAAATCAAAGAATCATTATTTTTCATCACCAAATATATTTTCGAAACCACAAAGTGTTTCCTATGGTTAGTAGGTTCAAATCACACCATTTGCCAATGATTTTATCCCCCAAATCATTTTTGAACAATTTTCATAATCTAAATAAGCATACAAATGTTTCTGCAAAAACAAACATTTTACCAGAGGCTTTTTACTAAACAAATGGCATGGTTGGTTAGGGATTGTTCCACTGTTTCCATTGATATAAAGTTTGTAATTTTTGGACGTGTGGATCAAAAGTTACAAGGGTTTCAATTTTGCAAACAAATCTGATTCAAACTTTGTTTTTAAACAGAACTGGTGACACGCGGCGCTCAACTACTGGTCGATACCGGTTCGGGTGGATCGACTAACACAGGCCGTAGGATTTAAGTGGAATCATATGGCTCAGAAGCGTGCGTACCCATTCGCTTACTTTCTATCCTAATCGTCAGATTCAAATCCAACGGTCCTAACTACTCTGACCAATACTTAGCGGCGCTGGCGGCGGCGCTCTGGCGGCAGCGCTCAGACGAGGTCGTCGCCGGTGATACTGGATGCAAGGGAGAGAAGGAGAAGTCTCACCGTGATCGCAATGTCGTGGGGAAGCTCAAGGTGTCGTTGGTTCGACGAGGGGCGCACAGGGTAGTCCTGAATCGCTCGCCGGAGTTCGCTCGGCGTCGGGCACGCTCTGGTCGACGTTGGGGGCGGGGCTACAAGGCACAGGAGGACGAGACAAGGGGCCTGTTAGACGCGCGAGGGAGAGTAGAACTTGCGTGCGTGAACGAGAGGGGAAGGGGCGGACGGAAACTACCTGGGAAACTCGCCGGAGGAGGAGCAGACGGTGGCGTTGTTCTGTTGTCGACGATGCCGATGTTGTGGGTCAAGCGCGAGTAAGTTGAGGCTACTGGGAGGTTCGCCTAGAGGTGGGAAGAAAGCTCGGGTGCGCCAGGGAGCAAGGGGGGGCGTGGACTGGCCAGAATTGCCGCGGTTGTTCGTCGGCGGCGGGGAGGTTGTCGCAAGCAATGCGGGCAGCCTGAGGGCAGAGAGGGGGCGGTGTCTGGGGGAAACTGAAGAGGGGAGACAGGCGCTTTTATCTTGCGTGATGGCTGGGCGAATTAACGCGGCAGTTAACGGGGATTGAAGGAGCTTTCAACGGCAGAAACGACGACGTGGTTTGGGGGAAGAAGAAGTCGCGGCGGGTGAGGAAGAAGGCTCGGGTGTGGGGCCGTTTCGTCAGCGGAGTGGGAGAGGGGAGTTGGGGTCCACCTGTCATTGGCTCTGTGGGTCGTCTGGTGAGTGAGAGAAAAACGCTTCGGGGGAGAGAGGGAAATGGGCTGCTGGGCCTAGTTGGGCAGCTGGGTTGGGTCGAGTCCAATTCTATTTTTTTTCTATTCTGAAACCTTTTTCTTTTTCTATTCTTTTTCTGTTTTGAAATTCAAACAAACAAATCAACAACCAATTCAAAACAACTTCCACCAAACTTGTAATGAGTTTTGGTTCTGTTTAGCAACATAAACCAAATCCCAAATACAAAATAATACTTTTATTTTAGGGTCCATTATTTAGTTAAATAAATAGACCTTGTTTATTAAATCAAAATAGAATTTGTTTTATTTAAAACTCCATTTTGAAATCTAAATATTTTTCAAACCAATCAGTAGGTTTTATTTGAAAATGAAGAATACTTGGAAAACTTGTTTAAAATAATACTTTTATTTTAGGGTCCATTATTTAGTTAAATAAATAGACCTTGTTTATTAAATCAAAATAGAATTTGTTTTATTTAAAACTCCATTTTGAAATCTAAATATTTTTCAAACCAATCAGTAGGTTTTATTTGAAAATGAAGAATACTTGGAAAACTTGTTTAAAATAATACTTTTATTTTAGGGTCCATTAATAATTAAATAAAAAATGGACCTTAGTTATTAAATCAAATAGGATTTGTTTTATTAAAATCTTTATTTTGAAATAAAAAAAATAAAACCAAAAACACTTCAGTAGGTTTTATTTGAAAATAATAAAAACTTGGAAAACTTATTTAAAATAATTTAATAAGTTTTGATGTTTTAATTAAAAAGGTAAAACCTTTTATTTAAATAAAATTGGATATTAAATCCTTATTGTTTTATTTAAACAAACCTTTACTATTTTTATCAAAACAAAATGTTTTAATTCAAAAGTTTGGCCAGGGTTTAATTTGGCTCACAAAATAATCCTTATTTATAAATCTACCTTTTCCTTTGAAAACCAAATCTTTTATTAAAAGATCCAAAAATAGTAATTTTAAATATTTTGAAGTTTATTGTTTATTTAACTTTTTAAATCCCTTTAGGATTTTATTTGATCCAAATAGGTTTTGAAAGTTTCCAAATGGATTCAAAAAGTTTCTTCTCACCCTGAAAATCAACAAAGTTTTATTTTATTCATTTATTTTTCACATTACAAGATTTGGAAAATCTTGGGATGTGACAAAAGGAAACCATAAGAACAACTCCTATAATAAATCATAGAAGAAGCCTCATGAAGAGTGGCTGTTATTGATGATTCAAGAGAATATGACAAAAGGTCTTTGCGACTAAGTGTGTTAACCATTACATCAATCTTGCTAGTCTTACAAAGAGACCTATGTCAAAATCTTGAGGAACACCAACAATCATTGCTGCTTGAGATTCAGCTTTGGTTAGTGTTGGGCCACGCGGAGATAAAACAATAAATTTCCTCTAACTTGGTGATCCCAAGATCCAGCTGAGGTAGAAGGCCACGAGGTTTACCACTAGACGCGCAGTTGCGGATTACTGATGAAGCACGTCAATTGATGCAGTGCAGTCGTTTGCGATCAAATCGTCCTAGTGCTGATCGTACATCACCTCTGCTGGTATCCACACGTACACGGAGGAGCGCCGGCGGCGAACTGCTAGATTCGTTACGGCGGTAGGACTGCTGTGGAGCTAGGGTTTCCAACACATGGAATGACCTAACCGAACAACGATTAACCTTTCTGGGTTACAGTGGTCCACTATATATAGGAAGTGAACGTGGGTTTTGCTCGCGCGGCCCATTCACTAAATCCCATATAATGTTAGTCCCTGTGAGTCCAACTCACTGACTCAGTCCAAATCAGGCTCGGGTCCAACCCAACCAGATTTCCAGTTCAGATCCAATCCAAACCTTCTCCCGCTCTGAAGTGTGTGACCCCGCAGGCTCATGGCTACTTGGACACGATTAGAGTCTGACTCTAAATCGATCAGTCGTAGCGGCTCCTAGCAGAACGTGCCGACTCCCAAGTACCAAAGAGTCATGATGACTTGCCTTTCCAATGTGACTTGCGTTCGAGTCCCTTTTGCCTCACGATATGCCTTGTCAGACTATAGGCGAATAATTGTCATCCCTTAAATAGTCTGACTCTCTTCTTGATCCGAGATAAGTGATTCACCCGACTAACTCTTAGTCGATTGCCTCAGTTAACACTTAACCGAGTCGTGCATGGCCATGCTTTCCGAATCATATCATCCGAGAGGGCCCAGAGAATATCTCTCCAAGTGGAGGGGCAAAATCCCATCTTGGTTATTCACATCACGCAGCTTGATTCTCAGTCGACCCAAACTCTGCCTTTATAACTGCCCAGTTACGGATCAGTGTTTGACAGAACCTTAGTCGGTGATCTTCAACTCAGACTATGCAATAACCTCAGGTCTAATGATTACATTGATTGAGATATACAAATGACAACTTGTTTGTTGTACCTCAATATGGGTCAATCCGACTCTCTAAACTCTTTAGCCGAGTCTGTGTAAGTTGGAATAGCATCTCCATGCCCATGACAAGTGGAACCGACTCATCAAGCCAACTTTCACATTGGTCTAAGTTGTGTGTCCAGCACAACCTCAATGACCAAGGATATTTAGTACAAACAACATGAATGCATAGTTCCACAACCGAATCACATATTCAATGATACACATCAGATGTTTATACAAGGACTACTTAATATCTTTATGAATACAATGGGAAATATCATCATACATGATTGCCTCTAGGGCATATTCCCAATAGTCTCCCACTTGCACTAGAGTCAATCTTCCGACATCACATGTCTAAGCATCTAATGCCCATGGCTCTCAGGTGCGCCTCATGCTTTGGCTGGGGTAATGGCTTTGTCAATGGATCCGCAATATTTGCATTTGTGTGTACCTTGCATAACTTGATATCACCCGGATCCACGAACTAGCGAATCAGGTGGTACCGCATGAGTATGTGCTTATTCTTCTAGTGTTGTCTAGGTTCATTGGCTTGTGAAATAGCACCATTGTTGTCACAATACATGTCTAACGGATTGGACAAGCCCTGAACCACACCAAGATCCATGAGGAAATTCCTCATCCAAACAGCTTCCTTTGCTGCCTCCGAGGCGGCAATATACTTAGCCTCTGTTGTAGATGCAAACACAGTCTCTTGCTTGGAACTCTTCCAGCTCACATCACCTCCGTTTATAATAAACACGTATCCAGATTGCGAATGAGAATCATAAGAGTCGGTAAGATAACTCGCATCCGTGTAACCCTTTACACTTAGTTCATCTTCACCACCATAAACCAAGAACATATCCTTAGTCCTTCTCAAGTACTTTAGGATATTTTTAGCCGCTATCCAGTGGATTTCTCCAGGATCAGCCTGGTATCTGCTCACAACACTTAGAGCGTATGAAACATCCGACATGGTACAAATCATGGCATACATGATGGATCTGACTGCAGAAGCATACGTAATCGCACTCATCCGACTTCGCTCATCAGTTGTCGAAGGACACTGAGTCTTGCTAAGTTTTACACCATGGGACATCGGTAAGAACCCCTTCTTAGACGATTCCATGTTGAACTTCTTCAACACTTTGTCCAAATAAGTACTCTGACTCAATCCAATGAGCCTCGTTGATCTATCTCTATAGATCCGGATTCCGAGGATGTATGTTGCCTCACCCAAGTCTTTCATTGAGAAACTCCTTTCCAATGATTCCTTGGTTTCTTGCAACATCTGGACATCATTTCCAATCAGTAATATGTCATCCACATATAAGGTTAGAAAGTTTACTTTGCTCCCACTGAACTTCTTGTATAAACAAGAATCATGATCACTCTTGATGAATCCAAACGATTTGACTACCTCATCAAAGCGAATATTCCAACTCCGAGATGCTTGCTGCAACCCATAAATGGATTTCTGAAGTTTGCATACTTTATCAACATTAGCCGGATCGAAAAAATCCTCAGGCTGTATCATATACACGTCCTCGGTTAAATTTCCGATAAGGAAAGCCGTTTTGACATCCATCTTCCATATATCATAGTCGAAATAGGCCGCTATAGCTAACATGATCCGAACTGATTTAAGCATCGCTACGGGCGAGAAAGTCTCGTCGTAATCAACTCCTTGAACTTGTCGGAACCCCTTCGCGACAAGGTGTGCTTTATAGATGGAAATATTTCCATCCATATCAGTTTTCTTCTTAAAGACCCATTTGCACTCGACGGGTCTTGCACCGTCTGGCAGATCAACCAAGTTCCAAACTTGATTTTCATCCATGGACTTTAACTCGGATCTCATGGCTCCAAGCCATGAACCGGAATCAGATCCCACCATCGCTTCCGAATAATTTGCCGGCTCATCACTGTCTAACAGTAACACATCACAAACACTTCGCAATATTGCCGATCTTCACAGTACAGGTGCTGCTGCCGGCTCAGTTACCACGACCAGCTCAACCTCCAAGGTTTTTGCCGACTCACTACTAGCCGATTCCTCTCGAATTTCTTCGAGCTGCACCGTGATCCCATTTACTCCCCGACTGAGAAACTCTTTCTCAAGGAAGACACCGTTCTGAGCGACAAACACTTTGCCCTCTTCTCGGTTGTAGAAGTAGTAACCCAATGTTTCCCTCGGATACCCTACGAAAATACACTTATCCGACTTGGCTGTAATCTTGTCCGACTAAAGTCGCTTGACAAAAGCTTCGCAACCCCAAATCTTAAGAAAAGACAAACTCGGCTTTTTGCCTGTCCACATCTCATGCGGTGTCTTCTCTACCGATTTTGATGGTACCCTGTTTAGTGTGAATGCCGCTGTTTCTAGACAATAACCCCAAAATGATAAAGGTAAATCTATCTGACTCATCATTGATCGTACCATGTCCAACAAGGTTCGATTCCGCCTTTCCGAAACACCATTCCTTTGCGACGTTCCTGGCGGAGTAAGTTAGGGAACTATTCCACAACTTTTTAGATGGTCATCAAACTCATGGCTCATGTACTCGCCTCCTCGGTCCGACCGAAGAAACTTTATTTTCTTGCCGAGTTGATTCTGTGCTTCATTCTGGAATTCTTTGAACTTTTCAAAGGCTTCCGACTTATGTTTCATCAAGTAGATATATCCATACCTAGTCAAATCATTAGTGAAGGTAATGAAGTACTCATAACCACCCCTGGCTGTCGTGCTCATTGGTCCACATACATCACTATGTACTAGACCCAACAAGTCGGACGCCCTTTCACAACTCTTTGGAAAAGGTGTCTTGGTCATTTTGCCGAGTAGGCAAGATTCACATGTCTCGAACGACTCCAAGTCGAACGAAGTTAGGAGTCCATCATCATGGAGCTTCTTCATGCGTTTCCAACTTATATGACCAAGCCGACAGTGCCAAAAGTAAGTCATATTCAGATCATTTGGTTTCAACCTTTTAACATTTATGTTATAAACCGACTCACCATCAAGATTCAAAATAAATAACCCGACCTGGACGGGTGCAAAGCCGTGAAAGATATCATTCAAATACAAAGAACAAACATTATTCTTGATATTCGACTCATAGCCTTGCCTCATCAAACATGAAGCAGAAATAATGTTTCGACTGAGCACTGGAACATAATAACAATTATTCAGTTCCATAATGAATCTGGAAGGTAAATGAAGTTGCATCGTGCCGACTTCCAACACAGCAACTCTTGCTTTGTTGCCGACTCGAATATCAACCTCGCCTCTTGCTACGCTCCTAGTTCTTACCAGTCCCTGCAACGAGTTGCAGATGTGAATAACTAATCCGGTATCATATACCCAAGAACTATTAGGTGCATCAGCAAGATATATGTCTATAACATTGCAAACAAGTGTACCTGAGTCAGAAGTCATACCTCCACTCTTGGCTTTGTCAGCCAAATACTTGCTGTAGTTCCTCTTCCAATGGCCATCCGCCTTGCAATAGAAGCAAGTGGATCCGGCTGAAGGAGATGGCTTAGTCCCTGAGGAAGCGCTTGGGACCGGGTCCTGAGCCTGCTTTCCTCTTGACTTAGCCTTCTTCTTAGTCCAAGAACTCTTCTTGAACTTAGCCTTATTCTGCACCATCAACACTTGACTGGCGCCCTTCTTGAGAGCCGCCTCTGCCTGCTTGAGCATCCCATGAAATTCAGTGAGCTTCTTATCCATACCATGCATGTGGTAGTTCGAAATGAACTGCCCATATGCACTAGGAAGAGAGTTCAGAATTATATCTGTAGCGAACTCTTCGCTAATGGGGTAGCCAAGCCTCTCCAGAGATTGCATGTAACCAACCATCTTGATCACATGCGGACTCAGTGGATCACCATCCTTAAGCTTGCAACTCAGCAAATCCTGAGAGACTTGATACCTCTCAGTCTTCTCCTGAGCCTGGAACATACTTTTGAGGCTTTCGATCATATCGTAGGCCTCAACATGCTCGAACTGCTTTTGCAAGTCCGGTTCCATGTGATCAAGCATAAGACAGATAATATCCGTGGACTCATCCTTAGCCCGACGGTAGGCATTGGTGGCAGTGACAGTCGCATTCTCATTCGGCTCATCTGGAAGTGGGTTGTCTAGGACATGGTCCTTCTTTTCTTGTTTGAGAACAATTCTCAGATTTCGATACCAGTTGGTAAAATTAATGTCATTCAGTTTATCTTTCTCAAGGATAGTTCTCAACGCAAAACCGGATATCTGAGAGTGACTGCTACTTGGTGCCATGATCTACAACAGAAAATATGCAAAACACTTAGGACATGTATTCATAAAAGAGCAAGCATATTAAACATTTTAATATTTTATGCTCCCACTAGAACCAACACCCCTCCGATGGTTACTTAGTGATTCAGGATCCTAAATAAGCAAGTCGGCTAGTGAGCTTTAGCATCACCGCTAGCCGCCAAGTGATCTAGGTAGACAACTCCTTGTCAATCGTATCTCATACGAATCCTGTTGGACGGGTGGCATCACATGCCCCGGCTCCCATCCTACTTTTCCCCGAGCCCCACAACCGTTGTGATAGACCCGTCTAGCTTACCGAGTGTTTCCGCAGTAAGAGTCCGACTCGAACCCACCTAGTCGGAAAGAATTGGCAGCACCTCAATTTTATGAGCCCACTACCAAAAATGTCTGACTTGTGATGGTGCAAACACTGGCGGGAAAACCGACTAGACCTTCTTTGAGGGATTAAATTTTACCGACTATCTAATAGAGGTAGAGAAATAACAATAACACAAAATAAAGCAATTATAATGTGAAATGGTATGGCTCCCTTCATGGCGATCTCCATCTCCACAAAGCCTGTAATCCGACCCGTGCCAACTCTTGTCACTTGCCATCTTACACCATGTCGCCGACTTGTACATCACCTTGCATGCCATCCGGGTTCTCCAAACAGCTACACTAGCTTATTAAAGTAAATTACATGGAGAATCCGACACGCAGGTCGTTATACAATAAAATGACAGCACCTAGGCTCTAGCCGGCTGACAAAACCGTGATTCACAGATCACGTATGGATTACACACATACATCACATGCACATGAACCATATCATTCACAACTTCCTACAAAAACAAGTTATGCATAGATACAATATCTACCGTCGTTTTGAAACTCGCAACGACATCTAAGGCGCTACGACAGGGCGAATCCGGCGGTCCGGACATGGATTCCGACCATTGTACCGACTCAATCAAACTCTTTGATCTTCGATCACCGCATCTGGATTTACGTGTCACAGTCTACCCCGATGGGGGAAGCCGACCGGTAGGGGTATGTCGTTCCACGACCTCAGTAGTATGATCACAGAAATCAGATCTATCATTCCCCGAGTACAGTTGATCCAATCAACCTCGTACAAAACCGATATATCTCATAGATCGACCACCAAACAGCACATAGATCTCATCTACAGCCAACCGCATATCACATATGCGAGATCTCGAGCCTAAAACCAGAAGCTATCGCTCTGATACCACTGTTGGGCCACGTGGAGATAAAACAAAAATTTTCCTCTAACATGGTGATCCCAAGATCCAGCTGAGGTAGAAGGCCACGAGGTTTACCACTAGACGCGCAATTGCGGATTGCCGATGAAGCGCGTCAGTTGATGCAGTGCAGTCCTTTGCGATCCAATCGTCCTGGTGCTGATCGTACAGCACCTCTGCTGTTATCCACACGTACAAAGAGGAGCGCCGGCGACGAACTGCTAGATTCGTTACGGCGGCAGGACTGCTGTGGAGCTAGGGTTTCCAACATATGGAATGACCTAACCGAACAACGATTAACCTTTCTAGGTTACGGTGCTCCAACATAGGGAGTGAACGTGGGCTCTGCTCGCGCGGCCCATTTACTAAAGCCCATATAATGTTAGTCCATGTGAGTCCAACTCATTGACTCAGTCCAAATCAGGCTCGGGTCCAACCCAACCAGATTTCCAGTTCAGATCCAATCCAAAACTGCTCCCGCTCTTAAGTGTGTGACCCCGCAGGCTCATAGCTACTTGGACACGATTAGAGTCCGACTCTAAATCGATCAGTCGGTAGCGGCTCCTAGCAGAACGTGCCGACTCCCAAGTACCAAAGATTCATGACGACTTGCCTTTCCAATGTGACTTGCGCCCGAGTCCCTTTTGCCTCACGATATGCCTTGTCAGACTATAGGCGAATAATTGTCATCCCTTAAATAGTTTGACTCTCTTCTCGATCCGAGATAAGTGATTCACCCGACTAACTCTTAGTCGATCGCCTCAGTTAACACTTAACCGATTCGTGCATGGCCATGCTTTCCGAATCATATCATCCGAGAGGGCCCAGAGAATATCTCTCCAAGTGGAGGGGCAAAATCCCATCTTGGTTATTCACATCACGCAGCTTGATTCTCAGTCGACCCGAACTCTGCCTTTATAACTGCCTAGTTACGGATCAGTGTTTGACAGAACCTAAGTCGGTGATCTTCAACTCGGACTATGCAATAACCTCAGGTCTAAGGATTACATTGATTGAGATATACAAATGACAACTTGTTCGTTGTACCTCAATATGGGTCAATCCGACTCGCTAAACTCTTTAGCCGAGTCTGTGTAAGTTGGAATAGCATCTCCATGCCCATGACAAGTGGAACCGAGTCATCAAGCCAACTTTCACATTGGTCTAAGTTGTGTGTCCAGCACAACCTCAATGACCAAGGATATTTAGTACAAACAACATGAATGCATAGTTCCACAACCGAATCACATATTCAATGATACACATCAGATGTTTATACAAGGACTACTTAATATCTTTATGAATACAATGGGAAATATCATCATACATGATTGCCTCTAGGGCATATTCCCAATAGTTAGGTGGAATGATACTTCAGACTCAGCATGTCCGAATATAAAGTTTGCAACATTTACCGCAAAGGTAAAGTCACTAGATTCTCAAGATATGGACTACAATGTAAAGCTCCAAAAGATGAGCTAGATTGCTAGACCCATGCATTAACAACTTGTCGAAAGACAACTGCATACACATAGAGTACTGACAATAAAACACACATGTATCCTTAAGGAACATATTTAACTCTGCTTGAATCCACGGTGACATCTTTCAACAGTTGCACGTGAATCGGATAAGGTTACTTCTAACATCCAGAACACATACTTCGAGATGACTCGAAGATGGTTCTCAAAAGTTTCCAACATTAATGCCAAATGTTCCATATGAATCTAACCTAACATGGAGAAGATACGGATGTCATTGATGGGCTCAACAACAAACTTATAGAGATGCTCCAAGAGGATGAACTCACAGGTGGCATGAACAAGGCAAAAATACTGGTCAGACCAAAGAACACGAAGATGTACTTAAGTGAAACATCACAAGTAGAAACATCATCAAGATAATCCTTGGAACTGATTTTGATCCACGAAGGTGGGGAACATAACATATCCACGAAGGAAATATTATCTTTCTTCAACACGAACAAAACTAGACATCCCTTTCAAATGGAACAAAATCGGGTAGAACTTTTGTCTTACAACTCTCCGAGTTGTTGTTTAAGCTCAACCAACTAGTTCAGGGGTATCCGGTATGAATCCTTGGAGAAAGGTGCAGTTCAGAGAACTTGTTCGCCTAATAACTTGACAAGACGGTCATGTGGCAACATGGTGATGCTTCTAGTAGACATCTAGAATATCACGAACCACCGATATGTCACTTAGTTTGAGAGGAAACTTGCTTTATAAGGCAACAAGACAGAATCTCAGAGCTTCGGCATAAGCCTAACTCTTTGACCAAAGAGAGTGTACTAGAATAACGGACTTGGTAGCACAATCATTCTTCGCGTAGTGATAGGGTTAACTAATCACGCTAAGAATGATACAAATGTCCTTAGAGTTCAAAATAATAAAAATTGCTAGAATCTCAGATGGCCACATTATTACGCACACGCATCACTCACGAGCGCGAAAGCTCGAGGGAGGGTGGGTAAATATGTGTAAGAGCATCACTTCATTAAGGGGTCATGGAACTCGGCACGACCTCTTACTATAAAAGAGTGTGATACTTTAAGGTAGAACAGATGAAAGGCACTCAATGCCTCTTAATCTGCGGATTACAACACTTTGACCTGAATCTAGATACGAAGAGGTACTAGAGTTTGTTTCTCCTGATATCCCGAAATGGTTTGTCATAACGGACCACAAGAGTATCTTGCATCAGAAGACACCGATGCACATTTACTACTTGGCTACCAATTGGTAGACAAAGGTCGGAAAATAACAAGGGGAAAGGAACATGCTCAGGATAGAATCCCAAGATGTGGATGCATAAGTCAACAAACTTCTGAAAACCAATGCAAAGAAGGGGAAAGGTGTGGCAGAGTCACGAGGGTAGATGCGAGACTCTCGAGTAGTACTCTTGTCGTGATCTGTCGTGGTATTGCACGGCAGATGCTACTGGGGGTAGCTTACGTAGAGGGAGCAAGGCGACGTAGGAGAATCCGGGAGCGAGATTGGCACACGATGTACCCAGGTTCACGTCCCCTCGGTGGAGGATCGCTACGTCATGCTATCAATCCAGTATATGATCATAGATTGGATTACAATGGAGCCGCCGAAGGCGGTGGGGGAGACTAGATCTAATATGACGTACCCCTTGGGGGTGCCCTTGGTGTCTTTATATATGCAGCCAGTTAGGGTTTACAAGTGCTTTAGTGGGCTTTCTATTGGAGTCGCCGTCTTGGGCCTCCAGTCGGCGCCAGTCGCCTGGGTGCAACATGCGCCACTCGCCGTATTGGGCGAGTCGACCCGCTCTGGGCTTGGCTTTAGTCGGCTCGATCCAGCTGGCAAATCCGCTTCGTGGGTATACCCCGATTGGTATTCCCCCATCAGTAGTCCCCGAGCGCGTTGTCGATTCGACGCGGGCTTGAGGTAGGGCGCGGAGAGTCTTGACGATGGGTCGTGGCGAATCGGCGACGAGCTCCTGAACATAGAAAAGAATCATGAAGCGGGAGGCAATCGGCGTGAGCCAGTCAGTGATGACCAGTTGGCGAAAGACGTAGGGTGTCGGTGAAGACGCCAGTTGCGGAGAGTCTCCGAACATGGAGCGTGCCGAGTCCCCGAGCGCAGCGAGGGGCGAGGTCGAGCGAACCTAAAGTGCCGAGTTCCCGAGCGCGACGAGCGGCGAGGTCGAGCGACCGGCGGGCGCCGAGTCCCCGAGCGCGGCGAGGGGCGAGGTCGAGCGACCGGCGAGCGTCGAGACCCCGAGCACGGAGAGCGACTAGGTCGAGCGACCGGCGAGCATCGAGGACGAGCAACCGACGGGCACCGAGTCCCCGAGCACGGAGAGCGGCGAGGCCGATCGACCGGGGAGTGCCGCTGTCTGTAGCGCGCCGAGTCCCCGAGCGTGTCGAGTACGCGAGGGCGAGTCCACGGTGGTGAGTCCCCGAGCGTGTTGAGTACGCGAGGGATAGTCCGCGGTGACGAATCGAAGAGGGAGAGCCGCGGTCGTGCAACCACGCGTACATGCAGCATGCCTAGGAGTAGTCCCCGAGGCTCGAGTTGGCTTGTAGAGGCGACTTGAGGCTCTTTAGAGATGCATATTCTGAAAATAGTAGTGGTTGCTACCGAGCATGACGAGTGGCGAGGTCGAGCTAGTCCGCGAACGTGGCGAGTCCGTGATGATTGCGAGTCCGTGAGGGGAGAGTCCCCGAATGTGGCGAGTCCGCGATGATTGCGAGCCCGCGAGGGGAGAGTCCCCGAGTGTGGCGTGTCCGCGATGATTGCGAGTCCGCGAGGGGAGAGTTCCCGAGTGTGGCGAGTCCACGATGATTGCGAGTCTGCGAAGGGAGAGTCCCCGAGTGTGGCGAGTCCGCGATGATTGCGAGTCCGCGAGGGGAGAGTCCCCGAGTGTGGCGAGTCCGCGATGATTGCGAGTCCGCGAGGGGAGAGTCCCCGAGTGTGGCGAGTCCGCGATGATTGCGAGTCCGCGAGGGGAGAGTCCCCGAGTGTGGCGAGTCCGTGATGATTGCGAGTCCGCGAGGGGAGAGTCCCCGAGTGTGGCGAGACCGCAATGATTGCGAGTCCGCGAGGGGAGAGTCCCCGAGTGTGGCGAGTCCGCGATGATTGCGAGTCCGCGACGGGAGAGTCCCCGAGTGCGGCGAGTCCGCGATGATTGCGAGTCCGCGAGGGGAGAGTCCCCGAGTGTGGCGAGTCCGCGATGATTGCGAGTCCGCGAGGGGAGAGTTCCCGAGTGTGGCGAGTCCGCGATGATTGCGAGTCCGCGAAGGGAGAGTCCCCGAGTGTGGCGAGTCCGTGATGATTGCGAGTCCGCGAGGGGAGAGTCCCCGAGTGTGGCGAGTCCGCGATGATTGCGAGTCCGCGAGGGGAGAGTTCCCGAGTGTGGCGAGTCCGCGATGATTGCGAGTCCGCGAAGGGAGAGTCCCCGAGTGTGGCGAGTCCGCGATGATTGCGAGTCCGCGATGATGTTGATTGCGCTGTTTTGTTAGCGAGTCTCTCGTCTTGGCCCGGGGGGCCAGTCGCATGGCGACTCCAAAGATGGCTCTCGACTTGGCGTTCTTCCTGGACGATCCGAGGCTCGGTTTGCGAGTCCTCGTCCGCAGTACTTGGCCGTGCGAGTCGCATTGTCTAAGGTTGAGGAGGACATGGTGCTGTTTGTGTAGCACTACCATTTGTCTTGGCCCGAAAGGCCAGTCGAGCAAGGCGACTCCAATGATGGCTCTCGGTTAGCGTTTTTCGTGGACGATCCGAGGCTCGGTTTGCGAGTTCTCGTCCGCACTACTTGGCCATTGCGAGTCGCTCTTTCAAAGGTTGACAAAGGCGAATAGATTTTTCCCGGGGGGAAGAGACACCCTGTGGTGAGCCCATGCAGCGTGGCATGTGACCCTCTCTGGCGACTCGGACGATGAATGTCCCTTACTAGGCGCGGCGTACGCATTTGATGTAGCGAACGGGGTCGCACGACGTTGAGCCGAGAAAAAGTCGACGCGGCGGACACGGAGTCGACGCAGCGGACGGGCGTCACGTTATGGCGAAGTCGTAGATGGCGGGGCCGCGAGGACGAGGTCGCTACGGCGACCCCGTGGCAGGCGAGTCCGCGCTGGGTGAGTTCGCGATAGGCGAGTACGCGAGGGCGACCTCGCGATGGCGAGTCCCCAAGCGTTGAGAGATCCACGATGGCGAGTTCGCGGCGGCGAGTCCACGGAGGCGGGAGGAGTCCGTGGCAGCCGAGCGACTCGGTTGGTTTCTTTGCGGCTCCATTGTTTCAGACCAGGAATAGGTTTGATGTAGCTACGCAGGGCAGCCCATGACCGCCGACGACCTGGCCGCAGTGACGTGAATTATTCTGATCCAATTAAATTGACCTGTGTCGCATCGGTTGTCCCGGTTGATCGCATGCTCCTGGATGAACTGTGCACCGGCCAATCCGCATCCGGTCGTGGTTGGGGGCTTGAGCGGAGGAAAACGCTGCCCGTCGACACACGCGATCCAGCGACTCGATCGTGAGGCAGCGCATGTGTAAGAAAAAAGACATGCAAAGAATTATATTTAAATAAAAAGGAAACTGACTTGCATTGCAATTGGTGTAAAGGAAGACAGGAATCGGATCGGAAAATCCTATTCGTCATGTACACATGCGATCAAGCCCACACGTTTGCCTAATTGAGCTTCTTCTCTGTTAAAGAAAGATCGCGTGGTGGCAGCCGGCTCTTGATCCGATTGGATCTCTCCCGTCTTGCGGAGCCCAAAGAATCACACAGCCATGCGTGCGTGGTAAATCGTCTGGATCAATCTGCTACTGTGCAGCAGCACATACAAGATTCAATCTTGATTCCTACGACTCGACACTCGATAGTTTGCGTGAGGATTAGATTAGAATTAAATAATCAATTTTCCAAGGTAGCCAACGAGAGAGAATAATAAGATTTGAGAACTTAGCTGATGTACGCGCAGCCGATCGTCCGTCTGCGGGTGTTCTGTTTGGCAGTGATCGGAAGGAATCGGCTCGCTGCGATCCAGTCGGCGTTGATGGCGAGGGATCTCGCCCGGATTATCACCCTCCAAGCACCGCTTGCCCCACGGTGGGCGCCAACTGTCGTGGTATTGCACGGCAGATGCTACTGGGGGTAGCTTACATAGAGGGAGCAAGGCGACGTAGGAGAATCCGGGAGCGAGATTGGCACACGATGTACCTAGGTTCACGTCCCCTCGGTGGAGGATCGCTACGTCCTGCTATCAATCCAGTATATGATCATAGATTGGATTACAATGGAGCCGCCGGAGGCGGTGGGGGAGACTAGATCTAATATGACGTACCCCTTGGGGGTGCCCTTGGTGGCTTTATATATGCAGCCAGTTAGGGTTTACAAGTGCTTTAGTGGGCTTTCTATTGGAGTCACCGTCTTGGGCCTCCAGTCGGCGCCAGTCGCCTGGGTGCAACATGCGCCACTCGCCGTATTGGGCGAGTCGACCCGCTCCGGGCTTGGCTTTAGTCGGCTCGATCCAGCTGGCAAATCCGCTTCGTGGGTATACCCCGATTGGTATTCCCCCATCATGATCTATTTGGTCCCATTAAAGAACATCTGCCATAGCTAGTGATAGGGGAAGTCCTTTATCGTCACTATTCAATGGCGACAATATCCACAAGCTTGAAGGCTAGAGTTGTAGTACCAGCCATCCTGAGGTAATGCGTGAACATTAACGACATGGGTCATAGGAATGGATCTTGGTTTAAAGATCAGCTTCATGTACAAGGTTCACAACACTAGAATCCAGCATAATCAGGGATCTTAGGTTCAAGTCCAAGGGTTAAAACCCAAAAAAGGAGTAACTACTACTTGAGTGACTTAGAGTACACTGCAAGGTAATAATCACAAGGTAGCTTCCAAAAGAAGAAACGACTTCTGAAGTACCCAACAAACAAAAAGGGGGCACACGATATGAAAGGAAATCTCGAAGCCTAGAACAAAACACTTTGGTTCCTACAATATAATATTGTGGATCCAAAAGATAGAGAGATCATGATAGAAAGGAATCTCTCAGCTGGACAAGAGCAAGGGGAACAAGGAATTCACAACACACACAACTCTAGAGAGTTCAACACTAGGTCAACTGGTTGAGAAACGACATGCCAAGAAGGCACCTAAGTTTTGAAGGACTAGAAGAGATATCAAAACTTTTCCAAAATCAACACAAGATGAGATGACCCAGAGTAAGAGCGAAACTAGATAAGGAGAAAAAGAAGCATACTAAAGTTTTCGCAAATACTTTTCAGCTTTAAAAATAGTGTTCAAAAACACTAGACTCAACATCGACCAATATCAACGTTTTCCTACGGTCGGTACTGCTCTGATACCAAGACCTGTGACAGCCCCGGGATCAGCGCTAAACAAATCCCAGACCCCCGTCTGACATAAGCTTAACCTTGAGCTCGAGAATATCCAGTGAAGAATCGGTAACACAACAGTGACCCTACGACACAAAATTTATTACAGCAAGCTCATAGCTAAGCAGAGAACCAAATTATTACAAGCAGAGGTCACTGACCACAAACATCAAACAACGGAAGGCAAATTATGCTATTAAGTATAACAAACTTAACAAATGGCCTAAGAGGCCTGAAGCATAACGATGATGTCCCATCCCATAGATTCCAGGCTGCCGGCCAGGAACCCCAAGCTACTCGTCGGTGTTGATGTAGTACCAAATTGATCTTCAGGGAACACTTACTCTGCCAAAAATATCAACAAAGCAAGGGTGAGTACAGGGTGTACTCCGCAAGACTTATGGCTGGTGGAGTTGTTTTGCATAAAGCCACTTTTGTTTTATAAAACAAGAGGGAGAAGAAGAAGCTCGTCTATTCAGAGTATTTTAAAAGGGGATAAGAGAGCGACATCTCCAAAGTATTGATCATCATCTTTTGATATCCACCAAGTCATCATCATCTGAACCCTATCTAGGATCACCCCCTTGTACCCATGAGGAAGCATCCTTAAGCAAACATTGATCTGCCAAGTTTTACGATTAGGTTATAGTTCTCTATGATCTTGAGTCTGGTCGCCAAGTCGTTCATAACCGTGAACATGGCTTTTCGAAAAGACTTTTACCCTGCAGGGGTGTACAACTTTACCCACACATACTAACCTTCTCTTAATGCCACAATGATTAGCCCTCTTCCTTGGAAGGCCGGCAGAGGGTGGTTAGACACAACCTTTACCTTGCTTTCGCCGAGACCATGAGTCACGCCCTAAGGATGGTTCCGCCGTAACGGGTCAAATCCCAAAGCTGGTCCCCAGAGATGTGAGGTGAGTTTGGTTCACCAGGGGCGCTATCTAACCCAAGCAACCTCAGCCACGCTTACCTACCTGTTATGATGCACCTTCACCCGCCAAATCTTTCAAAAGGTTTTCTATGCAAATGTTGAATTTAACGCCTAAACTATGTGACTCATGGAATCTACTAGGCAAGTTAGTTGGTAATGAGGTTGTCCAGGCCCCGTGTGGTTGTACGCTCGTCTTGGTTCCAAAGGCAAGAACTCAGGTCCTAGTGGTGGCGAGCATGGGACTAGAAAAACCACATCCCACCGTGGCCTCCCATACAAGCCTTAGCATGTTTAATCTCATATCACCTCATAACGTTCTCCTATCATACTAGATTATCTGCATCTGATACATCATCTGGATGGACCAGAACTGATAGATATGCATGGCTAAGAAGACACATATATAAGCTCTAGCAGTGCACACAAGCCAAACCTAGTTATGCTAGGAGTAGTGGATCAGGTAAATATAAGCTCAAAGGGAGTATGCAACCGATAGGATACTCTATGTATCGATAAAAGACCATAGTAGAATCGTATGCATCATGGCAGAAATTGAAATGCTTTCAAAATCATAGGATTATATCATGGTGGGGCTATGCTTGCCTTTGCATGTTGATAATCAGGAAGGAGAGCTTTGAGAGCCTTGTACTTGACTTGATTATAGTTGGTCAAGTATTGTTCGTCAATCTTCAATCTTCGATGGTGTTGATCTCAGTCTTCGATCTCGATCTCGATATCGTATTCTACCGGGAAGAAGCAAACATCGGAAAGAAATGGAAACAATCAACACATGGCATTGGTGCAATGCTCAAGCAAGTATGATGATATGACAAGTTAAATTGTATTTAATTAAAACCCTAAAACATGCTCGACAATTTAATCGGGGTTCCGAGGGGTGAAAACCCTAACTCGGGGAAACTCCGGAATCACCTGTGAGGGTTACTATGTTCTTCTAATTAAACTTGTCATGTAAGTTGTTGAACAATTCATGATGATAGCTTAGATAGTTCTCATTTTTTTGAACATTTTGATATATTATTTGTATTTTTTTGACTTATAATGAATTAGTTATGATTTTTCTCAATTTAAATCCATTTTAGGAAATTATAAAACATTTTTGGATTATATTAAATATTTATCCACTTGGTCCCATGTCATATATTTAATTATTTCAGAAATTAATTTCCAAAAAGAATAAAATTCTGACAGACTGGGCCCACATGGGTTATTTATATTCCAGAAAATAATTACAGAAAAGATTAAAAGAAAAGGAAAAGCTTTACTGCATCATGCTGATGTCACCACAACATCTAATACTTTTCTCACCCGGACCTGAGCTAGCTAGTGAGGCTGACTGCTGGGCCCGTAGCCACGTTGACAACACCCCAGCACCACCTAGGCTCGACGGCGGGAGCAGCTCAGACGACCACGGCCACGGCAGTAGCGAGCACGCGGGGCGACGTGGAGGCGTGCATCTGGCTCAGCGTGACGCGAACGACCTTATAGCGGCGGCGCCGCCGGTTTCTGGCAACCGAAACGACGACCACGACGGAGTCCGGCGTTGGTGGGCGGTGGCTTGCGAGGGGAGGACAAATCAGAGGGGAAGGATCCTTGAGGACCAGCAGCTCAGTGTGAAGCTTACTGAAGGGCCGGCGAGCTCGGGGAAGGCCGGAATCACCCATGGCGACGGCGGCCAGAGTCGGGGACGGAGGTTCCGATTGGAACGATTAGGACCATGCCGGCTTGCTCTACTAGGGGAAAAAGGACGAGGTGGACGAGGCGGTCTCAGGAGCATGCTCGATGGAGCTCGGGGCGACCAGAAATGTCTGGCCGCTGGTAAGGTCTGAGGGCTAGGGTTCAGCCAGAGAAGAAATTAGGGGAGAGGAAGAGGATAAGACTCTTCCAGCGGCGGTAGGGGGTCTTATATGCATCAGCGGCGTGGTAGCGAGAATCTTGACGCACGGCGGGCATCGCGTCGCTGGCGAGCGACGGAGGCGGCAACACACATAAGCTTCACCGTCGTCGTCCTTCTGTCACCAAGGAAGAAGAATAGGAAATAAGCGAAGGGGTACGGGGTGCGTTGGGCTTGAGATGGGCCGCGGTGGGCTGGGATTGGGCTGCGGGAAAGGGAGAGGAAAGAGAGAGCTTGCTGGGCTGCTCGGCTTGAGGCATCTGGCTCCATTTTTTTAGCAGAACACATTTTCTATTTCTGTTTTGTTTTTTCTCTCTTTTGCAAACCATTTACAAATCTATTTTTGGCATTTCAAAATTACTAGAGGATTTGTAAAATATGGAAAGTATTGCAGGGCCCTTGTAATCCATTTGGGCTCCACAATGTTTTGGTACTTTGCAAAATACAAAAACATTTGGATGGTTTTCAGAGAGAGAGAGAGAGAGAGAGAGAGAGAGAGAGAGAGAGGGAAAAGCTAGGGTTTAGGGTTTTGATTTATT
The DNA here is from genome assembly GCA_916181665.1 of Avena sativa. Taxonomy (NCBI): domain Eukaryota; kingdom Viridiplantae; phylum Streptophyta; class Magnoliopsida; order Poales; family Poaceae; genus Avena; species Avena sativa. The sequence continues at coordinate 316,110,049 of OV702280.1, read as the reverse complement.
TTCTTCAATGCACAATTTAAAGGATGATGCTTATGAATGCACAAACAAACCCTAAATATTATTTAACTAAAACTAGGGTGTTACACTCAAGTTGTCTTAATCTTCATTATTGCCATTCACTTGTGTGACTTGAATAATAACATGAAACCAAAATCCACTAAGGACGGCTGAACCCTGTAAAGAACTCACAAAACCAAAGAAGAACAACAAATATTTTTGGTGTTTTCGATTTTTCAAACAAGCCAACAAACCAAACAAAGCAAAATCTTTTTGGATTTTTTTCTTAAAGGCAAACCAAAGCAAAGAAACAAACCAAGAGAAACAACAAAAATATTTTTGGTACTTTTGTGTTTTGGGAAAGCAGAAACAAGAACCAAAAAAAAGCGAAGCAATGGATAAACAAAGAACCGACCGAATATGGTATATAGATGAGTGTGATGTCGGTATACCTCCCCCCAAGCTTAGGCTTTTGGCCTAAGTGGGGCTCAATCCCATGGTTACCAAGTAGGTGCACCTCCGTAGTACGACAAGGAGGCTCCCTCGTCCTGATATGAGCTCGAGGAGTCCCTGTGTAGTATATAGAGGCTTCGTATGAGGGCGCGTCCCCCTGATAGTGTCCATGGAAGCCAAGAACGCGCAGCTTGTCATCCATCTCTGATACGTCGGAAACATATCTATAATTTTTGATGCTCCATGCTTGTTTAGTATCTACTTTGCTTTGCTTTGTCTATACTTTGAGGTGTTTTTATATCTTTTCTGGAACTAACCTATTAACAAGTTGCCACAGTGCTAGTTGCATTTTTTTCTTCTGTTTTTGGTTCCAGAAAGGCAGAAAATCAATATTCTCGAAATTGGACGGGACAAAAGCCAAAGTCAATATTTTACCGTGGGGGACACGAATCCAGAAGACGAGACGGAGACGCGAGCTAGGGCGGCCAGACCCCCTAGGCGCAGGGGAGGGGCTGCCCCGCGCTTGGGTAGGGTGTGGGGCCCCTCGCCGCCTCCCAGCCTTGCCTCTTCGCCTATAATCAGCCCCCGATGCAGAAACCCTAAGTATCCGATCAATATTCCACGAAACCTTCTGTAGTCGCCGCCACCGTCGTCCCTAGATCAGGGGGATCTGAAGTTCTTCCTGGCACCTTGCCGGAGGGGAGATCATCCCGGAGGCCTTCTCTCCGGTAAGAAGCGTGAGTAGTTCCACCTTGGACTATGGGTCCATGTAGAAGCTAGATGGTTGTTTCTCCTCCTTGTGCTTTCATGTATAGATATTGTGAGCTCCGTTCATGATCAAGATCTTATCTATTTGTAATCATGCATGTTGTGTTTGCGGGGATCCGATGGATATTGAGATTACTATGTTAGATTGATTAATGGTTTTGTCTTTATGATTCTATCATGTCTGTGTTGTTTGTGATCTTGCATGCTCTCCGTTGTTAGTAGCTATGTTGGCCGAGTAGTTGCTAGTGACTCCAAGAGGGAGCATTTATGCTCGATAGTGGGTTCATGCCTCTAGTTTCCAAGGGAAGTGATAGAAATCTCTTCGGTTGTAGATGTGTTGTTGATACTAGGGAGAAAACAACGGTATCTTGTTCATGGAACAAGTGAATTGTTTACCTTACACACTTTGCATAAAGCAGTTGTTCGTTGCTTGCAACTTAATACTGGAGGGGGTTCGGATGATAACCTGAAGGTGGACTTCTAGTCATAGATGCAGTTGGATGGTGGTCTATGTATATTTTTATATTGCCTAATCGAATCTCAAAGGATCTTTTTGTTTGGTATTGCATTGTTATGCCTTGCTCAGTTCCTGTCAATTGCCCTATTGTAATTTGTTTACCCTTCATGCCATGTTGTTTGTATAAGGAGAGCACCTCTAGTGAGCTATGGACCCCGGTCCAATATTTACCATTGATACATCTTCCACTATTACTTGTTTACTTGCTGCAAACCATTACCTTCCATACAATACGTTTAATCATTTGTTACAGCAAACCGGTGAGCTTGACAACCTCACTATTCGTTGGGGCAAAGTATTGAGTTTGTGTTGTGCAGGTCTCCGTGTTGCTTGCAACACCTGTGTGACGTTTCCTTCCTCCTTCTGGTTCGATAACCTCGGTTTCTTACTGAGGGAAAACTTACTGTTGTGCTGCTTCACACCCTACTCTTGGGGTTTCCAACAGGCTCCACGTCAGCCATCAAGCTTTTTGGCGCCGTTGTCGGGGAGGCTAAGGACGTCTTCACTAGGGTAGTCGTTCACTTCCTTTCTCTTTACTTTTTTTAGTTTGCTTTGTTTCTTTTGCTTGGTTTTGTTTGCTCTTAAAAAAACAAAAAAATTAGTCTAGTTTTGTTTTCTTGCTTTATTCAAAACACAAAAAATTAGTTCCTACTCTAGTTGCTAGTCTGATATTGCCTTGCTTGGTCATGCTTTCTATCAATGGATGGTTTCTTTGAAACTAGTTCTTATTGGTAAGGTGGGTTCACGGAAGAACAAAAGTATTACTATAAGGAACACCGTTTGTCACAAAAAGGGAAACACTTATGGGAACAAATTGATAAGTTGAATACTACTGCTAGAGACGTGTGCTCTACTTATAATGTTACTAATTGCTTTGATAAAGCTTGTTGCTGCAGGAGGTATAAACACCTACCCTTTCAATGTGAGTATAATGATAATGTTACCATATCTTCTTATGTTATAGGAAATTATGAATTTTATGATGTGGAACGGACTGAAGAATTTATTGCCTTCAAGGGTGCATTTGAACTTGCCAGTTTGCTTGAAAATACTGATGATGCACCTTATGAATATGAGGTTTATGAGATACTTAAATTTTTCTTTGATAATTATAAGGAAGAAAATGGCTATATTCTGGAATATTTTAATAGATGCTTTCCACAAATGGAAGAGTCTAATGCCTTGCAGGAGCCTATGGAAGAAGAAATTGTTGAAAGTGGAAGCTCATTAGATGAAAAAGAGGAGGAGAGTGATGAACAAAAGGAGGAAGAATGGATTATCTACCCATGCCTACCTTCTAATGATAGTAACTCTTTATCCCTTACATTATTTGATTGCCCCCCATGCTTACCAAAGGAGGATGAATGTTATGTTCAATTGAATCCTATTGAAATATCTACTTTGGGTAAAACCTGTGAAGGTTTTAATCCTACTATTTTTGAGCTTGATAGAAATTATGTGTCTGTAGATCATAAAAAGCATGCTTTATGATATTTATATTGTTGAGTTTATTCATGAGGCTACGGAAAATTATTATGAGAAAGGAAAATATGGTTGTAGAAGTTTTTATGGTATTGAAACACCTCTCTATGTGCTGAAAGTTTTGAAGTTACTCTTTTCTTATCTTCCTATGCCTGTCACTTTGTTCTTCATGAATTTATTTGTGTAAAAGATTCCTATTCATAGTAAGAGGGTTAGACTTAAATGTGTTTTGAATTTTCTTCTTGATGCTCTCTTTTAATTCAATTTATATTTCTTATGTGAGCATCTTTTCAAACTATCAAGCCTAACTTAAAGGCGTTAAAGAAAAGTACTTGTTGGGAGATAACCCAAGAGTTTCCTTGAGTCTTGGAAGTTATTACTTCAGTAATGACCTCTCCTTATCCTTTTTGTTTGCTTTTTGTGCCAAGAATTACCTCTAATGAGAGGGAAGTAAGATTTAGGGAGTTGATGTCCCGAAACAGATTTCTGTCCTCCACCAAAAAAAATCTTGATGAGTCTCTGTAACTCGGATTGAGCTGAAAATTTACGAATAGATCCCCCAGTATGTTATATAACTTTCGTTAGTTCAACACTTGTTTATTTGAGCAACATAATGTGTTCGAAAAAATCAGTTTCTACCTGCTGGTCTGTTTTGACACATTTCTGCCATTATTTGCATTTGCTTCTTATTGATTCCGATTTTTGAAGGATTTGCTACAGTATCTTGTATTTTTAGTGAAAATTATTGCTGTTCCAAAGCTTTCCCAGAGGTTTAATATCTTTTGAATACACTGATGTTGCTAATGAAGATTGTGTGAAGTTTTGTGTGAAGGAAAAATTTCAGGTGTAAAGAGAGAATGATGTAATGAGGTGAAGAATGGACAGAAGCTCAAGCTTGGTAATGCCACCCCGGTTTCACCCCAAGAAATATCCAAGAGGTACAAGCGTCAAAGCTTGGGGATGCCCAAGGCATCCCTTTCTTCATCAATAAAAAGCTTAGGTCTACCTAGACACTTCATTTTTATTGTTTCATGCACTGTTGTGTTGTCCTTGGAGCGTCTTAGTTTTCGTTTGCTTTGCTTAGGTTGTTTAGTTTGCTTGAATAAAGTAGTTTTACCCCCGTTCTCGCTATGTTGTTTTGCAAATAAGTTGCTTGGTGTTGGAAAGGAGTAGGAAGTTCCTGCTTGTAAGTGCAAGAGGAGCTTGCATTGACTGTGACTTAGACTTTAGCATGACATGCTAGATGTTATTTTGACCTTATGCTTAGTGATTATTTCTGTAGCAAGTCTTGTTCCAAACAATTGGGATTGCTTAGTGTGCCTTGAAGAAATTATGCGTTGTTTTAGCATGCAAAAGCATAGTATTGTGGTATTCTCCTTTGATCCTTTGTTTGGGTTGACTTGGCACATGCTCACACCATGTTATGACTATGACAAGTAACCATAGCCTCTATGATCATTTAGTCCTTGACTTGTAGTACCACTATGTTTTGATTAGTAATGTTTTGTTGCTCTGCATGATTAAGGCCATTATGCTCTCTTAGTTGGTTGCTCCCAGTCTTTTGCTAGCCTCCACTTGTATGAGTAAGATCTAATCATGCTTCCAACTCCCAAGAAACCAAGTTATTCCAAAGTGTCCACCATAAACTCCTATGCATGGTGTGTTACACCATTCCAAGTATATTCTTGTTTTCAGCTATCTTCCAATTAAAAACTATTTTGTTATGTAAAAACTTAGTGATTAAATCCCTCACGAACTTGATGGCACACTTTATATTCTTTGCCCCTAATAAACTTGAACCATTGTGTCATCTATGTTGTATATGCTTGCACTTATACGTTGGAATTAGCAGAACCGTGCTATCACGGGGAATGTTTTCAACTTTGCACTTGTACTTTTTACTCAGTTGATATCATGATCTTTTGTCTATGGATGTCACCGGTGTGAAATAAAGAGGGAAATTGTAAGTCCATAGAGTTTGTATTTTGTGTTAGAGAAACGCCTGGGCCGCTAGCCTAAGCCATGCCTAATCATGGTGGAAACTTGCAGCATCACCATAGTGAGATATCTATGAAGCATCCTCAATAAAAAGCTATGCATATAGTAAATAAAAAGATCGCTGAGATGCTCATTGTCTGCTTGCCCTGTCATTTTGGTTATGGGATAGCTCCTGTACCATGTGCAAGGGGTACCCCGTTGGCGGTTCTCTATGATACGCATAGACTTACAATGACAAGAACTTATAGGTGACTGAAGTTGAGTAGCATGAGGTGTGGCCCTCGTATTCAAGGGACTTGAGATTGCCAACTTATACTTTGTCAAGCATATACTCCATATTTGTTCACTTTAACCTTAATCACTTCAAGATGCATATGATAGGGGCAATGAGGGATGAAAGCTAACAAGTACCATAATTTTTGGAAGCTATTTTTGAATCTTGAAATCCATGCTTCCCTTTGTGAAGGGCCTTTCTTCCACCATTATTTTAGTCTCCACCTTGTACCTTTAGGCACCATTAAGAGAGCATAATTGTCATTTTGTGTGCAGTGTCCCAAAACTTATTGATTGATGCATATTGTGATATTACTTGTTCTTGTGCTATTTGTTTCTAGTCACCCTTGTGAACTTTGAAGGTGTCCTATGCATCTATTTGCTACTCAATGAGGGACAAGTTGATTGCCACTATGCTACGTTTTCTGTATGTGAAACAAACAAACATTTTTCAATGCATGTTATTCATGATCTTTGTTTGTAGCTTTTCATGTTGCATGCATAGTTACTATGTCCTATTGTTAGAACTTCATCTTTCGTGCACATGTTTAGAGTTCTTTGATCCCAGCTTTCAATGCTTGCAAATGGTTTGATCTTGGTTTTGATGGTGCTTGTCACCTCAAAAATTATTCTTTTATCACTTACCTACTCGAGGACGAGCAGGAGTTAAGTTTGGGGATGCTTGATATGTCGGAAACGTATCTATAATTTTTGATGCTCCATGCTTGTTTAATATCTACTTTGCTTTGCTTTGTCTATACTTTGAGGTGTTTTTATATCTTTTCTGGAACTAACCTATTAACAAATTGCCACAGTGCCAGTTGCCTGTTTTCTTCTGTTTTTGGTCCCAGAAAGGCAGAAAAACAATATTCTCGGAATTGGACGGGACAAAATCCAAAGTCAATATTTTACCTTGGGGGACACGAATCCAGAAGACGAGACAGAGACGCGAACCAGGGCGGCCAGACCCCCCTAGGAGCGGGGGGTCCGTGCCCCGCACCTGGGTAGGGTGTGGGGCCCCTGGCCGCCTCCCAGCCTCGCCTCTTCGCCTATAAGAAGCCCCCGATGCAGAAACCCTAAGTACCCGGTCAATATTCCACGAAACCTTCTATAGCCGCCGCCACCATCTTTCCTAGATCGGGGGGATCTAAAGTTCTTCCCGGCACCCTGCCAGAGGGGAGATCATTCCAGAGGCCTTCTCACCGGTTTGAAGCGTGAGTAGTTCCACCTTGGACTATGGGTCCATTGAAGGAAATATGCCCGAGAGGCAATAATAAAGTGGTTATTATCGTATTCCTTATTTATGATAAATTTTTATTTTGCATGCTATAATTGTATTAATACGGAAACGTTAATACCTGTGTGTTTAATAAACAAAAAGGAAGTTCCTAGTTATGCCTCTCTTATAAACTAGCTCGTTGATTAACATGATGATCAAAGTTTCCTGATCATGGACATTGGATGTTGTTAATAACAAGGTCACAACATTAGTGTAATGATGTGATGAACATTCATCCGAAGTATAGCATTACGATCAAAGTCATTGAGTTTATATTGCTATACCAACTTACGAAGTGATCCTAATCCTTAGACCATGAGATCATGTCAATCACTAACACCGGAAGAGTTTCTCGATGACATCAAACGTCACACCCTAACTGGGTGATTATAAAGATGGCTTCAGAACTACTAAAGTGTTATGTTGAGACCCATGGATCAAGAGTGGAATTTGTTCATCCCGATGACGGCTAGATATACTCTGGTCCCTCTCGGTGATATCACATTGATTAGCTTGCAAGCAAGTGATTTGATCACTAGAATGTTATATCACGGGAACGAGAAAAGAGTGCATGTCAGTAACGAGATCAAACTAGGTATGGAGATACCGATGATCGAATCTCGGACATGTAATATATCGTGAAACAAAGGGATTAAGATACTAGCGTAAAAGGTTCACATGATCACAGAAGTCATCGTTGAATGTGTGGGAGTTAGTATGGATCTCCAGGTCCCGCTACGGATTATTGATCGGAGAAGGGTCTCGATCATGTCCGTATTATTCGCGAACCGTAGGGTGACACACTTAAGGGATACCGACACCATTCGGAGCAAATGATATGCCAGAGAAAGAAAAAGGAAAGCGCAGGAATTTATTTCACTAGACACCGAAACTGTTTCGGTTGAAATTGCTAAAACTGGTTCTGCATGTGAAATTGAAATGTTGTAAGGGGTTTTATGTGAATGTTTGTTAATTAAAGTAATTAAAAAAATTCTGAATAAATAAATAAAAGAGTTTTATTTAAATGAGAGCTTGCATTAAATTTGGTGGAAATTTAATGCATGTGAGTGGATTTTTGAGTGGAGGCTTTTTAATGGGAGTGGATGAAGGGAATATGCCCGAGAGGCAATAATAAAGTGGTTATTATCGTATTCCTTATTTATGATAAATGTTTATTTTACATGCTATAATTGTATTAATACGGAAACGTTAATACATGTGTGTTTAATAAACAAAAGAAAGTTCCTAGTTATGCCTCTCTTATAAACTAGCTCGTTGATTAACAAGATGATCATAGGTTTCCTGATCATGGACATTGGATGTTGTTAATAACGAGGTCACAACATTAGTGTAATGGTGTGATGAACATTCATCCGAAGTATAGCATTACGATCAAAGTCATTGAGTTTATATTGCTATAACATATTACGAAGTGATCCTAATCCTTAGACCATGAGATCATGTCAATCACTAACACCGGAAGAGTTTCTTGATAACATCAAACGTCACACCGTAACAGGGTGATTATAAAGATGGATTCAGAACTACTAAAGTGTTATGTTGAGGCCCATGGATCGAGAGTGGAATTTGTTCATCCCGATGACGGATAGATATGCTCTGGGCCCTCTCGGTGATATCACATTGATTAGCTTGCAAGCAAGTGATTTGATCACTAGAATGTTATATCACGGGAACGAGAAAAGAGTGCATGTCAGTAACGAGATCAAACTAGGTATGGAGATACCGATGATCGAATCTCGGACATGTAATATATCGCGAAACAAAGGGATTAAGATACTAGCGTAAAAAGGTTCCGACGATCACAAGAAAGTCATCGTTGAATGTGTGGGAGTCAGTATGGGTCTCCAGATCCCGCTTCTGATTATTGATCCGAGAGGGGTCTCGATCATGTCCGCATTATTCACGAACCGTAGGGTGACACACTTAAGAGACACCGACATCCAATTGGAGCAAAAGTTTCATGCCGAAAAGAATAACAAGCGCAGGAATTTATTTCACTAGATACCGAAACGGGTTTTCGGGTGAAATTGCAGAAAGTGTTTCTGCATGTGAAATGAAATACTAGCAAGGGGTTATATGTGAATGTTTGTCATTAAAGTAATTGACAATATTCTGAATAAATAAAAGGAGTTTTATTTAATGAGAGCTTGCATTAAATTTGGTGGAAATTTAATGGGAATTTGAGTGGGTTTTTGAGTGGAGGGAATTGAAAGGCTTTTTATGTGACTGGAGTGTCCACCCACATGAATGAAAGGAGGGGAGGGGGCAGCCCCATGTCTGGGCGCATGGCCCCTTGGGTGCCCCCCTCTCCCTATAAAAGGAGCCCCCCTCCCTCTCTCTCACTCACACCTCCTCGTGAAGGATCTCTCTCCCCCTCTAGAATTTATCCCCCATGGTCTCGGACTAGCGAGATACATGTTCCCGGTGGCTTTTCGGCAAGAAAGAGTTGTGCTTCCGCTGCATCGCTGGAGCGAGGAGGCGGAGGTTGCTCGGTGCCTCGAACGTGTGTGCGAGCACGGATGCGCTGCTGTTTTGCGGCGCTAGGACTTCCTCTCGATCTTGAGATCGGCAAGAGATCGTCTACATCAACCACGAGTTTGGACTCGTTAAGCTTTGTCGGTCTTCAAGGGTATGTTCTCTACGGATATACATCCGCCCGTTGTTTGTATCTAGTAGATAGATCTTGGTACATAGTTGTTCCCATCATAGGAAATTTTTTGTTTTCTATGCTGCGAACCCTACAGTGGTATCAGAGCCGGATCTATGCGTAGATGCTTTGCACGGGTAGTACACATATGAGTATGTGGGCGATGATGATCATTTTATTGCTTCTTAGTTGTACTTTGGATATTGGTGGCATAGTGGGATGAAGCGGCCCGGACAAACTTTACATGTCCTCACACATGAGACCTGTTCCACGCTTGACATGCAACTAGTTTTGCATAAGTGGCTAGCGGGTGTCTGTCTCTCCTACTATAGTCAATATCTAATTTACAACGAGTTGTCAACAATTTGGTTATCCTCGTTGTGGTTCATGTTCGTAGGTAAGAACGGTTCTATCTTCGAAAGCCCTAAGCCACGTAAAATTTGCAATGGATAAATTAGAGGCGTCTAGTTTAGATTGTTGCTGGGCTAGTGTTATGATATGGTGATGTTGTAAGTAGAAGTATGAGATGATACTCTTACAACATACATAACGTGTAAACTCCATAGACCTTGGATTTAGACATAAGGGTATGATAGTGATCATACCACGGTGCACATGATAGAGATCATATGCGAGAACCATATCATTCCACTAATAAACATGTGATGTTTGATAGCATCTTATATTGCTTGTTTGGCGTTTTATTAGCATAATAAGATGATCCCTCATTTAGATATCAAGATAAAAATGTGTTCTTCCTTAAGTATGCACCGACAATGTTTCGTCGCTTCAAGACATCACGTGATGATCGGGTGTACTTGAATCCACGAGCATATCTCGGGTGTAAGACAGTTACACACGCGAATACTAAGGTTCTTACTTGGCGAGCCTAGCATGTACAGACATGGCCTCGGAACACGGACAGAAAGGTTAAGCATGAGTCATATGTTTTGATATGATGACCATATGGATGCTCGCTTTTGAAGCTACGCCGACTCACGTGATGATCGGACTTGGTGTAGTGGATTTGGTTCATGTAATCACCAAAAAGGCACGAGGGATGTCGTTTTTGAGTGGGAGTTCATTTCTAATTTGGATTAGTAGAACTCAATTTATCATAAATTAAATCAAAGTGAATTTGCATAATTTGTTGTAGTCATTGGCATTCGTTCACCACCTTATGCATAGTAGTAATTGAGATAATAGAACTATAGAATTCTGGATATATACTTTACGAACTGGTATCGTATTGTGTTGAGTGTCAATCTAAAGTTTAAAGTCCTATTGCAAACTTTCAGCAAACTCTATTTACTCCGGGAAATTTAATAGTTGGTATTAAATCGAGAGTAACAATTCCAGTGTTAGTATCTTAAGTATCATGTTTGTCTCCATGATTCTTGATTTAAATATCAAGTTTATCTAGGAGCTGAAAGAATTGTTTCAGAAACCATCATGTGTGGCAGATATAACGATATCTGAAACAATGTTTTGGTTGCAATATGATAGAGTATAATATATGTTCTCATATTGGATGAGAATTTACGAAGGTTGGAGATGCTAGACATCCTAATCATCCAAAAGGGTTTTGGAAAGCAATGTTATACTTACGATTCGCCTTTATAAGCTACAGTAGCTTGATCATGAAAGTCGTCATGATAAGGATGAATAGAAGATGTATGTAAAGTGTTTACTACACTAAAAGATTACTAAAGAATGGATTTTGAAAGAATACTGATCATTTGATGATGGTGATCTACTTCAAAGTGCAAGTCCAAAGGTATTATTATTTGAATATACACGCTTTGAACTATGTGTCATGTATATGGCGCCACTTTTGATGTTGATAGATTCTTTTTAAAAGGAAAAGGAAATGCTGAAAGAGAATCTATAAAATATATTTGGCAGAAAAGAAAAGATTGGAAATATCCAATTTAGGTATATATATATGATATACATGTTATGGTTGTATTCTTTGCTTGTTAAACAATGTGGTTCTTGGGTATTGGATACCGAATTGGTTGGTATGAAATGTCATACGGAACAACGCAATTCATGAACCACAATGGCCTAAGTAACTAGCAAGAGAATATGTGATGATGTTCATCGAAAACAAACAAACCGTTGTTTGTATTTCTCGATTGACATCAAAGCTTGACTTCAAGATTTGTTTTAATAATTGTTATTTAAATCAGGTATTATGAGAACAAAGGTTGTTCAAATAATTACCGTATTCCATATAAGATGGATGATTTACAAATCTAGTTGGAGAAATCACATCCATAAAACCTAATGCTGAAATGTCGCAAGACAAATGATTGAAAAATCACTTACGAAGTGACATCGCTGTTTAAATTATATTGGAAAGAAAACATGAAGAAACTCCATTTTCATGGATTTTTGGAGTCTTTGATTTGATCAAGTGACACTTGTGAGACTTTCCTCGGGATAATTAAAACTTCGTTCAAAGGCCAAAGAAGAACGAATGACTAAAATATTGGAATTTATACATATCGATGTATGTAGTCCATTATGTGTAGTCGTAAGCGATGGGTTTCAACTTCATATGCTTTCTCTAGAAATTTTGAGTGAATGTTCACTTAATGAGAAAGAAGTATGAAATATTTGAAAATGTTTCAAAGACTTTCAAGATGAAGTGGAAAATCATTGTAACAAGAAAAATAAATGAATTATGATTTGATCATAAAGGGATTTATTTGAGTTACAAGTGTAACAAGAAAATAAATGAATTATGATTTTTATCATAAAGGGATTTATTTGAGTTGCAAGTTTAGCAAAACACCTAGATTTACATCTCCCGAAACACCATAGGAGTATGGAGTGTTTGAGATTTGTAATGAAACCTTGTGAGACATGGTTGGATCAAAGGTGTTATTTATAAAACTGCCATTATGTTTTAAAAGATTAAACCTTTAGAGACTACCGCTTTTACACTGAAAAGAGCTCCATCTAGATCCGTTGAAATGACACCATGGAAGTTATGGTTTGGGGTAAAACCCAAGCTGTCATTTCTTAAATTTTGGTATGCTAAACATAAGTAAGATGTTTACAACCGAAGTCGGATGAGCATGTCTTTGTAGGTTATTTCGAATAACAATTGGTTATTCCTCCATAACACCGAGGACAAAAGGGTTTGTCGCTTGAAATGTGAAGTTTCTTGAAAAAGGAATCTTTCGCAAAAAAAAAGTTAAGTGGGAGGACAATAGAACTTTGATAAGGTTAACGAACCTTAGCTAAATGTGCTGAGTTGCGCAGCGCTGGAAATCGTTCTGGAGGCTGCCATAATGCTCATAGCTTATGTGCCTCAAAGGTTGTGGTCACGGAGGTCTAAAGTTCCTATTGAACCAAGAAGGTCGGTTAAACAATCAAATGCTAAGATTTGAGAGTAAATCATTATTGTTTGACAATGATGAACCGAATACATACAAAGAAGCGATGATGGGCCCTGACTCCGTCAAATGGCTTGAAGCCATAAAATCCGTGATAGTTCCATATACGAGAAATCAAGTTTTGAACTTGGAAGACCCTCCGGAAAGGTGTAAAAACCTATCGGTCGTATTTGGATCTATAAAGAAACAGACATGGATGTCTCACATCTATGAAATATTCGACATGTCGTAAAGTATTTTATGACAATGTTCAAAGAGTTGACTATGACAAGATTTGATCTTTCATAGCGATATTTAGTCTGAACGGATTAAAGTAGCAACCACTACATATAATTTGGTATATGGTAGATGAATAAACAAAACAAAGTTCTTCTAATAGAATGGTTACCTAGGACGTGTACATGACACGGTCCAAAGGGTTTTGTTAAATTCAAAGGATGCTAAAAGGGCATGCAAACTTCAATGGTTGAAGTAAGCATCGCGGAGTTGGAATCTTCACCATGATGAAAAATGAGTTTTTCATCTGGAGACGATGAAGATGCTTGCATTTGCAAGAAATTAAGTGGGAGCGCTGAGACATATTTCTAATACATTATGTGAAGGACATCTTGTTGATTAGAAATGATGTATCTTTTATTGACAAAGGTTAAGAATTTCATTTCGATGAAATACTTAGGCAAAACCCGAATATTTAGCGTGAATGTCTATAGTGGATAGACTGTGACGCCAATATGGTTGTGCCAAATATACATATATGAGATATTGAAGGAGTTCAATATAGAAACGACAAGAAACAGTTCTTGTTGCATGGAAAGTAATTGAATCAAGATTCAAGTGTATTGACACTTGATAAGTGAAACAAGATTCAAGTGCTTTGACACTTGATGAGTGAAATCACAAGGATGCTTTGATCAATCATACCATGATATGTACACATCCAGATATGTCCTATGCTCTAAGTGTTATGAGCATATACCAGAATGAATCATAAAATGATCATTGGACGATAGTGAGGATATTCTTATGATCTTTTGGAAGAACTAAGAATATATTTGTGTAGAGGTGACAAACAATTACAAATAGTTCATTGTAAAGCGTTACATTGATACTAGTTTTGTCACAAGATACAAATTAAGTTTATCTCAATTTAAACTATGGGTTGCACAATGTAATGGAAAGAAAGTTTCCATGATGGATTTGGAAGAGTTCCAAAGTTAAGACATTGTGACGAATACTACAACAAAAGGCTAAGTATATGACTGCTATAGTAGCAGCAAAGGAGGGAATTTGTGTCAAGTAGTTTGTTATCAAACTAAGGTGTGGTTTGCAATGGGCTAACACTAAAGATATATTGTATGACAATAGTATCAACGTGTTTTAACCCCAAGGAACTAAAGGTCTCACCAAAAGACCAAATTTATACAATGCCATCTCATTGGAGAATGAGTGATGCGTGAAGACGCAAAGACATGCAAATACACACGGACCTGAAAGTGTCAAATCCGTAGATTATGTTAACCACTTGCAATTACGTATATGGAACACCGGAAAGCCATAGGTGTTCAATACGCAAAGTTTTCAAACTAGATTATTGTCTCTAGTGCAAGTGGGAGACTGAAGGGAATATGCCCGAGAGGCAATAATAAAGTGGTTATTATCGTATTCCTTATTTATGATAAATGTTTATTTTACATGCTATAATTGTATTAATACGGAAACGTTAATACATGTGTGTTTAATAAACAAAAGAAAGTTCCTAGTTATGCCTCTCTTATAAACTAGCTCGTTGATTAACAAGATGATCATAGGTTTCCTGATCATGGACATTGGATGTTGTTAATAACGAGGTCACAACATTAGTGTAATGGTGTGATGAACATTCATCCGAAGTATAGCATTACGATCAAAGTCATTGAGTTTATATTGCTATAACATATTACGAAGTGATCCTAATCCTTAGACCATGAGATCATGTCAATCACTAACACCGGAAGAGTTTCTTGATAACATCAAACGTCACACCGTAACAGGGTGATTATAAAGATGGATTCAGAACTACTAAAGTGTTATGTTGAGGCCCATGGATCGAGAGTGGAATTTGTTCATCCCGATGACGGATAGATATGCTCTGGGCCCTCTCGGTGATATCACATTGATTAGCTTGCAAGCAAGTGATTTGATCACTAGAATGTTATATCACGGGAACGAGAAAAGAGTGCATGTCAGTAACGAGATCAAACTAGGTATGGAGATACCGATGATCGAATCTCGGACATGTAATATATCGCGAAACAAAGGATTAAGATACTAGCGTAAAAAGGTTCCGACGATCACAAGAAAGTCATCGTTGAATGTGTGGGAGTCAGTATGGGTCTCCAGATCCCGCTTCTGATTATTGATCCGAGAGGGGTCTCGATCATGTCCGCATTATTCACGAACCGTAGGGTGACACACTTAAGAGACACCGACATCCAATTGGAGCAAAAGTTTCATGCCGAAAAGAATAACAAGCGCAGGAATTTATTTCACTAGATACCGAAACGGGTTTTCGGGTGAAATTGCAGAAAGTGTTTCTGCATGTGAAATGAAATACTAGCAAGGGGTTATATGTGAATGTTTGTCATTAAAGTAATTGACAATATTCTGAATAAATATAAGGAGTTTTATTTAATGAGAGCTTGCATTAAATTTGGTGGAAATTTAATGGGAATTTGAGTGGGTTTTTGAGTGGAGGGAATTGAAAGGCTTTTTATGTGAGTGGAGTGTCCACCCACATGAATGAAAGGAGGGGAGGGGGCAGCCCCATGGCTGGGCGCATGGCCCCTTGGGTGCCCCCCCCTCTCCCTATAAAAGGAGCCCCCCTCCCTCTCTCTCACTCACACCTCCTCGTGAAGGATCTCTCTCCCCCTCTAGAATTTATCCCCCATGGTCTCGGACTAGCGAGATACATGTTCCCGGTGGCTTTTCGGCAAGAAAGAGTTGTGCTTCCGCTGCATCGCTGGAGCGAGGAGGCGGAGGTTGCTCGGTTCCTCGAACGTGTGTGCGAGCACGGATGCGCTGCTGTTTTGCGGCGCTAGGACTTCCTCTCGATCTTGAGATCAGCAAGAGATCGTCTACATCAACCACAAGTTTGGACTCGTTAAGCTTTGTCGGTCTTCAAGGGTATGTTCTCTACGGATATACATCCGCCCGTTGTTTGTATCTAGTAGATAGATCTTGGTACATAGTTGTTCCCATCATAGGAAATTTTTTGTTTTCTATGCTGCGAACCCTACAGTGGAGGCTTTTCATTTTGAGTGGGAGCTCCACCCACATGAATGTGGAAGAGGTGGGGGCAGCCCCCATGGCTGGGCGCCATGCCCCTTGGGTGCCCCCCTCTCCCCTATAAAAGGCCCCCCTCTCCTCCTCTCAAAGCACACCTCCTCGCGAAGGATCTCTCTCCCCCTTTTAGAATTTCCCCCTGGTCTCGGATCAGCGAGATACATGTTCCCGGTGGCTTTTTCTGGAAGGATTTGTTGCTTCCGCTGCTTCGCTGGAGCGAGGGCGCGGAGGTTGTCGGGGTACCCGTACGTGTGTGCTATCACGGATTCACCACTGCTTTGAGGTGCTGGACTTGATCGTGCTGGACCGGCTGTACCAGATGGACTTCATCACGATCTTGAGATCGGCAAGCGTTCGTCTACATCATCCATGAGTACAACCTCGTTAACGCTATTCGGTCTTCGAGGGTATGTATTCTATGGATGTATATCCACCCGTTGCTTGTATCTAGTAGATAGATCTTGGTACATAGATGTTCCCATCGTAGGAAATTTTTTGTTTTCTATGTTGCGAACCCTACAGTGGTATCAGAGCCGGATCTATGTGTAGATACTTTGCACGGGTAGTACACATATGAGTATGTGGGCGATGATGATCATTTTATTGCTTCTTAGTTGTACTTTGGATATTGGTGGCATAGTGGGATGAAGCGGCCCGGACAAACTTTACATGTCCTCGCACATGAGACCTGTTCCACACTTGACATGCAACTAGTTTGCATAAGTGGCTAGCGGGTGTCTGTCTCTCCTACTATAGTCAATATCTAATTTGCAACGAGTTGTCAACAATTTGGTTATCCTCGTTGTGGTTCATGTTCGTAGGTAAGAACGGTTCTATCTTCGAAAGCCCTAAGCCACGTAAAATTTGCAATGGATAAATTAGAGGCGTCTAGTTTAGATTGTTGCTGGGCTAGTGTTATGATATGGTGATGTTGTAAGTAGAAGTATGAGATGATACTCTTACAACATACATAACGTGTAAGTTCCATAGACCTTGTCCTTACACATAAAGTATGATAGAGATCATACCACGGTGCACATGATAGAGATCATATGCGGGAACCATATCATTCCACTAATAAACATGTGATGTTTGATAGCACCTTATATTGCTTGTTTGGCGTTTTATTAGCATAATAAGATGATCCCTCATTTAGATATCAAGATAAAAATGTGTTCTTCCTTAAGTATGCACCGACAATGTTTCGTCGCTTCAAGGCATCACGTGATGATCGGGTGTACTTGAACCCACGAGCATATCTCGGGTGTAAGACAGTTACACACGCGAATACTAAGGTTCTTACTTGGCGAGCCTAGCATGTACAGACATGGCCTCGGAACACAGACCGAAAGGTTAAGCATGAGTCATATGTGTTGATATGATGACCATATAAATGCTCGCCTTTGAAACCACACCGACTCACGTGATGATCGGACTTGGTGTAGTGGATTTGGTTCATGTAATCACCAAAAAGACACGAGGGATGTAGTTTTTTAGTGGGAGTTCATTTCTAATTTGGATTAGTAAAACTCAATTTATCATAAATTAAATCAAAGTGAATTTGCATAATTTGTTGTAGTTATTGGCATTCGTTCACCACCTTATGCATAGTTGTAATTGAGATAATAGAACTATAGAATTCTGGATATATACTTTACGAACTGGTATCGTATTGTGTTGAGTGTCAATCTAAAGTTTAAAGTACTATTGCAAACTTTCAGCAAAATTCTATTTACTCCATGAAATTTAATAATTGGTATTAAATCGAGAGTAACAATTCCAGTGTTAGTATCTTAAGTATCATGTTTGCCTCCATGATTCTTCATTGTTTTAATATCAAGTTTATCTAGGAGCTGAAAGAATTGTTTCAGAAACCATCATGTGTGGCAGATATAACGATATCTGAAACAATGTTTTGGTTGCAATATGATAGAGTATAATATATGTTCTCATATTGGATGAGAATTTACGAAGGTTGGAGATGTTAGACATCCTAATCATCCAAAAGGGTTTTGGAAAGTAATGTTATACTCACGATTCGCCTTTATAAGCTACAGTAGCTTGATCATGAAAGTCGTCATGATAAGGATGAATAGAAGATGTATGTAAAGTGTTTACTACACTAAAAGATTACTAAAGAATGGATTTTGAAAGAATACCGATCATTTTGATGATGGTGATCTACTTCAAAGTGCAAGTCCAAAGGTATTATTATTTGAATATACACGCTTTGGACTATGTGTCATGTATATGGCGCCACTTTTGATGTTGATAGATTCTTTTAAAAAGGAAAAGGAAATGCTGAAAGAGAATCTATAAAATATATTTGGCAGAAAAGAAAAGATTGGAAATGTCCAATTTAGGTATATATATGATATACATGTTATGGTTGTATTCTTTGCTTGTTAAACAATGTGGTTCTTGGGTATTGGATACCGAATTGGTTGGTACGAAATTTCATACGAAACGACGCATTTCATAAAACACAATGGCCTAAGTAACTAGCAAGAGAATATGTGATGATGTTCATCGAAAACAAACAAACCGTTGTTTGTATTTCTCGTTGACATCAAAGCTTGACTTCAAGATTTGTTTTAATAATTGTTATTTGAATCAGGTATTATGAGAACAAAGGTTGTTCAAATAATTACCATATTCCATATAAGATGGATGATTTACAAATCTAGTTGGAGAAATCACATCCATAAAACCTAATGCTAAAATGTCGCAAGACAAATGATTGAAAGATCACTTTCGAAGTGACATCGCTGTTTAGATTATATTGGAAAGAAAACATGAAGAAACTCCATTTTCATGGATTTTTGGAGTCTTTGATTTGATCAAGTGACGCTTGTGAGACTTTCCTAGGGATAATTATAACTTCGTTTAAAGGCCAAAGAAGAACGATCGACTAAATTATTGGAATTAATACATATCGATGTATGTAGTCCATTAAGTATAATCGTAAGCGATGGATTTCAACTTCATATGCTTTCTCCGGAAATTTGAGTGAATATTCACTTAATGAGAAAGAAGTATGAAATATTTGAAAAACGTTTCAAAGACTTTCAAGATGAAGTGGAAAATCATTGTAACAAGAAAATAAATGGTTAATGATTTTATCATAAGGGATTTGTTTGAGTTACAAGTGTAACAAGAAAATAAATGAATTATGATTTTATCATAAAGGGATTTATTTGAGTTGCAAGTTTAGCAAAACACCTAGATTTACATTTCCCGAAACACCATAGGAGTATGGAGTGTTTGAGATTTGTAAACCTTGTTTGACCTGGTTGGATCAAAGGTGTTATTTATAAAATTGCCATTATGTTTTAAAAAGATTAAAGCTTTAGAGACTTCCGCTTTTTACACCGAAAAGAGCTCCATCTTGATCCGTTGAAATGACACCATATGAGTTATGGTTTGGGGTAAAACCCAACTTGTCATTTCTTAAATTTTGGTATGCTAAACATAAGTAAGATGTTTACAACCAAAGTCGGATGAGCATGTCTTTGTAGGTTATTTCGAATAACAATTGGTTATTCCTCCATAACACCGAGGACAAAAGGGTTTGTCTCTTAAAATGTGAAGTTTCTTGAAGAAGGAATTTTTCATAAATGTTAAGTGGGAGGACAATAGAACTTTGATAAGGTTAAAGAACCTTAGCTAAATGTGCTGAGTTGCGCAGCGCCGGAAATGGTTCTTGAGGCTTCCATAATGCTCATAGCTTATGTGCCTCAAAGGTTGCGGTCACGGAGGTCTAAAGTTCCTATTGAACCAAGAAGGTCGGATAAACAATCAAATGATTGAGATTTGAGAGTAAATCATTATTGTTTGACAATGATGAACCGACTACAAAGAAGTGATGATGGGCCCTGACTCCGTCAAATGGCTTGAAGCCATAAAATCCGTGATAGTTCCATACACGAGAAATCAAGTTTTGAACTTGGAAGACCCTCCAGAAAGGTGTAAAAACCTATCGGTCGTATTTGGATCTATAAAGAAACAGACATGGATGTTTCACATCTATGAAATAGTCGACATGTCGTAAAGTATTTTATGACAATGTTCAAGGAGTTGACTATGACAAGATTTGATCTTTCATAGCGATATTTAGTCTGGACGGATTAAAGTAGCAACCACTACATATAATTTGGTATATGGTAGATGAATAAACAAAACAAAGTTCTTCTAATAGAATGGTTACCTAGGACGTGTACATGACACGGTCCAAAGGATTTTGTTAAATTCAAAGGATGCTAAAAGGGCATGCAAACTTCAATGGTTGAAGTAAGCATCGCGGAGTTGGAATCTTCACCGTGATGAAAAAGAGTTTTCATCAGGAGACGATGAAGATGCTTGCATTTGCAAGAAATTAAGTGGGAGCGCTAAGACATATTTCTAATACATTATATGGAGGACATCTTATTGATTAGAAATGATGTATATTTTATTGACAAAGGTTATGAATTTCATTTTGATGAAATACTTAGGCAAAACCCGAATATTTAGCGTGAATGTCTATAGTGGATAGACTGTGACGCTAATATGGTTGTGCCAAACGTACATATATGAGATATTGAAGGAGTTCAATATAGAAACGACTAGAAACGGTTCTTGTCGCATGGAAAGGAATTGAATCAAGATTCAAGTGCATCGACACTTGATAAGTGAAACAAGATTCAAGTGCTTTGACACTTGATGAGTGAAATCACGAGTATGTTTTGATCAATCATACCATGATATGTACACATCCAGATATGTCCTATGCTCTAAGTGTTATGAGAATATACCAGAATGAATCGTAAAATGATCATTGGACTATAGTAAGGATATTCTTATGGTCTTTTGGAAGAACTAAGAATATATTTGTGTAGAGATGACAAACAATTACAAATAGTTCATTGTAAAGCGTTACATTGATACTAGTTTTGTCACAAGATACAAATTAAGTTTATCTCAATTTAAACTATGAGTGGCACAATGAAATGGAAAGGAGTTTTCATGATGGATTTGGATGTATTCCAAAGTTAAGACATTGTGACGAATACTACAACAAAAGGCTAAGTATATGACTGCTATAGTAGCAGCAAAGGAGGGAATTTGTGTCAAGTAGTTTGAATTCAAACTAAGGTGTGGTTCACAACGGGCTAACACTAAAGATATATTGTGTGACAATTGTATCGACGTGTTTTAACCCCAAGGAACTAAAGGTCTCATCGAAAGACCAAATTTATACAATGCCATCTCATTGGAGAATGAGTGATGCGTGGAGACGCAAAGACATGCAAATACACACGGACCTGAAAGCATCAGATCCGTAGATTATGTTAACCACTTGCAGTTGCGTATATGGAACACCAGAAAGCCATAGGTGTTCAATACGCAAAGTTTTCAAACTAGATTATTGTCTCTAGTGCAAGTGGGAGACTGAAGGGAATATGCCCGAGAGGCAATAATAAAGTGGTTATTATCGTATTCCTTATTTATGATAAATGTTTATTTTGCATGCTATAATTGTATTAATACGGAAACGTTAATACATGTGTGTTTAATAAACAAAAAGGAAGTTCCTAGTTATGCCTCTCTTATAAACTAGCTCGTTGATTAACATGATGATCAAAGTTTCCTGATCATGGACATTGGATGTTGTTAATAGCGAGGTCACAACATTAGTGTAATGATGTGATGAACATTCATCCGAAGTATAGCATTACGATCAAAGTCATTGAGTTTATATTGCTATAACAACTTACGAAGTGATCCTAATCCTTAGACCATGAGATCATGTCAATCACTAACACCGGAAGAGTTTCTCGATGACATCAAACGTCAAACCGTAACTGGGTGATTATAAAGATGGCTTCAGAACTACTAAAGTGTTATGTTGAGACCCATGGATCAAGAGTGGAATTTGTTCATCCCGATGATGGATAGATATACTCTGGGCCCTCTCGGTGATATCACATTGATTAGCTTGCAAGCAAGTGATTTGATCACTAGGATGTTATATCACGGGAACGAGAAAAGAGTGCATGTCGGTAACGAGATCAAACTAGGTATGGAGATACCGATGATCGAATCTCGGACATGTAATATATCATGAAACAAAGGGATTAAGATACTAGCGTAAAAGGTTCACACGATCACAGAAGTCATCGTTGAATGTGTGGGAGTCAGTATGGATCTCCAGGTCCCGCTACTGATTATTGATCGGAGAAGGGTCTCGATCATGTCCACATTATTCGCGAACCATAGGGTGACACACTTAAGGGATACCGACACCATTCGGAGCAAATGATATTCCAGAGAAACAAAAAGGAAAGCGCAGGAATTTATTTCACTAGACACCGAAACTGTTTCGGTTGAAATTGCTGAAACTGGTTCTGCATGTGAAATTGAAATGTTGTAAGGGGTTTTATGTGAATGTTTGTTAATTAAAGTAATTAACAAAATTCTGAATAAGTAAATAAAAGAGTTTTATTTAAATGAGAGCTTGCATTAAATTTGGTGGAAATTTAATGCATGTGAGTGGATTTTTGAGTGGAGGCTTTTTAATGGGAGTGGAGGCTTTTTATTTTGAGTGGGAGCTCCACCCACATGAATGTGTAAGAGGTGGGGGCAGCCCCCATGGCTGGGCGCCATGCCCCTTGGATGCCCCCCCTCTCCCCTATAAAAGCCCCCCCTCTCCTCCTGTCAAAGCACACCTCCTCGCGAAGGATCTCTCTCCCCCTTTTAGAATTTCCCCATGGTCTCGGATCAGCGAGATACATGTTCCCGGTGGCTTTTTCTGGAAGGATTTGTTTCTTCCGCTGCTTCGCTGGAGCGAGGGCGTGGAGGTTGTCGGGGTACCCGTACGTGTGTGCGATCACGGATGCACCACTGCTTTGAGGTGCTGGACTTGATCGTGCTGGACCGGCTGGACCAGATGGACTTCATCACGATCTTGAGATCGGCAAGCGTTCGTCTACATCATCCACGAGTACAACTTCGTTAACGCTATTCGGTCTTCGAGGGTATGTATTCTATGGATGTATATCCACCCGTTGCTTGTATCTAGTAGATATATCTTGGTACATAGATGTTCCCATCGTAGGAATTTTTTTGTTTTCTATGCTGCGAACCCTACATCCATGTAGTAGCTAGATGGTTGTATCTCTTCCTTGTGCTTTCATGTATAGATCTTGTGAGCTTCGTTCATGATCAAGATCTAATCTATTTGTAATCATGCATGTTGTGTTTACGGGGATCCGATGGATATTGATATTACTATGTCCGATTGATTAATGGTTTTGTATTTATGATTCTATCATGTATGTGTTGTTTGTGATCTTGCATGCTCTCCGTTGTTAGTAGCTATCTTGGCCGAGTAGTTGCTAGTGACTCCAAGAGGGGATATTTATGCTCGATAGTGGGTTCATGCCTCTAGTTTCCAAGGGAAGTGACAGAAATCTCTTCGGTTGTAGATGTGTTGTTGCTACTAGGGAGAAAACAACGGTCTCTTGTTCATGGAACAAGTGGATTGTTTACCTTACACACTTTGCATAAAGCAATTGTCTGTTGCTTGCAACTTAATACTGGAGGGGTTCAGATGATAACCTGAAGGTAGACTTCTAGTCATAGATGCAGTTGGATGGCAGTCTATGTATATTGTTGTATTGCCCAATCGAATCTCATAGGATCTTATTGTCTGGTATTGCATTGTTATGCCTTGCTCAGTTCCTGTCAATTGCCCTGCTGTAATTTGTTTACCCTTCATGCCATGTTGTTTGTCTAAGGAGAGCACCTCTAGTGAACTATGGACCCCGGTCCAATCTTTACCATTGATACATCTTCCACTGTTACTTGTTTACTTGCTGCAAATCATTACCTTCCACACAATACGTTTAAACCTTTGTTGCAGTAAACCGGTGAGCTTGAAAACCTCACTGTTTGTTGGGGCAAAGTCTTGAGTTTGTGTTGTGCAGGTCTCCGCGTTGCTTGCAACAGCTGTGTGGCGTTTCCTTCCTCCTTCTGGTTCGATAACCTCTGTTTCTTACTGATGGAAAACTTGCTGTTGTGCTGCTTCACACCCTGCTCTTGGGTTCCCAACAGGCTCCACGTCAGCCATCAAGCTCCTCCTTGGAGCGTGACAAAGGTCCCTGAGAAATACCGAACAAAGTGGTTTGGGGGAGAGGGATCTCTCTCTTCCTCGTCAATAAATAGCATTCTATAAACCAAATTCTCAAGGGTAGAGCCAGTAGTGACAAAGTGGTGCGCCTTCATGGCAGCAAGATCAAGCCTGTGAGGAGCCAAAACGGTATCATTTGGATCAACAGCAAGGTCCAAGGCAGCAACAACACGTGCAGCTAATTCCCCCATAAATGGGTCCCTTAGCAGCTAAGCGACGAGCAATGAGAGAACCAAGATTGTACTTAGTTTCATTGTTGAGCGCAGCAGCTATGAAGGCCAAATGATAGTTGGAAATATTACTAGTGTTCTCCCTACCAAGAACACCAGTGGCAAGATAGTAAGCAAAGTACCTGATGGCTGGGAGTTGAATATTTCTTATCTTTCCCCGTTGGGCTCTACGGTCATCATCGTTGGTTATCCCGCGATAGAGCTCCAACAAATCAGTGGGTTGGGCTGGAAACTTCTTCGCCGACCCAGTTGTACCAAGTCCCAGAGCCTCACAAAATTTCTTCAATGTCATATTATAAGTCCTGCCATAAATTTTGAAGGACACATCTGGCTTGAACATGCTGTTAGTAAAAGAAAAGCTCTCCACAAATGTTTTAGTGAGCATAGAATATTGCACGCTCTTGATGACCCACAAGTATAGGGGGTGTATCGTAGTACTTTTGATAAATAGGAGTGTCAATCCCAACGAGGAGAAGAAGGTGCTGAATAGTGGTATGGAGCAGGAAATCCCTGTGAATACTTAGCAAATGGATTTTTAGTGGTTTTCTGATAAGACAACAAAACAAGGAGCAAGTAACAAAGGTAACGAACAAACGGAGCAAGTGGCCCAATCCTTTCTTAGCGAAGCACAAGCCGGTGGAAATACTTATAAGGACCAAACGTTCTCGAGGACACATGGGAATTATGTCAAGTGCTTTCGCTTCAAATAGTTGAGTACTCTCCTCTGGTGTTTGTAAGTGTTGTGTGGGTGAACCTGTGCTAACATACCGACCTTACTTGGACTAATACATACTTGTGATTAAACCCCCTAAAAACATCCATAACTACAGGAAAGTAATTAAGATATAAATCTAACCACAGCCTTAAACTCTCAGATCCTATGCTCCCTTGTGCAAAGGAGTCCTAACGGGGGGTCAGGTTTCTGTCACTTCGGCAACCCCACAATTAGTAGCCAAATACATAATGCATTCCCCTAGGCCCATAAATGGTGAAGTATCATGTAGTTGACGTTCACATGACACCACTAGAAGAATAGCACAACTTAAATACTAAACCATTGAATAATAACTCATCATAGATTCACTACTAACAACATGACTTCTCCCATGTCCTCAAGAACTAAACGAATTACTCACGAGACATCATATGTATCAAGATCAAAGATGATATGGTAATGGATAACAATATGAACATAAACAATAATCCAATGGTTCCACTCAGAAGCATCAACTATAATAGTAATTAACACCAGGAAAGTTTCCCCTAAAAACTAAAGCAATATCCAACACAACTGTTACATCAGGATGGAGTGGTGATGATGGTGCTGGTGGAGATGATGGTGTGGATGATGATGATGATCCCAATGAAGCCTAGCTTGACGATGGTGTTGATGGCGATGGTCTCCCCTCTCCGGGAAGGAATTCCCCCGGCAGAAATCTGTCTACCAGAGAGATCTTTCTCTCTCGGTGTTTTCAGCCGCCCAGAGGCGGCGGAAATCTATCTGTGGTCGCTCTCCTAGGCTTAGGGTTCCATAGGGAAGATATAGGCGAAGGGGCGGAGTCGGGAGCCAGGCAGGTGGGCCACACCTGCCCTAGGCGCGGCCCGGGGGGCGCACCTAGGGGGTGTGGGGCCCCTGCGTCCCCTCTTCGCTCCTCCTTCTGGCTTCCTTCATCATCTGGGAAAATAATATGTTTCCATATTTTTCTGGTATTTTTATGATCTTCGCGAAATTGCACCGAAACGCCTTCTTTTCCATCAGAATCCAGACTCCGGCAGTTCATCCTGCAAGAATCATCCAACATGCATAAACAGATGAAAAGCCATAAGTAATACCTCATAATAAGACATATATCAATGAATAGAGGTAAATTATGATATAGAAAGGTGATGCAAATTGGGCGTATCAACTCCCCAAGCTTAGACTTCGCTTGTCCCCAAGCGAAAACTGAGCTCAGTAAACATGTCCACAGGTTTATGGAGTGAAGTGTCAATAAAAGAATACGAATAAGAAGCATCACACTTACCATTGCACAACTCATAGAAGAAAGCAACTCACCATTATATAACTTATCTTGCAACCAAGTACAGCAGTCACAATAGAGATGCATAAAGATAAATCATAATTGGAATTGGCAAACTTGTTCTTGGTCAGAGAACACTTGGCAAACAGTTTCACAAAAAGCTTTTTTGTAGAAGTTTCAAAACAGGAGCACTCTTTGCTCAAAAAGTTTTTTCACAAGTGAAGGATTTCAATGTAATACTCAATAGATAAGAATTTTGTGCAAACAAGTAAGATAAAGAACATGATTGAATAAATCACCATATGAATGCTTGAAACACAACAACTCAAATGCTTGCTGGAGATAGAGAGGAAGTAGGTTTACTGACTCAACTTGGAAGTGGGAGAAAGGTCCCTTCTTAGAGGGAAGCAGGGATTACAAGTCATAAAGAGATTCCAAAATATTATGGTACTTACTAGCTTTGAGCCCTCATTGCCCCTATCATAGGCATCTTGAGATGATTAAGGTTAAAGTGCACAAAGATGGAGTATATGCTTGACGAAATATAAGTTGGCAATCTCATGTCCCTTGAATATGAGGTCCACTCCTCATGCTACTCAACTTTGGTTACAGGTAAGTTCTTGTCATTGTAAGTATTTGCATATCATTGAGAACCGCTAACGGGGTACCCCTTGCACATGGTACAGGAGCTTTCCCATAACCAAAATGACAAGGCAAGCAGACAATGAGCATCTTAGCAATCTTTTTATTTACTATCTGCATAGCTTTTTATTGAGGATGCTTCATAGATAGCTCACTATGGTGATGCTACAAGTTTCCACCATGATTAGGCATGGCTTAGGCTAGCGGCCCAGGCGTTTCTCTAACACAAAATATAGACTCCTTTGACTTACAAGTTCCCTCTTTATTTCACACCGTTGACATCCATAGACAAAAGAGCACGATATCAACTGTGTACAGAGTACAAGTGCAATGTTGAAAATGTTCCCCGTGACAACATGGTTCTGCTAATTCCAACGTATAGATGCAAGCATATACAACTTCGATGGCACAATGATTCAAGTCTATTAGGGGAAAGAAAATAAGGTGTGCCATTAAGTTCGTGAGAGCTATACTAACTAGTTTTCACATAACAAAATACTTTTTAATTCGAAAGGTAGATGAAGCATGAGAATTTGCGTGGAATAGCAAAAATGCTATTAGGTAGATATGGTGGACACAAATGGCATAGGTTTGGTTCAAAGGATTTGGAAACATGAGAAGTATGCCTTCTCAAAATAGGTTTTTGGCTAGCAAGGCTGGGTAGCAAGCAAGAGAGTTGAAAGAAACAAGCAAACATACAAGTAATAAAGCCAAACATGCAATCTTCCTTGAAGACACAAAAGATCTTAAATAAAGAATGCTAAGCTTATGAGCCAACGAGAAAGAAAACAAATGATACAAAATACCTGTAAGCGTTTTCTCTTTTTCTTTCAAACTTCAAAAGGTATTGTTACTGACTAGAACTTGGTTTGCCAAAACCAATTTAGATCCACTTGATGCTCCCAAAGTGGTGCCAATACTGATCAACAAGATCAATCATATAATAGAGATTGCAAACTAAAATAAGAAGTGCAAAAAGTAAAAGATGAGACTTCTCATTAATATTCCAATAAAGGCACTCACACCAAGGGATACAAAGATAATCAACTAAAGGAGATATACTTTCACATGCAAACCAAACTATAAGATAACCTCTCTACCACAGATATGAATCTACTAAAAAGGTAAAATATAAAAGATAATGGTGGTGATACCGCGACACTCCCCCAAGCTTGGAACAAGCCAAGGGGATGCCAAACCTAATGATGAATTACTCCTTTGGTGGTGGTGGTGTTCTCTTGTCATCATAAAACTTCCAAGGCAAAGGTTCCCCATCCAAAAAGGATGTCCTTGTCTCTGTAATCCTGAAACTAGCAGCAGAGCTTATGCAATCAAATCTAGCCTCATACTCACAATTTTGATTTTGAAAGTCGTAGAGCTGTGCTTGTAATTGGTTGGTGGTCTGATGGAGCGAGAAGATTTCTTCTCGGAGCTCAGCCACCTCTTCCTCGTGCTTGGCGATGAGTTCTGAACTTATCTTGTGAATAACATCCACTTCGCGTTCCGCCATCTTCTTGTACCTGAAAACCTCCTGCTCCAATGCTTACATCCTATCTTCCAGACTTCCTTCTCCCTTGGGGCCCTAAACTTCTTTCATCTGTACCTACCCATCTTTGAGAATCAGTTCCTTGGGATGGATCTTCAACTCATACATGTATGGGTTGAGGACATCCGCAGAGGAATCCTCCAAGGGTGATCCAGAGGAAGACATTGAGGCTCCAAATCTGAGATTTTTCCTAACAGAAACAGATCAAAAAGAAAACACGACGAGAACACAATGCAAGAACCTCGGGGAACCTGGGGGGTTATATATTATGAAGTTTTAAGGCATAAGGAAGGTACTGACATGGAAACAAAGCGGAGACGGAGTTCGGGGGTGGCACACCCCCTCCCTGTCCGCGCCTGGGGTGGGTTTGTCCACCCCGGACTCTGTTTCCTCTTCAGTTCCGTCTCGTAGTCTTCCTTATGTATTAAAAACATCAAAAATACAAAAAGATTGGAGTTTCACGAACCTTCTATTTTCACCACTTTTACCTATTCAAAGACGAACTCTGCAGATTCCTTTTCTCTTTCTCCTGAGAATTTCCTTCATATAAAACCCTTGCACAAACTCAATGACAATATTAGTGTAAGAAAAAACAATAAACCTTTAGGTACACACTTCAACTGAAAACCCATCTAAACGAAAGCTTCTGTAAAAGGCAAATGCAAATGATGGCAGAAATCTGTCAAAACAGACCAGCAGGCAAAGATTGATTTTTTCGAAGACCTTTTGTTGCTCAAATCAAAAAGTTCAGAACTAATGAAAGTTGGGTAACAACTTGGAGAACAAGCTCAGAAAAATTCAGCTCCATCCTAAGTACTGAGCTCCCTCACGATATTTTACAATACAGCACAAAAATCTGTCCTAGGATAGCCACTTTTCACAACTCCTCTACTTCACAAAAGTAGTTGAACTTGACACAAAAACCAAAACAAAAAGGATAAGGAGCGGTTATTACTTAAGTAATAACTTCCAAGACTTCACAAAACTCTTCGGTTATCTTCCAACAAGTACTTTTATTTAATGCCTTTAAGTTAGGCTTGAAACTTTCAAAGATGCTCACAAAAGAGATATATATTTGAAGTGCAAGAGATCATCAAGAAGCAAATAACCAACACACTTGAGTCTAACCCACTTCCTATGCATGGGGGTATCATGAGAAAATGAATTGTTGAAACAGAAATCCACTAGCATAGGAAGACAAAACATATGCAACTTCAAAGCTTTCAACATAAAACGGGGAAACTTAACATCATTGAGATGCATAAAACCATGTTTCCCTCTCTCAAAATAACTTTCAGTAGCACTTTGAATAAAGTTGACAATATAACCGTCATTGGAAACAACTTTATCATTAGAATAAGCATACTTACAGTCACCAAAAATAGGTTCAAGGTCATAGGCTTGATCAATAGAAGCAAGTTGTTCCATCCTGAAATCTTTATTAGGCAAGCTATTTTCACAAGGAGCTTTAGCAAATTTGGCAAAGTTAAACTCATAAGAATCTCCATCAAACTTAGTTAAAACTTTTTCCTTCTTACAATCAATAATACCTCCACAAGTGTTCAAGAAAGGTCTACCAAAAATGATAGGACAAGTTTTGCTAGCTGCTGAATTAAGCACTAGAAAATCAGCAGGATATTTAATCTTACCACAGAGAACCTCCACATCTCTTACAATACCAACGGGGCAAATGGTTTCCTTGTTTAGCAAGGTGAATAACCACATCAATGTCCTCAAGCTCACAAGTACCAATCTCATACATAATTTCCCAGTAAAGCTCATAAGGAATAGCACTAGAACTAGCACCAATATCACATAAACCATAGTAGCAATGATCACCAATTTTAACAGAAAGCACAGGAACACTGGCTTTTCTAGCCTTACTAGGATGAGAGATAATATTAGAAGCATCTTCACAGAAGACAATATGCTCATCCTCTATATTTCTAGTGACAGTGTCTTTCACAATAGCTACCACAGGTTCATCACTCAAATGCTTACCAGGCTCCACAGTTTTCTTTGTACCTTTGTTATTTGCACTAATAATCATAGAATACTCCTTTACCTTAGATGGGAAAGGCATTTTCTCAAAATGAGGTCCAGGCACAATATGATTAGTAGTACAAACTTGAGTACTTCTAACAGGAGCATGATTAACAACATATTTATACAGAGCATGGTACTTATTCCGCTTCTTATTGGGAATTTCTATGTAAGAGGCAAAGGCCTTAAAATAGTTGGCAGTACTTTGGGAGTCAAGACCAAACTCATTGCTAATATCATGGAAGTCATTAGTTCCCATAAAAGATTTAATGCATTCATAATCATAGTTTATACCTAACTTTCTTCCTTTGTCATTCTTCCAAGCCTCAGTGTTATCTTGAATACGGTCTAGGAGATCCCATTTAGCTTCTTCCTTCATACGTGTGAATGATCCAGCACAAGAAACATATGGTAAATCTTTATCATGAAAAGAAAGCCTAACATAAAAGTTATTGAGAATAATATTGTTAGGGAGTTCATGAATAGGACATTTAAGCATTAGTAACTTCAATCTCCCCCAAGCTTGAGCTGTACTCTCTCCATCAAGAGGCCAAAAGTTATATATAAGATTTCTATCCTTATGAATCACACTGGGAGGATAAAATTTAGAGTAAAAGAGAGATGCCATCTCCTCCCATTCCATGGATTGTCCATTCTTTAGCAGCTTATACCATTCTTCAGCTCTCCCTTTCAAGGATATGGAGAGTAACTTCTTCTTCACCTGTTCAGTTGTGATTCTTGCACACTTAAACAACATAATTCATGGATAAAAAGAAAGTGATCACCAGGATGGACAGTTCCATCCCCTAAATAATAATTATCCATAACTCGATTAACAATACGTGTAGGTATCTTAAAAGGATCTATCTCAATAGGTGGTGGTTCATCTACTACCCTAGCAGCGGTAGTAGTTTTACCAAACAGAAAACCAAGTGGGTTATCCATATTGGAAACAAAATAACAAGCAGTAACAAGAGTAATACTCACAGTAAAAGTTTCCCTTACCAGTTCCACTCTTCAATAGCGCTTCACTCCCCGGCAACAGCGCCAGAAAATAGTCTTGATGACCCACAAGTAAAGGGAGTATCGTAGTACTTTCGATAAATAGGAGTGTCGATCCCAACAAGGATCAGAAGGTGCTGAACAGTGGTATGGAGTAGGAAATCCCTGTGAATACTTAGCAAACAGATTTTTAGTGGTTTTCTGATAAGACAACAAAACAAGGAGCAAGTAACAAAGGTAACAAACAAACGGAGCAAGTGTCCCAATACTTTCTTAGCAAAGGACAAGCCGGTGGAAATACTTATAAGAGCACATGGGATTAAACCCATGGGAATTCTCGAGGACGCATGGGAATTCTGTCAAGTGCTTTCGCTTCAATTAGCTGACTACTCTTCTCTGGTGTTTGTAAGTGTTGTGTGGGTGAACCTATGCTAACATATCGACCTTACTTGGACTAATACATACTTGTGATTAAACCCCCTGCAAACATCCGTAACTACAGGAAAGTAATTAAGATATAAATCTAACCACAGCCTTAAACACTGAGATCCTATGCTCCCGTGTGCAAAGGTGTCCTAACGGGGGTTCAGGTTTCTGTCACTCTGGCAACCCCACAATTAGTAGCCAAATACACAATGCATTCCCCTAGGCCCATAAATGGTGAAGTATCATGTAGTCGACGTTCACATGACACCACTAGAAGAATAGCACCACAACTTAAATACTAAACCATTGAATAATAACTCATCACAGATTCACTACTAACAACATGACTTCTCCCATGTCCTCAAGAACTAAACGAACTACTCACGAGACATCATATGGATCAAGATCAAAGATGATATGGTAATGGATAACAATCTGAACATAAACAATAATCCAATGGTTCCACTCACAAGCATCGACTACAATAGTAATCAACACTGGGAAAGTTTCCGCTAAGAACTAAAGCAATATCCAACACAATTGTTACAGTGGGATGGAGTGGTGATGATGGTGCTGGTGGAGATGATGGTGTGGATGATGTTGATCCCGATGAAGCCTAGCTTAGCGACGGTCTCCCCTCTCCGGGAAGGAATTCCCCTGACAGAAATCTATCTGCCGGAGAGTCTTTCTCTGTCGGTGTTTTCCGCACCCCTAGAGGCAGCAGAAATCTATCTGTGGTTGCTCTCCTAGGCTTAGGGTTACGTAGGGAAGATATAGGCGAAGGGGCGGAGTCGGGAGCCGGGCAGGTGGGCCACACCTGCCCTAGGCATGGCCTAGTGTTGGGGATATGCTATATGGGTATCCTCATAGCATGTATCCTATCCGGATAACCCGGGTGGCCCATAGTTGGTAGCATG
This sequence comes from Avena sativa, assembly GCA_916181665.1. Classification (NCBI taxonomy): domain Eukaryota; kingdom Viridiplantae; phylum Streptophyta; class Magnoliopsida; order Poales; family Poaceae; genus Avena; species Avena sativa. The sequence goes on along the minus strand of OV702280.1, from coordinate 316,076,889 downwards.
GCCCATGGCCTGCTGGGCGGCCCAGTTAGATGGATCCAGAAGGGAGGCCCATGCCGGATAAAGGAAGGCTACGATGGAGTCACCAGCGTACCCGGAGCCTTGGAGTGCAAGATACACAAGACTAATAATAGACGGTATAGGACTCTATGACCTGTCCGGCTAGGACTTTTCCCTGTAACCCTAGGACCTGGCGACTATATAATTCGGGCCTATGGGAGCCTTTAGGACACAATCTCAGACAATCCAGTAGCGATTAGCACACATCTCGCACATCGAACCTATCTCTGTAACTCGGCGTATTGCCCTTATAGTGATTTATATAAGGAGTAGGATTCCGCCACCATTGTGGGATCTGAACCTGGGTAAGCTGTGTTACCTCGTACCCGTAAACCGTTCGCCTTCCCCCACGTCTCTAAACACGCACTGTGAGGACCCCTCCATGGCGTACTCGTCGGCAATACCACGACAGTTGGCGCCCACCGTGGGGCTAAGAGGCGCTTCAGGCTCTTCTGCGGGCGAGGACCAAGATCTTCGCGAGAATCGGCAAAACCGTAGCCATCGGTCGTGTTCTATTCTCTGGAAACGTTCTGATATTCCCTCCCGACGAGTTCTGGATCCCGGCAAAGACGAACCCTACACGGTGCTCGATCGTTCCTATCGGAGACATCCACCTCTTCATTGGCAAAACCGACTCGGGCACTAGTTCCCTAGGAGACGGAGGAGCATCAAGGCCGCACGGACCTCCTACAGGCAGGATACGTTCACAGAAGGATCAATGTCGGATCTCTCTTCGGAGTTTGCCGGCAAAGATCGGAAAAATTCAAGGCCCACCCAAACCGCCCCTGTGCAGGATATAAAGGTGGAAGATCACTGCAAGTCCGCCGGCTTCGCCCATGCGTCTGGACAGCAGAGATCCAAGTTCATCGGCATGGTTACCATCTTCGATCTGGCGCGTTGCGTTCAGAGAGAGGGCGAAAACCCCCGCGATTACCTTGCCAGGTGGCTCCGTATACGAGCCGATCTGGCCCACTACCCCGATGATAATGCTATGTATCACTTCGTGTAAGGACTGGACTGTGGCACGCTTCTCCGGCATTCTCTGAGACGGCAGCAGGCGCCAGGACGCCTTACCCTTGAAGTCATGGTGAGCACCTGTAACAACTATGCGGAGGCTGACGCGGCAGCTCAGGCAGCACTTGCGCTCACTGACGGGGACCCTCCGATTCAGCCACCACCACCACCGCCTCCGGCCGCCGTCGTCACAGCTGCGCCACCACCTCCAGTCATCGTCGCTGCTGTTGAACCTCCATCGCCCGTCATCGAGGAAGTCTTGGCATCCTCTGAATCTGTTATTGACGCGCTTTATGCTGACTTCAGTGCAGATTCCTAGGAGATAGATTTCAGTCCAGAGGAACTAGACTCCGCCATGCAGGAGATGGAGGAGGAATACACGTGCGACGAGCAAGCCAACAATGCCGTCACATCTCGAGGGGTGTTCGTCACCATTGGGACGGCGGTGGATGAAGATCAACCCGGACGAGCTCCGCCTACAGCGCTGGAAAAGGGGAAGGGGACACTTATTGCTACTGACGATGATCGCGCAAAGGTCATGCCTCCTCCGCCTAACCCAGTGCAGCAGCCGTAGGAACTCGGCACCGGCCCGAGCAACAACAACACCGCAAACCTGCCGCCTCCGGCATCTACGTCTGTAGCAGCCCAAGTTACTCCAGCTGATAGAGTGATGTACGGCAATCTCCTCGTTGAACCACTGACCGTAGCTCATATCCGGAACGTGACTCAGCTTGACAAGAAACGCCAGCAGCTGCTGGAGGAAGAACAGGCCATCACGGAGCAAGGCGCTAAGCTAGATCGAGATCTGGTCAACGCGCAGAAGTCCATAGAGAAACCTAGAGCAATGGAGGCCGAGTACAAGACCCTATTGCAGCAACAGAAGGCCAAGAAAGCTCCGGCTCACGTCATCAACGATCCTGGTGTACGGAGAAACCTAGGATGGGCTCCCTCGAAGCCGGCACAAGCCAAGCCATACATTGACAGTGAAGGCAACCAGGTGATGCCCACCCCACTCCTTAACCTCGCCGTCGCCAAGACCCTTCTGGAGCAGGATAGATTGCCTGAGGCAGTGGAATAGGTTTATGACCTAGTGGCCAAGGCGGTGAAGCAGCAGGAAAATTCCACCTCTCAGAGGCTTGAGTCCGACCCAGCGCTTTGCCAGTCTAGCCAGTATAAGCCGCCAAGGGACAGATCTCCTCTTGATGTCGGTTCCCAGATGGGTTCATCAGAACAAAGACGGAGGGATGTGCGCAACAGGAAGGATGCCATCCCATATCCTCCGATCACGGAGAAAAGGCCCGACCTCGTCGCCCATCGCCACCGCCCCGATCCCCCCAACATCGCGAAGATCACAAGGCTCACCATCGTACGGATATGCCCCCACCAAAGCAGTGCGGCATCGTCATCCGCGACAATGCGGAGCAGACCTGTCATGACGGAGAGCGCTACCAAGGACACAAGAGCAGGTCACGCCATGACCCTCCGCGTCCGGCAAGCAACCGTGAAAGGCGTGAGGCATCGCAGGAGGGTAACAGCAAGAAGGCTAACCCACCGCCACCTCCGCCTCCGTCGCCACCAAGCAGTCACCATGGCGAAGGAGACCCGCGTCATTCACGCATCCCATCCCCTGTTGACAAGAAGAAGAAGAACCCGGAGCCACACGATGCACGTTCACGGATCGATAAGATCCACGAGGCCCGGGAAGGACCATACCTGGGACCACGTTTCTTTGGACCTGCAATACAGTCCGCAACTTACCTCAAAGGTTTCCGGATTGACAAGACCATCAAGCCCTATGACGGCACCGCCAAGCCTGCCACATGGTTGCAGGACTACGGCAACACGGTGGAGATTGCCGGAGGCAACCCCAACGTTATCGTCAAGTACCTCCCATTAATGTTGGCCGGCACGGCCCGTCAATGGATCGACGACTTGCCGGAGAAATCCATTTACAATTGGTTGGACATGCAAGAAGCGTTCACCAAGAACTTTGAGGGTACATACAAGCGTCCCTGCACTGCTGGCGATCTACAGCGGTGCGTGCAAGAGAAAGAAGAGACATCTCGCGTCTACCTCTCCCTCTGGCTGGACATGAAGAATTCCTGCGCAGGAGTGCACGCTCAGACCGCCATGGCCGCCTTCATTGATGGGTTGGAAAGGGGCACGTTGCTCCGACATAAGCTGAAGCGCTTGTAGGACAATCACTAGCTTGACTTGAACCAGATGATTCAATTGGCTAGTGAGTTCGCAGCTGCCGACGACAATGCTCGCGGCTCCTTGCCGGCAACAGCCCTTCCAACTCAAGATCGGAGGAACAGCAGTACAAAGCGGAAAACCGCTCCAGAAGAAAAGCAATCTACCGACATGGTCGCTATGACTTTTGCAGGACGAGGTGATGGCAGAAAACGTGGCCGAGGACGGGGAGCTGGTCGTGGGCAGCAACGAGGAAGTGAAACTACCTTGGCGCCGCTCCACGTTCCCCAAACCTACGAGGAGTACCGCGATATGTCGTGCCTCATACACCTCGACGCCAATGGCAAGGCCACCCATACCAATCGACACTGCAAGTTCGTGAACGACCTCAAGGAAGACCCGGAGTCCAGCTACAAGCAAAGTCGAAAGAACAGACCGCGAGGCAAGGGGAAGAAGAAGGAGGAGGATTCCAAGGATTCAAGTGACATGGATGAGGACGTTGACCCCAAGCACGCCGCCAAGAGCGACGACAAGGGCAAGAACCCCTTCGCAAAGAAGGCGCCAGTCTACCACACTTTCCTTGGCACCCCCACCGTCCGACAACAGAAGACCTTCCTGAGGATCCTGATGGCTACTCTCCCCCCAGTTCCCCAGTACCTGCGCTGGTCAGAGGTTCCAATAACTTGGGACAGGACGGACCACCCAGACCTTATACCTACAGAGAACCAGTACGCCATGGTTATCAACCCCTTGATTGACGGCGTGGAGTTCACCAAATGTATGGTGGATAGTGGAAGCAGCATCAACATCATGTACTTGGATACACTACAGAAGATGAACTTGACGGAGGCAAACCTAAGGTGGACCAACACCATCTTCCACGGCGTAGCTCCTGGTCGGGAGGCTCGGTCCCTTGGGTGCGTTACACTTCAGGTTGCCTTTCGCGATGTTAATATTTACCGCTAAGAGCGCATGACCTTCGAGGTAGTCCCCTTCAAGAGCGTGTACCACGTCATATTCGGCCACGACATATTCCACACGTTCATGGACAAGCCATGCTTCATCTACAACAAACTCAAGATACCCGGACCAAACGGTGTCATCACCGTATCCGGAAGCTTTACCAAGGAAAGGGACTGCAAGATCAATGAAGCAGCCATTGCAGAAGCTGTCCTCTACAGCAAAGAATTCAAAGAGATCCAGAGCAAGGTCGATGACTCAGAGATTCCCGCGTCGAAGAAGCAGATCTCCGACTCCGCTCCTGCGTTCAAGGCCGCCATCGAGACCAAGCCGGTGGAACTTGTGGTAGGCGATGCCTCCAAGGTCACCGCCATTGGGACAAACCTAGATCCCAAATAGGAAAGCGCGCTCGTCGAGTTCCTCTGTGAGAATAAGGACATCTTTGCCTGGCAACCTGCCGACATGAAAGGTGTACCTAGGGAACTTGCCGAGCACAGCTTAAACATTCATCCAAAATGTAAACCAGTGAAACAACCTCTACGATGCTTTGGAGATGAGAAGAGACACGCCATTGGCAAAGAGATAGCTAGGTTACTTAAAGCTAGATTTATCCGAGAAGTCCTTCACACCCAATGGGTGGCCAATCCTGTACTTGTCCCCAAAAAGGGAACCAATGAATTAAGAATGTGCGTTGATTACACCGGCTTGAACAAAGCATGTCCCAAAGATCTGTTTGCTTTGAATCGCATTGAACAAGTCATTGAATCGACGGCTGGCTCGGAACTTTTGTGTTTTCTCGATGCATACTCAGGATACCACCAGATCAAGATGAGGAAGTCGGACCAATTGGCCACTTCGTTCACTACCCCATACGACACGTTTTGCTATGTTACGATGCCCTTTGGGCTGAAAAACGCAGGTGCTACGTACCAGCGGACAATGCAACATTGCCTTCACGACCAAATTGGTCGGAACGTTCACACCTATGTGGACAATATCGCGGTGATGTCTAAAAAGTCAAATGACTTAACCTCCGACTTAAAAGAAACCTTTGATAATCTTCAGAAATACAACATGATGCTTAACCCTAAGAAGTGCGTCTTCGGGGTTCCAGTCGGCAAATTGTTGGGTTTCATTGTTTCCCAGCACGGAATCGAGGTCAACCCGGAGAAAATCAAGGCCATCTTAAACATAAACCGTCCGACATGCCTAAAGTACATTCAACGACTAACAGGTTGTGTTGCAGAAGTTAGTAGGTTCGTCAGCAGACTTGGAGAGAAGGCTCTGTCGCTGTACAAGTTGCTGAAGAAGGCAGACAAATTCACATGGACGGACGAAGCAGATGCAGCATTGAAGCAGCTCAAGGAGATTCTTTCCTAAGCGCCTATCCTTGCAGCACCTGAACCTGGAGAACCCCTGTTAATCTACATGGCGGCAACCAACCGGGTAATCAGCATCGTCGTCATGGTAGAGCGGAAGGAACCAGGCTATGAGCACGGAGTTCAACGACCAGTTTACTATGTGAGCAAGGTCTTGATAGAGTCCAAGCAGCGTTACCCGCACTACCAGAAGATAGCTTATGGAGTATTCCTTGCTTCTCGAAAGCTGAGGCATTACTTTCAGGAGCACCCAATCACAGTGGTGAGCAAGACTCCACTGTCCGACATAATCAACAATAGCGACGCTACAGGAAGGGTCGCGAAGTGGGGCATTGAACTTGCCGCCTTCGAGATCCCTGTGTTTACAATGCTAGTCCCTGGATCAATAGCTAGCATCCACAGTTAAGAGGTAATATCAAGAAACAAAGGTCATAATACAACTTTATAACCAGGAATAAAATAATTTATTACATCTTACATAGCTCATTTGGCTATCTCATTACAATGCAGCAGAATATAACAATAGCATGGGGTCCTTCATCTTCAAAGTGCCACAGGCAGACATGTTGGTTGTAAACTTGTAATCCTAATCAATAAACTTCTCTAACATCAAACAAACCTGCAACATAATAAGTTACAGCCACAAGGGTCAATACATTTGATTTGTATTGGCAAGTGATACTATGGAAGTATAGTGGAGTCTATCATCTATATGCATTTGGCCAAGTGGAGCTTAGGCTTGCTTTGCTAAAAATAGATTTTTCCTTATCATTTGAAAACACTAAGTTTTTGCTTGACAAAATCACCAAGGCATCTCCCAATAGAAATTGGTGATCCTTCAACCCTTGTTCAACAACAAGTTTTAACTTAGAAATTGGGATGAGGATATTTTTGATAGCTTCCATGTCTTGATGCTCAAATTATCCTTTGCCAGGGACATGGCTAAGTACTTAGATTTTACCATCTGCAGAGGTTGTGCACTTTCCCCACAAGACTTGGTTTCACCAAGACAAGATCTTTCAGAAGCCTTCCCTTAGACCAGAATGGACGCGCTCCAACCTATCATTCCCCTACCACCAACTGTCCATTTGGCTAAGTTATTGTAACCTATATGATCCAGGCAGAGCCCATAATGCCAAGTGGCTGCACTTGAAGCTTCTTAACATTTGACATCTCAAATCTCTTTGTTCCTGGGTGGCCATCCACAAGTGTGATACACAAGGTAAACCATAGAAATGGGCCTTGTGTAACCACTCAACACAAACCATTCCTTCCATTCCACCTAGGTGATTCATTCACTTAGTTGTTTTATTAAACAAAACACATAGAAATATTCCATAGTATGAATATAATTCACCCTGGTTTTCTACTAGATAAGCTAAGCATGATAGTAGTAGGAATCTTAACTTAGGAGAATTCTACTAAGGTTTCATCTACTAGGATTTCCCATGGCATAGTTTACACTTAGCAAAACTCCATGCAAGTCCTACTTAGAAATATCACTAATGCATAGGGAAAATAATGGGACAAAAGTATGAAGCATCACTTGCCTTTTTGGTAGAGAATATAAGTTCACTCGTTGATCTTTGCAATGTTCACACTCTTCAATTCACTACAATTCAATGAAGCAAGCAATATTTCAATCTACCATTCAAGCAACATCACATAAAATAATAGAAACAAAACAATGCATGCAAGCATGCCAATCTTTGTTTTATTTACAAAAGTGGTTTATAATAGGTTATAAACATTCTAAAACACTTATTGGTCATTTTATAAAGTGGAAAAGCTATTTGCAAAAGATTCTACCTATAAACCATTTTTAAACCAAAGTATTATTTTATGTGGTGAAGAAATGCTTTTGATAAGGCAACATTCTATAGGGTTCACAAAATATGTTTTAAAACCATAAAACCTTGTGTTCAGGGTCAGAGAGTTTATTCCAAAACCTTTCCCAAAGGTTTTCTTCAAAAATCATTTTTAACAAATAAACAATATTTTTATTTGACTAGAAATGTTTTAAATCAAATTTTTATTCTTTTGCTTCACCAAATATATTTTTCAAACCACAAATTTATTTTTATATTAAGTAGGTTCAAAACAAACCATTTGCCAAAGGTTTTATCTCAAAAATAATTTTAGAACAAATTTTATATTCTAAATATGCCTACATAAGTTTCTGCAAAAACAATCAATTTAACAGAAACATTTTACTAAACAAAGTGCATGGTCATAAAGTACTTGTTTTGCTGAATCCATTGATATAAAATTTGCAAAATTTGGACGTGTGGTTTGAAAGTTATGAATTTTTCAATTTGGAACATCTAATAGACAAGTTTCTGGTTTTTTTAAAACAATCACAGGCCACGTGGAGAAATTTCATTGGGCGGTATCGCTTCGGTTGGATTGAGCTTTCTGGGCCGTCAGATCTAAATGACTACGCATGGTACAGATCAAAAGATACCCCTTCGATTAAGTTTCTACCGCGTGCGTTGGATCTAAATCCTACGGCGCACAACTACTGACCATTCACTAGCGGTGCTGGCGGCGGTGACTGGCGGCGGAGCGGCCTGGCGGTGGCGTTGCTGGCGATGTAGGAAGCGAGAGAGGGTGGGGAGAAGCTCACCAGGTTCGCAGGGTGTTGCTGATGCTCAACTTTCTTACGGGAAGGCAGGGGGCGTACGGGGTTGATGACAATTGCTCGTCGGAGTTGTCCACTGGCTCGGGCTCGCACGGTCGTCGACGGGGGCGAGGCTACAAGACACGGAAGAGAAAAGCAGTGGGTATGTTAGACGCGCGAGAGAGAGGAGAGCGTAGGAGCATCATCGCGAGAGGAAGGGGAGGTCGGTGTTACCGGGGAGAGGTCGACGGAGTTGGAGACAGACGGCGGAGTGTTCAGTCGAGGTTGCTGCCGACGATGGGGGACACGCGCGAGAAAGCTGTGGACACTGGGAGATGCGTATGGAAGAGGGGAGCAGGCTCGCGTGGTCGAGGAGGCAAGGGTCGGCGAGGTGTGGCCGTAATCGTCGCCGGAAGACGTCGGAGACAGCGGCGGTCCTGGTGGGATTGGAGACAGCCTGGGCGCAGAGAGGGCCGGGCGAGAGAGGGGAAAGAGAGAGGGGGCGCATGCGATTTCGTATGCATGAACGCGGGGCTGAATCACTGAGGCATTGATGCGAATTTACGCAAGCGGTTATAGCCAGAAACGGCCGGCGAGGTGAGGGGCGGGGTCAGCGCGAGGTAGACGATGGTGAGCTGGCTGCATGGGTCCGCTTCGTCAGCAAAGGAGAGAGAGGGGAGGTGGGATCCACTGCTCAGTGACCTTGCGGGTTCAATTCTGAGTGAAAATGTTTCACTGCGGGGGTGAGCAGGTGGGCTGATGATGGGCTTAGTGGGCTGGGCTGGCTAGATCATATTTTTTTTGTACTGTTTTGTTTTTCTTTTTCTATTCTTATTATTCTGTCTTTATTTTGATTAAACAATTCAAACATCAATTTGATTTCAAACCTCAACCAAAATTTGTGTAGATTCATATACTGATTAATAACACATTCCAAAGTCAAATTTAGAATAATTTATTTATTATTTTTAGGGTCTTTTAATTATTTAAAAATAGGCCCTAGTATTAATTAAATAAAATTAATTAATATTTTTCAGTCTCCATTTGAATTCAAATCACCACCAAACTTTGGGTAAATTTTAATTCTGTTTATCAACATAATTCAAAGTTCAAAAATAAAGTAATTTTTTATTCTTTTAGGATCTATTAATAATTAAATAATTAGCCCATAGTCTTTAATTCAAATAGGTTTTAAATTATTTTAAAACTCTTTTGAAATCTAAATAATATCAAAATCTTTTCAGTAGGTTTCATTTGAAAACAAAACACTTGGAAATTACTTATTTAAAATACTTTAATAAGTTTTAGTGTTTATTTAAAAAGGAAAAGCCTTTACTTAAATAAACTTGGATATTAATAAATCCTTATTATTTTATTTAAATAAACCTTTACTATTTTTATCAAACAAAATATTTTCTTTCAAAATCTTGGCCAAGGTTTAATTTGACTCTTTTAAAATAGTCCTTATTTATATTTCTACCTTTGCTTTTGAAAACCAAATCTTTTTATTTAAAAGATCCCAAAATAGTGATTCCAACTTTTATAACTTTATTTATTATTTGTTTATCCCTTAAATTCCTTTAGGATTATTTGCTCACCATTTGGTATGGATTTATAGATGGTTGCTTTATTAGCTTTGGAAATTCAATTTCCTTATCTTATTAAATTCATAAGACTTTATCTATGGCTCCAAATTAAGTGAATCCAATTCATATGGTTTTATAATATTTCTAATATTCATTCTTAATCAATTTGAAATGTTTGTTTGACCAATTTTTATATGGATCAAATCCATAGGCTTGGAGATAACTTGAAGATAATTTCCTTCCATTAGGGTTTTAGAGTTTTGGTTTATTCTTCAAGTGTTTAAATTTCCAGATGCATTTATGAAGAATGCATTTCACTTGATTTGAATTTTAGTTGGATTCAAACATTAACCAAAGTTTGTTCAAGATGGGATTTTAAGTTTCCATTTAGAAACAAAAGTTTCTTTTCACCCTAAATTTCAACAATTATTTATTTGTTTATTTATTTTTCACATTACAAGATTTGGAAAATCTTGGGATGTGACAGGATACCACCCTTAAAATAAATCTCGTCCCGAGATTTGGGGAGGCATGGATTACAAGTTGGCTCAAAGCAACTAGGGTACTACCACCCTTAAAAAAATTTCCAACTAGATTACATCTTGGATTTCTTGGGATCTTGTTGAAATCTCTCTGGGCAAACATCTGCATAGTGTCCTTTGTTTCCACACTTGAAACATGTGACAAGGCTGAGATCCTTCATAGGCTTTATCTTGTGCTTCATCTTTTCTGGACAATTGCTTGCATAATGTCCTTGGTTACCACAATTGTAACATGTGATAAGATTGAGTTCTTCACGTATCTTCTGTGGACAAGTTGACACATAATGGCCTAACTCTTTGCAGTTGTTGCACCACACTTGGTTAATCTCCTTATACTTTTTCTTCTTTTCTGGACATTCATTTGCATAGTGTCCCATTTCTTTGTAATGACAACATTGCACATGGCTTTTGTCTTTCTTCTTGGGTTTCTCCAATGCTAGGAGTGCTTCTAGTTCATGTTCTTCATATCTTATCTCAAAGGTGGGAAAGTTTACTGGTCTCCTTGACCTTTTCCTTGGATAATACATATGTCTCCTCTTTGGTCCTTTAAATTGAGTCATATTGCATGGAGGTGCAAGCTGAGATTTTCCTTTGTCTTCATCCTTCTTGGTAGAAGTTGTTTTCTCATAGTAGTCTGCAATCAGTTGTTTCACTCCACCTTGTTTCCTTTGTTGAACTATGGAATAGATGGGGCATTGGATAGGGACATGATTAATTCCTTCACATAGGAAACAAGTAGCTTGGGTTGTGGAGCATTGATTAGCTGGATGTTTATCTTCACAATTGGGGCATTGATCTTCATGCTCTTTGGAAGTGTGATCCTTGTCTCCACAAATATTGCAAGCTTGGGTTCCTTCTAGAATATCATCCTTGACATCCTTGTTGTCACAAACTCCTTGGGAAGAGTTGTTTCCCATGTTGATCATTTGATCCGTCACCTTGTGCAACAATTGGGTTTGGGTTTCCAAAAACCTTTGCATGGTTGGATCTACCTCACTGGTGTTGGCTATAAATTGATCTGTCACTTGGTTCAACTGGGTTTGGGTTACTATGAGTTCTCTCATGTTGGTCTCTTGGTTGTTGTTGTGGTCACCATCCTTGATGTTGGAGTTTCTTGGAGTAGTCATCTGTTTGGGTTGGGTTGGGATTAGAATAGGCAAAATATTTCTAAGGGAATAATTCTAATCACACACATTACAATTCACACAAGCAAAGTGCAAGCAATCACAAACAAACATTCCTCTGAAACAACAAGTCTCAAGCATATTTTTAGGCAACAAAATATTTTTGCTACACCACATTAAGTGGGTGTGTTTGATCTATACTTAATATGGCGGTCCATCTATATGGTTCACTTGAGATCATTCTATCCTTCTTGGTGGTTTCTTCTTGAATGAGATCATGGTTTCCTTGGGAAAATTCTTGGTCACAAAAACTTCAAAGGTGATGATGATTCCTAGTTGTGTTTCCTTAGTCTTCAAGTCTTGAGCAACATTTCTTGTCTCACTTGTAGTCCTTAGTGATATCCAAGGTTGAAGTCCTTGTTGAGAATAAGGTTGAAATCACTTGAGGATGTTGAAGTCATTTGAGTTGATGAAGTCCTTTGCACATGGTGAAGTCTTTGGCCATGGAGAAGGCTTTATCCATCAAGTTGAAATAGAAGAGATGTAGAGTTAAAACCAAAGATGGTTGAGGAAAGAGTTTACAAGATTGTTTGTAAATAAGTTTTGGAACAAATACAACTCCTATTTTTCTAAGGGGTTTTGTCCAATCCTAGGGTTACAATCCTACAGGCAACACAATGCTCTGATACCATCTGTAAGGTTCCCAACCTTTGATAAGGTAGAGATCTCTGTGTTTACAATGCTAGTCCCTGGATCAATAGCTAGCATCCACAGTTAAGATGTAATATCAAGAAACAAAGGTCATAATACAACTTTATAACCAGGAATAAAATATTTTATTACATCATACATAGCTTATTTGGCTATCTCATTACAATGCAGCAGAATATAACAATAGCATGGGGTCCTTCATCTTCAAAGTGCCACAGGCAGACATGTTGGTTGTAGACTTGTAATCCTAATCAATAAACTTCTCTAACATCAAACAAACCTGCAACATAATAAGTTACAGCCACAAGGGTCAATACATTTGATTTGTATTGGCAAGTGATACTATGGAAGTATAGTGGAGTCTATCATCTATATGCATTTGGCCAAGTGGAGCTTAGGCTTGCTTTGCTAAAAATAGATTTTTCCTTATCATTTGAAAACACTAAGTTTTTGCTTGACAAAATCACCAAGGCATCTCCCAATAGAAATTGGTGATCCTTCAACCCTTGTTCAACCACAAGTTTTAACTTAGAAATTGGGATGAGGAGATTTTTGATAGCTTCCATGTCTTGATGCTCAAATTGTCCTTTGCCAGGGACATGGCTAAGTACTTAGATTTTACCATCTGCAGAGGTTGTGCACTTTCCCCACAAGACTTGGTTTCACCAAGACAAGATCTTTCAGAAGCCTTCCCTTAGACCAGAATGGACGCGCTCCAACCTATCATTCCCCCACCACCAACTGTCCATTTGGCTAAGTTATTGCAACCTATATGATCCAGGCATAGCCCATAATGCCAAGTGGCTGCACTTGAAGCTTCTCAACATTTGACATCTCATATCTCTTTTTTCCTGGGTGGCCATCCACAAGTGTGATACACAAGGTAAACCATAGAAATGGGCCTTGTGTAACCACTCAACACAAACCATTCCTTCCATTCCACCCAGGTGATTCATTCACTTAGTTGTTTTACTAAACAAAACACAAGTCCTTGACTTAGAAATATTCCATAGTATGAATATAATTCACCCTAGTTTTCTACTAGCTAAGCTAAGCATGATAGTAGTAGGAATCTTAACTTAGGAGAATTCTACTAAGGTTTCATCTACTAGGATTTCCCATGGCATAGTTTACACTTAGCAAAACTCCATGCAAGTCCTACTTAGAAATATCACTAATGCATAGTGAAAATAATGGGACAAAAGTATGAAGCATCACTTGCCTTTTTGGTAGAGAATATAAGTTCACTCCTTGATCTTTGTAATGTTCACACTCTTCAATTCACTACAATTCAATCAAGCAAGCAATATTTCAATCTACCATTCAAGCAACATCACATAAAATAATAGAAACAAAACAATGCATGCAAGCATGCCAATCTTTGTTTTATTTACAAAAGTGGTTTATAATAGGTTATAAACATTCTAAAACACTTATTGGTCATTTTATAAAGTGAAAAAACTATTTGCAAAAGATTCTACCTATAAACCATTTTTAAACCAAAGTATTATTTTATGTGGTGAAGAAATGCTTTTGATAAGGCAACATTCTATAGGGTTCACAAAATATGTTTTCAAACCATAAAACCTTGTGTTTAGGGTCAGAGAGTTTATTCCAAAACCTTTCCCAAAGGTTTTCTTCAAAAAGCATTTTTAACAAATAAACAATATTTTTATTTGAGAAATGTTTTAAATCAAAGGTTTATTCTTTTGCTTCACCAAATATATTTTTGAAACCACAAATTGATTTCTATGGTCAGTAGGTTCAAAACAAACTATTTGCCAAAGGTTTTATCTCAAAAATCATTTTAGAACAAATTTTATATTCTAAATATGCCTACATAAGTTTCTGCAAAAACAATCAATTTAACAGAAACATTTTACTAAACAAAGTGCATGGTCAGAAAGTACCTGTTTTGCTGAATCCATTGATATAAAATTTGCAAAATTTGGACGTGTGGTTTGAAAGTTATGAATTTTTCAATTTGGAACATCTAATAGACAAGTTTCTGGTTTTTTTAAAACAATCACAGGCCACGTGGAGCAATTTCATTGGGCGGTACCACTTCGGTTGGATCGAGCTTTCTGGGCCGTCAGATCTAAATGACTACACACGGTACAGATCAAAACATACCCCTTCGATTAAGTTTCTATCGCGTGCGTTGGATCTAAATCATACGGCGCACAACTACTGACAATTCACTAGCGGTGCTGGTGGCGGCGACTGGCGGCGGAGCGGCCTGGCGGTGGCGTTGCTGGCGATGCAGGAAGTGAGAGAGGGTGGGGAGAAGCTCACCAGGTTCGCAGGGTGTTGCTGATGCTCAACTTGCTTGTGGGAAGGCAGGGGGCGTACGGGGTTGATGACAATTGCTCGTCGGAGTTGTCCACTGGCTCAGGCTCGCGCGGTCGTCGACGGGGGCGAGGCTACAAGACACGGAAGAGCAAAGCAGTGGGTATGTTAGACGCGCGAGAGAGAGGAGAGCGTAGGAGCATCATCGCGAGAGGAAGGGGAGGTCGGTGTTACCGGGGAGAGGTCGACGAAGTTGGAGACAGACGGCGGCGTGTTCAGTCGAGGTTGCTGCCGACGATGGGGGGCACGCGCGAGCGAGCTGTGGCCATTGGGAGATGCGTATGGAAGAGGGTAGAAGGCTCGCGTGGTCGAGGAGGCAAGGGCGGCGAGGTGTGGCCGTAATCGTTGCCGGAAGACGTCGGAGATAGCTGCGGTCCTGGTGGGATTGGAGATAGCCTGGGGGCAGAGAGGGCCGGGCGAGAGAGGGGAAAGAGAGAGGGGTGCAGGCGATTTAGTATGCATGAACGCGGGGCTGAATCACTGAGGCATTGATGCGAATTTACGCGAGCGATTATAGCCAGAAACGGTCGGCGAGGTGAGGGGCGGGGTCAGCGCGAGGTAGACGATGGTGAGCTGGCTGCGTGGGTCCGCTTCGTCAGCGAAGGAGAGAGAGGGGAGGTGGGGTCCACTACTCAGTGACGTTGCGGGTTCTATTCTGAGTGAAAACGTTTCACTGCGGGGGTGAGCAGGTGGGCTGATGATGGGCTTAGTGGGCTGGGCTGGCTAGATCATTTTTTTTGTACTGTTTTGTTTTTCTTTTTCTATTCTTATTATTCTGTCTTGATTTTGATTAAACAATTCAAACATCAATTTGATTTCAAACCTCAACCAAAATTTGTGTAGATTCATATACTGATTAATAACACATTCCAAAGTCAAATTTAGAATAATTTATTTATTATTTTTAGGGTCTTTTAATTATTTAAAAATAGGCCCTAGTATTAATTAAATAAAATTAATTAATATTTTTCAATCTCCATTTGAATTCAAATCACCACCAAACTTTGGGTAAATTTTAATTCTGTTTATCAACATAATTCAAAGTTCAAAAATAAAGTAAATTTTTATTCTTTTAGGATCTATTAATAATTAAATAATTAGCCCATAGTCTTTAATTCAAATAGGTTTTAATTTATTTTAAAACTCTTTTGAAATCCAAATAATATCAAAATCTTTTCAGTAGGTTTCATTTGAAAACAAAACACTTGCAAATTACTTATTTAAAATACTTTAATAAGTATTAGTGTTTATTTAAAAAGGAAAAGCCTTTACTTAAATAAACTTGGATATTAATAAATCCTTATTATTTTATTTAAATAAACCTTTACTATTTTTATCAAACAAAATATTTTCTTTCAAAAGCTTGGCCAAGGTTTAATTTGACTCTTTTAAAATAGTCCTTATTTATATTTCTACCTTTGCTTTTGAAAACCAAATCTTTTTATTTAAAAGATCCAAAAATAGTGATTCCAAATTTTATAACTTTATTCATTATTTGTTTATCCCTTAAATTCCTTTAGGATTATTTGCTCACCATTTGGTATGGATTTCTAGATGGTTGCTTTATTAGCTTTGGAAATTCAATTTCCTTATCTTATTAAATTCATAAGACTTTATCTATGGCTCCAAATTAAGTGAATCCAATTCGTATGGTTTTATAATATTTCTAATAGTCATTCTTAGTCAATTTGAAATGTTTGTTTGACCAATTTTTATATGGATCAAATCCATAGGCTTGGAGATAACTTGAAGATAATTTCCTTCCATTAGGGTTTTAGAGTTTTGGTTTATTCTTCAAGTGTTTAAATTTCCAGATGCATTTATGAAGAATGCATTTCACTTGATTTGAATTTTAGTTGGATTCAAACATTAACCAAAGTTTGTTCAAGATGGGATTTTAAGTTTCCATTTAGAAACAAAAGTTTCTTTTCACCCTAAATTTCAACAATTATTTATTTTGTTTATTTATTTTTCACATTACAAGATTTGGAAAATCTTGGGATGTGACAATCACCTACAAGAGACGCGACGCTATCAAGTCACAAGCCTTAGCGGATTTTGTTGCAGATTGGACGGAGATGCCAGACGCTACTCCATTGCCTGAACTAGAGTACTGGGTGATGCACTTTGACGGATCAAAGCTGCTTAACGGCTCGGGGGCTGGTGTATTGCTATAGTCACCAACAGGAGACAAGCTACACTACGTTCTGCAGATCCACTTCGAGGCTACAAACAACATGGCGGAGTATGAAGCACTCATTCACGGACTACGTGTAGCCAAGGATATGGGCATCAAGCGCATAGTTTGTTGTGGAGATTCTGACTTGGTTTCCCAGCAGGTGGCTGGCACCTGGAATGCGCGGAACCCTATGATGGAGGCATATCGAGACGAAGTGGACAAGATAGCCAAGAGCTTCTTGGGCTACGAAGTCACGTATGTACCTAGGGAGCAAAACGAGGCGGCTGATCTGCTGTCTAAGATTGGGTCAGGGCGCAAGCAAATTCCGCCAGGAGTTTTCCTAGAACATCTGCGCACACCATCTGTGAAGGGAGCTGACATCGACAACCCGGATAGAGCTGACTCTTTCGTCAACATGGTGACCAAGGTCCCTCCGGCTTGGACAAAACCGTTCATGGAATATCTCGAACACGGAACTTTGCCCAACGACGAGGTCGAAAGACGGCAAATAGTACGACGAGCAAAGGTTTATACCATAATCAATGGGCAACTCTACAAAAGGAGCACTACTGGTGTATACCTAAAGTGTGTTTCCCAGCTAGAAGGTATGGAAATACTACGCGAAATCCATCTCAGAGATTGCGGGCATCACGCCGCTCCTCGATCGTTGGTCGCGAAAGCCTTCCGGCAAGGATTCTACTGGCTGACCGCGAAGGCGGACGCCGACAAGCTGGTTGAGACATGCATGGGATGCCAGTATTATGCCCGACAACCACATGTTCCTGCTGAAGAATTGCGAACAATACAAATAACTTGGTCGTTCGCAGTCTGGGGGATAGACATGGTGGGACCGTTATAGACGGCACCTTGTGGGTTTACGCATCTGCTTGTAGCAGGTGATAAATTTACTAAATGGATAGAAGCTAAACCCATTAGAAAGCTTGATGGGGCAACTGCCCTCAGGTTTGTCCGAGATCTAGTGGTGAGATTTGGTCTCCCACATAGCATTATCACCGACAACGGCAGCAATTTGTCACTCGGAGAAGTGGAGCCTTATTGTTGGGAGAAAGGCATCCGACTTGACCTTGCATCTGTGGCACACCCACAATCTAATGGTCAGGTTGAGCGAGCCAATGGATTAATTATGTAGGAAATCAAGCCACGTCTTGAGGCACCGCTGCATAGAGAAGCTGGAGCCTGGGCGGAAGAATTGCCATCTTTGCTATGGAGTTTACGAACTACACCCAACAGATCCACCGGCTACACCCCCTACTTCATGGTATATGGAGCAGAAGCCGTCCTACCTTCCGACATACTTCACGATGCACCAAGGGTTGCCGCCTACGAAGAAGATGATGCTGAAGAATCCAGATGCCTAGATGTGGACCTTCTCGAGGAGGAGCGCGTTTTGGCATGCCAAAGATCCGCCATCTACCAGCAGAAGCTACGCAGCTACCATATTTGCCGCCTTCGGCATCGCTCGTTTAAAGAGGGGGATTTGGTGCTCCGACTTAAGCAGAAGAAGTCACACAAATTATCCCCGCCATGGAAAGGACGTTCATCATAAGCAAGGCGCTACTCAATGGGTCTTACTACCTCGTTGACAATCGTGAACTGAAGGATAGACCCAACGAGGATCATAAGCGTAAGCGACGTGACCCGGATGATGACTACCCAGAGCTTGATCGGCCATGGAACATAGCAAAGCTACGTCCTTTTTACACTTAGAATTTTTTATCTAATTGTGTACCTCTTATATGATCAATGAAATAAAGCTCTCTAGTTCACTCATATTTCTGAGTTTTTTTACCTCCTTTATTGTTCATTTTTGGATCATGTAAAACCTTTATGCACAAGCTTTGCGATTGCACTTGTGAAAATTCCGCCTACGGGCGTTAGCTTAAGTTTTCTGGTCTACACGTTCTTTGTCGTTTTTATGTGGATTCTGGAGTAGTGACTTTCGGCACTTATTATCGGTGATTTTTTGCTTAGGTTATTGACGGTGCCATTGGGAATCATCACCTGAGCGCATGGTTCCGACAACGAGTCTTCCGACTCACGAAAAGTCAAGCATAAGAACCAAAGTAATGGATAAGCCAGCACTTGCTTAAACATATATACATGCTGGAAACTATTTCTTGAGTAGCAAGAAATAACAACCATTGTTTTCCGCCTTAAGTTACATCAATAAGTTTTTTCCGCACATGCACCAAAGGTAAAACAAATATTACAAAGTTGTTCTTCATTCCTTTGGCGCAGGAGGCTTCGAAGCAGCGTCATCACCAGCAGGAGAGTCACCCTCGAAGTCGGTGGTGTGAAGAGACTCGGAGGAGCTTTGGTTGCCGCCATCGATGGTGTTCATCGGCACAAAGACGTTGATATCAACCAAGTCGGCAACTCTGGTGTCATAACCCGCGAGCGACGACAAGATGGATTGATGGTTAATCTCTTTTCCATTGTCGTCTACGTCGGGAATGCCAGAGGTCACCGTGTCTATGTCGGCATCTTCATAGTGTGCCTTCACCATTGACAGCGCCATCCTTGCGCCAGCCCGTGCACATGAAGCCTTCCAGCTTGTGATACGCTCGAGGGCTTGGCGCAGAATCTCCGAGTACTTCGCCACGGAGTCCGATGCCTTGATGTTTATCTGGAGGGGCTTGGCAATCTCCTTATCTTGTGTGATGGCGGTGTTGATGAAGTTGCCGGCTAGAACCATGCATTCCTTGGCTAGAGGAGGCGATCAGGTTAAACCCATAGGAGCTGAAAATTCTGACAAGGAATACATGAGTTCAATAATTCAGAGTACCCAGACTACAAAAATCCAAGACGGAGAAAACTTACTGAAGATGCTGGCCTCAGCTTGCCAGAGGGTGTCCGCCAAGGATTCTTTCTCTTGTTGGAGGAGCTTATACGCCTCACTATGGCGTTGATTCTGCTCATCGGCAGCTTGCTTCTGATCTCTTAAGATAGAGATCTCCTCCTTCCAGCGATTGATTTCCTCGGTGGCAGAGTCCTACAGGACCTTCATGGACTCCTCATGCATTTTCAGCATGTTCTTCCTCTCCTGCTTAAGAATTTTGTTCTCGCTATCCAGCTCTTGAATGTGCTTGGATTGCTCGACAATATTCTTGTCCTTGGCAATGGTTTCTGCAAGTCGGAGAAAGAAAAGTACACAGTGAGTACTCGGAGAATATGGGCACAAAACCAAGTCGGAATGCGAAAAAGAAAACAAACGCTTGCTCTTGGTGATATGTTCCTTCAAGAAGGCAATTTTACCCTTTTCAGCTTCCAAATCTGCGCGCATCTTCTGGTACTTGCCGTTGGCCATGCCCCTCCGAGCACTCTCGTTCTGTGGAAAAAAGGTCAAAGTTAAAACATTGTTTGGTCTGCTTGGAGCATCTAGCCGGAAATTTCCACCTAGACGCTCGGGGGCTACAGCGGGAATTTTTGACTCAGCATTATGCTTAGCTTTTCTTTAAGCATCTAGTCGGAACTAATTCAGTTTTTGATTAGAAGATTGGGGGCTACAGTATAAAGTTTTTTAACTCGCATCTATGCTTAGATTTTCTTTAAGCATCTAGTCGGAACTAATTCAGTTACAACTAGAGGCGTGGGGGCTACAATATTGAAATTTATAAAACACTGCGTATGCTACTCTTAAAAGAATCTAGTCGGAATAATTCATTCCACCTACATGCTTGGGGGCTACAGTGAGAGGTTTTCTAACTTAGTCACTCTTAGAGCATCTAGATGCAAAGACCTATGGTTTTCCGTCTACATCCTCGGGGGATACAGTGGGATACTCATATGAAATGCAAAAGGCAAATAAAACTTACAAGTGCAATGATCTTGAGGTTTGTAGCACTCTCGGCCAGCAGCTTGCCAAAGGATTCGTTGTTTCCTTGCAATATTTCTGCTTGTCGGCGGAGCTCCTCTAGACCGCACGTCGGAGATGTCGGCGCCGCACCAGGGACCAGAGCAGTGCTACCCGGTGTAAGTACCGGATAGACTATCTTTGGATAGGCTATGGTTTTCTTGGGTGCAGGGGCGCCGCCAACGACAGAAGTACCTGCTTCAACCACCGCCTTACCGCCACCAATGGCATCCTTAGCCGGAGCTTCAGCCATTTGGTGGGCGGCACTCTCCTGCGTCGCATGCTCACCGACGACAGCAACCTCAGTAGAGGCACTTGAGTCCACTTCCATGGTGGGAGGGCCAAATACCTCCTTAGCTTGTGAGCTTGTCGGGGCAGACGAAGGTTTGACAGAGGGAGTGGCAGGGGCGATGGCGGGAGATGCGTAGCGATGCAGCATGTCCTTAATGGTTCTAGAAGCCCCCAATTTGGAGGTCTTCTTTAGGCTAGTCGTGGCTTTCTTCCTGAAATGTGCAAACATGCATACGTACAGGAGCAAGACAAATGAATAGACAATGTCGGAAAGAAAGAAGCTTACACAAGTGGGGGTGCTTTAGCAAAGGGGATCCCGATAACTTTTCTCTTTTCCGCCTCCAGGGCAGCGGTAGTCTTCTTGGAGGCTCCACCCTCCGTATTCTTGTTCTTGCCTCCGTCGGCAGCGTTAGAGGTGGATCTCTTCCGCTTTCGTGCCAACGGAGCATCGTCGTCGGACACGACGGTGACTTCCTTCATCTTTGGATCATAGATTTGAGGAGCCATGTTGTCCTCATCTATGTCGCTAAGCTGTTAAGTGAGAAGTCACCGTGTTAGATGAGATGACATTTGCAAGACGGAAGAACTGGAGTATATGTCATACACGGAAAATAAATAACTACCTTTGGGCACTTGTTGTCTACGAACATGTCATAGGTGATGGTGAAGCCACGCTTCTTGTCCTTCACCTTGACGATGTCCTTAAGGCAGAGCTTGACGGAGTCGCTCGAGAAGTTGTCCACGGAGATGCGGAGGCTATCCCTTCTATCGCTGGTATACTCGTGCATGAGCTTCACGCGGTGCTGCAGAGGTAGCCCTCAGCGATCAGCTCTTGGATATCACGGTCTGTGATATCTGAGCCGCGCCAGTCTCCCTTGTGCGAGTCAAGCTCCTCCTCCAACAGCTCCAGTGCCGCAGGATTATGGTCGCCGCCGGTGGACTCAATCACCGCCGTGACAGGAATGACCAAGCTCTCTGGGGGCACGACGGCCGAGCTCGCCGCGACTTCGCTCGACGCCTCCATGGAAGGAGAGGTGCTGTTGTTGGCCATGGAGAGATGTTGGAGGTGACTGGTGCAGATTGAGGCTAGGGTTTTTTGTGAGTTTTGCGCGGAGAGCTCGAGGAGGCACGCGCTGGAGGAAGAAGATGATGCAAGGAGAGAATGAGGTAAAAGGTAGAAATTCCACCACTGTTACAATTTATCATCTCCAGCATCAAGATTCATGCAGCTTGATCGGACGGTTGCCACGTAGACGACGTGTTCGTGAACGTGAGCGGAAATTTCGCCACATCTCCAACTGTCACCGCCAATGGTTCGTATCGCTCGCGCGGGAAAATCGGACATGATTGCGTTCTCTGCATGTGTGAGTTACGAGGCGTCGCTGACCTAAGCCTACGTCTCCCTAGCTGACATAGGCAGATGAGCCGTCACATCAGAAAATTCCGGCATGGACGGATCCGGTCTGGCTATGGAAGATTACGATGGAAGGTTCAGTATTTCTCCGACTTACGTGTTAAAGACGGATAAAACCTTGCAGGGTTCTTTGGGAGGACTACAAGATATTGCTTAATGATTTGCCGACATCCATCTAGACGGAGCATTCCACGTGAAGAGGCAAGACGATGCAAGATCTCGGAGTTCTCCGGGGGCTACTGTTGGGGATATGCTATATGGGTATCCTCATAGCAAGTCTCCTATCCGGATAACCCGGGTGGCCCATAGTTGGTAGCATGGCCCATGGCCTGCTGGGCGGCCCAGTTAGATGGATCCTGAAGGGAGGCCCATGCCAGATAAAGGAAGGCTATGGTGGAGTCACCAGCGTACCCGGAGCCTTGGAGTGCAAGATACACAAGAATAGTAATAGACGGTGTAGGACTCTGTGACCTGTCCGGCTAGGACTTTTCCCTATAACCCTAGGACCTGGCGACTATATAAGTCGGGCCTATGGGAGCCTTTAGGACACAATCTCAGACAATCCAGTAGCGATTAGCACACATCTCGCACAGCGAACCTATCTCTGTAACTCGGCGTATTGCCCTTATAGTGATTTATAGCAGGAGTAGGATTCTGCCACCGTCGTGGGATCTGAACCTGGGTAAGCTATGTTACCTCGTACCCGTCAACCGTCCGCCTTCCCCCACGTCTCTAAACACGCACTGTGAGGACCCCTCCATGGCGTACTCGTCAGCAATACCACGACACCTAGGGGGCCACTCCTAGGGGGTGTGGGCCCCCTATGACCCATCTTCGCTCCTCCTTCTGGCTTCCTTTGTCATCTGGGAAATAATATGTTTCCATATTTTTCTGCTATTTTTCTGATCTTCGCGAAATTGCACCGAAACGCCTTCTTTTCCATCAGAATCCAGACTCCGCAGTTCATCCCCCAAGAATCATCCAACATGCATAAACAGATGAAAAGCCATAAGTAATACCTCATAATAAGACATATATCAATGAATAGAGGTAAATTATGATATAGAAAGGTGAAGCAAATTGGGCGTATCATCTCTCATCCTGCATAAGGCTTGTTAGTCCAGCCCTCCGAACCAAGGTCATAAAATCATTAAGAATACCGGCAGCCCACAAAAAGGTCTGGCAAGGAAAGGTGGAAGGGTGAGCATCCCCCTCATCTACCTCGTCGTCGAATGGAGGAGTAATGAGCTCCTCATTGTATGAGGGTGTAGCTCGGGAGGATGATCTTGAAGGCCTTGTCCTTCTAGGTGCATCACCCTCAAATATCTCTCCAAATGTGTGGCTGTCCATGACCACTCTTTTCTGAAAATTTTAGACAAACATCAAACCAAGTGATTTCCAAGTTGATAAATGATGAGAAACTACTATAGGAACTTACTAGAGGGATACACATGCATCAAAATGAAATCTCTAAGCATATAACAAGCATGCAAGCTCATACAACCTATCACCTATAGTAGCAAAATACTCAAGATACAATCTATCAATCACAAATCTAATTGGACAAGTGGAGGAGGCACATACCAAGGAGCAATCCCTCCAAAAATCAACAACAAAGATTGGCTGAGCAAGGAGATCGAAAATCGCGAGCAAGAACAGTAGGAACTAGAGCTTGAGCAAGTTTTCGGGGTTTTTTCGGGAGAGAGAAAGAAGATGGCTGGGAGGAGACACTTTGGAGGGGGCCAGGTGGGCCACACCCCACCCAGGCGCCACCTGTAGGGAGGCCGCGACTCCCAGGGGTGTGGGTGCCTGGGTGGCCCCCTGGGTCACTCCAGGTGCCCCTCTGCTCCTTTTTTCGAGGAAAAATTTATTTTGAATTTTCTAGGATTTTTCGGGAAACTTTATTTTTGGCTAATTTTCAGGGTATGAAAATTGATTTTCTCGCAGAAACGTTTTTTTTAGAAGAAGCAAAAGCAAACCAAAAGCCAAACTACAGAAGTTCTAAGATACTCTAACAAGCAAACAACTAGCAAAACCAAATCTATCAAAGGAAAAGGCAAATACTAGGAAGGAGAAAAGTAAAATAAAGCAAGTATAACATTATTTTGTTCATTAAAATCCTTTTGTTAACAAGGTTGATCAAGTCTTGTTACCAAAACAATCTTATATGAAACAAAACTTTGCATTCCACAGGGTGATTATGTTACCTCATACTTGATAGCAATGGTCCCAATCATAATAGTTTCAAAATTTTGTTGTGGAATGGGACAATATATTTCTCCAACCTTGATGCTCTCAATATTTTCAATGGAATTCAGGCAATAGCTTCTAGCAACCTTCTTGGGGAAATAAACAGTATGCTCTTTGTCATTAATATTGAATGTTATTTTCCCTTGATTACAATTGATGACAGCACCTGCAGTATTAAGAAAAGGTCTCCCAAGAATAATAGACATATTATCATCTCTAGGCATCTCAAGCACAACAAAATCAGTTAAAACCAAGAAAATATGAGCCACTTGAACAGGAACATCCTCACATATACCAACAGGAATAGTAGTTGACTTATCAGCCATTTGCAAAGATATATCAGTTGGTATCAACTTTTCTAGCTAGAGTCTCTTGTAGAGAGAAAAAGGCATAACACTAACTCCAGCTCCCAAATCACATAAAGCATTTCTAACATAATTATTCTTAATAGAGCAAGGAATAGTTGGTATACTTGGATCACCAAATTTCTTTGGAACCTTATGTGGCATCCCGAAAAACCACTACTAGAAAATCGTGTTATTTTTGTGCATTGCATCATCATGACCGCATGCTCATGTCATCATGCCACATTGCATTTGAGCATCGTCATCATCTTGCATTTGCTTGCATAAAACTATTTGCAGAAAAACCTATTTTTGTGTTTTCTAAAGACGCCCCGTCTCTGTTCAAACGCAAAACCCGGGTCGCCGGAATATTTTGTTTTGTCTGCTATCGGTTTGCAAAAGCCCGGTTTAAAATAAATAAAATAGTTAATTATTTTTAGTGGGGCAGTCGAACGGGCCGATTCGACTCGAACGACCACCCCCGGAATTAAATCGGTCCACCTAAACCAGCCCCTCTAATTCCTAAGTTCACCTAGTCCTAATCTACCCACCCCTCCGGCCACCTCACCCCAGCCTATCCCAGGCCGACACCTCACCTTTTTCCCTTCCCCACCCAACCAGACACTGCCACCTCACCGCCAACTCCCTCTCTCTCACCCACCCCGGCCCCACTAGGTCCACCCTCCCCGCGTCCCCCCACGCGATGCCCCACCCCGTCTCCTTCCTCCGCTCTGCCCCGCTCCCTCCCCTTCTCCTCACCGACGCGCTCGCCGGCGCCCCTATCGCCGCCGGCCTCCTCCGTTCGACCCTCCTCGTCGGCCTCCTTCCGCGCCGCCCCCTCTCACCAACGTCCGCCCCGACTCACCCCTCTAGCGCGCTCGCCCAGCCCACCTCTCTCCTCCCTCCTCCCCTCTGCAGAGCTCGCCGGTCGCCTCCTCACCAACCGCCTCCGGCCACCGCTCCTCCCCTCCCTCGCCCCTGCACCACCTCCCTCTCCTCTGCGTCGCTCCTCCGCGCGGGCCGCCGCCCTCCTCCGTTTCACCCCGACCCCGAGCCCGCGCCGCCGGCCGGCCTTCTCCTCCTCGAGCTCGGCTGCCGACGCCGCCTCCCTGCGATCTCAAGCTCGCCGCCTGGCCACCACCGTCTCCGGCCGTCGCGACCCCGTGGCCTCCCGAGCTTCTCCGACCCCCACCTCCGGCCGCCTTCCTCGCTTCCCCGGCAGTCGCCGCCGTCGTCCGTGCGACCCCGCTCGGCCTGGCCCCGAGCCCGCGATCCGCGTCCGCTGTGCCTCGTCGTCGATAACCTTCCTCGCCTCCACTATCGCGCCTCGGTCTGCAGCGTCTCGGTCGCGAAGTTCCTGTCGCCTGCAGGCTCAACACCGCTCGTGCTCGCTGCCTGCATCCCTGTGCTACCGGTACCAAGACAACGCCAAGTACTACCTTGACAAGTTGTACAAGTCCCTCGCTTTGCAAGACCGAATGGCTACGTCGACTGGAACGATGATCCACGTTCGTCACCGCCAAGATACAGACGACAAGATCTACATCTCGGAGCACCAAGAACTCCTTCATGGAACCGAAGGGCGAACCCTCGAACGCCAAGTGCTTCCCTCGGACGCCAAAACCCGAACCGGAAGGACGCCAAGATCGCCACAAGGACGACAAGTTCTACTTCCGAACGACAAGACCGGCCGAAACCGTGGAACCGACAAGATCGACCACACCGACGCCATGATCTCCCTCAAGGAATTTGAAGACCGTTCCGATTCCTCGAACCCCTCCGAGCCGCTAAGATCGCCATGAAACGACAAGTGCTTCACCCCGGACACCGAGACCCTGGACGACAAGTTCTCCGTCTTGTATCCGCTTCCGCCGATTCCGTCGAACCCTGAACCCTGTCGAACCCCGAACCCCCGGAACCCCAAGATCGTCGAACCCTAATGTGTGACCCTTTCTCGAGCCTATTTTATAAAAGTAATATCAAATTGTTGCATATTAAATTGTTCATGCATGCATGCTTGTCTGTGGTTTGGGGGCCTTATGC
Organism: Avena sativa; assembly: GCA_916181665.1. NCBI lineage: Eukaryota > Viridiplantae > Streptophyta > Magnoliopsida > Poales > Poaceae > Avena > Avena sativa. The sequence goes on along the minus strand of OV702280.1, from coordinate 316,049,959 downwards.
CGATTCATTTCCTAATTAAATATGGGGCCCATATGCGGGCAAAGCTAGCCTTATATTGGCCTCATTTAAATTGGTGTAGCGAACCGAAGCCATGTTTGATCTCGCTAATTCAACATTTAATTTGCGGGGTAGATAAATAACTTGAACCGTTTAATTAATTGTCGGGACCCCGGTTCCGCTTAATCTTGCCTAATTGCATCGCACCTTTGCCATGTCATACATCATACATGCATCATGCCCGATCTTTTACCGTAGTATTAAATAGTGCATCCGGTGTTTCTTCTAGTGTTTGGCTTCTTCGCGGATAAGGCCGTTGAGTTGATGCGAGTGTCGACCCGATCTTCGGTTGAACCTTCGGCAATGTTTTCAGGCGAGCATCTCCCCCTTTCTACCTATCTTACTTTTATAGTATTTATTCCCTCCTGTTGATCTATTGCTATCTGTGTTGCGATGCTCTAGTTTTTCGTACCCGTGATATCCCCTGCAGCCTTATATTGCCTTGGACACCTCCTATTACCTGTTGTTTTGGTAGATAGTTGGACCTGCGCGTCGTAGTCGCTTGCTCAAGTGCTGTGGCGTGTCGTCGAGTACCACAGTTGTTGGAGTATTGCCGCACGTTGAATGTTGGAGATGATCATGGTTTTACTTATCGTTCACTTTAATTCTTGTTTAACAACTAAAATTGAAGTAGGTAAGCAGAGGCACAGGTGGGCAATAGATGTTATTTGGTTGTTAACCGTCCACTTGTGTCCCGTAGGACTCCGAGTGCTTGATACCTGTTCCTTGTTTTATCGCGCTATCCACATACGGGGAATTATGGGCCCCCCTTAGCCAGAGCTTGATTCAGTCTTATTTCTTGGGGCCACAAACTAGTTTGGGGTTTTATTACTATCCTGTACTTATGCCATGCTTTACTGCTTTATTTACGATTGTGCGAGGAGCACACTGTACTGTTTAGGATCGGGACACGATTCCGCGGTGTCGACAAGCTCAGTTTTGGGTTCCCAGTCGTTCACAGCCGTCCACCCAAACCTTGAGGCCGTCTCGGAGCCGGCCGACTTCGTTGCGGGTCTACTTTAAGGGGTGGCCCCTGAAATATCTCTGAATCATGTGGTTGCTTTGTCGTGAAAGCCTCGTTGGGTTTTGTTTTGGTTTTTCCGAGGTTGATCGTGTGTGTGTTGCTATTGGTGCACCCCGGCCGGGTTAAAACTTTCTGAAAGCCGTGTCCGCGGTTATGGACGACTTGGAGCATAGTATCTCGATCATAGACAACTATAACTAAAGTAGTGCTATAAATTTGACTCTGCAATGACTAGTAATCAGCTTCACTATAATGGAATGGCTAAATAAAACTGCCAACAATTGCTTGTTGAGTTGTCGCTCGCGACCATTGTACCTGACTAGTAAGTATTGCAACTACAACGGAATGGCTAAATAAAGGTACCAACAACTGCTGGGTGTTGGGACATCTCATACTAATTGTATTTGACTAGTAAGTGCCGCAACTATAACGGAATGATTAACTAAAACGGCCCACTGCTTATTTTATCAGGATGACTATCTATACCTGACTAGTAATTGCTGCAACGATAACTAAATAAATAAAACTGCCAATGGTGTGTGTTCCTCGGTTGACTTCCTCGTTTGGTCTCGAGGGGGAAACACCAGGATGGGTTTGTTTGATGGTAGCATCAGGTTGGTTCCGAATGGATCTTTCTTATTCCCCCCTCTGGTAGCCGACAGTTATATCAAGTCTCTATAGGGTGTTTAGTGCATGCTGCCGCTGCCGCTCAGTCCACCATCCCTATGTAGGCGAGGACCGCTGAATTCTAGTCTCGCCGTGTACTGGCCTCAGTACTGACGCTCCTCTTTTTCCTTTGCCCTTTGTCGGCACCCCTTTGTTTAAGCAGGTTTTGAGATCGACGTCGTTAGCAGGGTTACCCTTCCGGCTTGGCCTGGGCAGGGTTATGGACGCCATTGGTTATTCTTCAGGGCTCTTAGCTCCATTTGCATCTTGTCCGTAGTCGGACGCTCTATCATTTTAAGGTGATTTGGATCTTTGTATATTATATCTGTATTCTTGACTCTTTGAGTCGCTGTTATATATATCTGTTCTGTGGGTCCCATCGAGGACTGTTGTGTAATGTTATTACTTCGTTTTCCACCCGCACGAAAGTGCCTGGTGGGCACCTTTGAATCGTTTCTATGCGGGTTTGGCGGGAATCGCTTAAACTTGCATAGGGTCGATTCTGAGGGTGTTACAGAGTGGTATCAGAGCTCAGCAGTTGCGATACCCCACAAGTCCAGCCTGTAGGATAACCTAGCTAACGGCCGACGTAGAGTGTCAAAACTATTTTGAAAAATCGGTTGGATAGTTCTGATTAGGTCTGATTTTATTCCTTACCCCTCTGCTGTTCTCCCTTACCTCAACGTGTTGTGAATCCGCTCTCGTATCTTTCTTCGAGTCCAGGAATTCTCGTGGTTGGGTCTCCGTCGTACCTTCAGGGTTTCGCTTCCTCCTTTGGTAACGGTGTTGCTACATCTGGTCTTCATGCTGTCTGAGGAATCCGTCTACTGTGGTACCATTCTCTGTCCCTTGGTTGTGCTTTCCGGTGTTTTCCGACGCGACGACATCCTCTACGCCAGATCCGATGCAGAGTCTGCATCACTCCTTTGTTTCCGAACCTCGATTGTCGAGATCTTCAGTCTGATTCCGAGAATGGTTGCACGTTTTTCCACCGATTGTGCGGAGTAATAGTTTGGGTGCGTGATGGATTGGCCCCCATGCCGACTACCCCTTCTATTCGCTTTTGTACATTGAAGTGGATGAGAATGCATCGGTTCCCTCTTTCCATCGAAGCTAGAGGTGGCTTTATTTGTTGATACCTCTACCTCCGACCTTTTGTTCCCGGAGTGTTCTCCCGACAATCACGGACAACGACCTCTTGTTAGTGTTGTCGCGAGGATCTACACGAAGCGAGAAGATGCAGATCACCGACCTTCCTTCCCGGTACCATGAGGCGGATCTCGAGGGCGAGATTCATTGTTAGTGGTGTCGAATTGTGGCATCCCGCAAAACCACTACTAGAAAATCGCGTTGTTTTTGTGCATTGCATCATCATGACCGCATGCTCATGTCATCATGCCACATTGCATTTGAGCATCGTCATCATCTTGCATTTGCTTGCATAAAACTATTTGCAGAAAAACCTATTTTTGTGTTTTCTAAAGACGCCCCGTCTCTGTTCAAACGCAAAACCCGGGTCGCCGGAATATTTTGTTTTGTCTGCTATCGGTTTGCAAAAGCCCGGTTTGAAATAAATAAAATAGTTAATTATTTTTAGTGGGGCAGTCGAATGGGCCGATTCGACCCGAACGACCACCCCCGGAATTAAATCGGTCCACCTAAACCAGCCCCTCTAATTCCTAAGTTCACCTAGTCCTAATCTACCCACCCCTCTGACCACCTCACCCCAGCCTATCCCAGGCCGACACCTTACCTTTTTCCCTTCCCCACCCAACCAGACACTGCCACCTCACCCCCAACTCCCTCTCTCTAACCCACCCCGGCCCCACCAGGTCCACCCTCCCCGCGTCCCCCCACGCGACGCCCCACCCCGTCTCCTTCCTCCGCTCTGCCCCGCTCCCTCCCCTTCTCCTCACCGACGCGCTCGCCGGCGCCCCTATCACCGCCGGCCTCCTCCGTTCGACCCTCCTCGTCGGCCTCCTTCCGCGCCACCCCCTCTCGCCAACGTCCGCCCCGCCTCACCCCTCTAGCGCGCTCTCCCGGCCCGCCTCTCTCCTCCCTCCTCCCCTCTGCAGAGCACGCCGGTCGCCTCCTCACCAACCGCCTCCGGCCACCGCTCCTCCCCTCCCTCGCCCCTGCACCGCCTCCCTCTCCTCTGCGTCGCTCCTCCGCGCGGGCCTCCGCCCTCCTCCGTTTCGCCCCGACCCCGAGCCCGCGTCGCCGGCCGGCCTTCTCCTCCTCGAGCTCGGCTGCCGACGCCGCCTCCCTGCGATCTCAAGCTCGCCGCCTGGCCACCACCGTCTCCGGCCGTCGCGACCCCGTGGCCTCCCGAGCTTCTCCGACCCCCACCTCCGGCCGCCTTCCTCGCTTCCCCGGCAGTCGCCGCTGTCGTCCGTGCGACCCCGCTCGGCCCGGCCCCGAGCCCGCGAGCCGCGTCCGCTGTGCCTCGTCGTCGGTAACCTTCCTCGCCTCCACCATCACGCCTCGGTCTGCAGCGTCTCGGTCGCGAAGTTCCTGTCGCCTGCAGGCTCAACACCGCTCGTGCTCGCTGCCTGCATCCCTGTGCTACCGGCACCAAGACAACGCCAAGTACTACCTTGACAAGTTGTACAAGTCCCTCGCTTTGCAAGACCGAACGGCTACGTCGACTGGAATGATGATCCACGTTCGTCACCGCCAAGATACAGACGACAAGATCTACATCTCGGAGCACCAAGAACTCCTTCATGGAACCGAAGGCCGAACCCTCGAACGCCAAGTGCTTCCCTCGGACGCCAAAACCCGAACCGGAAGGACGCCAAGATCGCCACAAGGACGACAAGTTCTACTTCCGAACGACAAGACCGGCCGAAACCGTGGAACCGACAAGATCGACCACACCGACGCCATGATCTCCCTCACGGAATTTGAAGACCGTTCCGATTCCGCGAACCCCTCCGAGCCGCTAAGATCGCCATGAAACGACAAGTGCTTCACCCCGGACACCGAGACCCTGGACGACAAGTTCTCCGTCTTGTATCCGCTTCCTCCGATTCCGTCGAACCCTGAACCCTGTCGAACCCCGAACCCCCGGAACCCCAAGATCGTCGAACCCTAATGTGTGACCCTTTCTCGAGCCTATTTTATAAAAGTAATATCAAATTGTTGCATATTAAATTGTTCATGCATGCATGCTTGTCTGTGGTTTGGGGGCCTTATGCCGATTCATTTCCTAATTAAATATGGGGCCCATATGCGGGCAAAGCTAGCCTTATATTGGCCTCATTTAAATTGGTGTAGCGAACCGAAGCCATGTTTGATCTCGCTAATTCAACATTTAATTTGCGGGGTAGATAAATAACTTGAACCGTTTAATTAATTGTCGGGACCCCGGTTCCGCTTAATCTTGCCTAATTGCATCGCACCTTTGCCATGTCATACATCATACATGCATCATGCCCGATCTTTTACCGAAGTATTAAATAGTGCATCCGGTGTTTCTTCTAGTGTTTGGCTTCTTCGCGGATAAGGCCGTTGAGTTGATGCGAGTGTCGACCCGATCTTCGGTTGAACCTTCGGCAATGTTTTCAGGCGAGCATCTCCCCCTTTCTACCTATCTTACTTTTATAGTATTTATTCCCTCCTGTTGATCTATTGCTATCTGTGTTGCGATGCTCTAGTTTTTCGTACTCGTGATATCCCCTGCAGCCTTATATTGCCTTGGACACCTCCTATTACCTGTTGTTTTGGTAGATAGTTGGACCTGCGCGTCGTAGTCGCTTGCTCAAGTGCTGTGGCGTGTCGTCGAGTACCACAGTTGTTGGAGTATTGCCGCACGTTGAATGTTGGAGATGATCATGGTTTTACTTATCGTTCACTTTAATTCTTGTTTAACAACTAAAATTGAAGTAGGTAAGCAGAGGCACAGGTGGGCAATAGATGTTATTTGGTTGTTAACCGTCCACTTGTGTCCCGTAGGACTCCGAGTGCTTGATACCTGTTCCTTGTTTTATCGCGCTATCCACATATGGGGAATTATGGGCCCCCCTTAGCCAGAGCTTGATTCAGTCTTATTTCTTGGGGCCACAAACTAGTTTGGGGTTTTATTACTATCCTGTACTTATGCCATGCTTTACTGCTTTATTTACGATTGTGCGAGGAGCACACTGTACTGTTTAGGATCGGGACACGATTCCGCGGTGTCGACAAGCTCAGTTTTGGGTTCCCAGTCGTTCACAGCCGTCCACCCAAACCTTGAGGCCGTCTCGGAGCCGGCCGACTTCGTTGCGGGTCTACTTTAAGGGGTGGCCCCCTGAAATATCTCTGAATCATGTGGTTTCTTTGTCGTGAAAGCCTCGTTGGGTTTTGTTTTGGTTTTTCCGAGGTTGATCGTGTGTGTGTTGCTATTGGTGCACCCCGGCCGGGTTAAAACTTTCTGAAAGCCGTGTCCGCGGTTATGGACGACTTGGAGCACAGTATCTCGATCATAGACAACTATAACTAAAGTAGTGCTATAAATTTGACTCTGCAATGACTAGTAATCAGCTTCACTATAATGGAATGGCTAAATAAAACTGCCAACAATTGCTTGTTGAGTTGTCGCTCGCGACCATTGTACCTGACTAGTAAGTATTGCAACTACAACGGAATGGCTAAATAAAGGTACCAACAACTGCTGGGTGTTGGGACATCTCATACTAATTGTATTTGACTAGTAAGTGCCGCAACTATAACGGAATGATTAACTAAAACGGCCCACTGCTTATTTTATCAGGATGACTATCTATACCTGACTAGTAATTGCTGCAACGATAACTAAATAAATAAAACTGCCAACGGTGTGTGTTCCTCGGTTGACTTCCTCGTTTGGTCTCGAGGGGGAAACACCAGGATGGGTTTGTTTGATGGTAGCATCAGGTTGGTTCCGAATGGATCTTTCTTATTCCCCCCTCTGGTAGCCGACAGTTATATCAAGTCTCTATAGGGTGTTTAGTGCATGCTGCCGCTGCCGCTCAGTCCACCATCCCTATGTAGGCGAGGACCGCCGAATTCTAGTCTCGCCATGTACTGGCCTCATTACTGACGCTCCTCTTTTTCCTTTGCCCTTTGTCGGCACCCCTTTGTTTAAGCAGGTTTTAAGATCGACGTCGTGAGCAGGGTTACCCTTCCGGCTTGGCCTGGGCAGGGTTATGGACGCCATTGGTTATTCTTCAGGGCTCTTAGCTCCATTTGCATCTTGTCCGTAGTCGGACGCTCTATCATTTTAAGGTGATTTGGATCTTTGTATATTATATCTGTATTCTTGACTCTTTGAGTCGCTGTTATATATATCTGTTCTGTGGGTCCCATCGAGGACTGTTGTGTAATGTTATTACTTCGTTTTCCACCCGCACGAAAGTGCCTGGTGGGCACCTTTGAATCGTTTCTATGCGGGTTTGGCGGGAATCGCTTAAACTTGCATAGGGTCGATTCTGAGGGTGTTACACCTTACCATTGAAGGAATAATTATCAAGCAAAGTAGAAATCTCCTCATTAGTAATCTGCCTTTTATTAGAGACAATACCCTTCATATACTTTGAATAAGGAGGCAACTTAATAGCATTAGTCAAAGGAATTTGCAAAAATAAAGGCTTCATCCACTCACAAAACTTTTTGTAGTGTTCTTCCTCCTTTGACTTGTGTTTCTTACCTGGAAAAGGCATAGGTTTATGCACCCAAGGTTCTCTCTCACTACCATGTTTCTTAGCAATAAAGTCCTTCCTTGGTGTACCTAGTGTTCTTAGTGTGCTTCTCTGGTTCTTCCTCAACTTCCTCCTTATCAGGAGCATCATTATTACCATTACCACTCTCAGTTTCAGCATCAGAGACAGACATACTATTAGGATCTACAGTAGGTTCAAGTGGTTCTTCAACTACTTTTTGTTTCTTTTTCTTTCTCTTACGAGGACTACCACTACTCTCACCTTGTTGAGAATCCTGCTCAATTCTTTTAGGGTGTCCTTCAGGATTTAAAGGATCTTGAGTATCTATACCACTCCTAGTTCTAATTCCATAAGCATGTTTATCTCCTGAGGCATTAACTAGCATATCCTTTTGTACCTTATCAAGTTGATCAAGTTGGGTTTGAACCATTTGAAAGTGTTTACAAAGCATTTTAATATCATTAGAAGTTCTTTCCACAATATCTTTCAACTCTTTAATAGCTCTAGAGTTTTCCATTAAATGATTCTGAACTTGTTTATTAAAATTACCTTGATTAACAATAAAAATGTCAAGTTCCTCTAAACATTGATCAGGAGGCTTACCATAAGGAATATCACCTTCATCAAAGTGTTGAAGAGAGTATACCACAATAGTAGATGAGTGGGGAATTGGCCTACATAATTCTTCTATAGGAGGTAGATTCTTCACGTCTTCAGCTCTAATACATTTCTTCTTAAGACATTTCTTAGCTTCTTTCATCATTTCATCATTTAATGCAATTACCCCCCTCTTCTTTGGTGTTGGTGTTGGAACTGGTTCAGGCACAACTGGTTCAGGAGTAATAGGCTCCGGTGTATTTCGCTCAGTTGAAGTCTAATCATCATAATTCTTACTTATCTTAGACATTAATTATTCTGCATCTGTAGGAGTCCTTTTACTCAAAACACAATCAACAAAGCTATCTAGGTATGTCCTAGAATTATCAGTTAGTCTATTATAATCAAGAAGATCATTCTTAGGCAATGGACATCCATGATGTGCATGAATCAAGGCACAGAACCTTGTCCATGACTCATGCAATTTCTCTTCTTCTTCCTATTTAAAATCAAAAAGTTTCTGCAAAGCAGCATATCTAGCACTGGGAGGAAAATATTTCTGGAAGAAAGAAGCAATCAAACAATCAGGGCTATCAATGGAACCAAGAGGTAATCTATTAAACCAAGCCCTAGCTTCTCCTTTTAGTGAAAAGGGAATATCTTAATAACAAAGTACTTGCGCATCTTAAAATCATCAGAGAATAAAGCACTCATAGTGGAAAGCTCATTCATATGAGCCACAACACTCTCATTTTCAGTCCACAAAAAGGTTCTTTCTCAACAATGTCTAAATAGGATAAATCAAGAGATAAATCATAATCTTTGTCTTTAATATCTATGGGAGAGGTGGCAAACTTAGGATCAGAGGACAGTTTAGGAATAATGGTACGTCTAGCAAGGAGACTCTTAATAGCACTAGCACCATGTGTGTTTCGGCACTCTTCAACAAATTCATCAGTGAACTCAATGTAACCATCATTAATATCATAACTCTCTCTAGACTCATGTGAGCTAACAGGTGTAACAGTGTCTTCACTAGGAGTTTCAGTATTTCTTAGACCAGCCATAGTAGCATCTAGGAAAGGACCCAATGAACCACTTGCATCAAGCATAGTACAAGTAACATCATGAGTATCAAAAGCAGTTTCAGACTCAACAGTAGTAGCAGTGTGTAGCATGAGTATGTGGTGGTGGTGTAACAAGCTTACTTATAACAGACGGTGAATCAAGAGCATCAGAGGTGTTTAGGACTGTACCTCTTCTTGTAGTGGATGGTAAAATAGGGAAATTTCCATCACGAGACTTCCCCATGATAAAAGGAGTAGCAGCAAACAATAATAGATCCAAGTGAACTTACAAATAAAGCTATGCTCCCCGGCAACAACGCCAGAAAATAGTCTTGATGACCCACAAGTATAGGGGATCGCAACAGTCTTCGCGGGTAGTATTACCCAATTTATTGATTCGACACAAGGGGAGCCAAAGAATACTTGCAAGCCTTAACAACTGAGTTGTCAATTCAGCTACACCTGAAATAGTTCTTGCTCACAGAAGTTTATCAGTAGCAATAGTTTGTGTAGGGTTCGCAGCATAGAAAACAAAAAAATTCCTACGATGGGAACATCTATGTACCAAGATCTATCTACTAGATACAAGCAACGGGTGGATATACATCCATAGAATACATACCCTCGAAGACCGAATAGCGTTAACGAGGTTGTACTCGTGGATGATGTAGACGAACGCTTGCCGATCTCAAGATCGTGATGAAGTCCATCTGGTCCAGCCGGTCCAGCACGATCAAGTCTAGCACCTCAAAGCAGTGGTGCATCCGTGATCGCACACACGTACGGGTACCCCGACAACCTCCGCGCCCTCGCTCCAGCGAAGCAGCGGAAGCAACAAATCCTTCCAGAAAAAGCCACCGGGAACATGTATCTCGCTGATCCGAGACCATGGGGAAATTCTAAAGGGGGGAGAGAGATCCTTCGCGAGGAGGTGTGCTTTGAGAGGAGGAGAGGGGGCCTTTTATAGGGGAGAGGGGGGCACCCAAGGGGCATGGCGCCCAGCCATGGGGCTGCCGCCACCTCTTCCATATTCATGTGGGTGGATCTCCTACTCAAAATGAAAAGCCTCCACTCCCATTAAAAAGCCTCCACTCAAAAATCCACTCACATGCATTAAATTTCCACCAAATTTAATGCAAGCTCTCATTTAAATAAAACTCTTTTATTTATTTATTCAGAATTTTGTTAATTACTTTAATTAACAAACATTCACATAAAACCCCTTACAACATTTCAATTTCACATGCAGAACCAGTTTCAGCAATTTCAACCGAAACAGTTTCGGTGTCTAGTGAAATAAATTCCTGCGCTTTCCTTTTCTTTTTCTGGCATATCATTTGCTCCGAATGGTGTCGGTATCCCTTAAGTGTGTCACGCTACAGTTCGCGAATAATGCGGACATGATCGAGACCCTTCTCCGATCAATAATCAGTAGCGGGACCTGGAGATCCATACTGACTCCCACACATTCAACAATGACTTCTGTGATCGTGTGAACCTTTTACGCTAGTATCTTAATCCCTTTGTTTCACGATATATTACATGTCCGAGATTCGATCATCGGTATCTCCATACCTAGTTTGATCTCGTTACCGACATGCACTCTTTTCTCGTTCCCGTGATATAACATTCTAGTGATCAAATCACTTGCTTGCAAGCTAACCAATGTGATATCACCGAGAGGGCCCAGAGTATATCTATCCGTCATCGGGATGAACAAATTCCACTCTTGATCCATGGGTCTCAACATAACACTTTAGTAGTTATGAATCCATCTTTATAATCACCCAGTTACGGTGTGACGTTTGATGTCATCGAGAAACTCTTCCGGTGTTAGTGATTGACATGATCTCATGGTCTAAGGATTAGGATCACTTCATAAGTTGTTATAGCAATATAAACTCAATGACTTTGATCGTAATGCTATACTTCGGATGAATGTTCATCACATCATTACACTAATGTTGTGACCTCGTTATTAACAACATCCAATGTCCATTATCAGGAAACTTTGATCATCTTGTTAATCAACAAGCTAGTTTATAAGAGAGGCATAACTAGGAACTTCCTTTTTGTTTATTAAACACACATGTATTAACGTTTCCGTATTAATACAATTATAGCATGCAAAATAAACATTTATCATAAACAAGGAATACGATAATAACCACTTTATTATTGCCTCTCGGGCATATTCCCTTCAGTCTCCCACTTGCACTAGAGACAATAATCTAGTTTGAAAACTTTGTGTATTGAACACCTATGGCTTTCTGGTGTTCCAAATACGCAATTGCAAGTGGTTAACATAATCTACGGATCTGACACTTTCAGGTCCGTGTGTATTTGCATGTCTTTGCGTCTTCACGCATCACTCATTCTCCAATGAGATGGCATTGTATAAATTTGGTCTTTCGGTGAGACCTTTAGTTCCCTGGGGTTAAAACACGTCGATACAATTGTCACACAATATATCTTTAGTGTTAGCCCGTTGCGAACCACACCTTAGTTTGGTAACAAACTACTTGACACAAATTCCCTCCTTTGCTGCTACTATAGCAGTCATATACTTAGCCTTTAGTTGTAGTATTCGTCACAATGTATTAACTTTGGAACTCTTCCAAATCCATCATGGAATCTCCTTTCCATTACATTGTGCCAACCATAGTTTAAATTGAGATAAACTTAATTTGTATCTTGTGACAAAACTAGTATCAATGTAACGCTTTACAATGAACTATTTGTAATTGTTTGTCACCTCTACACAAATATATTCTTAGTTCTTCCAAAAGATCATAAGAATATCCTCACTATCGTCCAATGATCATTTTATGATTCATTCTGGTATATGCTCATAACACTTAGAACGTAGGACATATCTGGATGTGTACATATCATGGTATGATTGATCAAAACATTCTCGTGATTTCACTCATCAAGTGTCAAAGCACTTGAATCTTGTTTCACTTATCAAGTGTCGATGCACTTGAATCTTGATTCAATTTCTTTCCATGCGACAAGAACCGTTTCTAGTCGTTTCTATATTGAACTCCTTCAATATCTCATATATGTACGTTTGGCATAAACATATTAGCGTCACAGTCTATCCACTATAGACATTCATGCTAAATATTCGGGTTTTGCCTAAGTCTTTCATCTAAATGAAATTCTTAACCTTTGTCAATAAAAGATACATCATTTCTAATCAACAAGATGTCATCCACATAATGTATTAGAAATGTGTCTCAGCGCTCCCACTTAATTTCTTGCAAATGCAAGCATCTTCATCGTCTCCGGATGAAAACTCCTTTTCATCACGGTGAAGATTCCAACTCCGCGATGCTTACTTTAACCATTGAAGTTTGCATGCCCTTTTAGTATCCTTTGAATTTAACAAAACCCTCTGGACCGTGTCATGTACACGTCCTAGGTAACCATTCTATTAGAAGAACTTTGTTTTGTTTATTCATCTACCATATACCAAATTATATGTAGTGGTTGCTACTTTAATCCGTCCAGACTAAATATCGCTATGAAAGATCAAATCTTGTCATAGTCAACTCCTTGAACATTGTCATAAAATACTTTACGACATGTCGACTATTTCATAGATTTGAAAAATCCATGTCTGTTTCTTTATAGATCCAAATACGACCGATAGGTTTTTACACCTTTCCGGAGGGTCTTCCAAGTTCAAAACTTGATTTATCGTGTATGGACTTATAACGGATTTTATGGCTTCAAGCCATTTGACGGAGTCAGGGCCCATCATCGCTTATTTGTATGTATTCGGTTCATCATTTTCAAACAATAATGATTTACTCTCAAATCTTAGCAATTGATTGTTTAACCGACCTACTTGGTTCAATAGGAACTTAGATCTCCGTGACCACAACCTTTGAGGCACATAAGCTATGAGCATTATGGCAGCCTCCAGAACGATTTCCGGTGCTGCGCAACTCAGCACATTTAGCTAAGGTTCGTTAACCTTATCAAAGTTCTATTGTCCTCCCACTTAACTTTTGCGAAAAATTCCTTTTTCAAGAAACTTCACATTTCAAGCGACAAACCCTTTTGTCCTCGGTGTTATGGAGGAATAACCAATTGTTATTCTAAATAACCTACAAATACATGCTCATCCGACTTTGGTTGTAAACATCTTACTTATGTTTAGCATACCAAAATTTAAGAAAGGACAACTTGGGTTTTACCCCAAACCATAACTCATATGGTGTCATTTCAACGGATCAAGATGGAGCTCTTTTCAGTGTAAAAGCGGTAGTCTCTAAAGCTTTAATCTTTTAAAACATAATGGCAGTTTTATAAATAACACCTTTGATCCAACCATGTCAAACAAGGTTTCCTTACAAATCTCAAACACTCCATATTCCTATGGTGTTTCGGGAGATGTAAATCTAGGTGTTTTGCTAAACTTGTAACTCAAATAAATCCCTTTTATGATAAAATCATAATTCATTTATTTTTCTTGTTACACTTGTAACTCAAATAAATCCCTTATGATAAAATCATAAACCATTTATTTTCTTGTTACAATGATTTTCACTTCATCTTGAAAGTCTTTGAAACGTTTTTCAAATATTTCATACTTCTTTCTCATTAAGTGAACATTCACTCAAATTTCCGGAGAAAGCATATGAAGTTGAAACCCATCGCTTACGACTACACATAATGGACTACATACATCGATATGCATAAATTCCAATATTTTAGTCGTTCGTTCTTCTTTGGCCTTTGAACGAAGTTTTAATTATCCTGAGGAAAGTCTCACAGGCGTCACTGGATCAAATCAAAGACTCGAAAAATCCATGAATATGGAGATTCTTCATGTTTTCTTTCCAATATAATTTAAACGGCGATGTCACTTCGTAAGTGATCTTTCAATCATTTGTCTTGCGACATTTTAGCATTAGGTTTTATGGATGTGATTTCTCCAACTAGATTTGTAAATCATCCATCTTATATGGAATACGATAATTATTTGAACAACCTTTGTTCTCATAATACCTGATTCAAATAACAATTATTAAAACAAATCTTGAAGTCAAGCTTTGATGTCAACGAGAAATACAAACAATGGTTTGTTTGTTTTCGATGAACATCATCACATATTCTCTTGCTAGTTATTTAGGCCATTGTGGTTTATGAATTGCATCGTTCCGTATGAAATTTCATACCAACCAATTCGGTATCCAATACCCAAGAAACACATTGTTTAACAAGCAAAGAATATAACCATAACATGTATATCATCCGTATACCTAAATTGGATATTTCCAATCTTTTCTTTTCTGCCAAATATATTTTATAGATTCTGTTTCAGCATTTCCTTTTTACTTTTTAAAAGAATCTATCAACACCAAAGTGGCGTTATATACATGACACATAGTCCAAAGCGTGTATATTCAAATAATAGTACCTTTGTACTTGCACTTTGAAGTAGATCACCATCATCAAAATGATCGGTATTCTTTCAAAATCCATTCTTTAGTAATCTTTTAGTGTAGTAAACACTTTACATACATCTTCTATTCACTCTTATCATGACGACTTTCATGATCAAGCTACTCTAGCTTATAAAGGCGAATCGTGAGTATAACATTACTTTCCAAAACCCTTTTGGATGATTAGGATGTCTAGCATCTCCAACCTTCGTAAATTCTCATCCAATATGAGAACATATATTATACTCTATCATATTGCAACCAAAAACATTGTTTCAGATATCGTTATATCTGCCACACATGATGGTTTCTGAAACAATTCTTTCAGCTCCTAGATAAACTTGATATTAAAACAATCAAGAATCATGGAGGCAAACATGATACTTAAGATACTAACACTGGAATTGTTACTCTCGATTTAATACCAATTATTAAATTTCACAGAGTAAATAGAATTTTTTTTGCTGAAAGTTTGCAATAGTACTTTAAACTTTAGATTGACACTCAACACAATATGATACCAGTTCGTAAAGTATATATCCATAATTCTATAGTTCTATTATCTCAATTACAACTATGCATAAGGTGGTGAACGAATGCCAATGACTACAACAAATTATGCAAATTCACTTTGATTTAATTTATGATAAATTTAGTTTTACTAATCCAAATTAGAAATGAACTCCCACTCAAAAACGACATCCCTCGTGTCTTTTTGGTGATTACATGAACCAAATCCACTACACCAAGTCCGATCATCACGTTAGTCGGAGTAGCTTCAAAGGCGAGCATCAAATGGGCATCATATCTACTATATGACTCATGCTTAACCTTTCGGTCCGTGTTCCGAGGCCATGTCTGTACATGCTAGGCTCGCCAAGTAAGAACCTTAGTATTCGCGTGTGTAACTGTCTTACACTCGAGATATGCTCGTGGATTCAAGTACACCCGATCATCACGTGATGCCTTAAAGCGACGAAACATTGTCGGTGCATACTTAAGGAAGAACACATTTTTATCTTGATATCTAAATGAGGGATCATCTTATTATGCTAATAAAACGCCAAACAAGCAATATAAGATGCAATCAAACATCACATGTTTATTTAGTGAAATGATATGGTTCCCGCATATGATCTCTATCATGTGCACCGTGGTATGATCACTATCATATCTTTATGTGTAAATCCAAGGTCTATGGAGTTTACACGTTATGTGTGTTGTAAGAGTATCATCGCATACTTCTACTTACAACATCACCATATCATAACACTAGCCCAGCAACAATCTAAACTAGACGCCTCTAATTTATCCATTGCAAATTTTACGTGGCTTAGGGCTTTCGAAGATAGAACCGTTATTACCTACGAACATGAACCACAACGAGGATGTAGAGGTCCCAACCTTTAATAAGATTGATCCCTCCTGTGTTTTACAATGCTAGTCCCTGGATCAATAGCTAGCATCCACAGTTAAGATGTAATATCAAGAAACAAGGTCATATTATAACTTTATAACCAGGAATAACATAATTTTATTACATCTTTCATAGCTCATATGGCTATTACATTACATTGCAGCGGAATATCTATAAGTATGGGTCCTTCACCTTCAAAGTGCCACAGGCAGATGTTGGTTGTAGACTTTGTAATCCTAAACAATCAATCTTCACTAAAACAATCAAACCTGCAACATACAAGTTACAGCCACAAAGGGTCAATACATTTGAATTGTATTGGCAAGTGATACTATAGTAGTATAGTAGAGTCTATCATCTATATGCATTTGGCTAAGGTGGAGTTGAGGCTTGCATTGCTCAAAATAGATTTTTCTTATCATTTTGAAAATACTAAGTTTTTTTGCTTGACAAAATCATTTTTCTCAATCAAAGATTTCAAGATCCTTGTACCAAGCCATCTCTCCATCAATGATTGAAGAATTCAAACAACCCTTGTTCAATCCACAAGATTTTAATTTAGAAATTGGAATGATGAGATTCTTGATTGTTTCCATGTCTTGATGCTCAAATTGTCCTTTACCAGGGACATGGCTAAGTACTTAGATTTTACACTCTGCAGAGGTGGTGCACTTTACCCACAAGACTTGGTTTCCCAAGACAAAATCTTTCAGAAGCTTTCCCTTAGACCAAAATGGACGCGCTCCAACCTATCAAACACTACCACCAACTGTCCATATGGCTAAGTTCTTGCAACCTATATGATCATGGCAGAGCCCATATTGCCAAGTGGTTGCACTTGAAGCTTCTCAACATTTGACATCTCAAATCTCTTTGTTTCCTGGGTGGCATTCCACAAGTGAGATACACAATCCAAGCCTATGGTATTGTGAACCACTCAACCATTCTCCACCAAGCAAGCCCATTCCACCCAGGTGATTCATTAACTTAGTTGTTTTATTAGACAAAATCACAAGTCCTTAGACTTAGAATATTTTTCCATAGTGTGAATATATATTCCACCCATGTTTTCTATTAGCTAGGCTAAGCTTGGTAGTAGTAGGAATCTCTAACTTAGGAAAATCCTACTAAGGATTCATCTACTAGGTTTCCTATAGCAAGATCTATACTTAGCAAAATCCATGCAAGTTTTACTTAGCAAAATTACTAATGCATAATAAAAGTATTGGGATAGTAAGTATGAAGCATCACTTGCCTTTTTGGTAGAGTATAGGTTCACTTCTTGATCTTTGCAACAATCACACTCTTCAAGTCACTACAAATCAATCAAGCAAGGCACAAACTCAATCTACCAATCAAGCAAAACAACACACATAAATAACAAAGTCAAAGAAATGCATGCAAGCATGCCAAGCTTTGTTTTGTTTGAAAAAGTGATTCCTAGTGGGTCATAGTCATTTGGGTACATCTAATGGTCATTTACTAAAGTGGCCAAGTCATTTGCAAAAGGTTTCACTTTAAAACCATTTTCAAAACAAAGTGTTATTTTATGTGGTGTAGAAATATTTTTATTAAGGCATTAGCCTATAGGGTTCACCAAATGAGTTGCTATTGCAAAACTTGGTGTTTTGGGTCAGTAGGGTTGGTCTAAACCATTTTTCTCCAAAGTTCTTTACTCATAATCATTTCCATAAACAATCCATTATTTTTATTTGGCTAGAAATTGGCTAAGTCAAATAATTCAACCTAAATTTCACCAAAATCATTTTTAACACCAAAGGTTGGTTCCTAAGGTCAGTAAGGTCACAACAAACCAATTGGCAAAGGTTTTAATTCAAAAATCATTTTTAAACAATTTTTATACTTTAAACAAGCATACATAAGTTTCTGCAAATTCAAACAAGATAACAGTTACTATTTGCCAAACTAAGGGTATGGTTGGATAGGGCTTGTTCTCCTGAATCCATTGATATAAAATTTGTCAAATTTGGACGTGTGGATCCAAAGATATAAGGGTTTGAAGTTTGCAAAAGTTTCTGTTTTCAAATTTTGTTTTAAACAGAATAACAGACACGTGTCCTAACCCTACTCGCCGATACCGTTTCGGTTGGATCAAGCGTCGAGAGGCGTTGGATCTAACTCAAATCGTGCGGTCCAGAGGACATACCTCTTCGCGTTAAGTGATTCTGTCCAGTGCGTCCGATCTAGATCTAACGGCTGTGGGGTGCTCGACCATAGACGGGCGGCGCTGCGGCGGCTGCTGGCGGCGGAGCGACCAGACGATGGCGGCGCCGGCGGTACAGGAAGCAAAGGAGGGTGTGGAGATGCTCACCGGATTCGCTGACGCTCGCTGATGCTCAACGTGGCACTTGTCCGTCGAGGGGCGCACGGGGACGGGCAGGATTTCTCGCCGGAGTAGTGGACGGCGACGGACGGTTCTGTCCACGGTCGAAGACGAGGCTGTGGTCCACGAGAAGACAAATGGAGGACGGGGTTAGTTGCGCAAGACCATGGCAAGGATGTGTGCGTGAACGGAAAGGGTCGGGGTGGTCTGGAATTACCGGAGGAGTTCGTCGGAGGCGAGACAGACGGCGGCGCTCAGAAGTTTGTCGTAGCCGAGGCTCTGGGGCGCCCGCGGTCAAATGGGTGGTACGGTAAGATGCGCAAAGGTGCGGTGAGTGTTCTCGTGTGTTCGGGGAGGCAGGAGGTGGTGTGGCTCAGCCGTATTCGTCGGTGGAAGCTCGTCGGAGACGAAGCTGTTCGAGGAGAAATTGCGATGGACTGGAGGCGTGCTCGGGGAAGGAAACAGAGGGGAACGAGAGAGGATTCACTGGCGTTTAAGTGTGTGTGGTCAGGGGGCGTTAATCGCACGGCATTGAAGTGAATTGACGAGGCAATCAATCGGCAGTAAACGGCGAGGAACGGGTCGCTGCGGGTGGAGAAGAAGAACAGGGGAGTGGGGTCCTCTGTCAGTGAGAAAAGGAGAGAAAGGGGGAGGTCCACTTGTCAGGGGCTTTGCGGGTTGTTTCAGCGGTGAGGAAAACGGTTCGGGGAGGGGAGAGGGGAGCTGGGCTGGATTGGCTTAGTGGGCTGGGCCTTTTGCACTATTTTTTTCTGTCTATTTGTTTTATTCTTTTCTAATTCTTTTTCTGTTTTGAAATTCAAACAATCAAACACATTCAAAATGATTCAAACAATTCAAACTATTGTAATGGATTTTTGGTTCTGTTTAACATCATAATTCACATTCTAAAATAAAATATTATTTTAAATCTTTTTAGGTTCCATTTATTAATTAAATAAATGGATCATTAGTTATTTAATAAAATAGGGTTTGGTTTAATTAATAAAATCTTCATTAGAAATCCAAATGTTTTCAAAACCAAATCAGTAGGTTTATTTGGAAATAAATTTCATTTGGAAATCTTGTTAAAAATAAAATAATCCTTTTACTTTAGGGTCCATTAATAATTAAATAAAATGGAACTTAGTTATTAAATCAAAAATAGGGCTTGATTTTATTAATAAAAATCTTTATTTGGAAACTAAATATTTTCAGAATCAAATTAGTAGGTTTAATTTGGGAAATATATAATATTTGGAAATTTGTTTTAAAACAAAATAACCTTTTATTTTAGTGTCCTTTATTAATTAATATAATAATAGAATTTCATTATTAAATCAACTAGGGTTTGTTTTATTGAGAATATTTATTTTAAAATCTAAAATAGAGCCAAAACACTTTAGTAGATTTTATTTGTGAATATCAATTATTTGGAAAACTTATTTTAAATAATAAGATGCTTTAATTAAAATGGTAAAACCTTTTATTAAATAAAGTTGGGTATTAAATCCTTATTATTTTATTTAAACAATCCTTTATTATTTTTAATTAAACCTTTGCTATTTTATTTAAAATAAAATGTTTTAATTCAAAAGCTTGGCCAAGGTTTTAATTGGCTTTATAAAATAATTTTTGTTTATGAATCCACCTTTTCTTTTGAAAACCAAATCTTTTATTTAAAAGATTCCAAAATAGTAATTCCAAAACATTTTAATTTCCTTTAATAAATGTTTATCTTTATGAATCCCTTTAGGATTTTATTTAATTCAAATGGGTTTGAAGTTCCAATTGAATTCAAAAAGTTTCTTCTGGCTCTGAAAAATCAAACAAAGTTTTATTTTATTCATTTATTTTCACATTACAAGATTTGGAAAATCTTGGGATGTGACAGGCTACCACCCTTAAAATAAATCTCGTCCCGAGATTTGGGAAGGCTGGGGTTTACAAGCAAGTTCAAACAACTAGGGTACTACCACCCTTGAAAATTTTCAAACAAAAATTACATATTGGCCTTCTTGGGTCCTGGAAAACTTCTCTAAGCAAACTTTTGCTTTATTTCTACTCTTGACTCAGGGGCCAAGGTTGAGATCCTTCATAGACTTGTTTAACTTGTTCTTCATCTTTTCTGGACAATTGCTTGCATAGTGTCCTGGATTCTTGCAGTTGAAACAAATCACTTGGCTGATATCTTTCTTTTCCTTTGGTATCATTGCTTTTTGTTTGTTTCTTTGGTTCTTCTTTTTCTCTGGGCATTCATTGGCATAGTGTCCCATCTCTTTGCAATTGTAGCATTGCAACTGGCTTATGTCCTTCTTCTTCTTTTTGGGTCTCTCCAAAGCTAGGAGTTCTTCTAGTTCATGTACTTCATAGGTGGGAGATCTTTCTCTCTTCTTGGGGTATTGATCTTCATGTTCCTTGGATGCATAATCTTTGTCTCTAAAACTATTGTTGGCTTGGGTTCCTTCTAGAATAGCATCTTTGTCTTCCTTGTTGTCATTAGCTCTTTGGGAAAAGTTTTCTCTCATGTTGATCATTTGAGTAACTAATCCTTGCAACAATTGGGATTGAAGTTTCAAAATCCTTTGTATGGCTGGGTCTAGTCCATTGTTGTTGGCTAAAAGCTGAGTTGTCTCTTGGCTCAACTGGTTTTGGGTTGCTATAAGTTCTCTCATGTTGTCCTCTTGGTTGGGGTTGTCATCAACCTTGATGTTGGAGTTTCTTGGAGTAGTCATCTGTTTGGGTTGGGTAGGGATTAGAATAGGCAAGATATTTCTAAGGAATTATTTCTAAACACACACATCACAAATCACACAATCAATGTGCATGCAATCAAAAACAGTCATTTCACTCAAACAACAAAGTTCAAGCACATACTTAGGCAATAAAATATTTTTGTTCACACTACATAAGTTGGTGGTTTTGACTTAACTAAAATATGGTGGTCCATCTATATGGTTTACTTGTGATCTTTCCTTCCTTCATGATTCTTCTTACTTGAGATCATGGTTCCTTGGGACAAACTCTTGGTTACAATACTTCAAAGTTGTTGATGGTTCCTTCTTATTTTGCATTCCCTCAGTCTCTAAATCTTGAGCAAGATTTCCTTGTCTTACTTGTAGTCCTTAGTGGTATCCAAGTTGGAAGTCCTTGGTGAATATGCTGAAGATGTTGAAGTCATTAGAGTTGAAGATGTTGAAGTATTCCTTTGCACATGGTGTAGTCTTTGGCCATGGGTAGGTTTTTCCATCAAGTTGAAGTAGAAGAGATGTAGAGTTGAAACCAAAATTATTGAGGAAAGAGTTTACAAGATTTTGTAAATAAGTTTTTGGAACAAGTATAACTCCTATTTTTCTAAGGGTTTTTATCCAATCCTAGGGTTTACAAATCCTACAGGCAACACAATGCTCTGATACCATCTGTAGGGGTCCCAACCTTTAATAAGATTGATCCCTCCTGTGTTTTACAATGCTAGTCCCTGGATCAATAGCTAGCATCCACAGTTAAGATGTAATATCAAGAAACAAGGTCATATTATAACTTTATAACCAGGAATAACATAATTTTATTACATCTTTCATAGCTCATATGGCTATTACATTACATTGCAGCGGAATATCTATAAGTATGGGTCCTTCATCTTCAAAGTGCCACAGGCAGATGTTGGTTGTAGACTTTGTAATCCTAAACAATCAATCTTCACTAAAACAATCAAACCTGCAACATACAAGTTACAGCCACAAAGGGTCAATACATTTGAATTGTATTGGCAAGTGATACTATAGTAGTATAGTAGAGTCTATCATCTATATGCATTTGGCTAAGGTGGAGTTGAGGCTTGCATTGCTCAAAATAGATTTTTCTTATCATTTTGAAAATACTAAGTTTTTTTGCTTGACAAAATCATTTTTCTCAATCAAAGATTTCAAGATCCTTGTACCAAGCCATCTCTCCATCAATGATTGAAGAATTCAAACAACCCTTGTTCAATCCACAAGATTTTAATTTAGAAATTGGAATGATGAGATTCTTGATTGTTTCCATGTCTTGATGCTCAAATTGTCCTTTACCAGGGACATGGCTAAGTACTTAGATTTTACACTCTGCAGAGGTGGTGCACTTTACCCACAAGACTTGGTTTCCCAAGACAAAATCTTTCAGAAGCTTTCCCTTAGACCAAAATGGACGCGCTCCAACCTATCAAACACTACCACCAACTGTCCATATGGCTAAGTTCTTGCAACCTATATGATCATGGCAGAGCCCATATTGCCAAGTGGTTGCACTTGAAGCTTCTCAACATTTGACATCTCAAATCTCTTTGTTTCCTGGGTGGCATTCCACAAGTGAGATACACAATCCAAGCCTATGGTATTGTGAACCACTCAACCATTCTCCACCAAGCAAGCCCATTCCACCCAGGTGATTCATTAACTTAGTTGTTTTATTAGACAAAATCACAAGTCCTTAGACTTAGAATATTTTTCCATAGTGTGAATATATATTCCACCCATGTTTTCTATTAGCTAGGCTAAGCTTGGTAGTAGTAGGAATCTCTAACTTAGGAAAATCCTACTAAGGATTCATCTACTAGGTTTCCTATAGCAAGATCTATACTTAGCAAAATCCATGCAAGTTTTACTTAGCAAAATTACTAATGCATAATAAAAGTATTGGGATAGTAAGTATGAAGCATCACTTGCCTTTTTGGTAGAGTATAGGTTCACTTCTTGATCTTTGCAACAATCACACTCTTCAAGTCACTACAAATCAATCAAGCAAGGCACAAACTCAATCTACCAATCAAGCAAAACAACACACATAAATAACAAAGTCAAAGAAATGCATGCAAGCATGCCAAGCTTTGTTTTGTTTGAAAAAGTGATTCCTAGTGGGTCATAGTCATTTGGGTACATCTAATGGTCATTTCCTAAAGTGGCCAAGTCATTTGCAAAAGGTTTCACTTTAAAACCATTTTCAAAACAAAGTGTTATTTTATGTGGTGTAGAAATATTTTTATTAAGGCATTAGCCTATAGGGTTCACCAAATGAGTTGCTATTGCAAAACTTGGTGTTTTGGGTCAGTAGGGTTGGTCTAAACCATTTTTCTCCAAAGTTCTTTACTCATAATCATTTCCATAAACAATCCATTATTTTTATTTGGCTAGAAATTGGCTAAGTCAAATAATTCAACCTAAATTTCACCAAAATCATTTTTAACACCAAAGGTTGGTTCCTAAGGTCAGTAAGGTCACAACAAACCAATTGGCAAAGGTTTTAATTCAAAAATCATTTTTAAACAATTTTTATACTTTAAACAAGCATACATAAGTTTCTGCAAATTCAAACAAGCTAACAGTTACTATTTGCCAAACTAAGGGTATGGTTGGCTAGGGCTTGTTCTCCTGAATCCATTGATATAAAATTTGTCAAATTTTGACGTGTGGATCCAAAGATATAAGGGTTTGAAGTTTGCAAAAGTTTCTGTTTTCAAATTTTGTTTTAAACAGAATAACAGACACGTGTCCTAACCCTACTCGCCGATACCGTTTCGGTTGGATCAAGCGTCGAGAGGCGTTGGATCTAACTCAAATCGTGCGGTCCAGAGGACATACCTCTTCGCGTTAAGTGATTCTGTCCAGTGCGTCCGATCTAGATCTAACGGCTGTGGGGTGCTCGACCATAGACGGGCGGCGCTGCGGCGGCTGCTGGCGGCGGAGCGACCAGACGATGGCGGCGCCGGCGGTACAGGAAGCAAAGGAGGGTGTGGAGATGCTCACCGGATTCGCTGACGCTCGCTGATGCTCAACGTGGCACTTGTCCGTCGAGGGGCGCACGGGGACGGGCAGGATTTCTCGCCGGAGTAGTGGACGGCGACAGACGGTTCTGTCCACGGTCGAAGACGAGGCTGTGGTCCACGAGAAGACAAATGGAGGACGGGGTTCGTTGCGCAAGACCATGGCAAGGATGTGTGCGTGAACGGAAAGGGTCGGGGTGGTCTGGAATTACCGGAGGAGTTCGTCGGAGGCGAGACAGACGGCGGCGCTCAGAAGTTTGTCGTAGCCGAGGCTCTGGGGCGCCCGCGGTCAAATGGGTGGTACGGTAAGATGCGCAAGGGTGCGGTGAGTGTTCTCGTGTGTTCGGGGAGGCAGGAGGTGGTGTGGCTCGGCCGTATTCGTCGGTGGAAGCTCGTCGGAGACGAAGCTGTTCGAGGACAAATTGCGATGGACTGGAGGCGTGCTCGAGGAAGGAAACAGAGGGGAACGAGAGAGGAGTCACTGGCGTTTAAGTGTGTGTGGTCAGGGGGCGTTAATCGCACGGCATTGAAGCGAATTGACGAGGCAATCAATCGGCAGTAAACGGCGAGGAACGGGTCGCTGCGGGTGGAGAAGAAGAACAGGGGAGTGGGGTCCTCTGTCAGTGAGAAAAGGAGAGAAAGGGGGAGGTCCACTTGTCAGGGGCTTTGCGGGTTGTTTCAGCGGTGAGGAAAACGGTTCGGGGAGGGGAGAGGGGAGCTGGGCTGGATTGGCTTAGTGGGCTGGGCCTTTTGCACTATTTTTTTCTGTCTATTTGTTTTATTCTTTTCTAATTCTTTTTCTGTTTTGAAATTCAAACAATCAAACACATTCAAAATGATTCAAACAATTCAAACTATTGTAATGGATTTTTGGTTCTGTTTAACATCATAATTCACATTCTAAAATAAAATATTATTTTAAATCTTTTTAGGTTCCATTTATTAATTAAATAAATGGATCATTAGTTATTTAATAAAATAGGGTTTGGTTTAATTAATAAAATCTTCATTAGAAATCCAAATGTTTTCAAAACCAAATCAGTAGGTTTATTTGGAAATAAATTTCATTTAGAAATCTTATTAAAAATAAAATAATCCTTTTACTTTAGGGTCCATTAATAATTAAATAAAATGGAACTTAGTTATTAAATCAAAAATAGGGCTTGATTTTATTAATAAAAATCTTTATTTGGAAACTAAATATTTTCAGAATCAAATTAGTAGGTTTAATTTGGGAAATATATAATATTTGGAAAAAAAATTTAAAACAAAATAACCTTTTATTTTAGTGTCCTTTATTAATTAATATAATAATAGAATTTCATTATTAAATCAACTAGGGTTTGTTTTATTGAGAATATTTATTTTAAAATCTAAAATAGAGCCAAAACACTTTAGTAGATTTTATTTGTGAATATCAATTATTTGGAAAACTTATTTTAAATAATAAGATGCTTTAATTAAAATGGTAAAACCTTTTATTAAATAAAGTTGGGTATTAAATCCTTATTATTTTATTTAAACAATCCTTTATTATTTTTAATTAAACCTTTGCTATTTTATTTAAAATAAAATGTTTTAATTCAAAAGCTTGGCCAAGGTTTTAATTGGCTTTATAAAATAATTTTTGTTTATGAATCCACCTTTTCTTTTGAAAACCAAATCTTTTATTTAAAAGATTCCAAAATAGTAATTCCAAAACATTTTAATTTCCTTTAATAAATGTTTATCTTTATGAATCCCTTTAGGATTTTATTTAATTCAAATGGGTTTGAAGTTCCAATTGAATTCAAAAAGTTTCTTCTGGCTCTGAAAAATCAAACAAAGTTTTATTTTATTCATTTATTTTCACATTACAAGATTTGGAAAATCTTGGGATGTGACAGAGGATAACCAAATTGTTGACAACTCGTTGCAAATTAGATATTGACTATAGTAGGAGAGACAGACACCCGCTAGCCACTTATGCAAACTAGTTGCATGTCAAGCGTGGAACAGGTCTCATGTGCGAGGACATGTAAAGTTTGTCCAGGCCGCTTCATCCCACTATGCCACCAATATCCAAAGTACAACTAAGAAGCAATAAAATGATCATCATCGCCCATATACTCATATGTGTACTACCCGTGCAAAGTATCTACGCATAGATCCGGCTCTGATGCCACTGTAGGGTTCGCAGCATAGAAAACAAAAATTTTCCTACGATGGGAACATCTATGTACCAAGATCTATCTACTAGATACAAGCAACGGGTGGATATACATCCATAGAATACATACCCTCGAAGACCGAATAGCGTTAACGAGGTTGTACTCATGGATGATGTAGACGAACGCTTGCCGATCTCAAGATCGTGATGAAGTCCATCTGGTCCAGCCGGTCCAGCACGATCAAGTCCAGCACCTCAAAGCAGTGGTGCATCCGTGATCGCACACACGTACGGGTACCCCGACAACCTCCGCGCCCTCGCTCCAGCAAAGCAGCGGAAGCAACAAATCCTTCCAGAAAAAGCCACTGGGAACATGTATCTCGCTGATCCGAGACCATGGGGAAATTCTAAAGGGGGGAGAGAGATCCTTCGCGAGGAGGTGTGCTTTGAGAGGAGGAGAGGGGGGCCTTTTATAGGGGAGAGGGGGGCACCCAAGGGGCATGGCGCCCAGCCATGGGGCTGCCCCCACCTCTTCCACATTCATGTGGGTGGATCTCCCACTCAAAATGAAAAGCCTCCACTCCCATTAAAAAGCCTCCACTCAAAAATCCACTCACATGCATTAAATTTCCACCAAATTTAATGCAAGCTCTCATTTAAATAAAACTCTTTTATTTATTTATTCAGAATTTTGTTAATTACTTTAATTAACAAACATTTACATAAAACCCCTTACAACATTTCAATTTCACATGCAGAACCAGTTTCAGCAATTTCAACCGAAACAGTTTCGGTGTCTAGTGAAATAAATTCCTGCGCTTTCCTTTTCTTTTTCTGGCATATCATTTGCTCCGAATGGTGTCGGTATCCCTTAAGTGTGTCACCCTACGGTTCACGAATAATGCGGACATGATCGAGACCCTTCTCCGATCAATAATCAGTAGCGGGACCTGGAGATCCATACTGACTCCCACACATTCAACGATGACTTCTGTGATCGTGTGAACATTTTACGCTAGTATCTTAATCCCTTTGTTTCACGATATATTACATGTCCGAGATTCGATCATCGGTATCTCCATACCTAGTTTGATCTCGTTACCGACATGCACTCTTTTCTCGTTCCCGTGATATAACATTCTAGTGATCAAATCACTTGCTTGCAAGCTAAACAATGTGATATCACCGAGAGGGCCCAGAGTATATCTATCCGTCATCATGATGAACAAATTCCACTCTTGATCCATGGGTCTCAACATAACACTTTAGTAGTTCTGAAGCCATCTTTATAATCACCCAGTTACGGTGTGACGTTTAATGTCATCGAGAAACTCTTCCGGTGTTAGTGATTGACATGATCTCATGGTCTAAGGATTAGGATCACTTCGTAAGTTATTATAGCAATATAAACTCAATGACTTTGATCGTAATGCTATACTTCGGATGAATGTTCATCACATCATTACACTAATGTTGTGACCTCGTTATTAACAACATCCAATGTCCATGATCAGGAAACTTTGATCATCTTGTTAATCAACAAGCTAGTTTATAAGAGAGGCATAACTAGGAACTTCCTTTTTGTTTATTAAACACACATGTATTAACGTTTCCGTATTAATACAATTATAGCATGCAAAATAAACATTTATCATAAACAAGGAATACGATAATAACCACTTTATTATTGCCTCTCGGGCATATTCCCTTCAGTTTGTAGTAGCAACAGCAAAGCAACAGCAACAGCAAAACATGAGCAATAGTAACAGTAGCAGCAAATAGTAGGATATGAGCACGGTAGGCATAGGGATGGATGGACAGGCGTTGCATGGACGAGTCTAAACATGTAACTTCAAGATCTAGGGCATTGCAGATAAATAAGAACAAGCATCCAAGTACTAAACAACCCTAGGCATGTGCTCCATATTTAGTCATGCGTGCTCGCAATGAGAACTTGCACAACATCTTCTTTGTAGCCAGCCCGTGGCAGCGGGGCCTCTAGGGAACTACTGGCAATTAAGGTGCTCCTTTTAATAGAGCACCGGAGCAAAGAATTAACACTCCGTGAACACATGTGATCCTCACACCACAGCCATCCCCTTCGGTTGTCCCAATTTCTGCCACTTCGGGGCCTTTGGATCTGGACAATGATATGTGTACACAACTTGCAGATAAGATCACAAACAATACTATCATAATGATTCAATAATAAGTTCAGATCTGAGATCATGGCACTCGGGCCCTAGTGACAAGCATTAAGCACAACAAGTTGCAACAAAGTCAAATAGCACTAATAGAGATACTAATCACTATGCCCTAACAATCTTATTCGATTACAAGATAGAACTCATCCAATCCCTACCATCCCCAAAGCCTACAACTTGGGATTACTCACTCGTGGATGAGGGAAACATTGATGGTTGATGGAGAGGCGTTGGTGATGATGATGGCAATGATCCTCCCCAAATTCTCCGTCCCGGCAGGGTGCTAGAACGGAGTTTCTGGATCCGAATCGTGGCTTCTGGTGGTGGCGGCGCAGTGGAACTCCTTTTGGAAAAACATCGAACCCCCTCGGTTTTTAGGTCAAGGGGTAACTTATAGGCGAATAGGGCGCCCGAGGGGGTGCCTGGGGTGGCCGCACCCCCTAGACGCGGGCTGGGCCCACCCGCGCCTGGCAGGGGTGTGGGCCCCCTAGGCCTCCACTCCGTCTCGTCTTCTAGCTCCGTGGATCTTCTGGTGAAATAGGATTTTTGCATTATTTTCCAGGATTTTTCCTCATAGTTGATTTTCTGCACAAAAACTAGACACCAAGGTAATTCTGCTGAAAACAGTGTCAGTCCGTGTTAGTTGTATCCAAATCACACAAGTTTAGAGGAGAAACAATAGCAAAAGTGTTCGGGAAAGTAGATACGTTTTGGACGTATTTATGAGTAAGCTCTACTCATGCTTCCAACTCCCAAGGAACCAAGTTATTCCAAAGTGTCCACTATAAACTCCTATGCATGGTGTGTTACACCATTCCAAGTATATTCTTGTTTTCAGCTATCTTCCAATTAACAAGTATTTTGTTATGTGAAAACTTAGTGATTAAATCCCTCACGAACTTGATGGCACATTTTATATTCCTTGCCCCTAATAAACTTGAACCATTGTGTCATCTATGCTGTATATGCTTGCACTTATACATTGGAATTAGCAGAACCATGCTGTTATGGGAAACATTTTCAACATTGCACTTATACTTTGTACACAGTTGATATCATGATCTTTTGTATATGGATGTCACCGGTGAGAAATAAAGAGGGAGCTTGTAAGTCCATGGAGTTATGTATTTTGTGTTAGAGAAACACCTGGTCCGGTAGCCTAAGCCATGCCTAATCATGGTGGAAACTTGCTGCATCGCCATAATAAGCATTATGTGAAGCATCCTCAATAAAAATCTATGCACATAGTAAATAAAAAGATCGCTGAGATGCTCATTGTCTGCTTGCCTTGTCATTTTGGTTATGGGATAGCTCCTGTACCATGTGCAGGGGGTAACCCGTTGGCGGTTCTCTATGATACACATGTACTTACTATGACAAGAACTTACAGGTGACCAAAGTTGAGTAGCACGCGGTGCGACCCTCGTATTCAAGGGACATGAGATTGCCAACTTATACTTTGTCAAGCATATACTCCATCTTTGTTCACTTTAACCTTAATCACTTCAAGATGCTTATGATAGGGGCAATGAGGGATGAAAGCTAACAAGTACCATAATTTTTGGAAGCTCTTTTTGAAACTTGAAATCACTGCTTTCCTTTATGAAGGGCCTTTCTTCCACTATTATATTGAGTCTCCACCTTATAACTTTATGCACCATTAAGAGAGCATAGTTGTCATTCTTAGTTATATGTGCAGTGTCCCAAAACTTATTGATTAATGCATATTATTGATATTTCTTGTTCTTGTGCTACTTGTATCTAGTCACTCTTATGAACTTTGAAGGTGTCCTATGCATCTATTTGCTACTCCATGAGGGACAAGTTGAATGTCACTATGCCATGTTTTCTGTATGTGAAACATACAAACGTTTTTCAATGCATGTTATTCATGATCTTTGTTTGTAGCCTTTCATGTTGCATGCATAGTTACTATGTATTATTGTTAGAACTCCATCTTTAATGCACATGTTTAGAGTTCTTTGATCCCAGCTTTCAATGCTTGTAATTGGTTTGATCTTGGTTTTGATGGTGCATGTCACCTCAAAAATTATTCTTTTATCACTTACCTACTCGAGGACGAGCAGGAGTTAAGCTTGGGGATGCTTGATACGTCGGAAACGTATCTATAATTTTTGATGTTCCATGCTTGTTTACTATCTACTTTGCTTTGCTTTGTCCACGCTTTGAGGTGTTTTTTATATTTTTCTGGAACTAACCTATTAACAAGTTTCCATAGTGCCAGTTGCCTGTTTTCTTCTGTTTTTGGTTACAGAAAGGCAGAAAATCAATATTCTCGGAATTGGACGGGACAAAATCCAAAGTCAATATTTTACCGTGGGCAACACGAAGCAAGAATACGAGACGAGGGAGGCTCACCAAGGGGCCACACCCCCTGGCCACGCGGGTGGGCCCACCCCACGCCCGGGGGTGCAGCCTCCCTGGTGGCCCCCTGCCTCGCCTCTTCGCCTATAAGAAGCCCCCGATGCAGAAACCCTAGACACCCGATCAAAATTCCACGAAACCGTTTGTAGCCGCCGCCACCATCGTCCCTAGATTGGGGGGATCTGAAGATCTTTCCGGCACCCTGCCAGAGGGGAGATCATCCCGGAGGCCTTCTTCTTCATCATGCCAGCCTCTGATATAAAGCGTGAGTAGTTCCACCTTGGACTACGGGTCCATGTAGTAGCTAGATGGTTGTATCTTCTCCTTTGTGCTTTCATGTATAGATCTTGTGAGCTCCGTTCATGATCAAGATCTAATCTATTTGTAATCATGCATGTTGTGTTTGCGGGGATCTGATGGATATTGAGATTACTATGTCAGATTGATTAATGGTTTTGTCTTATTGATTCTATCATGTCAGTGTTGTTTGTGATCTTGCATGCTCTCCGTTGTTAGTAGCTATCTTGGCCAAGTAGTTGCTAGTGACTCCAAGAGGGGGTATTTATGCTCGATAGTGGGTTCATGCCTCTAGTTTCCAAGGGAAGTGACAGAAATCTCTTCGGTTGTAGATGTGCTATTTCTACTAGGGATAAAACAACGGTCTCTTGTTCATGGAACAAGTGGATTGTTTACCTTACACACTTTTCTTAAAGCAGCTGTCTGTTGCTTGCAACTTAATACTAGAGGGGGTTCTGATGATAACCCGAAGGTGGACTTCTAGTCATAGATGAAGTTGGATGGCGGTCTATGTATATTGTTGTATTGCCCAATCAAATCTCATAGGATCTTTTTGTCTAGTATTGCATTGTTATGCCTTGCTCAGTCATGTCAATTGTCCTGCTGTAATTTGTTTACCCAGCGTGCCATGTTTGTTTATCTAAGGAGAACACCTCTAGTGAACTATGGACCCCGGTCCAATCTTTACCATTGATACATCTTCCACTTTTACTGTTTACTTGCTGCAAACCATCATCACCTTCCACACCATACAGTTAATACTTTGTTACAACAACTGGTGAGATTAACAACCTCACTATTAGTTGGGGCAAAGTCTTGAGTTTGTGTTGTGCAGGTTTCCATGTTGCTTGCAACACCTTTGAGGCATTTCCTTCCTCCTACTGGTTCGATAACCTCGGTTTCTTACTAAGGGAAAACTTGTTGTTGTGCTGCATCATACCTTGCTCTTGGGGTTTCCCAACGGGGCGTCAACATGCATCAAATATCTAAACATGGTAGCACAACGAAGGATAAACAACCATCTAGCTACTACATGGACCCGTAGTCCAAGGTGGAACTACTCACGCTTCATACCGGAGGCTGGCATGGTGATGAAGAAGGCCTCCGGGATGATCTCCCCTCCGGCGGGATACCAGGAAGAGCTTCAGATCCCCCTGATCTAGGGAAGATGGTGGTGGCGGCTACGGACTGTTTTGTGGAAGATTGATCGGGTACTTAGGGTTTTGGTATCGAGGGCTTATTATAGGCGAAGCGGCAAGGCAGGGGACACCCGGGGTGGCCGCACCCCCCCCCCAAGCACGGGCCAGGCCTAGCCGCGCGGCCAGGGTGTGTGACCCCCTGGTGGCTCCCATCGTCTCGTATTCTGGCTCCGTGTTGCCCACGGTAAAATATTGACTTTGGCTTTTGTCCCATCCAATTCCGAAAATATTTATTTTCTGCCTTTTCTGGAACCAAAAACAGAAGAAAACATGCAACTGGCACTATGGCATCTTGTTAATAGGTTAGTCCCAGAAAATATATAAAAGTATCTCAAAGTGTAGACAAAGCAAAGTAGATACTAAACAAGCATGGAACATCAAAAATTATAGATACGGTTTAGATGTATCAAGCATCTCCAAGCTTAACTATTGCTCGTCCTCGAGTAGGTAAGTGATAAAAAGAATAATATTTGACGTGACATGCACCATCAAAATCAAGATCAAACCATTTGCAAGCATTAAAATCTGGGATCAAAGAACTCTAAACATGAGCATGAAAGATGTAGTTCTAACAATAATACAAAGTAACTATGCATGCAACATGAAAGGTTACAGACAAAAATCATGAATAACAATGCATTGAAAGATGTTTGTTTGTTTCACATATAGAAAACATAGCATAGTGGCATTAAGCTTGTCCCTCATGGAGTAGCAATAAATGCATAGGACACCTTCAAAGTTCATAAGAGTGACTAGATACAAATAGTTCATGAGCAAGTGATATCAACAATGTGAATCAATCAATAAGTTTTGGGACAACGCACACAGAACTAAGAATGGCAACTATGCTCTCTTAATTGGTGCCCAAGGATAGAAGGTGGAGACTCAATATAATAGTGGAAGAAATGCCCTTCAAAGGGAAGCAGGGATTTCAAGTCTCATAAAGAGCTTCCAAAAATTATGGTACTTGTTAGCTTTCAGTTCTCATTGCCCCTATCATAAGCATCTTGAAGTGATTAAGGTTAAAGTGAACAAACTATGGAGTATATGTTTGACAAAGTATAAGTTGGCAATCTCATGTCCCTTGAGTACGAGGGTCGCTCCTCATGCTACTCAACTTTAGTTACCTGTAAGTTCTTGTCAACGGGGTACCCCTTGCACGTGATACATGAGCTATCCCATAATCAAAATGACAAGAAAAGCAGACAATGGGCATCTCAGCAATGTTCTTATTTACCATGGGAAAATGGTGTTTTTTCTCTCTTTCCTCTTTTCAATATGTCTCTCTTTTTTTATAACAAGAAAGCTTCATAGATTGCTCACTATGGTGATGCTGCAAGTTTCCACCATGATTAGGCATGGCTTAGGCTAGCGGCCCATGCGTTTCTCTAACACATATACATAACTCCATATAATTACAAGATCCCCTTTTATTTCACACCGACGACATCCGCAAACAAAAGAGCTTGATATCAACTGTGTACAATATACAAGTTTAATGTTGAAAGCGTTCCCCATGACAACATGGTTCTGCTAATTCCAACGTATAAGTGCAAGCATATACAACATAGATGATACAATGGTTCAAGTTTATTTAGGGGCAAGAAAAATAAAGTGTGCCATCAAGTTTGTGAGATCTTTAATCACTAAGTTTTCACATAACAAATTGACTTTTTAATTGGAAGGTAGATAAAAAAGAAAATACTTGGAATGGTGTAACACACCATGCATAGGAATTTATAGTGGACACTTTGGAATAACTTGGTTTCTTAGGGGTTGAATGCATGAGTAGAGCTTACTCATACAAGTGTAGGCTAGCAAAAGATTGGGAGCAACCAACTAAGAGAGCAATAATGGCCATAATCATGCAGAGCGACAAAATATTACTAATCAAAGCATAAAGTGGTACCACAAGTCAAAAACTAAATGATCATAGAGGCTAAGGTGACTGGTTCATAGTCATAACATGGTGTGAGCATGTGCCAAGTCAACCCAAACAAAGCATCAAAGGAGAAACCCATAATACTATGCTTTTGTATGCTAAAACAACGCATGATTCTTTCAAGGCACATTAAGCAATCCTAATTGTTTGGAACAAGTCATGCTACAACAATAATCACTAAGCATAAGGTCAAAACAACATCTAGCATGACATGCTAAAGTCTAAGTCACAGTCAAAGCAAGCTCCTCTTGTACTACTCAAGCAAAATATTTCTACTCCTTTCTAACACCAATCAACTTATTTGAAACAACACAGCGAGAACGGGGGTCCAAAATACTTTATTTAAGAAAAACTAAGCAAATGAAAACCAAAAAAGAAAACTAAGACGCTCCAAGAACAACACAACAGTGCATGAAACAATAAAAACGAAGTGTCTAGAAAGACCTGAGATTTTTATTGATGAAGAAGGGGATGCCCAAGGCATCCCCAATCTTTGACGCCTGAACCTCTTGAATATTTGTTGGGGTGACACGGGGTGGTATCCCCAAGCTTGAGCTTTTGTCCATTCTTCGTCTCATTACATCATTCTTCCTCTATACCTTCAAATTTTTCTTCATACAAAACTTCACACAATCTTCATTAACAATATTAGTGCATTCAAAAGATAATAGACCTTGGGGTTTAGTTTTAAAATAGCAAAACTTTCACTAAAGACACAAGATACTGTAGCAATTCCATCAAAAAGCTCAATTTTCCAAAAAGAACCCAAAAAGGAATCAATAAAAAGCAAATGCAAATAATGGCAGAAATCTGTCAAAAAATATTAGCAGGTAGAAACCGATTTTTTCAAAGACTTTCTGTTGTTCAAATAAAAAAGTGTTGAACTAACGAAAGTTATCTAATAACCTGGGGGATTTGTTAAGAAAATTACAGCTCAATACGACTTACAGAGATTTTACACGAATTTTTACAGTGGAGCACAAAAATCTGTTTCGAGACAGCAACTCCCCAAATCTTACTTCCCTCTCATTAGAGGTTATTCTTGGCACAAAAAGCAAATAAAAAGGATAAGAAGAGGTCATTATAGAATTAATAACTTACAAGACTCAAGAAAACTATTGGGTTATCTCCCAAGAAGTACTTTTTCTTTAACGCCTTTAAGTTAGGCACAAGAAGCAAGAATCAAGTATTTTCAAATGAAGAAGCATTAACATCAAACCTTGCTTTCAAAGGAGGAGCAAAAGAAACTTCTCTCTCCTCATAGGTAAGTGTTCAATACCTTTATTGAATGGAAATTGATATTTAATGGTGCCTTCTTTCATATCAATGATGGCACCAACAGTTCTAAGAAAAGGTCTTCCCAAAGTAATAGGACAAGAAGCATTGTATTCAACATCCAAAACATAGATATCAACAGGGACCATTGTCTTCCCAAGGCTATGCTAATGGAGATCGAGGCCAAGGCAAAGGCCAAGGCAAAGGCCAAGGAGGCCTAAGCCAAGGCTAAGGAGATCGAGGCCAGGTCTAGGATGCTGAAGGTAGAGGCGAAGGCCAAGGAGGCCGAAGCCAAGATCATGGCCGAGGAGAATGCCATCATGCTCACCGACCTGGATAGCATCGCCAACCCCGATAATAAGGCTTCGGTCGCGAAGAGGCAGCAGACCATCAGGGCTCGCGATGCCTGAAGGGCAATGACGACGGCAAATGCAACTTTTTAGGCAGAGAAACTGCCATCTTTTGCACATTGTGTATGATATTTCCCCCTTTTGCATATTTCAGATCCACTTCCACTTGTTGGCGATGGCACGCGTCTGTCATGTTATTTGATAGTCAATTTTTATATTTTTTAGCTTGTCAATTTGACAGTTTCAACTAATTGACAATGCCTTATCCATCGATGACGCCAACAAACGCCAGGACTGACAGATAGGTCGCACCGCTAGGAGCGGTTGGCCGGATAGATCGGACCACGATCTAAAAGCGACCACGAGCCGATCTAAACAGATAGAAACGAACCATTTAGATCGACTGATTGGGTTGGCCTGGTGGAGACACCCTTACTCCTTTGTTCGTCCTCCCTGCGTGCTTGCTGTTGCTGGCATCGTCGGTCCGACAAGCTGTAACCACATCTCGTAATTTGCTCCCTATTTTTTTCTGTTTGCTTTGAGAAACTATCGTCGTGATATCAGCCCATTTCATTTCTTTATATAGTCGAGGAAGATTATTTGCAAATTAATAAAATCGGGTAGGCGAATTTTCCATCTTTAGGGCAAAGGGCTATCATCCGCTGCTAGATAAACCTAATTCACCTTTTGAGGCTTTCACTCTTGCATAAAGTTCTTGCTTTGACAATTTAAGGCTGTGTTTGATTGAGATTTTCTGCCAGATTCACGTTGAAAAATCTAAAATCTATACCAAATGGGTTTGTAAGCCGGTCCAGATTTTGTAACGCAGCTGATTCTTGCCGTGTAAACTGAAAGCACCCCTGCCCCCAGATTCCAGCGCGTTGCGTCGGGTGGAGTTGGAGAGAATTACCCGCAGTGCCACCGATAAATGAAAAGTGGACGGTTCAAAATCTTTCTTTTCTCCTTCGTCTCGACTCGTTCTTCTCCGTCTCTCTTTTCCCCACGACTCACGCACATATACAGAGGAAACGTGCGGCTATAGTTCCGCCTTGGCGCCCCGGCAGTAGACCGGGAGGAATAAGCCCATCTTGGGGCTTGGCCGGAGTCCTCAGCTCTGGCTGCTGCCTAGTGCGCCTGTACTACCATGACGTCATTGTCGAACACGCGCGGCCGGAAGAATAGACTGCATCGTCACGCGCGACGCAGGTGGCGGCTCCCCGATGTTCTCTTCCAGGAGCGAAAGCTTGCACTGCATGGCGGGCAGGCTTGGAGGAGTTAGCCGGTGAAACCACTGCCGCCGTCAACATTGCAATGGCGCAGGTGTTGATGTTGCTCTCCATTGTTGTCCTTGGCTTGGCACTGACCGCATGCACAAGAAATTGTCGTGTGAGAGGTTCGAAGATGGCAACTATTACAAAATACAATCTTGCTGTTAGCTAAATTAATATTTTACCTATATGTATACCCGCCAAAAAATGTTATTAGCTATTTGTAGAATAAAATATTAAAAATAGAAATTTCCTTTCCAAAGTGATCAATTTATATATCTAGAAGTTTATACATCATTATTCTATGATGATCAATTGTATATAAATAATCTTAATGAAGCTTAGAGACATTTTTCATTAAATCCACGGTTGGCAGTTGTTCCAACTAAATAACTTTTAGATTTCCCACGGCTGTCAGCTCACAGCCGATTTTCCGCAGCTGATTTTCTACAACTGATTTTCAGGAATCTACAATTCAACCAAACACACCCTAAGACTAAAAATTATGGGACGGTTTTTTATCAAAAAATCTATATAGTCAAAGCCGAGATGGCGAATCAGAGGAGTCGTATCAGCCAGAATTTTTACCAGATGCTTGCGTGCTCGAATAATTATAGAACGCTTTGGCTGTTCGCACAAGGGAGTAGGCACATCCTTTTGCTGACAGAAAGCCAAAACAACAAAAATACCGGGAGTTTCAAAAAAAAAAAAACCCGGGGGATAGCCAAGCGCATGTGTCACGCGCTATTGTCATCACTCTTTGGCGGTTTGAGGTGTCTTTAATTCCATGATTTTGTTGCTCAATGTGCATACCGCACATACCACCGCCACGTCACGAGGATTCTCGTGCGGTGGGTGTACCTCCATTCGGGTACGATGCTTGCTCGGGCTGGCCGTCTTATGAAGTGGTTCTCATTCGCTAGCCTCCCCGATGTGGGACTAAATCTAGGCATTCGTCAGGTGCAAGGTCTGGCTGTTAGCTTCAGGATTCATTTTCCTTTTCTTCCCTCCGCCATTGGCCCATTTCTTCCTCCCTCGCCCCGCGGCCGAATGCGGCCCATTCTGCGTCGCGTGGACCGACCAGCTCGCACGTACCGAGCTTCCCGCGTTCCTGCGGTTCGACCTCCCCGGCGCTGCCGGTCGCCGGCGGCAACGATTTGGACGACGCCGGCTTCTGGTCCAACAAAACGAAGTCTGGGCTGTTCCACTTAGCGCGCGCATACTGGCATGGCGCGCCACCACCACCACCACTTCGTCTCCCACCTCCGAGCCTCCGCGCCGCTCGCCGACCTCCTCCGCTCCGCGCCCAGCCTCCCCGCCGCCCGCGCCGCGCACGCGCGCGCCCTCAAGTCGCCCTTCGCGGACGAGACTTTCCTCCTGAACACCCTCGTCTCCGCCTACGCGCGGCTCGGCCGCCTCGCCGACGCGCGCAGGGTGTTCGACGAGATCCCCCGCCCCAACACCTTCTCCTACAACGCGCTCCTTTCCGCGCACGCGCGCCTTGGCCGCCCCGACGACGCCCGTGCGCTCTTCGACGCCATCCCCGACCCGGACCAGTGCTCCTACAACGCGGTCATCGCCGCGCTCGCGCAGCACAGCCGCGGCGCCGACGCCCTCCTGTTTGTCGCCGCCATGCACGCCGACGACTTCGTGCTCAACGCCTACTCCTTCGCCAGCGCCCTGAGTGCCTGTGCCGTGGAGAAGGATCCGAGAACCGGGATGCTGGTGCATGCCCTTGTCTCTAAGTCGCCGCATGCCAAGGACGTGTACATTGGGAGCGCGCTCCTGGACATGTATGCCAAGTGCGAGTGTCCCGAGGAGGCACGGAGGGTGTTTGAGGCGATGCCAGAGCGGAATATTGTCTCCTGGAACAGTTTGATCACTTGCTATGAGCAGAACGGCCCTGTGGGCGAGGCGCTTGTACTGTTCGTCAGGATGATGAACGCTGGGTTTGTGCCCGATGAGGTGACGCTGGCAAGTGTCATGAGTGCATGTGCGGGCCTTGCTGCGGATAGGGAAGGACGTCAGGTTCATGCACGCGTAGTGAAGTCCGATAGGTTTAGGGAGGACATGGTGCTGAGCAATGCTCTGGTGGACATGTATGCCAAATGTGGGAGGACATGGGAGGCGAGGTGTGTATTTGATCGCATGGCTTCCAAGAGTGTTGTGTCTGAAACATCACTGATCACTGGGTACGCAAGGTCGGCAAATGTGGAGGATGCTCAGGTTGTGTTCTCGCAAATGGTCGAGAAGAATGTCATTGCTTGGAATGTGCTCATTGCAGCGTACGCACAGAATGGTGAGGAGGAGGAGGCACTTAGGCTCTTTGTCAGGCTGAAAAGGGAGTCGGTTTGGCCAACACATTACACGTACGGAAATGTTCTCAATGCCTGTGGCAATGTTGCTGATCTTCAGCTTGGTCAGCAAGCTCATGTGCATGTCCTGAAGGAAGGTTTTCGCTTCGACTTTGGACCAGAATCTGATGTGTTTGTTGGGAACTCCCTTGTAGACATGTACCTGAAGACAGGATCCATTGACGACGGTGTAAAGGTGTTCGAGAGGATGGCAGCCAGAGATAACGTGTCGTGGAATGCCATGATTGTTGGTCATGCGCAAAATGGTCGTGCAAAAGATGCACTGCATCTTTTCGAGAGAATGTTGTACAGCAAAGAGAGCCCAGACTCTGTCACCATGATTGGCGTTCTGTCAGCCTGTGGCCATGCTGGATTGGTGGAGGAGGGCCGGAGATACTTTCGGTCCATGACTGAGGATCATGGGATAACTCCATCCCAAGATCATTATACATGCATGATTGATTTGCTTGGTCGTGCCGGTCATCTAAAAGAAGTTGAGGAGCTCATAAAGCAAATGCCAATGGAACCTGATGGTGTGCTCTGGGCATCTCTGCTAGGTTCTTGCAGGCTACATAAGAACATTGAGATGGGAGAATGGGCAGCTGGGAAGTTGTTCGAGCTTGATCCTGAAAATTCTGGACCCTATGTTCTTCTCTCGAATATGTATGCTGAGTTAGGGAAATGGGCTGATGTTTTCAGAGTGAGGAGATCCATGAAGAGCAGAGGTGTTAGTAAGCAGCCTGGCTGTAGTTGGATTGAGATAGGCAGGCAAGTGAGTGTGTTTCTCGCACGAGATAATGGACATCCATGCAGGAATGAGATACATGATACCTTGAGAATCATTCAGATGCAGATGAGCAGGGTGAGTGTAGATGCTGAAAATGCCGATTGCATGGTGAATTACAGCTCTGAAGCCTGTGGCTAAAACTTGAAGCCACGATGCAGAACCTGGCAACAAAAGAAATGCAGAAAGGTTATGCATTATTGATTCTTTTGCCAGCGCAGCAGTCTTGCTTGGGTGAAAGTATGAAGGACATTTCTTCTCCGAGTTGTGGATCTGAAGAATATAACTCTTTGGAAGTGCGTGTACTGACAACTTGACAACGGATCATGGATTGCTTGTTTTGGATTCTGTGTATAAAGGTGAAGTGCCACTTGCATACAGTAGAATATGCAGTGTGAAGATTTTACAGCTGACTTCCGAGAATAAAATAATCTAGAAATACTAGTCATTTGTTTACTAACTGAAAGTAGAAAAGATGATGAAAAGAGACTCAGTATTGTCTTTCGAAAGCAAAGTTCAAGGGCATGAGTCGAAGAGAAGCTACCAAATAAGCCCCCATTGACTTTCTTGGGATCCCTGCAAGTGCAACACCCCTTTGCACTTTCACCTGTATTAATCTGGGGAGAGTTGGCCTCTGCTTCCAAGTGGAGATCCCGAGAGGCTTCTCAGTCACAGCTTAAGCTATGGACGCTCATCTGTTGTTCCCTTTCGCCACCCTTGTTGTAATTCTTCTGCTCTCCTCCGGCGCCATCGCAGCAGAGAGGGAGGCGACAGCTGTGCTAGAAGAGACTGTTCTGACGCTGGACACGAGCAACTTCTCGGAGGTGGTGGCTAAGCACGAGTTCATCGTTGTCGAGTTCTATGCGCCATGGTACGTATGGCTAACTCGTTTCTTTAAGCAACTGTAGTCCGACTTACCCCTGAGGCCCAGTGGCTATTAACTGATGTGTAACCGCAGGTGTGGCCACTGCAAGGAACTCGCTCCAGAGGTAACCCATTTCCTTCATGTGTAGTCAGTCTAACTATGAAAGATGCAACACTGAGATGTACGTGTGATATGATTCATGCAGTATGAGAAGGCAGCCTCTGTGCTGAGGAAGCGCGACCAGCCGGTGGTGCTCGCGAAGGTGGACTCATATGATGAGAGTAACAAGGATCTCAAGGACAAGTACAAGGTGAATGCGTATCCGGCCATCAAGATCATCAGGAATGGGGGAAGCGATGTGAGCGATTACGGTGGCCCAAGGGATGCCGATGGCATAGTGGAGTACCTCAAAAAGCAGGTTGGCCCAGCATCCTTGGAGCTCAGGTCAGCAGGGGATGCTGACCACTCAATCGATGACACGCGGGTAGTCCTTGTAAGTCTCCCCACTATTGTGCAATTTTATGCCATGTTTCGTCCTCCTAAATAATGGGGAATCAGTAGATGTGGCGTGTCTGAGACTTGCCTTGCAGGTGGGAGTATTTCCTGAGTTTGCTGGTATGGAGTATGAGAATTTCATGGCCGTGGCAGGCAAGATGCGAACAGACTATGATTTCTTTCACACATCCGACGCGAGCGTTCTTCCACGTGGCAATCAGGCCGTTAAGGGCCCCCTTCTTCGACTATTTAAGCCATTCGATGAGCTGTTTGTTGATTCACAGGTAAATCTCTTTCTTAATGTGATTTTCTTCAGGTGCTGATGACTTACTGTGTGCATTTGCTTGCGTAACACTCACCCACCAGTATTTTGCAATTGTCAGGATTTTGATAAGGATGCAATCAAGAAGTTTATTGAGGTGTCTGGTTTCCCTACCGTACTGATCTTCGATGCTGACCCGACCAACCATAAGTTTCTCGAAAGATACTACACCACGCCGAGTGCCAAAGTGAGTAAAAAACAATTGCCCTGAGATCCTGTTTGTTACTTCAGAAATTTCTGTTTCCACTTCATGTACTCGAAGGAAGATGGAACATTCAGTAATTATAGCTCAATTTTCTATCTGCATCATGATATTAACATAGGACCAGCGTTTGAGATGTAAGAGTACACTGAACTATTTCTGATGTATCAAGAAACAAGAAATATATAATAATTTGGTGCATGGTTGGACAGGCAATGCTTTTCTTGCACTTCAGTGACGACAGAGTCGAAAGCTTCAAGAGCCAGATGCATGAAGCAGCCAGGCAGCTCAGTGGTAATAACATAAGCTTTCTAATTGGTGACGTTTCAGCAGCTGATCGTGCCTTCCAGGTCGTTTACTCTTTCTAGCTTCTCATCATTGTTTGTTCAGAATTCTAGAACTAATCCACTGATTAGTATCCATGCGAAACCTTTCAGTATTTTGGGCTCAAGGAAAGCGATCTTCCCCTTATCCTCGTGATAGCATCTACTGGAAAATATCTGAATCCAACCATGGAGCCTGACCAGCTCATACCCTGGATGAAGCAATATATAGTTGAGGCCTAGTCTACTTTACTATGCTGTCTCAGAGTACTCTTTTGTCAAATATTTCCCTTATCATCTACCTTTTTGTCCATGCAGTATGGCAACTTGACACCTTATGTCAAGTCTGAGCCAATCCCTAGGGTGAATGACCAACCTGTTAAAGTCGTAGTGGCTGACAATATCGATGACATTGTTTTCAACTCTGGCAAAAATGGTTCGTTCTTCTCACTTAAACTGGTTGTCTGAGCTGAATAATACCAGTGTTTCCGTTGGCTTTTAGTTATAGTATTCTGTATTCAAGGCAGCTTCTCTTACCAATTCACGACATTAATATTGTTACAGTTCTACTCGAGTTCTATGCACCTTGGTGTGGTCACTGCCGGAAGTTGGCCCCGATACTGGAGGAAGTTGCGGTCTCGTTCCAAGACGATGAACACATAGTCATAGCAAAGATGGTAATCCACTTTTCAGCTTCTGGGTCAAACTTTAATAACTGATATAATACTTCTATGATAGAGAATTTCTTAGGCACTATAAACGTTCGACGCCTCTGGTTTTTACAGGATGGCACTGCGAACGATATCCCGTCAGACTTTGAGGTTGATGGATACCCAAGTCTGTACTTCATTCCTGCTAATGGGGGAGACGTTTTGTCATATGAGGGTGAGAGGACGGCAGATGAGATGATCAACTTTATCAATAAGAACAGAGAACCCAAAGCTGGTGCATCTGCTGCAGTGGAAGAAGTAACCCAGACCGATGATGTAGAGGAGGAGGTAACAACATCATCGTCAGCGTCCACTAAAGATGAACTATAATCAAGATGTGCTTATTGTATGTGTCATTTTTCTTCGTCGGTAACAACTGTATTGTTCTCTGCTTCTCTGAAATCCAATGCTTATAAGCACCTGTGTCACGCAGGACACTGACGAGACTACATAGAATGAGCGTGCAGAACAGCTGTTCAGATCAGCTTTCAGTTACGCGGTTGAAAGGATACAGACTCATATCAAGTTATTGTGTTGTGCATTGCTGTTGTCTTAGTTTGAATCGAATAAGCTCCTCCATGTTGTCACTTTTGTCTTTATATCCTACTTTGTGCAATCCGGCCCCTTATTTATGAAATATGTGCTTTTACGCCAAGGAATTCAACAAAGTAAAAACAAAATTACAAAAGTGTGGTTGCTTGGTCGGGGTAAAATGGAAATACGAACAAATAATGTGATATGGTTGTAGAGGCAATTAATTGATTCGCTTCTGCTTGGGTACACCCCCTCCCCAAACTTAAACAGTTGAGATCGCTATGTACAAATGCATAATTGTAAGCTTAATTTTATGAACCCGATTTCAGCTGCATCTACTTTATTGCAGTTATGGATAAAAAAGTTTTGAAATTCGGCTGAGATTA
The DNA here is from genome assembly GCA_916181665.1 of Avena sativa. Taxonomy (NCBI): domain Eukaryota; kingdom Viridiplantae; phylum Streptophyta; class Magnoliopsida; order Poales; family Poaceae; genus Avena; species Avena sativa. The sequence goes on along the minus strand of OV702280.1, from coordinate 316,005,809 downwards.
AAAAAAAAATCTAAACCAACTTTTTTAGGGAATTCTCAACGAACTTCAAAATAGAGCAGTACTCCATCCGTTTCAAAATATAAAATCCTTTAGCTTTTATAAAACGAATGTGCCTAGACATCTTTTAGTGTGTAGATTTAGAGTGAACTTATACACTAAAAAAGTCTAGATGCATTCGTATCAAGTTCCGTACCTCGTGGGACCGCTTGTCAGCTGTTATTCGATAGCTCTGCTCCTCATCCTTTGCAAGCCTGCACACTCAAAACGATTGCGTCTTCCTCCTCTCTCCCAGAGGCGGCATCACTCACTCCTACCAGACCTCCACCGGTCAGGCCATTGGTCCCCTCTCCCTCCGCTTGCCGTTCCAGCGGCAGGAGGGAGAGGAGACCTCGTTCCTTCGGTCTGGTCTAGTAGATAGGGTTAGGGCTTGTCTGCTGTGGTGCGCCGTTGGGATGGTGGGAGCGACATCCAGGCAAATAAATCTGCATCAACTCTATTCTCACACCGGCGGCGACCTTCATGGCGGCGTCTCAGAGTTGATGACAACATGTGTTGCTCGATCCTTTGGATTGACGGCTTGGTCTTCTCGTCGTTCTTCAGATCTAGCGAGATCTGTTTCTCAATGTATCGCTGGCGTTCGTTGTTATCTGCAATGGTGCTGACGGCTGGGGCGAGGTGGTTCTCCTGGAGCGAGGATGCTGGTCCAGAGGTGGTGGATCCACCGTTCTTCTTCGACTTCAGCAATGGGACGCGGTAGATTTTGGTTCAAGATAGAACGGGGACGTTCCCCGGTCGACGTGCCACAACGACATGTGCCTCGTTGTGTGCACCAGGCCTATTCATCGACTCACAAAGCCTTTTTGGTGATGGCTTTTTTGATCTTGCATTGATGGAGGTTTGATGTCTCTTCTGGCGTGCGTCTCGGTGGCGCTAGATCTGGACGGCGGTCACTGGCTTAGGTGGTTGCAAGAAACTCTAAAGATTGTTTTGTATTTCTCGATCTGCGAACTCAGAATAATCACTTTATGCGGTATATCTTCTAGTTTTCACGCATGTGTTGCTTCTTGTAGCTGAATTTTCGATTAGTGATATACTCCCTCCATTTGGGATTATAAGTCTCACGCGGATAACTAGGTTGTCAATTTGAACAACAAAATATAAATAGTATAGCATAAAAATTATACCATTAGAAACTTTAGAGATTATACTTTCTAATGGTATAAATTTTATGATATATAAGATATATTTTATTGATCAAATTAACAACCTAATTACGGCGTGCGTAAGAAGTATAATACAGAGGGAGTACATGGTTTCTCTCTATAAAAACACGCACACTCAGCACTCGGCAGTCTCCACTCTCCGGTGGCTTGAGGTGGGAGTTGTCAGTTGCGTGTCCCGCCAAACCAACCCACAAGAGGACTTGCCGACGACAGCGACCTCCTTGCCGGCCGGAGCGCCGCCGCGGCGCTATGGACCCGGAAGCGGTGCGGCGGACCCTCGAGCCCACCGCCTCCCCCGAGGACATCTCGGGATCCACCCCTTACGACGCCTTCGTCATCAGCGGCGTCCGCCTCGACTCCGCCGAGCACGGCCGCGTCCTCTGCTCCTTCGTCGTCACCCCCCGCCACGCCGTAAGCCACCCTCTCCCTCCCCCGCCGAAATAGCTTCCCTACGCCCTTCAATTTCGAGATGGTGACGGCGTGTGGTGTTTGGTTCGAATCGGTGGTGATTTGCAGAGCTCCCGAGGGTACCTCCTCAGCGGCGTCACGGCGACGCTCGCCGACCAGCTGGGGTCGGCCGTATTCTTCTCCAGCGGGGTAGCCACGAGCGGGGTCTCCCTCGAGATCAGCTTGTCTTACGTCGACACGGCCACCGTCGGGGTGAGACATGCAATTCCTCTCTCTCCCGTACTTACAAAGGCTTCACACTATTGTTCCTGTTCGTCATCAACGGCTCTTGGTTTAGGCGGATCGGAAATTTCTGCGAGGAAACTGCGATCTTGTCGAAGTTGCCATGCATTTCGTGCTAGAATTGGGCATGAGGAAAATTAGCCTGCCAATTTGCTGAGGCATTGTGAGCAATTGATTGGGAGTAAGCCACTAGATATGATGTCCGTGTCTCCACCATAGTTTGTGTTAAGCTACACTTTAGGTTCATGCTAGGGAGAAATTGATCGGGTGTCAGTAATTGCACTATATCCTGCTGAATTTGTCTGTTTTCTGTCAGCTATGCTTGCCTGCCTTGCAGCTCCAGGAAAATACCAAAATCAGATTGTTGTTCTAGAACTTATAGTTGTGTATGCTCGTTAAGTTGTAATGGCTTGGTGTTAAGAACAGCTTTATGCTTAGTTGAAGGTGTCACTTAGTTGTGGGTTGGGCTCTCAGTCGTCCCTGCATTGGTATTACGTGTACGACTAAACCAATAGTAAGAAGTTGTTGGAAGGCGACATGAGTGAACTGTGGTTAGGTGTGGCCATTGAACTCGGTCGAGATTCTTATTTTCTGCCTCCTTGTCATAATTAAGATTGGACCCAGAGCAGAGAAGCAGAGTGTTTTCACTTTGTTTTAGGATAACAATTGTGCAACATTTTAGTACTTCTCCATGAATGATTAGTCATACGCAAAGTGGGTCACCGAAGCTAGGATCGTCTAAATACTTATCTCTCAGTTTTCCTTAAGGGTGACCACAGCAATCTAAATCAGCGCCCTTTATATAAACAATACTAGTAGTTAGGAAGCTTTTGTTTTTTTCAGATGATCTCTTTCTATGGTGATATGGTTTCTTTTTGACACATCTTAGATGTTGGTTCTACTGCTCATTATTAATTGTTTGTAGTACATCACGATTTTTATTTTGATATTCTGATATTCATCTAAACAGGATATTCCTAATTGTTTTATTCTCCTCTTGAGTTCTGTGCCCAACTAAACTTGGGTTTACTTTAAGTTCAATGTCATTAGCAGCTAGTACCTACAGAAGTGCGAGTAAGATTCATAAAAGGTGAAATGATGTGGTGGAATGGTGGAAGTTTTAGTGCTTGCATATTCGTAGTCTTCTAGAAAGGTCGAAGTTGGTACTTTAATGAGTTAACTTTGGTGAACGTCAGAGAATGACATTTCAATTGGCGATAAGAGGACCATCACTTCTTAGCTTCTTACCTTTTGGTCATTTTCCTATTGTAGAAATATAAGTTTGTATTAAACAGGTAAATGTTGCTGGATTCACTTCACCTGCACGTCTGCAGTCACTCTTTATTCATTTTCATTTCCTTGATGAGCTGGGCCCTGAGTGGAGCTTGCTATGTACAGCATGGTTCCTAGAATCAGTTTAGGATCGGAAGTACCATCATGTTGTTAAGATATTGCTCTGAAGAATCCAAACGGCTTTTCAGCTTTGGTCAATTTCTTGTTAAATTAGCATTTTGAACATATCTTCGTCTTTTTGTTGTTATGTTAATTTCAGACATTATTTGACACGATTAAAACTATGTTATGTAATTTTCCAGGAAGAAATAGAGGTTGAGGGGAAGCTGTTGCGTGCTGGAAAATCAGTCGGTGTTGTCTCTGTTGATTTCAGGAAGAAAAGGACCGGCAAATTGATGGCTCAGGCCCGTCATACAAAGTACCTTGCTGTATCTAGCAAATTGTGAGGATTTACTTCAGTTCCAATATAACCCATGTTATGTCCAACTTCGTTTACCCTTTATAAATAGGCAATACCACGATGTAGTGCTGCATTGTTTAAGAAAGGCTGGTTATATCTACCTGAAGTTCTGCAATAGACACTGCTCTGCTCATTAATTTTCTCTTTTCCACCTTTCTCAGATAATATGTTCGAGAGGGTACAGTTCCTGTTTGGAACTTCACAGGAAACAGAGCAAGTCCTCCAAAATTTCATGCCCAGTTTCAGCTCCAAACAGAGCCGTAAGAATATGAGGCAGCTGGAAAGTAACAGTACTTAAATCTTATTGTATTGATGGTTAATCTTTGACTCGTTGGTAACTGTAGGCCGCCCCCATCTCGAGGGAGATTGACATTATTGGATCACCGTTTTATCATTCTAAAAATATGAAGATTTGGTGCACATGAGCACCAGTGCTCCTGTTTTTTTCTTTTAATTTCAAAAATCATATTTTTTTTAGTTTCAAAAAAATCTGAAAAAACATACGGAGGTAGCTAATGATGTATCACACAAACATGCAAAAAACCAATTGCAAATATTTTGTATTATGACCTACACAAAAATGATAAAAGTGTGGATCTGAATATGCATAGTTCTATGTTTCTAAATTTTTGTCGTATTTCGGAACCGAGGTACTCCCTCCGTTCAGAAATATAAGACATTTTAAGCTTTGTGAAATAAATGTATGTAGACACCTTTTAGCATTCCCTTCGTCCAGAAATAACCGAAAATAACCGAATTGTGTTTGTCTAGATTCGAATATATCTATACATTAAAGATACATTCGAATCTAGACAAACTCAAGTCAGTTATTTCTGGACGGAGAGACTATATAGGTTCACTTCGAATCTCTACGAATCTATATACTAAAACGTCTTATATTTCTGAACCGAGGGCACATATGATTCTCCAGTAACCGAGGTAGCAGCGGTAACAGATCATGTTCTTTTAGCAAATGGTGCATATGCAGAACAAAGCAGTCCGCAAACACTACTTAGCTTCTGGCGATGATGCGTACATGGAGGGGATGCTTCATGACAGTGGTGAAATACAACTTCTCCGTCATGTCCACTGCCTCTCCCTCCACCGCCGGAAGCCACTCCAGCTCCCTCACCAGCCTCGCTATGAAGTACTCGGCATGGTACATGCCGAGGGAGTACGCAGGGCAGATCCTACGGCCAGCTCCAAACGGCATCATCGTGATCTCCCTGCTCCCCGTGATGTCCACGCCGCAGCCCTCGCCGCCATCCAAGAACCTCTCCGGCCGAAACTCCAGCGCGTCTGTCCAAACCTCGGGGTCACGGCCGATCTCGGCCACCAGGAAGTTGAGCTGCGCGCCCTTGGGCACCTCGTAACCCTCGATCTTGGCGTCCTTCTTCGTGCCGTGCGGCAGGACGAAGTGGCTTGGTGGGTGTAGCCGCAGCCCCTCGAGGATGACGGCCTTCAGGTACGGCATTGCCAGCCGGCCGTCGCCGCCGTTAAACGCTGCACGAGACTTAACCTCAGCGTAGACCTTGGTTTGGATGTCGGGGCGGGTTGCTAGCTCGGCCATGGTCCACTCCAGCAAGGTGACGGTGGTGTCCGTGCCGCCGTCCAGGAACTCGCAGCAGAGGCTGACCTTCTCCGCCTCCGTGAGCGGGCGGCCGCCCTCGTCCGCCACGCGTATCGCGTGCAGCGAGTCGGCGTAGCACGGCGGCGTGCTGTCATTGTCGCCGCGCTCGCGCGTGGAGTGGTAGATGAGAGGGGTGAAGATCCCGTCCAGTCTCCGGCGCAGCTCGACGTACGCCTCCCACCGCTTCCGGAAGAGCCTCTTGGTGATCGCCGGGAAGAAAGCGAAGACCGGGAATGCGGTGATGGAGCAGAGCGCCGAGTTCTGGAGCTCCTCGATCTCATCGAGCACCTCGTCCTGGACCCGCACGCCGAAGCACATGTACACGAGCAGCTCGAACATGGCCCGCCGCAGGAATGGTCTCACCGGGACAGCCTTCTGGTCCGACTCTAACGCACCACCGCTTTTCTGCGCACGGAGGAGGAGGTTCCTCACAAGGGCGTCACAGGCCCACCTTCTCGCCGGCGCGAAATCTCGTACTCGTGCTGGGCTAAGAGACTCCACGACGAGGTTCCGGCGGAGGAGGCGCCAGTAGGGACCGTACGGAGACGAGGTGATGTCTCGGCCGCCGGCGGAGAACAGGAGCTCGGGGTCCGACTTCCGTGGCCGGTCGGCGAAGGTGGCGCCGGCCTGGACGAGCACGCGGTGGGCCACGTGCCGGTCCCGGATGAAGACGAACGTCTGAAAGAGACGAACGGATATGACCGGGCCGTAGCGGGCATGGAGCTCTAGGAGGAGTGGAGCAAGGTCAAAGATGGACCGCCGGAGTGCTAAGAACTTGACGAGGAAGATCAGGGCCGGTGGGCCGGGTGGCAGCTGCGCCTTCGGCCCTAGTCTTCCATGCCTATGGCCGAGCAGGAAGAGCAGGGCGGCTGCTAGGGTGATGGAGAGGAGGAGCAAGGGCGAGGTGAAGAAGCCATCCTCTACTGCTGGTGCAAGGAAGCGAAGCATGGTGTGGGGAGGTGGCGCAACGGTCGTCAAATTGTGATCTGGACTTGCATGAACCTGTGGGATATTATCGCCATTTAAATAGCTACTAGGAAATGTCCCTCGTGATGCTTTTTCTTCCGAGAAGTCCGTCGTGATCTCTAAAACCGGAGATTATGCGTCATTAGTGTTCGTTAAGTACAGTATGACCTTAATTTGTTAAAGCAAAACAGTATCGGCCAACGTAAAAGGTGACGTCTTCGGCTGAAACCAAAATCGCCACCGCAGCCTAGACGCGTGTTCACTAATTGGATTTTTCTCCAGGGACACAGTAGTACGGAGACAACATGGTGCTAGCTGGTTGCCTGGTTCTAATCAGAAAAACAGGAGCTGGTAGTGTCATCACAGGCCACATTTATTTAGCTCAAGCGGAGGGCAGGTCAAGGTGAGAATGGTTCGGGTGAAAATGGGCCTTTTGGGGCTGGTTTTGTTTTAGTCTTAGTCGGATTGGGCTAAGGTGCTACTACGAGAAAGCAGTCTGGATCGCTGCGGGCTGAACTGTTTAAATTCAACCCGCAAAATCAGCGATGGAACGAAACCCACATGTTAAACCCGCACCAGCTGTTCGGGGTGAGCGGACAACCACGGAATGATTATTTTACGGTTCCCAACTTGACGAGCCCGTGATCTAAGAGGCTGGACTTGTGTGTAACTAGTAAGTTTCGAAAAGTTTGGAAGCCAACTATCGTGAGGGCCATTTAGAGTGAATATCGGTCAAACCAAATTGTCGGTGACTTGCCCCTGTCACGAAGTCAGCTAGATCTCGTCTGTCAGAATGATCCATTACACTGGTTCCTGCGTGTCCAAGTGCCCTTGCAACTGTTGGAACAACCATTTCCTTTATGTACTGTCCAAAACCTTATCCCTAACACTAATTCCTGCGTGACAGTGGTGGCATCTGATGATTCTCCTTCTCCCACTCTTCATAGCACCCAACATGTCTAACAAGGTGAATGTAGGAGCTAGCCGGCTAGGCCGACGCCTGACTTGACGTCCAACATGGATCCTAGGTCGGCTCCGTCGGCACCAGACTCCAGGGCTCTATGTCGAAGCAGTGAGGCAATGGCGGAGTGTTCTACCTAGGATAGCCAAGAGGTCGGACACAAGTCTTGTATCTAGGTCCTTCCGAGCAGCTCGGTGAAGGGACGAGCTTGGCCGTCGGCGGAGTCTTCGTCGGTGGTGCGCGGGCGCCACACCAAGATCTCGAAGACAGCCGGGGCTTCAAGGCAGAAATGTACCATCGGCAAGAGGAGCCAGAGGTGAATTTTTTTTATCCATGCCTATTATTTTTCACTTGTTAAGCAGTATGAACTGAAAAATCCCTTTTTATTCAAATATATGGACTAGCTATGCTTTAGTGTACCTATATGAAATCAAAATGTGAGTCCAATAGTACACTGTAAAACTAAATTTTATCTTAGAGAGAAAAGTGTTTATGCAGGATGTGAATATCACTACCAGTGAGTTGCAAGAAGACTGTGTCTGTTTCAAAGCTGATTGATATGTTTCATGCCAGGATTGCTTAGGCTTCTAAAAAGAGGCAAAATTAGTGTGGTTGAACAAGAGTAGGACATACCTTCAACTTGAGCACTGCCATGAGCTTATGTAGGTTTGGGAGACGTCATGTAGAAATGTTTGCTGTGCTTGTTGACGTGGGTATATCAGATTCAAATTTTCCTATCAGAGGTCCTGCTGCTCAAGTTAATGAACCAACCTCTTCTGATCAAACTATGTGCCATATAGTTTTACAAGTGAACCCCAATACACCGCAATACTTGATGATGGGTGAAGAAAAGGTTGTAGTTTCATGTGATGTGAATATGTTGGCAGATCCCTAAAAAGTAACTAACGAACACATTAGAGAGAGTCTGAACAAATCACTTTGGACCCTAAGAAGGTGGTATGAATACGGTGATGGAATTTTAAGGACTTCATCGAAATGGACGCTATTGAAGATCTGATGCGGGTTCTTTAAAGAAAGAAGTAAAATAGGAAGATGTTGTTCCTGGTACATATTTTCTTTGAAGAAAGAAGAAAAATAGGAAGATGTTGTTCCTGGTACATATTTCTGATATTGCTGATGAGGCTCTTATGGATGGCTAGGCCCTTAGGGTGAATGAAAAGGAGGAGGTGGCCGTTGATCAGATCCAATGATAATTGCAACTCAAGTCTCATTTAATCTGCATGCTTATCCTATATATCTGCCTGAATTTGTACCTTAAAGTGTATGGCCGAAACTTGGTGTGCAAATGTAATATTCTATTATGTCAGTTCTTAAGTTGTTGAGATGAGAGAATATTTGTTGAGAGAATGTACTATACTGTTATATGAATTGTTGAAACGATCGAACATACTATTCATTCAAATAATCATTATTTGAAAATATAATATTCTGTTTTAGGAGTTTTTAAGTTGTTGATATGAGAGAATGTTTGTTGTGAGAATGTCATGTACTGTTCTGTCAATTGTTGAGATGGGCAAACATATTATTCATTCAAATAATCATTATTGTAAGACATATGTAGTTTGAGGTTTTACCGGCTTTTACACAACTTAAATTAGCAGATAATTCATGCATATTATACAATGTTAGTACTTATCATAGGAATTGAAATTCAGTAACTATTACAGGGAATTTTTTCGTGAAATCAATTTATAGTATGCTTAATTTTCGGACCAGCTAAAGATTTATAAGACAGTAATTTAATTGGTTGGCATGTTATCAATTAAACTATTGTTGCATGCTAAATAAGGGAATTCAACACCAAAGAATCGAACTCGGGTGTGTGCAAACTCATCAGCACCTCCCCAACATCAGACCATTTCTTGGTATGTGTTTTGCTTATGTGTTTAGTTCTTTTTACATGAATTATCTATGAAAATATGCATGGTCAAAGACTTATATCTTGGTCCGCGCTCATAGCTGACTGTTATTTTTGGCTCACTTCCCACTCGCTTGATCACCAATCTACCTCCCCTCATCGTCACTCTCCCCCCTCTATTCATCGTTGACGCTACACCGCTCCATTGCCATGTAGTCCCGAGACGACGACAATGAGACAAGCAGCGGTAGCTAATTTCTATGCACGATTCTATTCTTATAGACAGTGTTGGGCCTCCAAGTGCAGAGGTTTGTAGAACAGCAACAAGTTTCCCTTAAGTGGATCACCCAAGGTTTATCAAACTCAGGGACGAAGAGGTCAAAGGTATCCCTCTCAAGCAACCCTGCAATCAAGATACAAGAAGTCTCTTGTGTCCCCAACACACCCAATACACTTGTCAGGTATATAGGTGCACTAGTTCAGCGAAGAGATCGTGAAATACAAGTAATATGGATGATTATAAGTGGTAATTGCAATCTGAAATAAAAATGACAGCAAGCAAACATGTAGCAGGACTAATTGTAAACAGTGTTTCAATGCTTAGAAACAAGGCCTATGGATCATACTTTCACTAGTGGACACTCTCAATAAACTCATAAATATTTTTTTTTTATTATGCTATCCGGAACTACTCTCCCGTTGGACGGTGTAGACAACACTTCTTAAAGTACACATTCCCCATCTAGGTAACCTCTGTTGGATTATTAAGCATAATTTCCACGATTAATTCCAGAATATAAATCATGACAACATCAGCTACAATCACGTGAACCTCTAACATACTAGATGCATTGATCAACATGAACAGTAGAAGATTATACGCACTAACAGTCATTGTAAAACAACAGATCTGATGACAGTGTATGTACTGATTGGTTGTCGATGTAGTCGTCATTGGTGCAGTAGCGTGTCGAAGAAGTCAGCATTGAAGATGACGTGCACGAGGTCCGGCTTGACGACCGGGAAGACGTGCCGTGATGATAAACTTGAGCAGTCGCGCGGAGCGCTTCCCAAAAACCTTATTCGCCCTCTCGCGTACAGGATCACAAAGGCGAGTGGTTCCGAACACTTTCTCTCCCGACCGCCGGTGCATGCCGACAAGCGGGATGGAGTAGACAACAGTGGCGGCACAAGTAGAGAGGACGGAAAAACCCTAGATTGGTTTGGTGTCATACGTTGTGGAAGACGCACATGCATTTATATAGAGCGGCTCGGAAATCCCGTACAGGACACGAACTGGACCAAGCCCACGTCGCGCACATTCGGATCGGTTACAGATAGCCCACGATCCGAGAGCGAGCCGAATCCGCTAACTGTTGACATGTCTGTCTAACCACACACATTTTCCTGATCAACAAAATAAAGCTCGGCTTGGCGAGATTCCCGCAACCCGTGACGTGCGCGCGTCATGACGAGACGAGGCGTGCATGTGAGCGGCGGCGTCGTCGGAGGAGGAGCGCGCATGTAGCTCTCTTATTGTCACTCACTTACAAAGTGGTGCAACACTCTACCTTATAAGGCGGTGCAACTCTCCTTCAACTTCCCATGTGGGACTAAACTTTAGCTCCCACAGCTCTTGCCACACACATGTGAGCTGCCACCAACTTGGGCCAAATCACATATGGGCTTCAACATACATGCGCTTTGAGATTTAGGGAAATTCTAAAATCACACATGGGTCTAATGATTTAGCCCATTATTTCTAACAATCCCCCACCAGATCTCAAATGCCCATTTGAAGATTTGCCAATCCTTGCTACTTGTTTATATACCAGTGTTTCAGTAGAGACTATTAAGTTGAACTTTCGCCTAGAATCTTGAACTACGTCTATCAACAACTTGAACAATGGAAGAACCTTGAATTGCAAGTTTGGTGCCAATAGATTTCACTCAAAATCATAACTAGTACCTGGCTTCCAGTAGCCTACTCCGCGAGTTGGAGCATATGCGCCATACTCTCTGGTCTCTTCATGAGTTTACTAGAGATCACCCAAGTCTCATAAACCGCGACGTTTACAGTCAAGCTTATATAGGTGTGTTCTTTTAAGAATGCCCTATAGTACGACATCTTTGCTAGTTAAAGCCAACAGAAACACATTAAGGCATGTTGCCAACCTGCCTTATAGATTATGAGAGTTATGCATCTTCACATAGAGAGGATTACCATTTACTCTCCTCGGTCATACCACTAGCTTGTTCTTCTCAGATCCTAATTCACGGGATCTCCGATCACATAGGTTGGGTTACCACTAGGTGTGACATCCATGGGTCTCAACCCCATCTCCCTCGATGCACTTTCTATCACATTTCGTGATAGTCCCTTTATAAAGGAATCTGCCAGGTTTTTGTCTGTTTGAATACGTGTAATAGTTATTACTCCGAAGTTTCTCAATTTCCTGAAAGACTTCAAACGTCTCTTCACGTGTCTTGATGACTTCGTGTTATCCTTAGAATTGTTCACTTTGACAATAACAGTTTGGTTGTCACAATTCAAAAGGATTGCCGGCACAGGTTTCTCAACCAGAGGCAAGTCCATCAAGAGCTCACGCACCAATTCTGACTCAATAGTGGCTGTGCCTAAAGCAGTAAGCTCTGCTGCCATAGTTGACCTCGTCAATATGGTCTGTCTACGGGATCTCCATGAGACTGCACCACCTCCAAGGGTAAACACATACCCGCTCATGGCGTAGAGTTCATCAACGTCAGAGATCCAGTTCGAATCACTATATCCTTCAAGCACAGCAGGGTGCCCTAAATAGTGAATCCCATAGCTCATTGTACCACATAGATAGTGCATGACCCTTTCAAGTGCATGGCAATGATCAATACCCGGGTTAGACATGAACCTACTCAACTTGCTCACAGCAAAAGAGATATCGGGTCTTGTAGCGCTTGCTAAGTACATGAGAGAACCAACAACTTGTGAATATTTCAGTTGATCTGTTGGTTCCTTCTTATTCTTTCGTAATGTCAAACTGGGATCATAAGGTGTTGGAGAAGTCTTTCCATCATTAAAGCCAAATCGGCTCAAGACCTTCTCAACATAATGATATTGCGTTGAAGTAATCCCATTCTCGTTTTTAATAAGCTTGATGTTCAGAATCACATCAGCCTCTCCCAGATCTTTCATATCAAAGCTCTTTGATATGAAAGACTTGACTTCATTTATCACTTTCATGTTTATACCAAAGATCAGAATGTTATCCAAGTACAAACATAATATAACGCTATCGCCCTCACCATGGCGATAGTAAACACACCTATCAGCCTCATTAATGACAAAGCCAGGAGAAAGTAGAGTTCTGTCAAACTTCTCATGCCATTGCTTAGGTGCTTGTTTCAGGACATATAAATATTTTAATAACTTGCACACCTTTGTCTCTTCACCTTTTACCACAAACCCATCCGGCTGATCCATATAGATCTCCTCTTCCAACTCTCCATTAAGGAAAACTGTCTTCACGTCCATTTGATGAACGAGAAGACCATAAGAGGCAGCCATGGACAGTAGTACTCGAATGGTGGTTAGTCTAGCAACAGGTGAATATGTGTCAAAGTAATCTTCGCCTTCTTTATGTGTGTATCCCTTAGCTATAAGCCGTTCCTTGTACTTCTCAATAGTACCATCAGTCCTTAGCTTCTTCTTAAACACCCACTTACAGCCCACAGGTTTGCAACCATAGGGTCGTTCTGATAATTCCCAAGTTCCATTAGAAAGAATTGAGTCCATCTCATTTTGGATAGCTTCTTTCCAATCATCTGCATCAGGAGATGCATATGCTCTGCAATGGATCTGGGAGTATCGTCCACAAGGTACACGATGAAATCATTACCAAAAGATTTTGCAATCCTTTGTCTCTTAATCCTCATGAGAGGTTCATCGTCATCCTTCTCAAGGACTTCCTCATGTGGTTGTTCAGAATTATCAATAGATGCACTAGATTCGGGAATTATTTCAGAAGAAATTCTACCAATGCTATGCATATCTTTCATAGGAAAAATATTCTCAAAGAATGTTGCATCACGAGATTCCATTATAGTATCAACATGCATATCAGGTACCTCATATTTAACCACTAAAAATTTATAGCCTACACTCCGTGGATCATATCCTAGAAAGATACAATCCACTATCTTAGGTCCAAGCTTGCGTTTCTTGGGAATCGGAATGTTGACCTTTGCCAAACACCCCCAAGTGCGCAAATACGAAAGTGATGGTTTTCTCCCACTCCACTCCTCATAAGGGGTCTTTTCTTTATTCTTGGTAGGAACTCTATTCAGGACATGACATGAAGTCAACAAAGCCTCCCCCTACCATGCCTTTGATAAACCAGCAGTGGCTAACATGGAATTCACCAAGTCAGTCAGCATGCAGTTTTTCCTCTCGGCAACCCCGTTCGATTTGGGTGAGTAGGGAGGCGTCCTCTCATGAATAATTCTGTGTTCCTCACAGAATTCGTCAAATATTTTGGGAAAATACTCATCACCGCGATCCGACCTAAGACGCTTGATCTTTCTCTCTAGTTGATTTTCAACTTCGGCCTTATAAATTTTAAAGTAGTCTAAAGCCTCATCTTTAGTTTGCAACAAGTAAACATATCAGAATTTAGTAGCATCATCTATCAATGTCATGAAATATATCTTTCCACCTTTTGTCAACACACCATTCATCTCGCATAGATTAGAATGTATGAGTTCTAGAGGTGCCAAGTTTCTCTCCTCGGTAGCCTTGTGAGGCTTTCGAGGTTGCTTTGATTGCACACAACTATGGCACTTAGAACCTTTGGCAATAGTGAAATTCGGAATTAAACTTATACTAGACATCCGAGACATCAAACCAAAATTAATGTGACATAAACGAGAATTCCAAACACTGGTATCATCATTAACATCACCGCAGATATGATTCACGGATTTATTACAAAACTCTGAAAGTGAAAATCGGAACAAGCCTCTGAACTCATAACCTTTACCAATAAATTGTCCATGTTTCGAAACAACGACTTTATTGGACTCTAACACAACCTTAAACCCATCTCTACACAGAAGGGAGCCACTAACGAGATTCTTGTTCATAGTAGGGACATGATGCACGTTCCTCAACTGCACGATCTTTCCAGAAGTAAACTTCAGATCCACCGTGCCAACACCACAAACAAAAGCATGTGATCGATTCCCCATTAGGATGGATGAATCCCGAGCGACCTGATAAGAAGTGAACATAGAGATGTAAGCACACACATGAACATAAGCACCCGTATCAATACACCAACATGGTGATTGAAATACTGAAAGGACAGTAAATAAATTACCATACCCATCAGTGTTGCTAGCGGTCACGACGTTGATAGTCTTCCCACCTTTCCCTCTACGGTCTGCACGTACTGGGCAGTCCTTGGAAAAGTGGCCGAGCTCTCCATATGAATAACAATATAGCTCGGCCTTGTTCGGCTTCTTCTTCTTCTTCTTCTTCTTCTTCTTCTTCTTCTTCTTCTTGAAGGTTGTAGTCTTTTCAGGCTTGTTGAACGAGGGCTTATAGTTCCCTTTGTTCTTGCCGAAGGTCTTCTTATGCGCCATGTAGGCGCTAGACTGACCCTCGCCTCCTCTCTCAGCAGTGTCCTTAGCCCGAGCCTTCTCCTCAACATCAAGAGACGCTATCAGGTTTTCAACCGATATCTCCTGTCTCTTGTATTTGAGAGTTGTGGTGAAGTTCCTCCATGAAGAAGGCAACTTTGCAATAATGTACCCAGCCACAAACTTGTCGGGTAAGATACACTTGAGGATTTAAAGCTCCTTGGCAAAGCACTGTATCTCATGAGCTTGCTCAACTACAGAACAGTTGTTAACCATCCTGTAATCATGAAAGTTCTCTATGATGTACAGCTCACTGCCAGAATCTGCTACACCGAACTTAGCGTTCAGTGCCTCCCAGAACTCTTTTCCATCTTTGATGTGCATGTACACATCAAACAACTTGTTATCAAGAACACTCAGAACGCATCCCACAAAAGCAAGATTGGTTTCCTTGAACTTGTTCTAAACCTCGTCAGATGTAGTTCCTTCAGGTAAACCCTCACTAGCCTCGAATACTTTCAGAGTTTGCAGCCACAAAGTGGTCTTATACTACCACCTCTTAAAATGAACACCGGTAAACTTTTCCGGCTTCACAGCATCGGCTAAGTGTCCCATGTTTAATTCAGGAAATTGCCTATAATAAGGTTTTTGGATTGTTGGATTATTAGGCATAATTTCCACGATTAATTCTAGAATATAAATCATGACAACAACAGCTACAATCACGTGAACCTATAACATACTAGATGTATTGATCAACATGAACAGTAGCAGATTATACGCACTAACAGCCATAGTAAAACAACAAATCTGATGACGGTTTACGTACTGATCGGTTGTCGATGTAGACGTCGTTGGTGCAGTAGCCTATCGAAGAAGTCGGCGTTGAAGACGACATGCACGAGGTCCGTCTTGATGACCGGGAAGACGTGCCATGATAACGAACTTGAGCAGTCGCGCGGAGCGCTTCCCAAAAACCTTATTCGCCCTCTCCCGTACAGGATCACAAAGGAGAGTGGTTCCGGAGACCTGCTCTCCCGATCTTGATTGGAGCTGAGCTAACCATAGCCCAAAGTCCACTATTTCGGAAACCTAAGGACTCGATCGTATGGATATGGAAAATACAGGGGCCTGCTGATAGAGCTGGGCGGGGAGGCGATACTAGTTATCAGGTTAGAGAGAGGCCTGGCCCGTAAGCTGGCCCCCTTTAAAAGCCATTCCTTATTAATAAGGATTTGTTACGCGCACCGCCGGTGCACGCCAGCAAGCGGGATGGAGTAGACTACGGTGGCGGCACAAGAAGAGAGGATGGCAAAACCCTAGATTGGTTTGGTGTCGTACGTTGTGGAAGCCACACAGTCGTTTATATAGAGCGGATCGGAAATCCCGTACAGGACACGAAGTGGACCAAGCCCACTTCACGCATGTTCGGGTCGGTTACAGATAGCCCACGATCCGGGAGCGACCTGAATCCGCTAACTGTTGACACGTTTGTCTAACCGCACATATTTTCCTGAGCAGCAAATACGCGCGCATCGTGACGAGACGAGGCGAGCATGCGTGCGAGCGGCGGCATCATCGGAGTAGGAGCGCGTGTGTGGATCTCTTATTGTCACTCACTTACAAAGTGGTGCAATACTCCACCTTATAAGGTGGTGCAACTATCCTTCAACTTCCCATGTGGGACTAAACTTTAGCTCCCACGGATCTTTCCACACACATGTGAGCTGCCACCAACTTGGGCCAAATCACATATGGGCTTCCACATACATGATGGGCTTTGAGATTTAGGGAAAATCTGAAATCACACATGGGTCTAATGATTTAGCCCATTATTTCTAACAACCCCTCACTATCACCTTGAGTGCTAGATAGTTCCAACAAACACCACAATTTCATAGAGACATCCAACTCAAATTATACTCATGATCAGTATTTCTGTAACCTTTAGCCTAAGTGCCACGCGGTGTGCACACTGTCAACTTCATACACGTGGGGGTAAACGGATATTACATTAATTAAGGCACTTGAGTAGTAGAATAGATCTACTTATTCAACTAGATTACAAAGCTCGTGATCATAATAAGATCACGCATATAGAGAGAGATGAACACATAGCTACCGGTAGAGCCCTTAGCCTCGAGGGATAACTACTCCCTCCTCATCATGGGAGATGGCGGTGGAGTCGATGGAGATGGCTCCGGGGGCAATTCCCCGTCCCGGGAGGGTGCCGAAACAGAGACTTCTGTCCCCCAAATCTCCTCTTCGGTGGCGGCGGTGCTGCGGAACTTTTGTGGAATTCTGATCTAGTTAGGATTTTCGTCTCGGGGAGACGTATATATAGGGGAAAGGGAAAGGTCGGTGGACGCCCGAGAGCCCACACCATAGAGCGGCGCGACCAAGGGTGGACCTGTGCCAGCCCTAGGTGTGGACGCCTCGTGGCTCCACTTCGTATCTCCTTAGGGATCCGTGTTGCGTCTGAAAAAATAGGAACTTCGGCTTTTGTTCCATCCAATTCCAAGAATATTTCCTTACTAGCTTTTCTGAAACCAAAAACAGTAGAAAACATGCAACTGGCACTGTGGCATCTTGTCAATAGGTTAGTTCCAAAAAATTTATAAAAATGCCTCAAAGTGTAGACAAAACATAAGATAGTTGATACAAAACAATCATGGAGCATCAAAAATTATAGATACTTTTATGACATATCAAGCATCCCCAAGGTTAACTCCTGCTCGTCCTCAAGTAGAAAGTGATAAAAAGAATAATTTTGAGGTTACATGCACCATCACAAACTTGATCAAGGTATTGTAAAGCGTTGATAGCTGGCATCATAGTACTCTAACATAAGCATGCAAGATATAGTTCTAATAATAAAACATAGCAACTATGCTGCAACATGAAAAGGTACAAATAAAGGATCATGAATAACAATGCATTGAAAGACATTTGTTTGTTTCACATATACAAAACATAGCAAGATTGGTATTTAGCTTGTCCTTCATGGAGTAGCAAAACATAAATGCACAGGACACCTTCAAAGTTCATAAGGGTGACTAAATACAAATAATTTAAGAACAAGCAATACCAACATTATGAATCAATCAAAAAGTTTTGGGACAATGCACATTGAACTAAGAATGACAACTATGCTCTCTTAATTGGTGCCTAAAGATAGAAGATGGAGAGTCAACAAAAAGTAAAAAGAAAGGCCCTTCACAGAGGGAAGTAGGGATTTCAAGTTTCATAAAGAGCTTCCAAAAATTATGGTACTTACTAGTTTTGAGCTCTCATTGCCCCTATCATTGGCATCTTGAAGTGATTAAGTTTAAAGTGACACAAATATCAGTATATGCTTGACAGATCATAAGTTGAAAATCTCATGCCCCTTGCGTACGAGTACCGAACCTCATGCTACTCAACTTTGGTCACAAGCAAGTTCTTGTCATTGTAAGTATATGTGTATCATAGAGAACCACCAATGGGGTACCCCTTGCCCCATGACACAGGAGCTATCCCATATCAAAATGACAAGGCAATAGACAACGAGCATCTCAACGATTTTTTTTATTTGCTATTTGCATAGGTTTTATTGAGGATGCTTCATAGAATGCTCTTTATGGTTACGCTGTAAGTTTCCACCATGATTAGGCATGGCTTAGGCTAGCCGCCTAGGCATTTCTCTAACACATATACAAAATCCATGATCTTACAAGCTCCCCTTTTATTTCACACCGCCGGGATCCATAAACAAAAAAACATGATATCAACTGAATAGAATAAGTGCAATGTTGAAAGCGTTCCCCATGACAACATGGTTCTGATAACTCCCAACTTATAATTTGCAAGCATATAAGCAACATAGATGGGCACAATGGTTCAAGTTTATTAAGTGCAAGAAATAAAGTGTGCCATCAAATTTATGAGAGCTTTAATCACTAATTTTCACATAACATGTTTAATTTGGAAGATAGATAAAAACATGAATATACTTGGAATGGTGTAACACACCATGAATAGGAGTTTATAGTGGACTCTTTGGAATAACTTGGTTTCTTGGGAGTTGGATGCATGAGTAGCGCTTAGACTCAGTACATGTGGAGGCTAGCAAAAGACTGGGAGCGACCAACTAAGAGAGCAATAATGGCCAAAATCATGCAAAGCGACAAAACATTATTAATTAAAGCATAAAGTGATATCACTAGTCAAAAACTAAATGATCATAGAGGCTAAGGTGATTGGTTCATAGTCATAACATGGTGTAAGAATGTGCCAAGTCAACCCAAGTAAAGCATCAAAGGAGAATACCACAATATTATGCTTTTGTATGCCAAAACAACACATGATTCTTTTAAGGCACATTAAGCAATCTCAATTGTTTGAAACAAGTCATGCTATAGCAATAATTACAAAGCATATGGTAAAAGCAACATCTAACCTAACATGATAAAGTCTAAGCCACAGTCAAGACAAGCTTACTTTTGTACCACTATTAGCATGAAACTTTCTACTCTTTTCCAACACCAGTCGACTTTTTTGAAACAACTCACAAAGATAATAATCAATAAATACCAATGAGATTGTCTCACCTAACTACAAAGAAGAACTAAAAAGTTCTAAGCAAAAATAATAAGAAAACTAAGGCTAAACGCAGTGCTAACAAAAGAGAACACTCACAGAACAAATAAGAGTGAAAACTAGAGTGTTCTAGGCAATGAAAATGGAGTGTGTCTCTCTCCCAAAAGAAGTGTGCTGGGGTACAACCAACTTATTGCAGCAAACAAAATAAAAGTAAAAACAAAAACAAAGACGCTCCAAGAACAACACAATAGTGCATGAAGCAAAAAATAAAGTATCTTGAAAGAAGACCTGAGATTTTTGTTGATGAAGAAGAGGATGCCTTGGGCATCCCCAAGATTTGACACTTGTACCTCTTGAATATTTATTGAGGTGACACAGGTGGCATCCACAAGCTTGAGATTTTCTCCATACTTCATCTCATCACATCATCAATTCCCTACACTTGAAAACTTCCTTCATACAAAACTTCACACAATCTTCATTAGCATCATTAGTGTATTCAAGATAATAATTCTTTGGGTTTAGTTTCAACACAAGTAAAACTTCCATTAAAACACAAGCTACTGTAGAAATTCCTTTTAAAAGCTCAAGTGATCAAAGAGAACTCAAAAGAAACCAATTAAGAGGCAAATGCAAATAATCGCAGAAATCTGTCAAAACAGACCAGCAGGTAAAGACCAATTTTTTTTGAAAATCTTCTGTTGCTCAAATTAAAAAGTGTTAAACTAACAAAAGTTATATAATAACCTCGGGCATATGCACAAAACATTACAACTCAATCTGACAAACTAGGATTTTTCATGATTTTTTACAGTGAAGCACAAAAATCTGTTTAGGGACAACAACTCCCCCAAAATCTTACTTCTCTCTCATTAGAGGTTATTCTTGGAACAAAAACCGCACAAAAAGGATAAGGAGAGGTTATTATAGAGGTAATAACTTCTAAGACTCAACAAAACAAAAATAAACTGAAAGCAAAAATATAATGGGTTGTCTCCCAAAACCTCTTTCTTTATAGCCATTAAGATAGGCATGATAATTTCGATGATGCTCACATAAGAAATATGAATTTAAGTAAAAGAGAGCATCAAGAAGAAAAAATAAAACAAATTTAAGTCTAACCCACTTCCTATGAAAAATAGTCTTGTAAAGAAACAAGTCATGAAGGCACAAAGCAACAAGCATAGGGAAACAAAACAAGTGCAACTTCAAAATTTTCAATATAAAGAGGGGAAACTTAATATTATTGAGATGCATAAAACCATGTTTCCCTCTCTCATAATAACTTTCAGTAGCATCATGAATAAAATTAACAACATAACCATCACATAAAACATTCTTATCATGAGCCACATGCATATAATAATTATTACTTTCCACATAAGCGTAGTCATTCTTACTAATTGTAGTGGGAGCAAACTCAACAAAATAGCTATCATTATGAAGGGTTTCGCGGCATAGTAAATCAAAATTTTCTACGGATGCGAACAGAGGGAAAGCCAAGATCTAATCTAGGAGATGCAAACAACGAGAGAGATTGGATTAGATCTTCATACCCTTGAAGATTCGCACAGCGGAACGTTCGTCAGAACGTGGGTGATGTAGTCGTACTCGCTTCTCCTCCTCGCGATCCGATCCGATCTAGCACCACAAGTGGCGGTGCCTCCGTGAGATGCACACATGCAGCACCTTGACGTCTCCTCCTTCCTCGGTCCAGCAAGTATGGTGGAGAGACGGATTGGATCTACAACACGACGGCGTGGTGTATATGGTGGAGAGTTTCTGCAGCAGGGCTTCGCCTACACGCAGTCGGGAGGGAGAGAGAGAGAGAGAGGAGGGCAGCAGGGCGACTGGCTTGAGGGGTAGGTGTAGGGGGGTGGTGCGCCCCCAGCCCTCTTTATATAGAGGGGTGGGCGGCTGCCCTAGCCCCTCCCCCAAGCCCAAACCGGCGGCCACAAGGAGGAGGAGTGGGGGGCAAGGAACCCCCCCTTCTAGAAGCTCCAATTAGGGTTTTACCCTAGTTGGCCGGTTGGGCCCTATGGGGCCTTGTGCCCCTGGCCCAATGCGGCCAGGGCACTCCCTCATAGGCCCATGCCCCCTCCCGGAAGGTGGGGCCACGTTGGTACCCTTCCGGAAGGTTCTAGAAGCTTCCGGTACAATACCGATTAACCCGGAACAATTCCGAACTCCAAAAACTGCACTGCCTTATATGAATCTTATTCTCCGGACCACTCCGGAACCTCTCGTGATGTCCCGGATCCCATCCGAGACTCCGAACAAAAACTCAGAAATCAATTATCCAATCTATCCTAGCGTCGAGACACGTTAAGTGTGTGACCCTGCGGGTTCGAGAATATGCAGACATGATCTTCTATCAATAATCAACAGCGGGGTCTGGAAACCCATATTGACTCCCACACATTCATCGATGATCATATCGGATGAACCACGATGCCAGAATTCAATCAATCCCATATATATATTCCCTTCGTCTCGCGATATTTTACTTGCCCGAGATTCGATCGTCGGTACCGTCATACCTAGTTCAATCTCGTTCACAGCAAGTACTTTACTCGTTCCGTAATCCGATATCACTTTGTGATTAACTCCTTAACCACATGCTTGCAAGCGGTGTTGATATCGATCACCGAGTGGGCCCGAAGTATATCTCTCCGACTTGGGAGGGACAAATCCCATCTCGATACATACAACCCAACAGATACTTTCCGATCACCTGAGAGACACCTTTATGATCACCCTCTCATAGGATGACGTTTGATGACCTCAAAGCTTTCTTCTGATACCAGGGAGTTGTGTTATCTCATGGTCTAAGGAATACAATATTTGACATAAGAAAAGCTTCGCAAAGACGAACACGATGACACGATCTAATTGCTTCGCTTAGTTTGGGTCTGTCCACCATACCATTCTCCCAATGATATGATCTCATTATTAATCGACAACTCATGTCCATGGTTAGGAAACCTTAACCATCATTAATCAATGAGCTAGTCCATAGAGGCGTACTAGGGACACGGTGTTGTTCACAAACCACACAAGTATTAAAGTTTCTGCTTAATACAATTCTAGCATGGAATATAAACATTATCATGAACAAGAATTATAATAATAACATCTTTATTATTGCCTCTAGGGCATAATTCCAACAGTCTCCCACTTGCACTAGAGTCAATAATCTAGTTTACATCTGGCAACAATCTCACACCCATGGCACTGTGGTGCTGATCATGTTTTACACGTGGAAGAGGTTTAGTCAATGGATCTGCAACATTCGGATCTGTATGTACTTTGCTGATCTTCAGATCTCCATCTGCTATATAATCTCGGATTATGTGAAACTTGCGGTTGATATGCTTGGTCTTTGGATGATATCTTGGTTCCTTAGCGAGTGCTATGGCGCCAGTGTTGTCACACAATATCTCCAGTGGGTCTAATGCACTTGGAACCACGCCAAGCTCAGTGATGAAGTTCCTGATCCAAACTCCTTCACTTGACGCTTCTGCAGCAGCCATGTATTCCGCTTCTACTGTAGATCCCGCGATCACGCTTTGCTTGCAGCTTCTCCATCTCACAGCTCCTCCATTCAAAATATAAACGTATCCTGTCTGAGATTTAGAATCATCCTTGTCGGTGTCGAAACTAGCATCGACGTAACCTTTTACGACGAGCTGTTCATCACCCCCATAGACTAAGAACATTTCTTTAGTCCTATTTAGGTACTTTAGGATGTCCTTCACGGCTGTCCAGTGTTCCACTCCTGGATCACTTTGATATCTGCTCGTCAAACTAAGAGCATTGGACACATCCGGTCTAGTACACAGCATGGCATACATGATAGAACCTATGGCCGAGGCATAAGGCACTTTGCTCATAGCTTCCCTATCATTTACCGTGGCTGGACACTGAGCCTTGATCAATATCTTACCTGAAAACATAGGCACTGAACCTTTCTTTGCCTTATCCATTCTGAACCTTTTCAGAACTTTGTCTAGGTATGTACTCTGGCTTAAAGCTATCAGGCGTCTTTGTCTATCTCTATAGATCTTGATGCCCAATATATAAGCAGCTTCACCTAGGTCTTTCATTGAAAAACACTTGTTCAAATAACTCTTCACATCGTTAAGCATGTTAATGTCATTTCCAATAATCAATATGTCATCCACATATAGTACCAGAAACGTCACCGAGCTCCCACTCACTTTCTTGTAGATACAAGCTTCGTAGCAATTTGGAACAAATCCAAAGCTCTTGATCACTTGATCAAAACGAAGGTTCCAACTCCGAGATGCTTGCTTTAGTCCATAAATGGAACGCTGAAGCTTGCATACTTTATCAGCATCCTTAGGATCGACAAAACCTTCGGGTTGCATCATATACAACTCTTCATCAATGTTGCCATTGAGGAATGCAATCTTGACATCCATCTGCCATATTTCATAATCATGAAACACAGCAATTGCTAATAAAATCCGAATGGACTTAAACATCGCTACGGGAGAGAAAGTCTCATCGTAGTCAACACCTTGAACTTGTCGAAAACCTTTCGCGACAAGCCGTGCTTTATAGACGGTAATATTACCATCTGCGTCCGTTTTCTTCTTGAAGATCCATTTGCACTCAACGGCCTTTCGGTCGCTAGGAGGGTCCGCCAAAGTCCATACTTGGTTTTCGCTCATGGATCCCAATTCGGATTTCATGGCTTCTAGCCATTTCTCAGAGTCTGGGCTCATCATCGCTTCCTCATAGTTCGTAGGTTCACTGTCTTCTACTAACAAGACAGTCAAGACAGGGTTGCCGTACCACTCAGGAGGGGCACGCGACCTTGTCGACCTGCGACATTCAGTAGCAGCATCGTCCGAAGCTTCATGATCCTTGTCATTAGCTTCCTCTATCGTTGGTGCAGGCGGCACTGGAACAATTTCAGGTGCCGCGCTACTCTCCAATTCAAGAGAAGGTTCAATAACCTCGTCTAGCTCTACTTTCCTCCCACTCACTTCTTTCGAGAGAAACTCCTTCTCAAGAAAGGAACCGTTCTTTGCGACAAACACTTTGCCTTCGGTTCTGTGATAGAAGGTATACGCAATAGTTTCCTTAGGGTATCCTATGAAGACGCATTTCTCCGCTTTGGGTTCGAGCTTGTCCGGCATCAACTTCTTGACGTAAGCTTCGCATCCCCAAACTTTAAGAAACGACAACTTAGGTTTAGCACCAAACCACAGTTCATACGGTGTCGTCTCAACGGATTTAGATGGAGCCCTATTTAAAGTGAATGCAGCGGTTTCTAATGCATAACCCCAAAATGATAACGGCAAATCGGTAAGAGACATCATTGATCGGACCATATCTAATAGGGTTCGTTTCCGGCGTTCAGACACACCATTGCGCTGTGGCGTTCCGGGTGGCGTGAGTTGTGAAACGATTCCACTTGCTTTAAGATGCGTGAGAAAATCATAACTCAAATATTCACCTCCACGATCGGATCGTAGAAACTTAATCTTTCTGTTACGATGGTTCTCCACTTCATTCTGAAATTCTTTGAACTTTTCAAACGTTTCAGATTTATGTTTCATTAATTAGATATACCCATATCTACTTAAGTCATCGGTAAAAGTGAGAAAATAGCGATATCCACCGCGCGTCGAAACACTCATCGGTCCGCATACATCGGTATGTATGATTTCCAACAAGTCCGTTGCTCGCTCCATCATACCGGAGAACGGGGTTTTGATCATCTTGCCCATGAGGCATGGTTCGCATGTGTCAAATGATTCAAAATCAAGAGACTCCAAAAGTCCATCAGAATGGAGTTTCTTCATGCGCTTTACACCAATATGACCTAGACGACAGTGCCACAAATAAGTAGTATTATCACTATCTACTTTGCATCTCTTAAAAGGATGTGAGAACCTTTTACCTTACCTCCCCGGCAACAGTGCCAGAAAAGAGCTTGATGTCTACCACTAGTAGAAAACAGGACACTAGTCCCGGTTTGTAAGAGGCTTTAGTCCCGGATTGCAATCCGGGACTAACGTATCGGGACTAAAGGTTAGGCCTTTAGTCCCGGTTCTGTTACAAACCGGGACTAGATTGTCTCCACGTGGGCCCTCTGTGCGCGCTGGGCTGGAGGATATTTAGTCCCGGTTCGTAACACGAACCGGGACTAAAGTTCTTCTGCCGCGGCAGCGTTTTGCACCAAACTGCTGCCGCGGCAGGAGGTGGGGTTTTAGGGTTTTCTTTTTTTGTGTTTGATTATTTTTCATTTTGTGTTTTCATATACATATTATTCTACGCTACTACATGTTGCATACATTGATGCATATATAATATAATTTCACTCACGATAACATAAATACATATAAATATATACACAACCGAGACTAGAGCTCGTCTAATTGATTTACACCAAGATCATTACAACAGATACTGTCCTTTTGTGTCTATCCACGATTACACGAAGGTATATCCACGTTGTACTCTCCTTTTGTGTTTATGATGTCCCTGAGTAAAAATCCCGATAACTCCTCTTGAATTGCTAGTAGGCGTTCATGTGGTAGGAGCTTATCCCGCATCACATCCAACTATATATAAAGAAGTAGATCATTATGAATGGAACTCAACAAAAACTATGGTATAGAATAAATTGCAAATATATTGTTTACGTACTTGAAGAAAGTCTGTGCCCTGCTCCATACACCCACGAAAGTCCCCTGTGGCTGCGTCACACACTTTTCGATCGAGAATATAATTCAATCAGATAATAATCAAGCATGATAATTGTAAGAATGATAATTGTAATATCCACATAAATTAGTCGCCTAACTCTCGTACTACTTACCGGGACCGTACGAAAAGTGAGCTCCTCACGCCATTCACCCTGAACCTCCTTCGTGAACCTTTTCCAAACCTGTCCGGCAAAAAAGAAATGAATGAGTTATTAATTAGTTTACATCATAGAGAATGAACAAAAGAGATAGATATAGTGATTGAAATTACTTTTGGAGGCAATCAATTATGATGCGGTAGTCTTCCATCGGCTTCTTTAACGAGTCCGAGATTTCAACTTTTGCACGGTCAACGTCAATGTTTAGAAGAATCCAGTGGAAGCTGCGCATGTTTATATACACTTAACATCGAGTAAACAAAAATTGAATGTGTACAATACAGTAAGACTCTTACCCATAGTTCTAAGGAAATAGTATT
This sequence comes from Avena sativa, assembly GCA_916181665.1. Classification (NCBI taxonomy): domain Eukaryota; kingdom Viridiplantae; phylum Streptophyta; class Magnoliopsida; order Poales; family Poaceae; genus Avena; species Avena sativa. The sequence goes on along the minus strand of OV702280.1, from coordinate 315,979,271 downwards.
TGTGTCTTGTAATGTTGCTCCATTAAAAACATTAGCAAGTTATCCTCCGTTTCCTCGAGGTTATTTATTACCGTATGTCCATTAACTCTGTTTGGGTCCACGAACCCAATGCTGTAGATTGACTTTCTTCTACATTCTTGAATCTTCATTCTACATATATAATAGCATACAGAAGGAGCTATAGTGAGGATAACGACAGTAAATGAATTGAACGAGCTGAGTTAGTGACTTAATTACTTACAGACAATAGCAGAGCTTCTCGAAGATGTCTTAGGATGCCTCGTCCTCAGACATCTTCGAGGAGCTCGCCATAGAGGCACTCCCTAATTTAATTTGGTAGCTCCTTGGCGTGTTCATGTTTTTGTTCTTAATTTCTAGCTTAACTGGCCGATGATTAACTAAAATGCTAGGGCGCCACTATATATATGTGTGCCTTCATAGTTTTGGTACTTATTTTTGTTTCAATGGATTTTGTGACGACAGGTAGAAGAAAGAAGAATTTTTTGTTGCTCGACAGTGACATGATTCACTGTGAACCAACCGGATTTCAAGGCAACGTGTCAAACCAACATATGTATATAGGATGAACTCATGTATCTATGTGCTTCGATGAATCAAATGAATTTCGAGAACTATATGTGCCAAATTAACCAGATATACAGAGATAGAACCCACACAAAATCTATCCATTTCTAGAGCATGAAATGAGCTAAAACAAGCAATGAGAGCTGAAATGATGAAGTTGCTAACCTCTTAGGACCCTTGATAGATGTGGAGCCAAAAAATCTTCACAAATCTTGAGAAAAATGGGGAAGAACTCGAGCTTGAGGGGAGAAATTTGAGAGGGATGATTGTGTGAGCTTGAAATGGCTCGGGCTGGGAAGGGGAAGAAGATATAGTCGGGGACTTTAGTCCCGGTTTGAGAAACAAACCGGGGCTAAAAGTCCACGCATCTGCTCTTTTCTAGCGCCAGACCCTTTAGCCCCGGTTTGTTAAACAAACCGGGGCTAAAGTTCCCATACGAACCGGGGCTAATATCTTCTGGTCCCTGCGGCCGTTTCTAGCCGTTGGGACCAGGGCATTAGTCCCGGTTTGTACCAGAACCGTGACTAATGCTCTGGACCAAAGGTCTATTTTCTACTAGTGTATGCACTCTTCTATTCTTATAGATAGTTGGGCCTCCAAGTGCAGAGGTTTGTAGAACAGTAACATATTTCCCTTAAGTGGATCACCTAAGGTTTATCGAACTCAGGGAGGAAGAGGTCAAAGGTATCCCTCTCAAGCAACCCTGCAATCAAGATACAAGAAGTCTCTTGTGTCCCCAACACACTCAATACACTTGTCAGGTGTATAGGTGCACTAGTTCAGCGAAGAGATAGTGAAATACAAGTAATATGGATGATTATAAGTGGTAATTGCAATCTTAAATAAAAATGACAGCAAGCAAACATGTAGCAGGACTGATTGTAAATGGTGTTTCAATGCTTAGAAACATGGCCTAGGGATCATACTTTCACTAGTGGACACTCTCAATAAACACATAAATATCTTTTCTTCATTATGATATCCTGAACTACTCTCCCGTTGGACGGTGTAGGGCTATAACAACAATCCTTAAAGTCCGCATTCCCCATATAGTTAACCCTTCACTATCACCTTGAGCGCTAGATGGTTCCAACAAACACCACAATTTCATAGAGACATCCAACTCAAATTATACTCATGATAAGTATTTCTATAACCTTTAGCCTAAGTTCCACACGGTGTGCACACTGTCAACTTCACACATGTGGGGATAAGCGGAGATTACATTAATTAAAGCACTTGAATAGCAGAATAGATCAACTTATTCAACTAGATTACAAAGCTCATGATCACAATAAGATCACTGATACATCGCAAACATATCTATAATTTTTGATGTTCCATGCTTGTTAGTATCTACTTTGCTTTTCTTTGTCAACACTTTGAGGTGCTTTTTACATGTTTTCTGGTACTAACCTATTAACAAGTCGCCACAGTGTCAGTTCCATGTTTTCTGTTGTTTTTGGTTTCAGAAAAGATAGTAAGGAAATATTCTCGGAATTGGACGGGACAAACGTCAAAATCAATAACTTTCCATGGGGAACAAGAAGCCCAGAGGGGAGACGGAGAGGCGTCCCAGGGCAGCCAGACCCCCCTAGGAACGGCCAGGGGTGGGCCCGCGCCTGGGAGGGGTGTGGCCCTTCTGGCCACCTCCTCAGCCTCCCCTTCACCTATAAGAAGCCCCCGATGCAGAAACCCTAAGCACCCGATCAAATATCCACAAAACCGTTTGTAGCCGCCGCCACCATCGTCCCTAGATCGGGGGGATCTGAAGTTCTTCCTGGCACCCTGCCGGAGGGGAGATCATCCTGGAGGCTTTCTCTCCGGTATGATGCGTGAGTAGTTCCACCTTGGACTATGGGTCCATGTAGTAGCTAGATGGTTGTATCTCCTACTTTGTGCTTTCATGTATAGATCTTGTGAGATCCATTCATGATCAAGATCTAATCTATTTGTAATCATGCATGTTGTGTTTGCGGGGATCCGATGGATATTGAGATTATTATGTTGGTTTGATTAATGGTTTTGTCTTTATGATTCTATCATGTCTGTGTTGTTTTTGATCTTGCATGCTCTCCGTTGTTAGTAGCTATCTTGGCCGAGTAGTTGCTAGTGACTCCAAGAGGGGGTATTTATGCTCGATAGTGGGTTCATGCCTCTAGTTTCCAAGGGAAGTGACAGAAATCTCTACGGTTGTAGATGTGCTGTATCCACTAGGGAGAAAACAACGATCTCTTGTTCATGGAACATGTGGACTGTTTACCTTACACACTTTGATTAAAGCAGTTGTCTGTTGCTTGCAACTTAATACTGGAGGGGGTTCGGATGATAACCTGAAGGAGGATTTCTAGTCATAGATAAGTTGGATGGCGGTCTATGTATCTTGTTGTATTTCCCAATCGAATCTCATAGGATCTTTCTGACTAGTAATTGCATTGTTATGCCTTGCTTAGTTCCTGTCAATTGCCCTACTATAATTTGTTTACCCTTCATGCCATGTTGTTTATCTAAGGAGAGCACCTCTAGTGAACTATGGACCCCGGTCCAATCTTTACCATTGATACATCTTCCACTGTTACTTGTTTACTTGCTGCAAACCATTACCTTCCACACCATATGTTTAATCCTTTGTCACAACAAACCGGTGAGCTTGACAACCTCACTGATTCGTTGGGACAAAGTCTTGAGTTTGTGTTGTGCAGGTCTCCACGTTGTTTGTAACACCCGTGTGACGTTTCCTTCCTCCTTCTGGTTCAATAACCTCGGTCTCAACTGAGGGAAAACTTGTTGTTGTGCTCATCACACCTTGCTCTTGGGGTTTCCAGCGAAGTCCTCTCTATCAAGCAACAAGTTTTCTGGCGCTGTTGCCGGGGAGGCTAAGGACGTCTTCTCAAGGGGAGTCCTCCAATTCCTTTCTCTTTACTTTGTTTTTAGTTTTCTTTGTTTCTTTTGCTTGGTTTTGTTTTCCTCTTTTCAAAAAACCCAAAATAAAAAATTAGTCTAGTTTGGTTTGCTTGCTTTATTCAAAAACACAAAAAAATTAGTTCCTACTCTAGTTGCCACCTTTCTCTAGCTCACCATGTTGCTCCCCAAGTTCGCCCTGAAGGATCTTGCAATAGGTAGTGGCTCCATAATTGGGAAAGATAATATTGAAGATTTTTTTAATCATGTTTGCAAGCATGAGGACATTGAGGATAAATCTATAGCAGAACTTGCTCCTAATTATGAGATTCCTGCAAATTCTTTAGTTCATATGTTGGAGGATAGGTTTGTTAGCCTTAACCCCTTCATACAATTCTTGTTCCTAAAACTAAAAGAAGAAAAGAATGCTCAAAAGAGAGAATTCATCCTTGAAACTTTATCAAAATAATTTCATGACGTTGCTAGGGAAGCCAAAAAGGTCTTTGAGCATTTCAATATGCTAGGCTCAAGTGTAGATGTTGTGGGTATTTCTTATAAAACTAAGCCTGGAGAATAATTTAAGATACCCATACCCTTTAAGCTTGTTGGAATGCATGAAGCCTTTGAAACGAATTTTGTTTGGATTGCTCCTGAAAATCTTTTTGATGAAAGTAGTAGACCAAAGAGAGATGAGAAGGGATCCTCCAAAACCCATTTGGATGAGATACCTTTCATAGTTGAAGACTTTGCAAGTATTGATGTTAATGCTTCCTCATTTGAAAATACTTGATTCTTCTTGCTTCTTGTGCCTAACTTAAAGGCGTTAAAGAAAAGTACTTGTTGGGAGATAACCCAAGAGTTTACTTGAGTCTTGGAAGTTATTACTTCAGTAATGACCTCTCCTTATCCTTTTTGTTTGCTTATTGTGCCAAGAATGACCTCTAATGAGAGGGAAGTAAGATTTGTGGAGTTGCTATCTCGAAACAGATTTCTGTCCTCCACCATAAAAAATCGTGAGGAGTCTCTATAACTCGGATTGAGCTCAAAATTTATGAATAAATCCCACAGTATGTTAGATAACTTTATTTAGTTCAACACCCTTTGATTTGAGCAACAGAAGATGTTCGAAAAAATCGGTTTCTAACAGCTGGTCTGTTTTGACAGATTTCTACCATTATTTGCATTTGCTTCTTATTGATTCCTTTTTTAGTTCTCTTTTGGGGAATTGATATTTTTGAAGGAGTTACTACAGTATCTTGTGTTTTTATTGAAAAGCCTTGCTGTTCCAAAGCTTTTCCAGAGGTCTAATATCTTTTGAATAAACTAATGTTGCTAATGAAGATTGTGTGAAGTTTTGTATGAAGGAAAAATTTCAGGTGTAGAGAGCGAATGATTCAATGAGGTGAAGAATGGGAAAAGGCTCAAGCTTGGGGATGCCACCATGGTGTCACCCCAAGAAATATCCAAGAGGTACAAGCGTCAAAGGTTGGGGATGCCCATGGCATCCCCTTCTTCATCAATAAAAAGCTCAGGTCTGTCTAGACACTTCGTTTTTATTATTTCATGCACAGTTGTGTTATTCTTGGAGCGTCTTAGTTTTCGTTTGCTTTGCTTAGGTTGTTTAGTTTGCTTGAATAAAGTAGTTTGGACCCCCGTTCTCGCTGTGTTGTTTTGCAAATAAGATGCTTGGTGTTGGAAAGGAGCAGTAAGTTCTTGCTTGAAGTGCAAGAGGAGCTTGCATTGACTGTGACTTAGACTTTAGCATGACATGCTAGGTGTTGTTTTGACCTTATTCTTAGTGATTATTGCTGTATCATGTCTTGTTCCAAACAATTGGGATTGCTTAGTGTGCCTTGATGAAATTATGCGTTGTTTTAGCATGCAAAAGCATAGTATTGTGGTATTCTCCTTTAATGCTTTGTTTGGGTTGACTTGGCACATGCTCACACCATGTTATGACTATGACAAGTCACCATTAGCCTCTATGATCATTTATGCGGTAAACCAGCATACCACTGCATGATGTAGTACACTATAGTCGTTGACATAACACCAATGGAACACTGTTCCATCCGCATTATATCCCTCAGAGTGGTACAACAGAAACATCGCGGGTCTAAGACATTACTTTAAATTACATATAACATATTACAAAAGATCCAGAGAACTTCCTCGAATAGTGAGGAATATAAAATAGAAAGAACCAGAAAGATCCACTCGGAGTTTACTTTAGAAGTACTACTATTAGTATATGTGTACGGCTTGAAAGTACTACTATAGTACTGTTCTACATAAGTAGGTTCCAGATTCTAAGATTTTTATTTATATTCTACGCTTTAGCTTGTCTTCGATAGCTTATGGTAAGGTCTTCGACTCCGTTGATCTCCCGTTGATAACTTCAACTCTTCAAGTAACTTATTTCCTAGGAATGCCATTGGTTTCTCCGAGATCTAGCAAGGGTTAAGAAGATATGTTGAGTATGAGCGTACTCAGCAAGTTCACTAAAGAGAAGTGTTTGATGCACTATCTACAGCCACAGACCAAAGGTCATAGGCAATGCAAGTTTTCGAAAACATGTCTTCAAAGGTTGCTTTTATTCTGAAAAGCTATGTTCGTCAGCCTTCATAGGTTTACCAGAACTTTCATGGAGTTCCTTTCCTGCAGCGTTCGCAGATCCTTCCCGGAATAGGGAGTAACAAGTTACAGTTCTTACACTCTGCAGAGGTGCGTTGCTTTACCCATGAGAGATCTTAGCTTTGTTGCACATCCGAGTTATAGGCTCATTCACACTTCATTGGTGTGAGGCCCAGACTAAGATCCAAGCCAATCACTGTACTTTTGTAACACCCTCGCCTGATAAGGCTGAGTTCATGTGTATAGTGCCAATCCCGGGATCGGTTCACTGGCACACACAGTACAAAATGATACCAAATATAACTGTGCATCATAAATACAACGAATATGATCCAGAATTTACATTATTTATTCAAGTACACAGCGGAAAACGAATACAAGGTAGATCTCCATCCTTCAAATGTGCCACAGGCGAACAATTGTTGAGTGGAGTCTCACGACCTATGAACGATCACTCAGATACGATATAACCTGCAACATGAAACGTTGCAGCCACGAATGGTCAATAAATTGAATGTATGGCAAGTAGGCTAAAGTGGTTAACAACAGATCTATCAACTACATGCTTATTTGGCCAAGTGGAGTTCAGGCTCATTTGCATAAAGCAACAGTTTTATCCTAACATTTGTAACAAAGTAGTTTTCCAATACGATAAATAGGACACTCTGGTTCACTCCTAGGTGCTCCTACCCAATTATGTTCACCCAACAAGTTTTAAGTAATTAAGAAATAAGGATGAGTGAGAAATATCATAGCACCAGTATCAGGTCGCTCAAATTGTCCATAACCGGGGACACGGCTAAGCACTTAGTTCATACACCCTACAGGGATTATTACACTTTACCCATGTGACTTGGCCAGCCCAGCTCGTACCACCACTCTCATATTGGGTGATGATAGGGAGAAGTCCAAGAAGGAACCTTTCGGGAAGTAGCTCCCCAATCCCGACGCGCACCGGTCCAACCTACACTATCTACATCTCTGGATACGCGGGTTCGAGTTACCACAACCTACTGAGTTCAACCAACCTCCCATTCCATTATTGGCACATGGTTGCACACGAAAGCTTCCAAACAAAGAAACCAATCATTTCTCAGTGTCCTGGGCGGCATTCCCCACCATAAATACACTCGATGACCCAATCAATGCCATTCCGCCCAGCTGGTTCAATTAAACATATTGGTTTGTCATTTAGCAAAACATAAGCCTTTCAAAACATATAACTTTTCATGATGTGATTCCCTTCCTCGTCTAAATAGCATAGCTAAGCAATCTACCAATACGATGGCTCATAAACAAGGAATACTAGGAATAATATGGGATATAGCATAGCATATACACATCAATTCCTACATATGCAATTATACAAAAAAAAACATCTACAATGCATAGGAAAACAGTAGGACATTTATGACCAAGATAGCACCACTTGCCTTTGTTGTAGATGTAGTCGATTAGATAATCCTCATAATCCTCATATATATAATGGTTGCACTCGTCATAACCACAATACTTGCAATCATAGTAGTTGCAATCGCACACGTTGCACTCCTCGCAATCTAGCGTTTGAAGCAAACACAACAAACACCATTCAAAACATTGCAAACATACAACAGTGCAACATTACAAGAAAACAATGATGAACAGATGCATGCATGACGATTTAATGAGTCACAATATTTGCATTTAGTGTTCTGAACATAGTTGGATTACATGATGCATGTGGAAAGTCATTTAATGCACTAAAGCTTTTATTACTAAAGTTGTATCGATTTAATATGGTGTATACCACTTTAATTGAACTAAATATGTATATGTCATATTAAATTGTGAACTAGATGCTACTGGATAGATAATGCAATTTAGAGACAGTGGCAATTTGAATCACCAAAAAAGGAGTTATAGATATTTTCTTATGATTAAAACACTATTTCAATGGGTTTAAATATTTCTGTATGAATTTCTGTTTTAACAGTACCAAATAATTTGTCATGCAGTTTCTCTGTATAGATATTATCAATACAAAACCTTAGCACTTGGATTCACCCTAATCGGAGTTATAGATCTTTTTGTATGATTTAAATAGTGTTTAATGGTTTTAAATGATTCATATAGTTTCTGTTGTCTAAAAATCAAACTAAAATTATATCTGTAATATCCACGGAATTGTGATTTCAGGGACATATTATTTGTGATTTTCTGAATAGTATTTATTTTCTTATGAATTTATTACTCTAAATAAGCCATTAAACCATTTAAATCTTCACGGCAAAACCTTATAGTCAAAGGCTGAACTAATGGCATATTGATGATCTACATGGAACCAGCTTTCCATCGGTATATCATTTATATTTTTGTGACAAGCAGTTAATTTACTATAAATTTAATGATTTATAAAGCCATTAAAACTAATTAAATTGCTACGGGTTAAATAATCTGCAAAGGCTAGATCCAACCAGATATTATTAAAGTACATTACAGTAGCTTCAATTTGATATATTATTCATATTTTTCGGAGTTACAGATAATTTATTATGAATTTATTAACCTAAAAGATCATTAAAACTAATTAAATTACTGCAGTAATCACGTACAGTAAAATTTGGATATATTCTGATAAGATGATTCTACGTAAAATTATCTTCAATTTGATATATTATACGCAATTTTTGGACGTGGTATGAATTTCTAATAAATTTTACAAGTTGGATCTATAATATGCAATTTTAAATTCGAACGGAATATTCCGCTGACTGGACATGTTGACTTTTCATGCTGACTGGGACTAGATGTTAACCTGATGTTGACGTGGCGTTGATGAGGAAGCTGACCGGGATGACGACATGGCACACATCGGTTTGATTGGATCTCGACCGTCTGGATAGGATCCGGTGGCTAGAAGAAGATATTGACCCGATTTTGGCTCAGAATAGACAAGAAATAGATATGTGTTAGAGAGACAAATCCGTAGGTCAAATTGAAAAACTCAGAACATGAAAGTTGTGGGGAATCATTATTCCTACCTTCTCACCAAAGGAATTTGGATTTGAAGAAACGAGCGCGAGTACATCTTGGATTTACACCGTAAGATCTGAAATATTGCGATACGAAATTCTCCGGCTGTGGTGGATGAAAAGAGGTGAGGTTTGTCGGGATTGAAATATTTCGACGATTCCTACAACTTTCGTTTTTTGACCGAAGGCAAACGACGAACTCTAGATGGGTTAAAAAAGCGAAATAAGATTCGGGCATGTGTAGATTCGGGATTTCGAGAAGAGAAACTCGTACAGCTGTGGCTCCACGAGTTTATATGGAGGTTTTGGATGGTGTAGAGATAGGTATTGGAGTAGGGAACAAGTAGAAACAAACGGAAGTCAATTCGGAGTTGTAGATAAAAAGTTATAGCAGTTTGAGTAGAGATAGGTTAAAGAAAAACTGATTTGCAAGGATTTTAAAGCACTCCACCGATCGATCCTGTACGTGGTGGCTGGCTCGGTCTGCTAGCTAGGCCGCCGACTGGCTCGGCCGGCCCATTTGTTTTTTTTGTTTTTTTCTATTTACTTGTTTCTCTCATATCTTTTGCATACGAACTCCAAATGATATGATTCTTATTTTTAAATTTTTCTAAAATCGAATAGATCATTGTAGGATCAAATTTGTAATCTTTTCACTAGTTTGGAAGTAGTGGATTTATAAATTCTTGTATATTTCATTTTATTTATATCTTTATGTGTTTGTATTTGTTCCATAACTTTTTCATACTAGCTCCAAATGAGCTCAATTTTGTTTCTAAAATTTTGTAATATTAATTGGATCTTTTTAGGCTATAATTTAGCAATAATCACTGTCTTAGCAACAGTGGGTTTTAATAAGTCAATTTAATTACCCTTAGGAACATTTGGGCGAATCAACTATAGGATTTAGATATCAGGATTTGGATTTAGTTTGTGAGAACTTTGCATGGATGTAATGAAATGCTTCATGATTTTCATTTTGAAATCTTGCACACCAATTCTACGATCCATAATCAAACCATGCCCTTTTGCCTATATGGCTACTTAGGTCATAACAAAAGAATATAAAATTTTGAATTCAAGGTTGAGAGGATTTTCTATTCAAAAAGTTTCTTCTCTTTGAGAATTTTCAACAAAGTCAAACAATCAATCAATCTTATTTATTTATTTCACATTCCAAAATTAGGAGAATTTTGGGATGTGACAACTTCTTCGCGACCCCGCATACCCGACGGATTGCACATCAGGCCTAGGATAAAACTTGTTTCCATTATCAGCCTAAGGTGTGCAACCCTCATAGATACCAGAAGCCGTGGATGTTGAGGGATCCCACCCATAACCTGCTAACCCTCTACAAGAGGAGTTGCAACAACGGCCCGGTCATCCGTTGGCATGCGAGAGAGAGCCGATCCAGCTGACTTCTCCATCCCATTCCAAATCTCATGGTTAACGCGTAATATACAGCGCAAGAATCACTGGCGACATTGGTTGTTAAGTCCTAGATAATATGTTCCTTTACCACCGGAACTTCCATAAAAGGTTTTTACCTCATGGTAAATAACCTATAATCATATTATTATGCAAATAGTGTGTTCTGACCTTTTTCAAATGTAGGTGATGACAACACTGGATTTGAAAAATACTTTACAGAAAATAATCAAAGGACATGAGCAAGTGTGAACTTGCCTTTTGTGATTGCAAGATTATGCACTCACGGTCTTTGAGACGATATAAGATCCAATATCTGAAATTAGCATCATTGGTCCGGTAAGGACTAATGTTTAAAGAAGCAAGATGTCGTTATTCATAAGTAATGCTATGCAATTTTGTAATTCCTAGAGTGAAACCCTCACCATTATAAATAAGTTTATCTTAGGTATCTTCTTTAAGATTGGGTTTATCTTTAAGTTTAGTTCATAAGCAATGGCATTGATAAGGAACTTAGGTGTTAACATTCCAAAATATACAAGTACGGATATAGTAATGTGATTATGATTAACTGTTATCTGGTGACTAGGATAAAAAGTCCTTGGGTTGAGTTCTTAAGAACTGAAGGAACTATTATAGACTTGTTTGTGTGAAGTGGCAAAAAGAATAACATTTGAAGAAACTAGTGTTTAGTTAAAGTTAATCAGTCTTGAGGGTTATTAGATTTTACATTAGGGTTGGTGATGGTTATGAATGATGTTAAGTTATCATATTTTAATTGATGGTACAAGTGACCAAAGTTAACTTTAGAAACATGAATAAACTTTAAATGAGATGTTTATGATTGTTTAGACCAAAGTTAACTATAAAAATAGAAGTGAATTTTAAGATATAATGAGTTTTAGAATATCATCTAGTTTTAGGGTTTTGACAAATATGATTATGGATGATCCCTTTTAATTTAAGTGAAAGATGAATTTAATAATATGCAATTTATTAATGGGAGCATAATGACATGATCTTATAAATTTGTTAGGGTTTAGAGTCTTTTTAAGAGTGGTTAAGAGATGAGATTATTCATCATCTTATACATGAGTGATATATAATATTTATTTAAAAGGAGTTTTATGTGAATTTAAGATTTAATAAGAGTATTTAAAAGTTAATAGTTATACTTAAGTTTTATTATGAATTATAATTATGGAATTAGACTTAATAATTAAATTTAAAGGATTTAGTGTTTTTATTAAGAAATGTGATCATTTCTTTCTTAGTAAATAATTTTAGAGAATTAACAAAGTGGTTATTTTATTTTAGTAAAATAAGTAAATGAGTTTTATTATCTAATGTTATTTAAATGTTTTAGAATAATATATATAGTATTTTTCTAGTAAAATATATTTATTCAAGATCTTAAAAATGAATTTTATTTATTTTTAAGTATTACCTTTATTTTTATAAAATTCTTCAAAGAATTAAGTGTCTTTAAATATTTGCTTTTTATTTTATTAGTAAAACTCTAAGTTAGTATTTTTATGAAATAGTAGAGTTATTTTTATATGAAAAAATGATTTTTATTTATTTTTAGGAGTTTTTCTTATTTTATGAAATTTTACTCAGGATTTAATGATGTTAATATTTATGTGCTTTATATTTATTTTAAATAAATAAAGTTATATTTTTATTATATAGATCTTATTTTTATGATAACATATTAAATGTATTTATATGATTTTTCTATAATTTTCTATAGCTGAAAATGTTTAGATGTTATTTTGGTAATTTATTTGTTTTACTTTTATTTCAGTTCTTATCCTAATTAACTTGGGCTGTTTGGTTGGGCACATGGGCCAGCTTGGCCCGATTAAAACTGGCCCGGGTCACCCAGACCACAGCCCACCCCCCTCTCTTCCTCTCCTCTCACTCTCGCACACACGTGACACAATCCCCACTCTCCCTCTCTCGTTTCTCTGCCTCGCCCGTACACGCTGCCGCTGCCACCCTCGCCGGCCAAATCCAACGTCGTTGGTTGCTTCCGTGGGTTGGCGCTGGCTTGCCACTACCTCTTCTTCCCTTCTCCTTGTCGATTGGTCTCCCTCGTGGCCTCGCATGCGTCTGGCCGAAACCCTAGTTCTCCCATGTCCGGACCGCTGTCGATCCAGGCAGTGCTGCTGCTTGTCCATGACCCTCGCCGCGCTACAATTGTTGCTGGGGCGGTTTGACGCGGTGTAGGTGCTTCGGTGCCCACCGTACCACCGTGCTGCTACACTCGCGGCCTCTGCCTCCTCTTCAGCGAGCTAGGACTCGCCCCAGGTAGGTGCTCCTTCTACCCCCTCTCTTCTCTGTGACCAGCCTTCGTGCTGATGAACTCTCCTGATATGGATTTGGGATCCCTATGGATTTAGGTGTAGGTTTTGATAAATCTCTTTGTGGACTTGTAGTGATGATTTCGTGTTGATTCAGGTTATGAGCGTATGCACCGATTGTTTGATCTAGTTGGTCTACTGGCTGTGTAGTTAGGTGTGGATGGATAAGTCTTGTTCTACCATTCGAATAGTCATAGGCAGATGATTAAATGACTAAATAGGTTTCTGGTATCATTCTTTAGTTCTGGTATGATCAAGGAAAAGATCAGGTGATTTTGTTCCTAATAATTAGCATGTACACATGAGAATGTGCTTTAAAATATAGGAGATGCTTTTCTGGGTTGATCAACCTAGCAAAATAATTCCCAGAGCTCATGTACAAAATCTGGTATTGCTATGGTTGTGTGTTGTTGATATTTTGCTAGTGGAGGTTCCTTTATTTGGAAGTAAGTGCCCAGGTTGTACTGTTTTGGGGTTAGTGATAATGTGGTTACTTCTGCTGTTACCTGAATATGCTAGAATTGATCTTTGCTGAATCCTAATTTTAATAACAGATTCACATAAAGGTTATGATGTGAGAACAATTACTGTACTTGATCTGTTGACTAGCATGGACCCTGGCTATGGCAATGTCCATTTAGTAGTGCATAGTTGTGTTGCTTATCTATTCATGTTGGGATATAATTTCCTTGGGATTAAAACTTCCCTGATTGGAATCTAGTTGTTGGTGGTTGCTAAGCAGTGCCTTGGGCTTGGTCACTCCAGGCCTGGTAGCTCTTTTGGCTTGGTTGTTATAGAGATCAAATTATCTGCTTAGACTTGATAAATTATTAAATGTCTTCTAGTCTCTGGACTAGATAAGTTGTACAGACTGATGCTTATGAACCAGAGTTGAAATAGTGATTCTTCTTTGTGGTTAGTTAATTTTTGATGTAACTAACCAGCAATTTATGACTTGTATAGATGATTCCTGAAATTATTAGGAATATGATTTGAATTCATTACTAAATGAGATTCTGAACACATATATACTTGATTCTTAGGGTTAATGCCTAAGAAAATGATAGGAATTAGTTCCTTTCAATTTTTGGTTGGCTTCTCTGACAAACGGTGTGGATTATTGATTCAGGTGCATATATGATGATCCACTAGTTTCTATATTGGTGGCTTATATAATGATGGTGGTGATTCGGTTTACTGTCTTTGTTGATAGTAAAGTAAAGTATACAATTGATTCCTAGAGTATTCTACTAGGAAAATGATAGGTTTGTTTAGCTAAGATAACTCAATGATCATTTTGGGTGATGATACATTCTAATAGCTATTGTGTATTAGACGGTCACTATGGGGCCTCCATTTTGGAGTGTGCACAGTGACAGATCCTGTTTGCATGATCTGCTGTGAGATTAATTGACTAAAACTTGATAAGATCATATACCTAGCCTATGATGCAAAGGCTGAGGCCAAACTCTCAATAAGAACAGATACTAAAGTGTGGCTACCAGATTCTCTAGGATGAACTTGCATAGCATCACTATGTAAACTGAGAGAAATCTCTCCTTCTAATCCTCCTAGACAATCTCTAGTTGCAGGTTAGCTGGATTTGGATGAATTTGTAATAAGGCCATTATTATATTTGAACCTGATGGTGCAAATTATGAAAACATATGCTATATGATCTGGTGGTACTTTCATTTAGCTTGCTGCCTTGTGTAGATGATAATTTCTGGATTTGGTTGGATCATACCAATGTATTTGATCTGATGTTGATGATCTGATTTAATTACTGCTTCATGTTCCTGTCCTACTCCACCTAGCTGCTATACTTCACTTGTTCTTGATCTACTCCTGATGCAACTGTGGCCTTGCCTTCTTCTCCAGAGACTAATTCTTGGATGGCTCCAAGGAGTAACCAGAGTTGGTTGATGGTGCTGGTCTAGATGGGTGATCTTATGGTTGTTTATGTGTGGGCTTGGGAGCTCTAGTGCTAAGAATGTTGGAGGTATGCCCTAGAGGCAATAATAAAAGTGTTTATTATTATATCTTTGTGATTATGGTAAATGTTTACATTTATGATATAACAGTATTAACTAGAAACATTAATACTTGTGTGATTTGTAAACTAAATTAGAGTCCCTAGTAAAGCCTCTTTGTAATACTAGCTTGTTGGTTAATAGATGATCGTGGTTTCTCGATCATGAACATTGAGATGTTATTAACAACGAGATCATATCATTAGGAGAATGGTGTTATGGACATACTCCTATAGATAAGCGTAGCATAAAGATCAAGTCATTTCAATAGTTCATTTGCTATAAGCTTTCTGATACATAGTAACCTGATTCCTTCGACCATGAGATCATGCTAATCACCATCACCGGAAGGATGCTTTGATGACATCAAACACCACACCATTACTGGGTGGCTATAAAGGTGGCATTGAGTGTTCGTAAAGTATGTGTTGAGGCACATGGATCAAGAGTGGGATCTGTCCATCCATATGACGGATAGATATACTCTGGGCCCTCTCGGTGGAATGTCATCCAATTAGCTTGCAAGCATGTGACTGGCTCACAAGGGATCACATATCACGGGAACAAGAAAAGAGTACTTATTGGTAATGAGGTTGAACTAGGTATGCAGAGATACCGACGATCAAAACCTCGGATAAGTAAACTATCGTGAGACAAAAGGAAATTGGTATCGTATGTAAGTGGTTCATTTGCTCGCAAAGTAATCGTAGAAATATGTGGGAGCCATATGAATTTCCAGATTCCTCTATTGGTTATTGATCGGAGAAGTGTCTCGGTCATGTCCGCATAATTCACGAACTGTAGGGAGACACACTTAAGGATTCAATGTTATTTAGTAGATATAGAATGTAACTAGGGATACCGAATGTTGCTTGGAGTCTCGTATGGGATCCGGGATATCACAAGGAGATCCGGAATGGTCTGGAGAAAAAGATTCATATTAGGAAAGTCCGATTCCGGAGTTCGGGAAAGATTCCGATGTTTTCATCGGAGAGGTTCTAGAAGGTTCTAGAAGGTTCACCGGACCGAAGGGGAATGGACCATGAATGTGTCATGGGTAAGTGGAATGATTGGATCATATTTCCAGTTCCTATTTGTGAATTTAATAAATTCATTTGAATTTCATATTTGAAATTCAAATACATGTTTGAACAAATTTTCTCCGAAACAAAGAATTCTACAAAGGTCATGTCGAAATCTATCGCACTTGCTCCGAAGTTTCCTTCAGTACAAGAGAGATCCCGATCCCTCTATAGCTCTTTTAGTTTTGCGCGAAAATTTCCCGGATTTTCTTATGCATGAATGCAATGCACACACATGTGTCCTCTCTATTTCTAGGTGCTAATCCTGGGATGTTACAATTTAGTCCTTGACTTGTAGTACCATCTATGCTTTGATTAGTAATGCTTTGTTGCTCTGCATGATTATGGCCATTATGCTCTCTTAGTTGGTTGCTCCCAGTCTTTTGTTAGCCTCCACTTGTATGAGTAAGCTCTACTCATGCTTCCAACTCCCAAGAAACCAAGTTATTCCAAAGTGTCCACTATAAATTCCTATGCATTGTGTGTTACACCATTCCAAGTATACTCTTGTTTTCAGCTATCTTCCAATTAAAAACTATTTTTTTATGTGAAAACTTAGTGATTAAAGCCCTCATGAACTTGATGGCACACTTTATACTCTTTGCCCCTAATAAACTTGAACCATTGTGTCATATATGTTGTATATATGCTTGCACTTATACGTTGGAATTAGCAGAACCATGCTGTCATAGGGAACGTTTTCAACATTGCACTTGTACTTTGTACTCAGTTGATATCATGCTCTTTTGTCTATGGATGTCACTGATGTGAAATAAAGAGGAAGCTTGTATGTCCATGGAGTAAGTATTCTGTGTTAGAGAAACGCCTGAGCCGCTAGCCTAAGCCATGCCTAATCATGGTGGAAACTCGCAGCATCACCATAGTGAGCTATCTATGAAGCATCCTCAATAAAAATCTATGCATATAGTAAATAAAAAGATCGCTGAGATGCTCATCGTCTACTTGCCTTGTCATTTTGGTTATGGGATAGCTCCTGTACCATGTGCAAGGGGTACCCCATTGGCAGTTCTCTATGATACGCATGTACTTATAATGACAAGAACTTACAGGTGACTGAAGTTGAGTAGCATGAGGTGTGGCCCTCTTATTCAAGGGACTTGAGATTGCCAACTAATACTTCGTCAAGCATATACTCCATAGTTTGTTCACTTTAACCTTAATCACTTCAAGATGCTTATGATAGGGGCAATGAGGGCTGAAAGCTAACAAGTACCATAATTTTTGGAAGCTCTTTTTGAAACTTGAAATCCCTGCTTCCTTTACAAAAAGTCTTTTCTTCCACCATTACTTGAGTCTCCACCTTCTACCTTTAGGCACCATTAAGAGAGCATAGTTATCATTCTGTGTGCACTGTTCCAAAGCTTATTGATTGTTGTGATAGTACTTGTTCTTGTGCTATTTATTTCTAGTCACCCTTGTGAACTTTGAAGGTGTCCTATGCATATATATTGCTACTCTATGAGGGACAAGCTGATTGCCACTATGCTATGTTTTCTGTATGTGAAACAAACAAACGTTTTTCAATGCATGTTATTCATGATCTTTGTTTTTAGACTTTCATGTTGCATGCATAGTTACTATGTCCTATTGTTAGAACTCCATCTTTCATGCACATGTTTAGAGTTCTTTGATCTCATCTTTCAATGCTTGCAAATGGTTGGATCTTTATTGTGAGGTGCATGTCACCTCAAAAATTATTCTTTTATCACTTACCTACTCGAGTACGAGCAGGAGTTAAGCTTGGGGATGCTTGATACGTCGGAAACGTATCTACAATTTTTTATGTTCCATGCTTGTTAGTATCTACTTTGCTTTGCTTTGCTTTGTCTACACTTTGAGGTGATTTTTACATGTTTTCTGGTACTAACCTATTAAGAAGTCGCCACAGTGCCAGTTGCCTGTTTTCTGCTGTTTTTGGTTTCACAAAAGCTATTAAGGAAATATTCTTGGACTTGGACGGGACAAACGTCAAAGTCAATAACTTTCCGTGGGAACAAGAAGTCAGAGGGGAGACGGAGAGGCGTGCCAGGGCAGCCAGACCCCCCTAGGCGCGGCCAAGGGTGGGCCCGCGCCTGGGAGGGGTGTGGCCCCTCTGGCCGCCTCCTGGGCCTCGCCCTTCGCCTATAAGAAGCCCCCGATGCAGAAACCCTAAGCATCCGATCAAATCTCCACGAAACCGTCTATAGACGCCGCCACCATCGTCCCTAGATCGGGGGGATCTGAAGTTCTTCCTGGCACCCTGCCGGCGGGGAAATCATCCCGAAGGCCTTCTCTCCGGTATGATGCATGAGTAGTTCCACCTTGGACTATGGGTCCATGTATTAGCTAGATGGTTGTATCTCCTCATTTGTGCTTTCATGTATAGATCTTGTGAGCTTCGTTCATGATCAAGATCTAATCTATTTGTAATCATGCATGTTGTATTTGCGGGGATCCGATGGATATTGAGATTATTATGTTGGTTTGATTAATGGTTTTGTCTTTATGATTCTATCATGTCTATGTTGTTTGTGATCTTGCATGCTCTCCGTTGTTAGTAGCTATCTTGGCCGAGTAGTTGCTAGTGACTCCAAGAGGGGTTATTTATGCTCCTTAGTGGGTTCATGCCTCTAGTTTCCAAGGGAAGTGACAGAAATCTCTTCGGTTGTAGATGTGTTGTTCTCACAAGGGAGAAAACAACGGTCTCTTGTTCATGGAACATGTGGACTGTTTACCTTACACACTTTTCTTAAAGCAGTTGTCTGTTGCTTGCAACTTAATACTGGAGGGGGTTTAGATGATAACCTGAAGGTGGATTTCTAGTCATAGATGCAGTTGGATGGTGGTCTATGTATCTTGTTGTATTGCCCAATCGAATCTCATAGGATCTTTCTGACTAGTAATTGCATTGTTGTGCCTTGCTCAGTTCCTATCAATTGCCCTGCTGTAATTTGTTTACCCTTCATGCCATGTTGTTTATCTAAGGAGAGCACCTCTAGTGAACTATGGACCCCGGTCCAATCTTTACCATTGATACATCTTCCACTGTTACTTGTTTACTTGCTGCAAACCATTACCTTCCACACCATACGTTTAATCCTTTGTTACAGCAAACCGGTGAGCTTGACAACCTCACTGATTCGTTGGGACAAAGTCTTGAGTTTGTGTTGTGCAGGTCTCCACATTGTTTGCAACACTTGTGTGACGTTTCCTTCCTCCTTCTGGTTCGATTACCTCGGTCTCAACTGAGGCAAAACTTGCTGCTGTGCTCACCTTGCTCTCGGGGTTTCTAATGAAGTCCTCTCTGTCAGGCAACAATCACGCATAGAGAGAGAGAGATGAACACATAGCTATCGGTAGAGCCCCTAGCCTCGAGGGAGAAATACTCCCTCCTCATCATGGGAGTCAGCAATGGCGATGGAGATGGTGGTAGAGTCGATGGAGATGGCTCCATGGGAAATTCCCCATCCCGGCAGGGTGTCGGAACCGAGACTTCTATCCCCCGAATCTCCTCTTCGGTGGCGGCGGCGCTGTAGAACTTTTTGTGGAATTCTGATCTGGTTAGGGTTTTCGTCTCGAGGAGACGTATATATAGGCGAAAGGGCAAGGTCGGTGGATGCCCAAGGGGCCCACACCATAGGGCGATGCCGCCTAGGGTGGACCCGCGCCAGCCCTAGGTGTGTCCGCCTCGTGGATCCACTTCATCTCTCCTTCGGGCTCCGTGTTGCGTCTGGAAAATAGGAACTTCGGCTTTTGTTTCGTCCAATTCCTAGAATATTTTCTTACTAGCTTTTCTGAAACAAAAACAGAAGAAAACAGGCAACTGGCACTGTGGCATCTTGTCAATAGGTTAGTTCCAGAAAATGTAAAAATGCCTCAAAGTGTAGACAAAACATAAGATAGTTGATACGAAACAAGCATGAAGCATAAAAAATTATAGATACATTTATGACGTATCAGTATCCTCCTCTCCAAGTTCGACTCCATCCAGTCCAAACTGAGTTCTTATTTTTCCTCGTCTAGGGTTAGGGATAGGAATTTGGGAATTTCCCGATTAAAGCTTAAGAGTGGCCAATCACACATAGATTGTGCGATGTCATAAAGTAGCATTTATTTTGAACGGGTCATCAAGTAGCATACAACACACATACGACATGAAGATAAATAAAGTTTCACATGCAAACACACATACATGGAGACGAAACTAATGCGTTTGGTTGCCATGCCATGTCCACCACTCCTCGATGAGGATCTTTGAAGATCCTTGTGCCCATTGGAATCTCGAACGGCATAGTAGGACTCAAGAAAGTATGCCACTCGGTCTTCCCTCCTTCGCACACGCACAAGTTTTCCCATCAACCCATCGAAGCTATAGTATAAATCTTGTCCACGCTTTTGCAAAGCGCTTAACATACTTGATGGCTTGACTTTTAGCATTGCCAAGTGATTATGAACAAGATCCGCTGGAATACCTATGCCACCATACGCAATGAGGCGGACACCTTTTGTATTGTGCTAGTCTAAATTATGAGGTGCAATTCCTCTTTTGCTCAAAGAACTGATAATGCTCCTTAACGCACTCGATAATGTGTTCAAACACCTTGATTCCCATGCTAAACCGGCAATAAAAGTAGCGCCTGAGAAACACTGGATTCTCCACAAAGTAGCTCCCCATCAATTTATTGTGCCCTTTGGTTCTCTCCCTCCACATGTTCTCACGGCCGAGGACGAAACCACCATAGACCGCTCGTTGGCCCACAAAGCTAAAATGATAGTAATATCCTCATCTTCGGATATGTGTCTGTTAGACCCCTCCTTTATAAAGGAAAAGGATCCCTGTGTTTGCAATGCTAGTCCCTGGATCAATGCTAGCATCCACAGTTTAAGATGAAGTACACAGATACAAAGGTCGTTTATTACATTCATTCCAGAGATAAAACTTAGTCTTTTACAACTCAGGGCCATTGGCCTAATACAAGAGTTTAAGGAACAAGTAAATAAACATAAGTCTTCATCTTCATGTGCCACAGGCAAGCATGTTGAGTGTAGACTCATGACTCCTTCTCATCATCGGAGTAACCTGCAACATCACAAGTTACAGCCACAGAGGGTCAATACTTTGGAATAGTATTGGCAAGTGATACCTTAGTTTATTTTAAGTGGACTATATTACTATATGCATTTTGGCTATGTGTAGCTTGGCTTGCTTTGCTTGAAAATAAGTTTCACCTATTAGTTGAAATCACTAAGTTTTTCTTTGTCAAAAACTTCCCAAGAAACCACCAATAGACATTGGGGTCCTTCACCCTTGTTCTCCCACAAATTTTACTTAGAAGTTGGAGTGATGAGATTCTTGTAGCTTCCATGTCTTGATGCTCAAGTTGTCCATTGCCTTGGACTAGGCTAAGTACTTAGGTTTTCCATCTGCAGAGGTTGTGCACTTTCCCCACCAGACTTGGTTTCCCAAGACAGGACCTTTCAGAAGCCTTTCCTTAGTCAAATGGACGCGTTCCAACCTATCATCCCAACTACCACCAACTGTCCAAATGACTAAGTTCTAGCAACCTATATGATCAAGGCAGAGCCCATATTGCCAAGTGGTTGCACTGTAAGCTTTCTCAACACTTGGCCTCCAAATCCCTTTGTGCCTGGGTGTCATACCACAAGTGAGATACACAACCCAAGTCCATGGCCTTGTGTAACCACTCAACATAACCCAATCCTTCCATTCCACCCAGGAGGTTCATTTGACTTAGTTGTTTTATTAGGAAAGCATAAGTCTCATGACTTAGTAATATTTTTCATCATAGTAAGTATAGATTTTCTCCAACCCTTGTTTACTAAATATCTAGGCTAAGCATGGTGTGATAACTTAACTTAGGAAAATTTCCCTAGCAATTCTATCATTCTACACTACTTAGGATTTCCCAACTTAGCTTTAGGCAAAAGTAGTATGCAAACTTAGCAAAATATCTAATGCTAGTACAAAACATAGGACAGAAATATTCATGAAAATATCACTTGCCTTGGTAGTGGGGAGAGTAGCACTCTTCACAATCACAATCACTAGCAAGATCTACACAAAAATTATAACATACAATTACACACAATTATATTCAATAAAAAATAATATGAATGCATGCATGCAAGAGTTTACCAAGTGGTGATTTTGAAAATTCTACTAAGCATGCACATGTTTACAGAAACTTAACAAGTCACAAGTTTGCCAACTAAACTTATTTGGCACCAATACAATTTACCAAAATAAATCTATACTTAAAATAGTCTTAAACATGTTTCTACAAATAAAGTCATTTTAGCTGTTACTATTTGTTAAACAAATTGGATATTCAGAAAGGTCTTGTTTCACTGAATCCAACGGTATAAAGTTTGCAAAATTCTAACGTGGCATTCAAAAGTTATAGCAGTTTAAAGTTTGGATCTAAATCTGATTCAAATTTCTGTTTTTGAATTAACCCTAGCCACGTGTCGCAGCCTCACTGGCGCGTACCGCTTCACACGGATCGGCAGTCGCAGGCCGTAGGATCTAACTTAGATCTGGCGGCTCAGACGCGCGCGTACCTCTTCGATCAAGATCTATCCTAGCCCTACGATGCAGATCCAACGGACCAAACCATCAAGCCACAATCTGGCGGCGCTAGCGGCGTTAACTGGCGGCGGCGCATCTGACTACGGCGGCGCCAGCGTTCTACATCGCTCCAGGAAGCAGGAAGGTGCTTACCAGATCCGCCAAGGCGTGCTGAAGCTTGACGTGGTACTGGTTTGCGGAGGGGTGTGCTGTCAAGGCGAGGATTGCTCGTCGGAGTTACAGACGGCGTCGGGTGATTGTTGTCGGAGTAGTTGCCGAGGTTCCGCGTCGCCCTAACACAAGCCAGGGGGTTTAGAAGATGCGCAAGACCGTGGCGAACAATCTAGTGTGAGTCGGAAGTGAAGGGGCGCATGGGACTTACGGATTTTGGTCGCCGGAGTTGAGGTGGTCGTCAGATGCTTGCGGCGTCGAGTGGAAACGGCGACCTGGGGCAGTACAGGATGAACGGGTGGAGTCAGGAGGTGCGCAAGAAGATTGTGAAGCGGCTCAAACGAATTAGAGAGGAAGGGGCGCACGGGTCTCACCGGAATCGTTCGTCGGAGCAAGCTCTGTCTGCGGCGGTGTTGGGTGAGTCGTGGGCAGCCTGGTGGCGTGAAGGTAGAATCGACTGGGGGAAAATGATCGTGGGGAGGTGGGGATCTTATAGCCGGTGCCTCGACAGGAAACGCCCGTGGATTAACGCCCATTTATGCCGCGCCATTACCGGCAGTGACTGCAGCTGCGACGTGGTCGCAGGCGCAGTTTGGGGAAGACGATGCCAGCGTGGGCAGGGCCCGCTCGTCAGCGATGTGCGCGAAGTGAGTGTGGGGTCCGTCTGTCAGCGACAGGCTGCGTGCGCTCGCGCGTGAGAGAAGAAAAGAAAATTCCCGGGTGGGCTTGTTGGGCTCGATTCGACGCTGGGCCTAAAACCTGGCGCGTGGCCCTTTTCCTTTGTTTATTTCTTTTTCCATTTCTATTTTGATTTTCTGGGTAGATTAAGATATGAATTCAAATCCTTTTTGAATTCAAACAATTCTGGGGATTTTTGCAGGGTACTGTGGTTTGAAAAACCAGTCATTTAACCATGTGGTTACCCTGAAAGGGCTTGGTCAAGCTTGGACTTAAAACAATCAGAGACATTGCCTCTGGTTTACAAATGTTTTAAAAATAGGGTTTTGAATTTATTTCCAAATTGAAAACTTTGGTCAAACTTTTATACCTAACCTTCCAACAATGGAGGCAAGCAAAAAAGTTCCTAAACATTCAAGTTTCCAATGGTGTTGGTCTTTTGAATTCAATCAGTCCACATAAAATCATAACATCAAAAGTTTCTGTTTTTCTGAAATGTTTTGAGAAAACCCTAAATGATGATGGATGCAAGGATGATATGATTGATTTTTTTGGAATATGAATTTAGGGATGTTACAAATCTAACCCCCTTAAGGTGAATCTCGCCCTCGAGATTCGGATTGGCTAGCAAATAGGTGAGGGTGGTCTTTCCGAAGATCATCTTCTCTTTCCCATGTTGCTTCCTCTTCGGAGTGATGGTTCCATTGCACCTTGCAAAACTTGATAGTTTTTGTCCTTGTGACTCTTTCTGCGGTCTCAAGAATCCTAACAGGCTTTTCTTCATAGGTGAGGTCACTTTCTAGTTGAACTTCTTCCAATGGTATAGTATCCTTCAGAGAAGATTCTTCCATTTCTGGGTGACATTTCTTAAGCTGACTCACATGAAACACATTATGGATAGCTGACAGAGACTCTGGCAATTCAACTTCATATGCAACTTCTCCTTTGCGACTTAGAATCTTGAATGGCCCAACATATCTTGGTGCCAACTTTCCTTTGACTCCAAATCTTTTCACTCCACGAAGTGGTGATACCCTAAGATAAGCTCTATCTCCAACATCGTAGGTGACTTCTCTACGCTTAGAATCTGCGTAGCTTTTCTGTCGGGACTGTGCTATCTTCAACCTGTCCTTAACCAATTTGACTTTCTCTTCGGCGTCCTTGATAAGATCAGGTCCAAACAAACTCCTTTCTCCCACTCCATTCCATAGCAATGGGGTGGTACACTTCCTTCCGTAGAGTAACTCAAATGGTGCCATTCCAATACTAGATTGATGACTATTA
The DNA here is from genome assembly GCA_916181665.1 of Avena sativa. Lineage (NCBI taxonomy): Eukaryota > Viridiplantae > Streptophyta > Magnoliopsida > Poales > Poaceae > Avena > Avena sativa. Next base: position 315,954,506 of record OV702280.1, on the reverse strand, counting down.
TTGTAAGAGAACTCTGCGTAAGGCAAACTTTCATCCCAACTTGCTCCATAATCTAAAGCACATGCTCTCAACATATCTTCAAGAATTTGGTTAGTCCTTCCTGTTTGTCCATCAGTTTGAGGATGAAAAGCAGTGCTGAATTCCAACCTTGTTCCCAAAGATTCATGAAGCTATCTCCAAAAATGAGAAGTAAACTGAGTTCCTCTATCAGACACTATACTCTTAGGCACACCGTGAAGGCATACAATTCTGCTCATGTAGATCTTGGCTAACTTGGCACTTGTATAAGTTGTCTTCACGGGTATAAAATGAGCCACTTTAGTTAGGCGATCCACTACTACCCATATGGAATCATACCCTGACCTAGTCCTTGGTAATCCGGTAATGAAATCCATACCAATATTTCCCACTTCCATTCAGGAATAGGTAGTGGTTGAAGTAACCCAGCTGGTTTCTGATGCTCCGCTTTTACTCTGCTACACACATCACACAAAGCAATATGCTCCGCGATGTCCCTTTTGAGATTATTCCACCAAAATCTTTCTTTCATGTCCATGTACATCTTGGTGTTTCCCGGGTGAATAGAATACGGAGAGTTGTGGGCTTCCTGTAAAATCAGTTTCCGCAACTCCGGGTCTTGTGGAACACAAATACGTTTTCCGTGCCATAAAGTACCTTGTTCGTCTATATGGAAACTCTTAGCTTTCCCTAGACTTATATTTTCCTTAATCTTTTGAATTTCCTTATCAGTCTTCTGAGCTTCTCGGATCTTGTCCAACAAAGTGGGTTGAACATCTAAGGATATGAGATGTCCTTCAGGCACAATCTCCAATCTGAGTTCTTTGAATTGCTTACACAAATCATCTGGCAATTCTCCTTTGGTAAGTCCATTTACAAACGTCTTACGACTTAGAGCATCCGCTACTACATTTGCTTTACCGGGGTGGTATTGCAAACTTAAGTCGTAATCCTTGATAAGCTCTAGCCATCTCCTTTGTCTCATATTGATTTCCTTCTGGGTGAAGATATACTTCAAACTCTTATGATCGGTGAATACTTCACAACGTTTTCCCAAAAGGTAATGTCTCCATGTTTTGAGTGCATGGACGACAGAGGCTAACTCCAAATCATGAGTAGGATAGTTTACTTCATGAGTTTTGAGTTGTCTCGAAGCATAGTCTACGACTTTACCGTCTTGCATAAGTACGGCACCCAAACCTTGATGAGACGCATCACAATATACTTGGAAATCTTTTTCTAAATCTGGCAGACATAGAACTGGTGCTGTTACAAGTCTCTTCTTCAACTCTTGGAAGCTGACTTCGCATCCTTCGGACCAAGCAAATTTCTTGTCCTTCTTTAACAATTCTGTCATTGGCTTAGCAACTTTTGAGAAATTCTCAATGAATCTTCTGTAATAACCTGCTAAGCCAAGGAAACTACGAACTTCTTTTACATTCTTGGGAGATTCCCATTCTGTCACAGCTGAAACTTTAGCAGGATCAACTGCCACACCATCCTTTGTCATAACATGACCAAGAAAACCAACTTCCTCTAACCAGAACTCACACTTGCTGAATTTGGCATAAAGTTTATGTTCCCTCAGTTTCTCAAGTATCAAGCGTAAGTGTCTTTCATGTTCTTCCTTGCTCTTGGAGTAGACCAAGATGTCATCGATGAAAACGACAACAAATTTGTCAAGGAATTCCATGAACACCTTGTTCATCATATTCATGAAGTATGTTGGAGCGTTGGTTAAACCAAAAGGCATCACTGTGTATTCATACAATCCATACCTTGTGGTGAAAGCTGTCTTAGGTATGTCTTGCTCTCTTATTTTGAGTTGAAAATAGCCTGACCGAAGATCAATCTTCGAGAACACACATGCTCCTTCTAACTGATCAAACAAGTCGTTGATTCTTGGCAAAGGATATTTGTTCTTGATGGTTACCTCATTGAGAGAACGGTAGTCAATGCACAATCTTTGTGTTCTATCCTTCTTTTCTACGAACAATACTAGGGCTCCCCAAGATGAAGAACTTGGTTGAATAAACCCTTTCTGCAACTGTTCTCCTAGTTGCTTCTTGAGTTCTTTCAGTTCATCAACTGACATTTTGTACGGTCTTTTTGCTATTGGTCCAGAACCTGGTACCAAATCTATCAGAAACTCCACATCTCTATCTGGTGGCATTCCTGGCAACTCTTCTGGAAACACATCCGGATACTCAAATACAATTGGCACACTGTCCATGCTAACCCCCCTAAGAGAATTTAGCTTACTTCCTTTGGATTCAAAATTGGATCTGAATTTTATTCTTTTTCCTTCTGGGGTTGTGAGTGTAACTGTACGATTGGCACAATCTAGTACCCCCTCATGCTTAGCCATCCAATCCATTCCTAAAATCACATCCAATCCTTGGGAATTTAGGATTATTAGGTTCACTGGAAACTTATGTTTTCCAAACTCTATGACTAAGTCATGACATCCTGAGTTAACTATCATTTCTCCACCCGGAGAACTTACTCTTATAGGACACCCAATGGTTTCTACCGGCAGTTCATTTCTTTCAACAAATGCCTTTGATATGAATGAATGAGATGCACCGGTATCAAAGAGTACAAATGCTGAAATTGAATTGAGTTTGAACTTACCAGCAACGGCATCAGGCTCCTCATAGACCTCTTCCACATTGATGTGGTTAACCTGTCCTTTTTGGAAAGGATTGGGTTTGTTAGGTCCTTCAGCTTTCTTCTCAGGGCACTCATTAGCATAATGCCCCAGCTTCTTGCACTTGAAGCACTCAACCTGACTGATGTCCTTTTTAGGAGGCTGGCTTCCACTTCCACTACCATTTCCACTATAGTGGCTCTTATGTCCACCCTTGTGGTTATTGTACTTGTCATTGTCATGACTGCGGTGATGTTTGTTGTCATGACGGTTGTGGTTGTGGTGCTTGCTGAATTTCCCATGCTTATGGGATCCTGAGCTGCCACTGTCATCATAGTGAGATCGTTTGTGAGACGATCCCGAGCTGTGCTTGTCGGAGTGTTTCCTCTTCCTACTCTCGACTTGCTTCATTTTACTCTCCAAAATAGCAGCCTTGTCACACAAAGACTGATAAGTTGGAACATATGCCACAGACAGTTGCAGATTCAGCTCATCATTCAAGCCTTCCAGAAACTTTTCCTTTCTTTTGGCATCCGTGTCAACCTCATCCGATGCATAGCGCGCCAGATTGTTGAACTCTTCTATGTATTCAGCCACGCTGCGGTGGCACTGCTTCAAGTTGTGAAACTCCTTCTTTTTCAGGCTCATCATTCCTAATGAGATATGAGCAGTGCGAAAGCCATCTTCAAAGATAGCCCAAGTCACCTCATCAATAGGAGTGGTGATTTGGAAGTTGTCCCACCATGTGGCGGCTGGTCCTTCCAACAGATGTGCTGCGAACCTGACTTTTTCAGCATCCGTGCAGCCCACGGTCACTAAGTCCTTGTTCACGGAACGTAGCCAGTCATTGGCCACCATGGGATCAGTTGTTCCCGAAAACTTTGCTGGCCTCAATCGCAGAAATCTGGTGAGCATATCAAAACCCGGAGTGTTGTTGTTGTTGTTGTTGTTGTTGTTGTTGTTGTTGTTGTTGTTGTTGTTGTTGTTGTTGTTATAGGGGTTGTTGTTGTTGTTATTCTGGTTTTGGATGAATGTTGTCATCATCTGCATAAGCTGTGTTTGCGCATTCATCATTTGTTGCATTTCCGGGGTGATGTTGTTGGGGTTGGGGTTTGCGCGACGGGGAGGCATCTGTGGTTTGTTCAAATAGATAAGAATGAGATACCCATAGATGTTTTATGCACAATACATCACAAGCAAATCACATAACATGCAACATAAGAATAAAAGTTCAACAACCAGATGGTAAGTTCATGAAATAAAACACACAAGTGGCAAGCCATCCACATGTCGGATGGTCCAATAACGAGTTCATAAATAACGAGTACGAATATAAAAGATAAACGAGTAGTCAAGTCTACTCATCAGCATCGATCTCCTCCTCGACGAAGGTAAGACCTGCGTTCTCCATCGCGGTCTTGTTCTCCTCAATCGTAGTGGTCAAGGAATCGACCTTGGCCTTGAGAGCCCTCTTCTGGGAGCGAAGCCTCTCAATAACCATCTGCTGCTGCTCAAGCTCGAAATCCTTGGACTTCAGTTCCTCGGTCATGTCCCGGATCTTCTTGTTCCTATCCTGGACGCGTTTCTCCTGACTCTTGAACTTGCGGTCCTGGGCCTCGAACTTTGTCTCCATTTCCTTGATCATCTCATCCTGCTGCGCAAAAAGCTTGTCCTTCTCGCGAAGCTGCACCTAAAGCTCGTCATTGCCGAGCATGATGTTCGTCCTGTCCGTGTCTACGCGCCTGAGAAGAGTCTCTAAGTCCTGGAGGTAGAGACGTATCGGCTCTGCCGCTTCCCTCGAGTCGTCCTCAAAGTCGATGGACTCTCCATCAACATCACGTCTTCCGAAAACGTGGAAGTGAGTGCCCCTAACCTGTCGGGAGTGACGGCCTAACAGACGTCCTATCAGGTCCTGCATAACTACCTCCATGCCTCTCTCCCTGTAGTCGTGCATCAGCTTGAAGACGATGGCCTCCATAGTGGGCTCTGTCTGGCGTCCAGGCTGGTTCACCTTGAAGCCCCAGAGGTCCTTCCTCTCTAACTTGGTGAGTGGGTACACCGTGATGGTGGGAAGAGGGAGATCGAGCAAAGTGGTAAGCTCAATGATACGGGGACCAAAACGGGCAACCTGGAGCTCCTCAACGGTGCTGATGGTAATAGGCATCTATTTATAAGATTGAAAAAGTTAGAACAACACAATTTAAGGTAAATCAAGACAAACATTCATACTTATCCATGGAACACAAGCATCACACAAGTCATGCATACATAAGTCCATTACATCAATCAAGATTCAAACTTATTTAAGGTATCATTTTTGGAAAATAAGGTGATAGATGGTGGTCCAACTAACGAAGTGTGCTCACAATCCTATCTCACTGGATCTGGTGGCTATCACAATGTTCCTAGAGGCAATCCACCTATCTTGTTCACATGATTCCATCACTAAGTCTATTATATCTCCCCTTAACTCTTGGTTGGTGGCTTCCAACTCTTGGGTAAGTTCCTTCTCTTTCTCTAAGTCTCCTTGGAGGTTGAGCATTCTGCACTTGACTCTAGCACTTAGTTCTTTGATAGTCTTCCAAGCTGCATCTCTGGCTGACTCAAAGAATGTAGTGTGCATTACAGTGTTGGTGTACATGCAGAATCCCCTTTCTTTGTGGTTGTCTTCCTTGTTTTTGTACAAGTGAAGTTGCACCCACCAATACTCCACTCCTTCATCCATCACTGGAAAGCCTTTGTATAAAGATGCTCCATGTGCTTCCATTGCCACCATGAGGTCCTTGAGAATCTTGGGAAACTCAGTTTCACACTCCAAGGTCATGGTCATAAGTGGTCCTTTCTTCACGGCTTCGTTGATGGAGTTCATCTACAAACGGAGTTGAGGATGAAAAGATTAGAAACGTTTTACGAGAAGAATAGACAAGTGTAGAAGTAGTTGAAAAATTTTCCTTAGTGGTTTTCCAATCCTAGGGTCATAATCCTACAGGCAACACAGTGCTCTGATACCATCTGTTAGACCCCTCCTTTATAAAGGAAAAGGATCCCTGTGTTTGCAATGCTAGTCCCTGGATCAATGCTAGCATCCACAGTTTAAGATGAAGTACACAGATACAAAGGTCGTTTATTACATTCATTCCAGAGATAAAACTTAGTCTTTTACAACTCAGGGCCATTGGCCTAATACAAGAGTTTAAGGAACAAGTAAATAAACATAAGTCTTCATCTTCATGTGCCACAGGCAAGCATGTTGAGTGTAGACTCATGACTCCTACTCATCATCGTAGTAACCTGCAACATCACAAGTTACAGCCACAGAGGGTCAATACTTTGGAATAGTATTGGCAAGTGATACCTTAGTTTATTTTAAGTGGACTATATTACTATATGCATTTTGGCTATGTGTAGCTTGGCTTGCTTTGCTTGAAAATAAGTTTCACCTATTAGTTGAAATCACTAAGTTTTTCTTTGTCAAAAACTTCCCAAGAAACCACCAATAGACATTGGGGTCCTTCACCCTTGTTCTCCCACAAATTTTACTTAGAAGTTGGAGCGATGAGATTCTTGTAGCTTCCATGTCTTGATGCTCAAGTTGTCCATTGCCTTGGACTAGGCTAAGTACTTAGGTTTTCCATCTGCAGAGGTTGTGCACTTTCCCCACCAGACTTGGTTTCCCAAGACAGGACCTTTCAGAAGCCTTTCCTTAGTCAAATGGACGCGTTCCAACCTATCATCCCAACTACCACCAACTGTCCAAATGACTAAGTTCTAGCAACCTATATGATCAAGGCAGAGCCCATATTGCCAAGTGGTTGCACTGTAAGCTTTCTCAACACTTGGCCTCCAAATCCCTTTGTGCCTGGGTGGCATACCACAAGTGAGATACACAACCCAAGTCCATGGCCTTGTGTAACCACTCAACATAACCCAATCCTTCCATTCCACCCAGGAGGTTCATTTGACTTAGTTGTTTTATTAGGAAAGCATAAGTCTCATGACTTAGTAATATTTTTCATCATAGTAAGTATAGATTTTCTCCAACCCTTGTTTACTAAATAGCTAGGCTAAGCATGGTGTGATAACTTAACTTAGGAAAATTTCCCTAGCAATTCTATCATTCTACACTACTTAGGATTTCCCAACTTAGCTTTAGGCAAAAGTAGTATGCAAACTTAGCAAAATATCTAATGCTAGTACAAAACATAGGACAAAAATATTCATGAAAATATCACTTGCCTTGGTAGTGGGGAGAGTAGCACTCTTCACAATCATAATCACTAACAAGATCTACACAAAAATTATAACATACAATTACACACAATTATATTCAATCAAAAATAATATGAATGCATGCATGCAAGAGTTTACCAAGTGGTGATTTTGAAAATTCTACTAAGCATGCACATGTTTACAGAAACTTAACAAGTCACAAGTTTGCCAACTAAACTTATTTGGCACCAATACAATTTACCAAAATAAATCTATACTTAAAATAGTCTTAAACATGTTTCTACAAATAAAGTCATTTTAGCTGTTACTATTTGTTAAACAAATTGGATATTCAGAAAGGTCTTGTTTCACTGAATCCAACGGTATAAAGTTTGCAAAATTCTAACGTGGCATTCAAAAGTTATAGCAGTTTAAAGTTTGGATCTAAATCTGATTCAAATTTCTGTTTTTGAATTAACCCTAGCCACGTGTCGCAGCCTCACTGGCGCGTACCGCTTCGCGCGGATCGGCAGTCGCAGGCCGTAGGATCTAACTTAGATCTGGCGGCTCAGACGCGCGCGTACCTCTTCGATCAAGATCTATCCTAGCCCTACGATGCAGATCCAACGGACCAAACCATCAAGCCACAATCTGGCGGCGCTAGCGGCGTTAACTGGCGGCGGCGCGTCTGACTACGGCGGCGCTGGCGTTCTACATCGCTCCAGGAAGCAGGAAGGTGCTTAACAGATCCGCCAAGGCGTGCTGAAGCTTGACGTGGTACTGGTTTGTGGAGGGGTGTGCTGTCAAGGCGAGGATTGCTCGTCGGAGTTACGGACGGCGCCGGGTGATTGTTGTCGGAGTAGTTGCCGAGGTTCCGCGTCGCCCTAACACAAGCCAGGGGGTTTAGAAGATGCGCAAGACCGTGGCGAACAATCTAGTGTGAGTCAGAAGTGAAGGGGCGCACGGGACTTACGGATTTTGGTCGCCGGAGTTGAGGTGGTCGTCAGATGCTTGCGGCGTCGAGTGGAAACGGCGACCTGGGGCAGTACAGGATGAACGGGTGGAGTCAGGAGGTGCGCAAGAAGATTGTGAAGCGGCTCAAACGAATTAGAGAGGAAGGGGCGCACGGGTCTCACCGGAATCGTTCGTCGGAGCAAGCTCTGTCTGCGGCGGTGTTGGGTGAGTCGTGGGCAGCCTGGTGGCGTGAAGGTAGAATCGACTGGGGGAAAATGATCGTGGGGAGGTGGGGATCTTATAGCCGGTGCCTCGGCAGGAAACGCCCGCGGATTAACGCCCATTTATGCCGCGCCATTACCGGCAGTGACTGCAGCTGCGACGTGGTCGCGGGCGCAGTTTGGGGAAGACGATGCCAGCGTGGGCAGGGCCCGCTCGTCAGCGATGTGCGCGAAGTGAGTGTGGGGTCCGTCTGTCAGCGACATGCTGCGTGCGCTCGCGCGTGAGAGAAGAAAAGAAAATTCCTGGGTGGGCTTGTTGGGCTCGATTCGACGCTGGGCCTAAAACCTGGCGCGTGGCCCTTTTCCTTTGTTTATTTCTTTTTCCATTTCTATTTTGATTTTCTAGGTAGATTAAGATATGAATTCAAATCCTTTTTGAATTCAAACAATTCTGGGGATTTTTGTAGGGTACTGTGGTTTCAAAAACCAGTCATTTAACCATGTGGTTACCCTGAAAGGGCTTGGTCAAGCTTGGACTTAAAACAATCAGAGACATTGCCTCTGGTTTACAAATGTTTTAAAAATAGGGTTTTGAATTTATTTCCAAATTGAAAACTTTGGTCAAACTTTTATACCTAACCTTCCAACAATGGAGGCAAGCAAACAAGTTCCTAAACATTCAAGTTTCCAATGGTGTTGGTCTTTTGAATTCAATCAGTCCACATAAAATCATAACATCAAAAGTTTCTGTTTTTCTGAAATATTTTGAGAAAACCCTAAATGATGATGGATGCAAGGATGATATGATTGATTTTTTTGGAATATGAATTTAGGGATGTTACAGTGTCACTCTTCATCAGAGGATGAATCATCGTATGAAGAACTCATCTACTCCCTTCGTTTCAAAATATAAGATGTTTTAGGTTTGTAAATAAAATATATCTAGACTTATTTTAGTGTGTAGATTCACTCTAAACCTAAGTAAACCTATATACTAAACGAAGTTTAGATACATTTGCTTCACAAAGATAAAGCATCTTATATTTTTAAACGGAGGGAGTATAAGCCAATAAAAATTGTTGGCACACTACCCTACAACATGTCAATAAAACAATAAAAGAAGTTGTGATGTATACCTTTGACAAAATTTGTCAAACACCTTGAGTGCGGTGTGGTGCTCGTTGGCCGGCTGCGGTGCGGGGATGGCTACGGTCTAGGTGGCAATAGAGATGAAATCGTCCTATGGTAGATGTTGGCGTGTTATTGACGCCTCGTTGGGAGACCCCAAGAGCAAGGTGTGATGAGCACAGTAGAAAGTTTTCCCTCAGTAAGAAACCGAGGTTATCGAACCAGTAGGAGGAAGGAAACGACTCAAAGGTGTTTCTAGCAACTTAGAGACCTGCACAACACAAACTCAAGACTTTGCCCCAACGAATAGTGAGGTTGTCAATCTCACCGGTTGCTGTAACAAAGTATTAACTGTATGGTGTGGAAGGTAATAGTGGTTTGCAACAAGTAAACATGAACAGTGGAAGATGTATCAATGGTAAAGATTGGACCAGGGTCCATAGTTCACTAGTGGTGTTCTCCTTAAGAAACAAACATGGCATTCTAGGTAAACAAATTACAGCAGGGCAATTGACAGGACCGAGCAAGGCATAATAATGCAATACTAGACATTCATGATCCTATGAGATTCGATTGGGCAATACAACAAGATACATAGACCGCCATCCAACTGCATCTATGACTAGAAATCCACCTTCAGGTTATCATCCGAACCCCCTCTAGTATTAAGTTGCAAGCAACAGATAACTGCTTTAAGCAAAGTGTGTAAGGTAAACAATCCACTTGTTCCATGAACAGGAGACCATTGTTTTCTCCCTAGTGGCAACAACACATCTACAACCTTAGAGATTTCTGTCACATCCCTTAGATTAAATAGAGGCAGGAACCCACTATCTAGCATAAATACCCCCTCTTGGAGTCACTAGCATCTACTTGGCCAAGATAGCTACTAGAAATGGAGAGGATGCAAGATCACAAACAACATAGACATGATAGAATCAATAAAACAAAACCATTAATCGATCTGACATAGTAATATCAATATCCACCGGATCCCCGCAAACACAACATGCATGATTACAAATAGATGATCTTGATCATGAACGGAGCTCACAAGATCTAAACATGGTAGCACAAAGGAGGAGATACACCCATCTAGCTACTACATGGACCCGTAGTACAAGTTGGAAATACTCACGGATCATGCCGGAGGCTGGCATAGTGATGAATAAGGCCTCCGGGATGATCTCTCCCCTCTGATAGGGTGCTGGGAAGAGCTTAAGATCCCCCGGATCCAGGGACGATGGTGGCGGCGACTACAGACGGTTTCGTGGAATATTGATCGGGTGCTTAGGGTTTATGCATCGAAGGGTCTTTATAGGCGAAGAGGCGAGGTAGGGGGTCGCCAGGCGGCCGCACCCCCTAGGCGCGGGCCCACATTGGTCGCACGGCCAGGGTGTGTGGCCCCCTGGTGGCTCTCCTCCGTCTCGTATTCAGGCTTCGTGTTCCCCACGATAAAATATTGACTTTGGCTTTTGTCCCGTCCAATTCCGAGAATATTGGTTTTCTGCCTTTTTGGAACCAAAAACAGAAGAAAATAGGCAACTGGCACTGTGGCATCTTGTTAATAGGTTAGTACTAGAAAACATATAAAAACACCTCAAAGTGTAGACAAAGCAAAGAAAGGTAGATACTAAACAAGTGTGGAACATCAAAAATTATAGATACGTTTCCGACGTATCAGTAGCCGACCGAAATCAGCCGGCTGGGGCTCGGCGGCGGAGCTCGAATCAACGTGGCAGAGGGGATCTAGCTTTCATAATAAAGCAAATTTGTGACAGGGCTCGGTGACGACACTCAAAGGATGGCGGTAGAGGAGGCTCGACACTCGATTTTGTGGTCAGAGGCGGTAGCGTGCTGGAAATTTTAGAGTGACGATTGGATGTGTGTGTGGGATGGATTTGCGGCACAACGAGGTCAGTCTGCATGCATGTCCCAAATTTGTAGCGCGCCGAAGATTTATTTTGGACGTGTCCAACTTTTTTTAAGCAACTTCTTTTATGTCCCTCATACCTAAGAGAATCTCCACTAGCATTCCCAGGACGTCGATCTAGACGTCGAAATTCAGCCCAGTCGCGTTCCCAGGAACCTCTTTTAGTCCGGATTCGGGCGAACTTTGGTCTGGGCTTCCCAGGCGATTCCTAGGATCCCAGGAACACCGAACAAAGGGAAAACGGGCGTGGGCTAGCTCTGTTGGCGAGAGAAGGCCGAACTCCCGCCATTTTCTTTCTCCCCTCCCGCATTTCTTCCCCATTACCCCACTCCCGCCACTTCCCCGAGCTCCCGCCCGCCATGCCGCCCAAGAGTTTTGTCAAACCCAGATCGAACCTCGGCGAGGTTTTGGGGGAGAAGAAGGCGAGGAAGCCGAGAGCACCGACAACAAAGCCGGAGGGCATGTCGGCAGAATGTGGGTCGTCCTGCCGGCCGGCATGTCGGCCGAGACATACATGGAGGACATGATCGCCCAAGGCTCGGCCTCTAACCCCTCCTTCTTCACGCAAGAATAGTCCCGGGCCGATGCCGAACATGGCATCGATTATCAGGATTTCGCTGACCCCGATGTCGAGGAGACGCAGGCCAACGACGCACTAGATTATGTCGTGCTTCCGGCGAATGGCAAGAAGAAGCCGGGCACGTCGGAGGCCTAAGCGCAGATCAAGTAGACGGTGCCCGAGGACCTCTGTCTCGCTGAAGCCTGGAAAAAGGTGAGTATGGATCCCATCACCGGTGCAAACCAAAACTCCAACAACTATTGGAGGCGCGTGAAGCTAGCGTTCGACTAGCGTAGCCTTTGCGACCCGAAGTATATCAAAATTCATATGGAGCGAGGGGAGAAGTCCATGACCAACTAATACGTTGGAAACGTATCTATAATTTTTGATGCTCCTTGCTTGTTTAGTATCTACTTTGCTTTACTTGTCTACACTTTGAGGTGATTTTTACATGTTTTTTGGTACTAACCTATTAACAAGTTGCAACAGTGCTAGATGCCTGTTTTCTACTGTTTTTGGTTTCAGAAAAGTTAGTAAAGAAATATTCTCGGAATTGGACGTGACAAACATCAAAGTCAATTAATTTCCATGGGGAACAAGAAGTCTAGAGGGGATACAAGGAAGCGGGCCAGGGAAGCCAGACCCCCTAGGCACGGCCAGGGGTGGGCCCGCGCCTGGCTAGGTTTTGGCCCCCCTGGTCGCCTCCTCGGACTCCCTCTTCGCCTATAAGAAGCCCCTGATGTAGAAACCCTAAGCACCCGATCAAATCTCCACGAAACCGTCTGTAGCCGCCGCCACCATCGTCCCTAGATCGGGGGGATCTGAAGTTCTTCCCAGCACCCTACCGGAGGGGAGATCATCTCGAAGGCCTTCTCTCCGGTATGATGTGTGAGTAGTTCCACCTTGGACTATGGGTCCATGTAGTAGCTAGATGGTTGTATCTCCTCCTTTGTGCTTTCATGTATAGATCTTGTGAGCTCCGTTCATGATCAAGATCTAATCTATTTGTGATCATGCATGTTGTGTTTGCGGGGATCCGATGGATATTGAGATTATTATGTTGGTTTGATTAATGGTTTTGTCTTTATGATTCTATCATGTATGTGTTGTTTGTGATCTTGCATGCTCTCCGTTGTTAGTAGCTATCTTGGCCAAGTAGTTGCTAGTGACTCCAAGAGGGGGTATTTATGCTCGATAATGGGTTCATGCCTCTAGTTTCCAAGGGAAGTGACAATAATCTCTTCGGTTGTAGAAGTGTTGTTGCCACTAGGGAGAAAACAACGGTCTCTTGTTCATGGAACATGTGGGCTGTTTACCTTACACACTTTGCTTAAAGCAGTTGTCTATTGCTTACAACTTAATACTGGAGGGGGTTCGGATGATAACCTGAAGGTGGACTTCCAGTCATAGATGCAGTTGGATGGTGGTCTATGTATCTTGTTGTATTTCCCAATCGAATCTCATAGGATCTTTCTGACTAGTAATTGCATTGTTATGCCTTGCTCAGTTCCTGTCAATTGCCCTGCTGTAATTTGTTTATCCTTCATGCCATGTTGTTTATCTAAGGAGAGCACCTCTAGTGAACTATGGACCCTGGTCCAATCTTTACCATTGATTCATCTTCCACTATTACTTGTTTACTTTCTACAAACCATTACCTTCCACACCATACATTTAATCCTTTGTTACAGCAAAACCGGTGAGCTTGACAACCTCACTGATTCGTTGGGACAAAGTCTTGAGTTTGTGTTGTGCAGGTCTCCACGTTGCTTGCAACACCTTTGAGATGTTTCCTTCCTCCTTCAGGTTCGATAACCTCGGTCTCTACCGAGGGAAACTTGTTGTTGTGCTCATCACACCTTGCTCTTGGGGTTCCAAAGAAGTGTCCCACATCAACAATGGGTGCATGTATCAAGATTTCTGGCGCCATTGCCGGGGACACAGCTTCGACCTTTTCCTCCCCGTCGAGCACCATCAAGATTTCTGGCGTCGTTGCCGGGGAGGCTAAGGGCGTCTTCATAAGGGGAGTACTTCACTTCCTTTCTCTTTACTTTGTTTTTAGTTTCTTTGTTTCTTTTGCTTGGTTTTGTTTGCCTCTTGATACGCCCAATTTGCATCACCCTTCTATATCATAATTTACCTCTATTCATTGATATTTGTCTTATTATGAGTTATTACTATGGCTTTTCATCTGTTTATGAATGTTGGATGATTCCTGGAGGATGGACTGGCGGAGTCTGGATTCTGATGGAAAAGAAGGCGTTTCGGTGCAATTTCGCGAAGATCAGAAAAATACCAGAAAAATATGGAAACATATTATTTTACCAGAAGACGAAGGAAGCCAGAAGGAGGGACGGAGATGGGCCTCAGGGGGCCCACACACCCCATAGGCATGGGCCCACCTGACCCCCGCCTAGGGCAGGTGTGGCCCACCTGCCCGGCCTTCGACTCCACCCCTTTGCCTATATCTTCCCTATGGAACCCTAACACCAGGGGAGCGACCACAGATAGATTTCCGCCGCCTCTAGGGGCAGAAAACACCGAGAGAGAAAGATCTCTCCGGTAGACAGATTTCTGCTGGGGGAACTCCTTCCCGGAGAGGGGAGACCATCGCCATCAACACCGTCATCAAGCTAGGCTTCATCGGGGTCATCATCATCCACACCATCATCTCCACCAGCACCATCACCACCACTCCATCCCGATGTAACAATTGTGTTGGATATTGCTTTAGTTCTTAGGGGAAACTTTCCCGGTGTTAATTACTATTGTAGTTGATGCTTGTGAGTGGAACCATTGGATTATTGTTTATGTTCAGATTGTTATCCATTATCATATCATCTTTGATCTTGATCCATATGATGTCTTGTGAGTAGTTCGTTTAGTTCTTGAGGACATGGGAGAAGTCGTGTTGTTAGTAGTGAATCTGTGATGAGTTATTATTCAATGGTTTAGTATTTAAGTTGTGGTGCTATTCTTCTAGTGGTGTCATGTGAACGTCGACTACATGACACTTCACCATTTATGGTCCTATGGGAATGCATTGTGTATTTGGCTACTAATTGTGGGGTTGTCGGAGTGACAGAAACCTGAACCCCCATTAGGACACCTTTGCACAAGGGAGCGTAGGATCTCAGAGTTTAAGGTTGTGGTTAGATTTATATCTTAATTACTTTCCTTTAGTTACAGATGTTTGCAGGGGGTTTAATCACAAGTATGTATTAGTCCTAGGAACGGCGGTATGTTAGCACAGGTTCACCCACACAACACTTATAAACACCAAAAAAGAGTACTCAACTATGTGAAGCGAAAGCACTTGACATAATTCCCATTTGTCCTCGAGAACGTTTGGTCCTTATAAGTATTTCCACCAGCTTGTCCTTTGCTAAGAAAGGATTGGTCCACTTTCTCTGTTTGTTCGTTACTTCTGTTACTTGCTCTTTGTTTTGTTGCCTTGTTAGAAAACCACTAAAAATCTGTTTGCTAAGTATTCTCAGGGATTTCCTGCTCCATACCGCTGTTCAGCACCTTCTGCTCCTCGTTGGGATCGACACTCCTATTTATCGAAAGTACTACGATACACCCCCTATACTTGTGGGTCATCAAGACTATTTTCTGGCGCCGTTGCCGGGGAGTGAAGCGCTATTGAACAGTGGAACTGGTAAAGGAAACTTTTACTGTGAGTATTGCTTTTGTTACTGCTTGTTACTTTGTTTCCAATATGGATAACCCACTTGGTTTTCCGTTTGGGAAAACTACTACCACTGCTAGGGTAGTAGATGAACCACCTCCTGTTGAGATAGACCCTTTTAAGATACCTACTAGTATTGTTAATCGTGTTATGGATAATTATTATTTTGGGGATGGAACTGTCCATCCTGGTGATCACTTGATTTTTATCCATGAATTATGCGGGTTGTTTAAGTGTGTAGGTATCACAACTTAACAGGTAAAGAATAAGTTACTCTCCATATCCTTGAAAGGGAGAGCTGAAGAATGGTATAAGCTGCTGAAGAATGGACAATCCATGGAATGGGAGGAGATGTCATCTCTCTTTTACTCTAAATTTTATCCTCCCAGTGAGATCCATAAGGATAGAAATCTTATATATAACTTTTGGCCTCTTGGTGGAGAGATTACAGCTCAATCTTGGGGGATATTGAAGTTACTAATGCTTAAATTTCCTATTCATGAACTCCCTAATAATATTATTCTCAATAACTTTTATGCTATGCTTTCTCTTCATGATAAAGATTTGCTAGATGCTTCGTGTGCTGGATCATTCACACGTATGAAGGAACAAGCTAAATGGGATCTTCTAGACCGTATTCAAAAGAACACTGAAGCTTGGGAGAATGACAAAGGAAGAAAGTCAGGTATAAACTATGATTATGAATGCATTAAATCTTTTATGGGAACTGATATCTTCCGTGATATTAGCAATGAGTTTGTTCTTGATTCCCAAAGTATTGCCAGCTATTTTAAGGCCTTTGCCTCTTACATTGAAATTCCCAAGAAGAAGTGGAATAAGTACCATGCTCCTTATAAAGATGTTGTTAGTCATGCTCCCGTTAGAAGTACTCAAGTTTGTACTACTAATCATATTGTGCCTGAACCCCATGTTGAAAAAATGCCTTTCCCAGCTAAGGTAAAGGAGTACTCTATGATTATTAGTGCAAATAGCAAAGGTACAATGAAAACTGTGGAGCCTGGTAAGCTTTTGAGTGATGAACCAGTGGTAGATATTGTGAAAGACACTGTCACTAGAAATATAGAGGATGAGCATATTGTCTTCTGTGAAGACGCTTCTAATATTATTTCTCATCCTAGTAAATTTAGAAAAGCTAGTGTCCTTGTGCTTTCTGTTAAAATTGGTGATCATTGCTACTATGGTTTATGTGATATTGGTGCTAGTTCTAGTGCTATTCCTTATGAGTGTTACAGGGAAATTATGCATGAGATTGGTCCTTATGAGCTTGAGGACATTGATGTGGTTATTCACCTTGCTAACAAGGAGACCATTTGCCCCATTGGTATTGTAAGAGATGTGGAGGTTCTCTGTGGTAAGATTAAATATCCTGCTGATTTTCTAGTGCTTAATTCAGCAACTAGCAAAACTTGTCCTATCATTTCTGGTAGGACTTTCTTGAATACTTGTGGAGCTATTATTGATTGTAAGAAGGAAAAAGTTTTAACTAAGTTTTATGGAGATTATTATGAGTTTAACTTTTCCAAATTTGCTAAAGCTCCTTGTGAAAATAGCTTGCCTAATGAAGATTTTAGGATGGAAAAACTTGCTTCTATTGATCCAGTCTATGACCTTGGATCTCTTTTTGGTGACTGTAAGTATACTTATTCTGATAATAAAGTTGTTTCTAGTGATATTTATATTGTCAACTTTATTTAAAGTGCTACTGAAAGTTATTTTGAGAGAGGGAAACATGGTTTTATGCATCTCAATGATGTTAAGTTTTCTCGTTTTATGTTTAAAGCTTTAAAGTTGCATCTGTTTTGTCTTCCCATGCTTGTGGCTTTTGTTTCAACAATTCGTTTTCTCATGATACCCCCATGCATAGGAAGTGGGTTATACTCAAGTGTTTTGGTTATTTGCTTCTTGATGCTCTCTTTCACTCCAGATATATATATCCTATGTGAGCATCTTTGGAAGTTTCAGACCTAACTTAAAGGCATTAAAGAAAAGTACTTGTTGGGAGATAACCCAAGAGTTGTGTCGAGTCTTGGAAGTTATTACCTCTGTAATAACCGCTCATTATCCTTTTTGTTTTGGTTTTTGTGTCAAGTTCAACTACTTTTCTGAAGTAGAGGAGTTGTGAAAAGTGGTTGTCCTGGGACAGATTTTTGTGATGTATTGTAAAAATTCGTGAGGGAGATAAGTACTTCAGATGGAGATGCATTTTTCTAAGCTTGTTCTCCAAGTTGTTACCCAACTTTCATCAGTTTTGCACTTTTTCATTTGAGCAACAGAAGGTCTTCAAAAAAATCAATCTTTACCTACTAGTCTGTTTTGACAGATTTCTGCCATCATTTGCATTTGCCTCTTACAGAAGCTTTTGTTTTGATGGGTTTTCAGTTGAAATGTTTACCAAAGGTTTATTGTTTTTGCTTAAAATAATGTTGTCATTGAGTTTGTGCAAAAGTTTTGTATGAAGGAAATTCGCAGGAGAAAGAGAGAAGGAATCTGCAGAGTTCGTCTTTGAGTAGGTAAAAGTGGTGAAAACAGAAGGTTCGTGAAACCCCAATCTTTTTATATGATGTTTTTAATACATAAGGGAAGCTACGAGACGAAACTGAAGAGGAAACGGAGCCCGGGGTGGACAAACCCACCCCAGGCGCGGGCCTAGCCTGGCCGCGCCTGGAGGGGGTTTGCCACCCTCGAACTCCTTCTCCACTTCGTTTCTGTGTCAAAACCTTCCTTATGCATTGAAACTTCGTAATATATAACCCCCTGGATCCCCCGAGGTTCGTGCATCGTGTTTTCGTTTCGATCTGTTTCTGTCAGGAAAACTTCTCAAGTTTAGAGCACCATGGCCTCCGCCAACGACAAAGGCAAGAAGCCCGTGGAGATAGAGTTGGAAGAACAAACCGCCGCAGGAACAAGGGGAAGGAAACCTACTTTTAAAGGAGCAACTAACACTACAGATGCCTTTTCTCGTTACATGCAGGGAATCATAGCCTTCGGTCCAGAACTCATATACTGCCCTGAGGCAGCAGAAGCCCTTCGAACCATCAACGAGTTTTGTGATAAGTACCATGATTTGAGGATGAAGGTGGATATGCTTCAAGAGGAAAATAACAGGCTTCGTAAGATGTTGGAAGATTTCCTAACCCATGACAAGAGAACACCACCACCACCAAAGGAGTAACTTGTCATCAGGTTTGGCATCCCCTTGGTTTGTTCCAAGCTTGGGGGAGTGCCGCGGTATCACCACCATTATATTTATATTTTACCTTTTTAGTGGATTCATATCTGTGGTAGAGAGGTTATCTTATAGTGGTTTGCATGTGGGAGTATCTCTCCTTTAGTTGATTATCTATGTATCCCTTGGTGTGAGTGCCTTTATTGGAGTATTAATGAGAAGTCTCATCTTTTACTTCTTGCACTTCTTATTTTTAGTTTGCAATCTCTATTATATGATGGATCTTGTTGTTCAGTATTGGCACCACTTTGGGATCATCAAGTGGATCTAAATTGATTTTGGCAAACCGAGTTCTGGTCAGTGGCATTGATTTGAAAGAAAAAGAAAGAAAGAAAAAGAGCTTACAGGTATTTGGTATCATTTGTTTTCTTTCTTGTTGGCTCATAAGCTTAGTATTCTTTATTTAAGATCCTTTTGTGTCTTCAAGGAAGATTGCATGTTTGGCTTTATTACTTGTATGTTTTCTTGTTTCTTTCAACTCTCTTGCTTTCTACCCAGCCTTGCTAGCCAAAAACCTGTTTTGAGAAGGCATACTTCTCATGTTTCCAAAATCCTTTGAACCCAAATTTGTTTGCCACTTGTGTCCACCATATTTACCTAGTAGCTTTTTCTATTCCAAGCAAATTCTCAATCTTCATCTACCTTTTGAATTAAAAAAGTATTTTGTTATGTGAAAACTAGTTAGTAAAGCTCTCACGAACTTGATGGCGCACTTTATTTCTTGCCCCTAATAAACTTGAACCATTGTGAACATCGAAGTTGTATATGCTTGCATCTATACGTTGGAATTAGCAGAACCGTGCTGTCATGGGGAACATTTTCAACATTGCACTTGTACTCTGTACACAGTTGATATCGTGCTCTTTTGTCTATGGATGTCAACGGTGTGAAATAAAGAGGGAACTTGTAAGTCCATGGAGTTTGTATTATGTGTTAGAGAAATGCCTGGGCCGCTATCCTAAGCCATGCTTAATCATGGTGGAAACTTGCAGCATCACCATAGTGAGTCATCTATAAAGCATCCTCAATAAAAACCTATATGCACAGTAAATAAAAAGATTGCTGAGATGCTCATTGTCTACTTGCCTTGTCATTTCGGTTATGGGAAAGCTCTTATACCATGTGCGAGGGGTACCCCGTTGGCGGTTCTCAATGATATGCAAATACTTACAATGACAAAAACTTACCTGGGCCCAAAGTTGAGTATGCATGAGGAGTGGCCCTCATATTCAAGGGACATGAGATTGCCAACTTATATTTCTTCAAGCATATACTCCATCTTTGTTCACTTTAACCTTAATCATCTCAAGATGCTTATGATAGGGGCAATGAGGGCTCAAAGCTAGTAAGTACCATAATCTTTTGGAAGCTCTTTATGACTTGTAATCCCTGCTACCCTCTAAGAAGGGACCTTTCTTCCACTTCCAAAGTTGAGTCAGTAAACCTACTTCCTCTCCATCTCCAGCAAGCTTTTGAGTTGTGTTTCAAGCATTCATATGGTGATTTATCCAATCATGTTCTCTATCTTCCTTGTTTGCACAAAACTCTTATCTATTTAGTATTACTTTGAAAGCCTTCACTTGTGAAAAACCTTTTTGAGCAAAGAGTGCTCCTGTCTTGAAACTCTACAAAAAGTTTTTGTGAAACTGTTTGTCAGGTGTTCTCTGAAAAGTTTCTGTTAGATGCATCTCTATTGTGACTATTGTACTTGGTTGCAAGCTAAGTTATATAATGGTAAGTTGCTTTCTTCTATGAGTTGTGCAATGGTAAGTGTGATGCTTCTTGTTCGTACTCTTTTATCGACACTTCACACCATAAACCTGTGGACATGTTTACTGAGCTCAGTATTCGCTTGGGGACAAGTGAAGTCTAAGCTTGGTGTAACATCCCAAAAATACCAAACTTAGATCAACAAACACTAATCATCAAGATTAGGGTTAACAAAAACTTTTCTAAATAAACTCATGAATGCATGTATATGTGTATGCATGGATTTTGAATTTCTTTAAAAACCACCTTGTTTGTGTGATCCATTGCTTGTAAAATGTTTCTTAGGTGAAATGAACATCATCTAAAACATTTCCCACACTTTTCCTAAAGACAAGTAAATCAAAACAAATATATTAAGTGAATGGTCATTTTGACCAATTTAACTCCCATGCCTACTTTGGCTGTCTCAAACTTTCAAAACCTAACAGAAACTTTTCTGGATCTTTGCACCCCTTGAATGTACTCATAACAAAGTATCAAGGCCCACTTTGTGATCATCTAGAAACTTTCAAATGCTTAGTTTAAATGACAATTCAAAATTGAATCTTCTTCATATGGGAAGATCCCACTTTTTCAAAACCCACTCAAACAAGCTCAACTTTCAAAACCCAAGCATCTGCAGACTCACCAGCACCAATCTAGCAAACCCACCAAAATTCATTTCAAAATTCAAAACTTGATTTCATGCGGCCATTTCATCAAACAGGTTGCAGACACAAATCAAACAAAACATCAAACACTATAGTGTGCAGTGATTCTTGCCTAACTTGTTCCCTAGTTAGCTCACACACAACTTAGTAGATCATCTAGAAAGATTATCCCAACACTAGCACTCCTGTGAGCTTTCCATTGTCATTAATGGTGAACAGCCGAGCACCCCAATGTTACCCCATTGTGGACAACATGCTAGAGGAAGAACTAGCCGTGCCAACCTTGTCTGGGAGGCAGCCCACCGTCCACCGCCACTGCCTGTCCCAGCCTCGAGCGTTGCCAAGCCCTGGACCACGCGCGCAAGACACGCCCAGACCATGCCGAGCGTGCGCTAGAGCGCCACCCTCGACCAGCGTCCACAGACCGCGCGCCGCCCTCACCGCGTGCACAAACGATCACCACCGACCCAGGAGACCGCCAGACATCCCTGTTTGCCGCCCCGTGCCATACAGCCACCGCCCGCCGTCGAAGACGCCGCCTCTGCCGCTCAGAGCACCGCCCATTCTAGACCAAACCACACCGCCCCATGCCTCGCGACCATGTCGTTGAGCATCGCCAGGAGACACAGCACCGTCCCCTACCCTTGCCCATGCCATTAGCCGCCTGTAACGTCGCCCCCGACGAGCTCACCGTGCGCCCCGATGGTCCCCTCGCTCGACTATAAATAGAGGCCACCCCCGCACGATTTCTTCACACCATCTCACTCCCCTCTCCCCACTGACCGTGCCACACCATCCTCAGAGCAAGGCGAGCACCACCTCGCCGGAATTTCACTGGAGCCTGCCGCTGCCGGAGAAGAAGGGAGCCAGCGATTGGAGCCGCCCCAGGAGAAGCCACCGGTACCAGGAGGTTCGTCGTCGTCGACTTCGTCGTTCGCCCGCCTCGCCGACCCTCGCCCGTACCCCGGTGAGCCCCCAGCACCCCTCACTGGCCGCGCTAGGTTTCGTTCTCGCCGGAGTTGTCTCGCGTCGACGATGACCCTCAGCCGTTGGATTAGAACTAGATCGAACGATCCCGTGTCACTGACGAGTGGGGACACCCACTTAAGCAGCCCGCGGGAGCACTGCGCTTAGCAGGCCGGTCCGTTAGAATTTCCCGCGCAGCCCAGCAAGTCAAATTAAAACTTTTCTATATCAATTCAAAAACACTTCAGCACCCAACTTCAAAAATCAACCCAGATCGATTCAGTGCACCAAATTGGATGAAACCAATTTTGTTGGAAAGGTCTGTGAATGCTTAATCCAAGCCCGTTGGATTCAAGTCATTTGGATCTGTAGATCACCCTTAGTAAAAATAACAAGGCAGAAGCTTTTCTGCATTCAAACATTTTTCAAATTTCAACCATAAAAGCTTTTGAGTTGTTTCCAACTCTCAAAAATCACATTGAACCATACCTTTCAGAATATATAAAAATATATATATAGGTTTACTTGCAGAAATAATGTTCAAGTAATAAAAGAATGCTTCATAAGCATTTCTAGCCACTTTAATTAATTAAAATAAAAGGGTAAAACCTTATTAAATTGTGACACCACTTTAAATCACATTCCCATGGACTACAATATGTGGTGATGACATGTGTCAACATGATCCCATGTTTAGTTTGGAGAATATTAAATCTTAAGTAGTTCTTCAATGAGTAGAAATTACTTTTCTAAAAATAAAAAGGATTTAAACCAAGCCTTAACCTTGTAATGTTAGAGATGATGCTAGATCATCTATAGGACCCTTGTGTGTGATGATTGCAAGTAGTTAAGTATTGATTGGTGATTGTGTACCTCGTATTTATTCATAGACGCTAGTACCGACCAAGGATACGAGGAGGAAGGAGGATACTACGAAGAGGAAGCCGAGGAGAACTTCAACCACTGCTCTGCACAAGGCAAGCTAGTAACTATGCAAGCTTATATTGACATTGATGCCAGCCTTACTAATCAAGTTGACCTATGCAAGCTAACACTTGCAAGATACCTTACTGATGCCACAAACCCATACTTGTGAGATGACTACTTTATGCCTTAAGCATATGTGATCATACCCACTTGCTAAACCAATCCTAGTTTTATAGCAAGCTTCTTACTTTATTTCTTTATCAAAGGTTACTTAGAGTCTACCTAAGAGTTTGGTAGATACTAGACAGTTGTGCTGAAGGTTGCATAAAGAGCATAAAATTTGGCCTAAGCTAGAAACCTTGATATCAGCCTAAGATATAAGGTTGGACTTAGTGAAACTCCACTAGTACCACCCCTCATTAGTACTACCCCCACCTGTAGATGCTAGTGCTAAGCTTAAAACTTGATCAACTTTAGATGGGAATACTTGGAGGAAAAATGGTTATGAAAACCTTGGAATGATGGATCATTCTATTGAAATGGTTTGGACATGTGTTTCCAAACACTTGATGATTTTGGTGATGAAAATGTTGAGGCATGAGCCTTAGCCCTTTATAAAACTGATGGTTGTCTGGATGCGATACCATTCCAATTTTAGCGTACAACCACAATACCCGAATATTGGGTAGGGCTTGACTGGAAACTTATATACCTTAGTATTAGTTCCCTCACGGCCAAGGTCTGAGCTGAGGCTACCTTGTGAAGATTGTCCACCTGTGCAGTACCCAAGATGACAGTGGTCATGGTTGGGAGGCCAAACTCACAGGAGAGGTGCTTATACTAGGGAGTGTAATTGAAAGGTTAGGATTGATTATCCGCATACTGAGTATGGTGAATTCAGGATTTGTTCCTGACGGATGTATCGAATGTTGTGGTGAAAGTGTACAATCTCTGCAGAGTGTCAAACTATTCGAATAGCCGCGTCCGCGGTTATGGACAGTTGGAGTGGCCATACTGTTCCCCCGTCAGACCTTTTAAAATGACTTGTGAAATGAATTGCGACTTTGACTTGACCACAACAGAGTTGTGACCTGGATTACAAGATCCCATTT
Organism: Avena sativa; assembly: GCA_916181665.1. Classification (NCBI taxonomy): domain Eukaryota; kingdom Viridiplantae; phylum Streptophyta; class Magnoliopsida; order Poales; family Poaceae; genus Avena; species Avena sativa. Next base: position 315,930,471 of record OV702280.1, on the reverse strand, counting down.
AGGAATTATAAAATTGTGACTAGCTTTGGAACTTAGTAGAGATAAACCTGGCTTTTTGCAAAACAACCCTAGAGCCTAGTGTCTTATTATCCAAAAACCCCCTTTACTTGTTAGTATTAGTTTGCGAGTACTTAAATAGTACTCATGGCTTTGTCCCTGGCTATTCCCATGGCCAGACTATGAAGAGGAGTACCTGGAGGATGGACCCCAGGAAGGTTACGACAACTAGGATCGTCTCCCATCGTCAGCATTGCCTGTGACCCCGAAGATGGAGCTTCGCCTACGCTACCGTTATTATTACGTATTCCGCTGCTTGATGTTGTATTAAGAACTGGATCATGAGATCCCTATTTGTGTAAGAACTTATGTATCGTTTGTAATGGATGAAGTACTATGGTATCCAATTCTGTTATGTCTCGCAAAAATGGTAATCCTGGGATTGCGATGTATGGCATAACAGGCATCTAGGATTGAAAAATCCGGGTGTTGACAAGTTGGTATCAGAGCCATCCTGACCATAGGAGACCCTAGTTAGATTGGACGTTGAACCAAAAACTTAGTTTCAAAACCAAAGAAAACAAATATTTACGAAAACTTATTCTCATTCTTACCTCTTTAATTCTTTCATAAAAATTCATGTTCCTCATAAACTCTTGCAAAATAGATAAAATTTTGACACACTTGATCACTCTGCTAATCTACTCATCCTCTATTTTTATAGATGGACGTGAAGTACAGCAAGTTTTACCAACTGGGGAATGGTGGAGACCTTATCTTTGAGAGGGATCTGGATCAGCTTTCGGAACTTCTGGAGCATCCGCATCCCGAGTTCTTCGGAGCTCAGCTCAATGATCAAGGAGGAGAAGATCTGCAGTGGCTAATTGTTGCAAATCTCCGAGGAAAGATTGAACCTCCCACTGCGGAGGGAATTCAGTTTACCTTGAGGGAAAACAACTGGCTCGATGGACTTGCCAGAGCAATGCAGGAAGCTCTTTCCCGTCTGTGTGGGTAGAGCATCAATCAGATCAAGGGTACTCGCTTTGAGTTTTGCCCAAGGCGTGATGCAAATGGCCAACCACTGGAAGCCCCATACCACCCCGAGCTGAAGACTCCATTGGACCACCTTAGCTTCATGATGTATGATCGTCAGCAGGAACTGGACAACTGCCGTGACTATTGCAACCACAAGTCTGCCATCATCAAGACGAAGGATCAGACCATCGCCATGCTAGCAAAGGATCGCAAGTCTCGCCGCCGTCCGCTCGACAATAAGGAGCGCATTATTGCCCGTCTTCGCCATCGCATCTCATCTCTGGAAGAGACCATCCATGAGAGAGACATGCAGTTAGAGGAAAGGGAGAATGCCGGAGAAGATCTTCGTGGAGACCCTTACTCCTATCTCAGCGATGACGATGATTTTCTGGAGGATCAGGCCATGGACTTCTTCACCGATGAGGATGATTTTGCCTTCATCGATGATGCGGAAGATGATGAAGCCACAGACTCCGAGCAGTAGTAGCACTGAGCACTAGCGTAGTGAGTAGTAGTCGGTCCCAGTGTATCGTAGTTTCCAGAATGGTTCTTAAAACCATCTGTTTTTCTTTGTTGTGGTGTGTGTTGTACTGTGTGCTATGAGTGAATGAATGAAAAAGCAAGTTGCTAGAAAACTTGAGTCAAACTCTAAAAACTTTTCAAAGACCCAAAACCTTAGAAATTTCCCTCTTTTCTCATGATCTATATCAATCTTCAGATGCCACGTGGAGTAAGTGGTTCAGCCCCGGACCCGATATTGCAGATCCTGCAAATGTTGACTTCTGACCGTGAAGCTGAAAGAGCGGAACGTCAAGCCAACCTAGCCACTCTGCAACAGATAGCCCAGCTAGCCCACAACAACCAAGGCCATGGAAATCAGGACAACCACGGATCTAAGCTCAAGAATTTCCAGAATACCAACCCACCTGTTTTCACTAAGTCGGAAGAACCCCTAGACGCTGATGATTGGCTGCAAACCATGGAAAATAACTTAGAAGTAGCCGGAGTGGAAGCCAACGAGAAAGTCTTGTTCGCCACCCATTATCTAGCCGTAGATGCCAGGGCATGGTGGAACAGTGTACGTGCAATGACCGGAGGCCAAATCATGACCTGGGAGGAATTCAAGGTCAAGTTTAGCAGAACCCATGTGCCACCAGGTTTGATCAAAAGAATGAGAGACGAGTTCAGGGAATTGAAGCAAGGGAGGATGACTATAGTGGAATACCGTGACAAATTTTTGTCATTAGCTAGGTATGCCCCGGACGAGATAGACACCGAAGCCAAGAAGAAAGAAAGATTCCTGAATGGTCTGCATGACGAGATGCAGACAGTGTTAGTCAATATCCCCTTTGCTGATATTGAAGCCCTTGTCGACTCTGCTATCCAGATGGAAGGAAAGATCAACCAGGCCAATGAGAACCGCAAGCATCGCATGATGCATCAACCAGGAACCCATCAGACCCCAAAGTATCACCCCAACCCATCTCCAGGATTTGCCCCAAGAACCAACAGACCTCCTATGACCCGTCCGACCTATCCCAACCGTGGAAACCCTAGACCCGGAGGAAATCACAACAACCCCGGCAACTCTAGCAATTTCACCCGCGCCCCACCCAAGTTCAACACCAACAATGCTACCGCCAACCCCAACACTGCCCCGAGGACTGGAAGCAATGCTGTGCCTGTCGCAGCCAAGGACAAGTCACAAGTGACCTGTTATGACTGTGGAAATAAAGGCCACTATTCCAACGAGTGCCCCAACAAGAAGAATGCTACAGCCCCTAATACCAATGTCCCAACTCAGCAGCAGCGTCGTGTCCAGCCAGGGAGAAGATTTGCCCCAGGGAATTCACTCAACCGCAATGGCCGTCTTTTTCTCATGCATGCTGAAGAAGCTCAGGAAGCGCCAGACGTCGTGCTGGGTATGTTTTCTGTTAATTCAGTACTTGCAAGAGTGTTGTTTGATTCTGGTGCATCGCATTCATTTGTCACCGAAGAATTTGCCTGCACTAGTAAAATTCAACCAACCAAATTGAAGCATGTGATGATTGTACAAATTCCCGGATCAACCACCAAGGCTAGGCAAATTTGCAAGGCCGTCCCTATCCGAATCCATGGCATAGATTTTTATGCTAATCTAATAGTACTCGGAACTAAAGGTTTGGAAGTAGTACTAGGAATGGATTGGATGTCCAAACATAAAGGATTGATTGACTGTGCCAAGAAAGCCATTACCATGACCAGTACCGCCGGAATATCAGTCGAGCATATATCTGAAACCTTACCTCGCCAATTCAAGTGTAACAAGAGTCTAGCCCAACCTACCATTGACCAAGTTCGGATAGTCTGTGAATACCCCGATGTATTTCCAGATATTTTGCCCGGTATGCCCCCAGATCGGGATATCGAGTTTATCATCGAACTAATCCCTGGAACAGGACCCATAGCCAAGAGACCCTATAGTATGAACCCGTCAGAACTAGAAGAACTGAAGAAGCAACTGGATTCCATGTTAGAAATCGGATTGATTCAACCGAGTGCGTCCCCATGGAGGTCACCTGTCTTGTTTGTGGACAAGAAGGATGGAGGTAACCGTTTGTGTACGGATTATCGAAAGTTGAATGATGTCACCATCAAGAACAAGTACCCCTTGCCTAAGATAGAAGATTTGTTTGATCAGTTGACCGGTGCCAAAGTGTTTTCTAAGATTGATCTTAGGACTGGCTATCATCAACTCAAGATTCGTGCGGAGGATATTCCAAAGACTGCCTTTACCACCAGATATGGATTGTATGAGTATACAGTCATGTCCTTTGGATTAACCAATGCCCCCGCTTATTTCATGAACCTCATGAATAAGATTTTTATGGACTTCCTGGATAAGTTTGTCGTTGTTTTCATCGATGACATTCTAATTTTTTCCAAATCAGAAGAAGAACATGAGCTACACCTAAGGACCATTCTTGGAACCCTTAGAGAGCATCAGCTGTATGCAAAGTTTAGAAAATGTGAATTCTGGTTACAGGAAGTAGGATTCCTCGGTCACATTGTATCAGCCGGAGGAATTGCCGTTGACCCTGCCAAAGTGAAAGATGTAGAAGATTGGCAAGCCCCAACCACTCAAACCCAAGTTCGCGCTTTTCTCGGATTGGCGGGATATTACCGCAAATTCGTAGAAGGATTCTAGAGTATCGCCCGACCCATGACCCAATTGCTGAAGAAGGACAAGAAGTTTGAATGGGCCGACAAATGTGAAGCGAGTTTTCAAGAACTCAAGAAGAGATTGATTTTAGCCCCAATCTTGATCATGCCGGATATCACGAAGCCCTTCGATGTGTATTATGACGCATCCAAGATTGGTCTCGGATGTGTGCTAATGCAAGAAGGCAAAGTTATATCTTATCTATCGCGACAACTGAAGCAACATGAACAAAATTACCCAACCCATGACCTCGAACTCGCAGCCGTAGTTCTAGCCCTGAAGACATGGATACATTACCTGATGGGAAACCATTGTGAGATTTATTCGGATCACAAGATCCTAAAGTATATATTCACTCAGAAGGAGCTGAATATGAGGTAGAGAAGATGGATTGAGCTAATCAAGGATTACGACCTGGACATTCACTATCACCCTGGTAAAGCCAACGTGGTAGCCGATGCCCTTAGCAGATTACCGTGCCGCTTGAACTCCATGATTTTGAAGGATCAACCAAGTTTGCACAAAGAGATGGAAGATTTTCGAGTGGAATTAGTAAGTGAAGGATTTTTGGCTAGCATAGAACTTCAGCCCACTTTGATCAGTCAGATTAAAGAGGCGCAGAAGGGAAATGCCAGTATCGACGGAATCAAGCGTCATACCGGTACAGGCAAAGTACCCGGATTCACCGAGGACGAAGGAGTTCTGTGGTACAAAGGACGCCTTTGTGTACCAGGAGATTCGGAGTTGAAAGAAGTTATCTTGAAGGAGGCTCATGATACTCTTTATTCTATCCATCCCGGAGGAACTAAGATGTATCAAGATTTGAAAGAGCAATTTTGGTGGCATAAGATGAAGAGAGAAATCGGAAGCTATATCGCCAAGTGTGATATATGTCAGCGAGTCAAGGCAGGACATCAAAGACCCGCTGGATTGTTGCAACCTTTGCAAATTCCGGAATGGAAATGGGATTCTGTAGGAATTTTATCACTGGACTACCTACTTCTAGTAGGGGAAATGACTCTATTTGGGTCATAGTGGACAGATTGTCCAAAGTCGCCCATTTCTTGCCCGTTAAAACTACCTATTAGAGTTCGAAGCTAGCAGAGTTGTACATCGCTAGGATCGTTAGTTTGCACGGAGTCCCCAAGAATATCGTATCGGATTGAGGAACTCAGTTTACCTCGAGATTCTGGAAGAAAGTCCAAGAAGGTTTAGGAACCCGCCTAGATTTCAGTACCGCGTATCACCCTCAGACCGATGGACAAACGGAGCGAGTAAACCAAATACTCGAAGATATGCTTAGAGCATGTGTGCTAGAATATGGATCCAAGTGGGAAGACTGTCTGCCATTTGCAGAATTTTCCTACAACAACAGTTACCAAGCCAGTTTGCAAATGGCCCCATTTGAATTTATGTACGGAAGAAAGTGCCGCACCCCTTTGAACTGGTCAGAAGTAGGAGAGAGTCAGATTTTTGGACCCGACATCCTACGAGAAGCAGAAGAGAAGGTTCACAAGATTCGTGAGCACCTCAAGACAGCCCAATCCCGACAAAAGAGTTACGCCGACAAGAGACATCGATACCTCGCCTTCAACATAGGAGATTTTGTTTATCTGAAAGTTTCGCCATTGAAGGGAATGCAGCGTTTCCAACTCAAAGGAAAGTTAGCCCCTAGATATATCGGACCTTTCAAAATTCTGAACCGTTGAGGAGAAGTATCGTATCAGCTGGAGCTACCAGAAGAGATGTCAGCTGTGCACAATGTGTTCCATATCTCGTTACTTCGCAAATGTCTCGAAGTCCCCGAGAAGACCGAAGTTCAAGAATATCGATCACCGGACCATAGAGATCCATGATGACCTGACCTATCCCGAAGTACCCATCCGTATATTGGAAGAAGCCTTTCGAACTACCAGAACCCGAAGCATCAAGTTTCTCAAGATTCAATGGAGCAATCACACAGAAGTGGAAGCTACCTGGGAACGCGAAGATCACATCCGAACGGAGTTTCCAGATTTCTTCAAATCCTAGGTAATATTTTCGTCCTTTTTCAAATCTCGGGACGAGATTTTGTTTAAGGGGGGAAGGTTTGTAACATCCCAAAAATACCAAACTTAGATCAACAAACACTAATCATCAAGATTAGGGTTAACAAAAACTTTTCTAAATAAACTCATGATTGCATGTATATGTGTATGCATGGATTTTGAATTTCTTTAAAAACCACCTTGTTTGTGTGATCCATTGCTTGTAAAATGTTTCTTAGGTGAAATAAACATCATCTAAAACATTTCCCACACTTTTCCTAAAGACAAGTAAATCAAAACAAATATATTAAGTGAATGGTCATTTTGACCAATTTAACTCCCATGCCTACTTTGGCTGTCTCGACCTTTCAAAACCTAACAGAAACTATTCTGGATCTTTGCACCCCTTGAATGTACTCATAACAAAGTATTAAGGCCCACTTTGTGATCATCCAGAAACTTTCAAATGCATAGTTTAAATGTCAATTCAAAATTGAATCTTCTTCATATGGGAAGATGCCACTTTTTCAAAACCCACTCAAACAAGCTCAACTTTCAAAACCCAAGCATCTGCAGACTCACCAGCACCAATCTAGCAAACCCACCAAAATTCATTTCAAAATTCACGTTTCATGCGGCCATTTCATCAAACAGGTTGCAGACACAAATCAAACAAAACATCAAACACTATAGTGTGTAGTGATTCTTGCCTAACTTGTTCCCTAGTTAGCTCACTCACAACTCAGTAGATCATCTAGAAAGATTAGCCCAACACTAGCACTCCTGTGAGCTTGCCATTGTCATTAATGGTGAACAGCCGAGCACCCCAATGTCACCCCATTGTGGACAGTAGGCTAGAGGAAGAACTAGCCGTGCCAACCTTGTCTAGGAGGCAGCCCACCGTCCACCGCCACTGCCTGTCCCAGCCTCGAGCGTTGCCAAGCCCTGTACCATGCGCGCAAGACACGCCCAGACCATGCCGAGCGTGCGCCAGAGCGCCACCCTCGACTAGCGTCCACAGACCGCGCGCCTCCCTCACCGCGTGCACAAACGATCACCACCGACCCAGGAGACCGCCAGACATCCCCGTTTGCCGCCCCGTGCCATACAGCCACCGCCCGCCGTCGAAGACGCCGCCTCTGCCGCTCAGAGCACCGCCCGTTCCAGACCAAACCACACCGCCCCATGCCTCGCGACCATGTCGTTGAGCATCGCCAGGAGACATAGCACCGTCCCCTACCCTTGCCCATGCCATTAGCCGCCTGTAACGTCACCCCCGACGAGCTCACCGTGCGCCCCGACGGTCCCCTCGCTCGACTATAAATAGAGGCCACCCCCGCACAATTTCTTCACACCATCTCACTCCCCTCTCCCCACTGACTGTGCCACACCATCCTCGGAGCAAGGCGAGCACCACCTCGCCGGAATTTCACTGGAGCCTGCCGCTGCCGGAGAAGAAGGGAGCCAGCGATTGGAGCCGCCCCAGGAGAAGTCACCGGTACCAGGAGGTTCGCCGTCGTCGACTTCATCGTTCGCCGCCTCGCCGACCCTCGCCCGTACCCCGGTGAGCCCCCAGCACCCCTCACTGGCCGCGCTAGGTTTCGTTCTCGCCGGAGTTGTCTCGCGTCGACGATGACCCTCGGCCGTTGGATTAGAACTAGATCGAACGATCTCGTGTCACTGACGAGTGGGGACACCCACTTAAGCAGCCCGCGGGAGCACTGCGCTTAGCAGGCCGGTCCGTTAGAATTTCCCGCGCAGCCCAACAAGTCAAATTAAAACTTTTCTATTTCAATTCAAAAACACTTCAGCACCCAACTTCAAAAATCAACCCAGATCGATTCAGTGCACCAAATTGGATGAAACTAATTTTGTTGGAAAGGTCTGTGAATGCTTAATCCAAGCCCGTTGGATTCAAGTCATTTGGATCTGTAGATCACCCTTAGTAAAAATAACAAGGCAGAAGCTTTTCTGCATTCAAACATTTTTCAAATTTCAACCATAAAAGCTTTTGAGTTGTTTCCAACTCTCAAAAATCACATTTAACCATACCTTTCAGAATATATAAAAATATATATATAGGTTTACTTGCAGAAATAATGTTAAAGTAATAAAAGAATGCTTCATAAGCATTTCTAGCCACTTTAATTAATTAAAATAAAAGGGTAAAACCTTATTAAATTGTGACACCACTTTAAATCACATTCCCATGGACTACAATATGTGGTGATGACATGTGTCAACATGATCCCATGTTTAGTTTGGAGAATATTAAATCTTAAGTAGTTCTTCAATGAAAGGAAATTACTTTTCTAAAAATAAAAAGGATTTAAACCAAGCCTTAACCTTGTAATGTTAGAGATGATGCTAGATCATCTATAGGACCCTTGTGTGTGATGATTGCAAGTAGTTAAGTATTGATTGGTGATTGTGTACCTCGTATTTATTCATAGACGCTAGTACCGACCAAGGATACGAGGAGGAAGGAGGATACTACGAAGAGGAAGCCGAGGAGAACTTCAACCACTGCTCTGCACAAGGCAAGCTAGTAACTATGCAAGCTTATATTGACATTGATGCCAGCCTTACTAATCAAGTTGACCTATGCAAGCTAACACTTGCAAGATACCTTACTGATGCCACAAACCCATACTTGTGAGATGACTACTTTATGCCTTAAGCATATGTGATCATACCCACTTGCTAAACCAATCCTAGTTTTATAGCAAGCTTCTTACTTTATTTCTTTATCAAAGGTTACTTAGAGTCTACCTAAGAGTTTGGTAGATACTAGACAGTTGTGCTGAAGGTTGCATAAAGAGCATAAAATTTGGCCTAAGCTAGAAACCTTGATATCAGCCTAAGATATAAGGTTGGACTTAGTGAAACTCCACTAGTACCACCCCTCATTAGTACTACCCCCACCTGTAGATGCTAGTGCTAAGCTTAAAACTTGATCAACTTTAGATGGGAATACTTGGAGGAAAAATGGTTATGAAAACCTTGGAATGATGGATCATTCTATTGAAATGTTTTGGACATGTGTTTCCAAACACTTGATGATTTTGGTGATGAAAATGTTGAGGCATGAGCCTTAGCCCTTTATAAAACTGATGGTTGTCTGGATGCGATACCATTCCAATTTTAGCGTACAACCACAATACCCGAATATTGGGTAGGGCTAGTGGAAACTTATATACCTTAGTATTAGTTCCCTCACGGCCAAGGTCTGAGCTGAGGCTACCTTGTGAAGATTGTCTACCTGTGCAGTACCCAAGATGACAGTGGTCATGGTTGGGAGGCCAAACTCACAGGAGAGGTGCTTATACTAGGGGGTGTAATTGAAAGGTTAGGATTGATTATCCACATACTGAGTATGGTGAATTCAGGATTTGTTCCTGACGGATGTATCGAATGTTGTGGTGAAAGTGTACAATCTCTGCAGAGTGTCAAACTATTCGAATAGCCGCGTCCGCGGTTATGGACAGTTGGAGTGGCCATACTGTTCCCCCGTCAGACCTTTTAAAATGACTTGTGAAATGAATTGCGACTTTGACTTGACCACAACAGAGTTGTGACCTGGATTACAAGATCCCATTTAGGAATTATAAAATTGTGACTAGCTTTGGAACTTAGTAGAGATAAACCTGGCTTTTTGCAAAACAACCCTAGAGCCTAGTGTCCTATTATCCAAAAAAACCCCTTTACTTGTTAGTATTAGTTTGCGAGTACTTAAAGAGTACTCATGGCTTTGTCCCTGGCTATTCCCATGGCCAGACTATGAAGAGGAGTACCTAGAGGATGGACCCCAGGAAGGTTACGACAACTAGGATCATCTCCCATCGTCAGCATTGCCTGTGACCCTGAAGATGGAGCTTCGCCTACGCTACCGTTATTATTACGTATTCCGCTGCTTGATGTTGTATTAAGAACTGGATCATGAGATCCCTATTTGTGTAAGAACTTATGTATCGTTTGTAATGAATGAAGTACTATGGTATCCAATTCTGTTATGTCTCGCAAAAATGGTAATCCTGGGATTGCGATGTATGGCATAACAGGCATATTGGATTGAAAAATCCGGGTGTTGACACTTGGGGGAGTTGATACGCCCAATTTGCATCACCCTTCTATATCATAATTTACCTCTATTCATTGATATTTGTCTTATTATGAGTTATTACTATGGCTTTTCATATGTTTATGAATGTTGATGATTCCTGTAGGATGGACTGGCGGAGTCTGGATTCTGATGGAAAAGAATGTGTTTCGGTGCAATTTCGCGAAGATCAGAAAAATACCAGAAAAATATGGAAACATATTATTTTACCAGAAGACGAAGGAAGCCAGAAGGAGGGATGGAGATGGGCCTCAGGGGGCCCACACACCCCCTAGGCATGGGCCCACCTGACCCCCGCCTAGGGCAGGTGTGGCCCACCTGCCCGGCCTTCGACTCTGCCCCTTTGCCTATATCTTCCCTATGGAACCCTAACACCAGGGGAGCGACCACAGATAGATTTCCGCCGCCTCTAGGGGCGGAAAACACCGAGAGAGAAAGATCTCTCCGGTAGACAGATTTCTGCTGGGGGAACTCCTTCCCGGAGAGGGGAGACCATCGCCATCAACACCGTCATCAAGCTAGGCTTCATCGGGGTCATCATCATCATCCACACCATCATCTCCACCAGCACCATCACCACCACTCCGTCCCGATGTAACAATTGTGTTGGATATTGCTTTAGTTCTTAGGGGAAACTTTCCCGGTGTTAATTACTATTGTAGTTGATGCTTGTGAGTGGAACCATTGGATTATTGTTTATGTTCAGATTGTTATCCATTATCATATCATCTTTGATCTTGATCCATATGATGTCTTGTGAGTAGTTCGTTTAGTTCTTGAGGACATGGGAGAAGTCGTGTTGTTAGTAGTGAATCTGTGATGAGTTATTATTCAATGGTTTAGTATTTAAGTTATGGTGCTATTCTTCTAGTGGTGTCATGTGAACGTCGACTACATGACACTTCACCATTTATGGGCCTAGGGGAATGCATTGTGTATTTGGCTACTAATTGTGGGGTTGCCGGAGTGATAGAAACCAGAACCCCCGTTAGGACACCTTTGCACAAGGGAGCGTAGGATCTCAGAGTTTAAGGTTGTGGTTAGATTTATATCTTAATTACTTTCCTGTAGTTACGGATGTTTGCAGGGGGTGTAATCACAAGTATATATTAGTCCTAGGAAGGGCGGTATGTTAGCACAGGTTCACCCACACAACACTTACAAACACCAAAGAAGAGTACTCAGCTATGTGAAGCGAAAGCACTTGACAGAATTCCCATGTGTCCTCGAGAACGTTTGGTCCTTATAAGTATTTCCACCGGATTGTCCTTTTCTAAGAAAGGATTGGGCCACTTTCTCCGTTTGTTCATTACTTATGTTACTTGCTCTTTGTTTTGTTGCCTTGTCAGAAAACCACTAAAAATCCGTTTGCTAAGTATTCACATGGATTTCCTGCTCCATACTGCTGTTCAGCACCTTCTGCTCCTCGTTGGGATCGACACTCCTATTTATCGAAAGTACTACGATACACCCCCTATACTTGTGGGTCATCACCTCTTTTCAGAAAACCCAAAAAAATTAGTTCCTGCTCTAGTTGCTGGTCTGTTGTTGCCTTACTTGGTCATGCTTTCTATCAATGGATGGTTTCTTTGAAACTAGTTCTTATTGGCAAGGTGGGTTCACGGAAGAACAAAAGTATTATTATAAGGGACACCGTTTATCACAAAAAGGGAAACACTTATGGGAACAAATTGATAAATTGAATACTATTGCTAGTAAGGATCCCTGTGATTGCTCCCACCTTTATAAAGGTAAGGATCCCTGTGATTGCAATGCTAGTCCCTGGATCAATAGCTAGCATCCACAGTTAAGATGTAATATCAAGAACCAAAGGTCATAATACAACTTTATAACCAGGAATAAAATAATTCATTACATCTTACATAGCTCATTTGGCTATATCATTACAATGCAGCAGAAATAAGTATAGCATGGAGTCCTTCATCTTCAAAGTTCCACAGGCAATCATGTTGATTGTAGACTTGTAATCCTAATCAACACACTTCACTAACATCAAACAAACCTGCAACATAATAAGTTACAGCCACAAAGGTCAATACATTTGAATTGAATTGGCAAGTGATACTATGGTAGTATGGTGGTAACTATCATCAATATGCATTTGGCTAAGTGGAGCTTAGGCTTGCTTCGCTCAAAATATATTTTCCTTAACATTTGAAAACACTAAGTTTTTGTTTGGCAAAAACTCCCAAGGAACCACCAATAGAAATTGGTGAACCTTCACCCTTGTTTTGAGCAATGTGAACCTTCACCCTTGTTCAACCACAAGTTTTAACTTAGAAAATTTGGATGGGGAGATTCTTGATAGCTTCCATGTCTGGATGCTCAAATTGTCCAATACCAGGGACATGGCTAAGTACTTAGTTTCTTCCTTCTACAGAGGTGGTGAACTTTCCCCACAAGACTTGATTTTCACCAAGACAGGACCTTTCAGAAGCCTTCCCTTAGACCAAATGTACGCGTTCCAACCTATCACCCACTACCACCAACTTTCCAAATGGCTAAGTTATTGCAACCTATATGATCCAGGCAGAGCCCATAATGCCAAGTGGTTGCACTAGAAGCTTCTTAACATATGGCATCTCAAATCCCTTTGTTCCTGGGTGGCATTCCACAAGTGAGATACACAGGGTAGACCATTAGAAAATGGGCCCTGGTAACCACTCAACCAAAAACCACCAAGAAATTACCAATCCACCTAGGTGTTTCATTCACTTAGTTGTTTTATTAAGCAAAAACATAAGTCAAAGACTTAGCAATATTTTTCCATAGCATGTATATATTCCACCCTTGGTTGCTACTAGTTAGGATAAGCATGGCAATAGCAAGAATCTTAACTTAGAGAAAATTCTAACAATTCTACAACTACTAGGATTTCCCAAGCATAGCATATAGATACTTAGCAAAATATTCATGCAAGCCCTATACAAAATATTTCTAATGCATAGACAAAATATTGGCACAAAAATATGAAGCACCACTTGAATTTTTGGTAGAGAATGTAAGTTCACTCCTTGATTCTTGCAATATTCACACTCTTCAAATTCCACTACAATTCAATCAAGCAAGCAAATATTCAATCTACCATTCAAGCAATCATCACATAGAATAATAAAAACAAAGTAATGCATGCAAGCATGCCAAAGATTGTTTTATTTTGAAAAGTGGTTTCTAATAGGTTATAAACATTTTAAAACACCTATTGGTCATTTATAAAAGTGGTAAAACCATTGGATATCAAGTTAGTGAAAATGGCCATTTTAAGTCATTTTTGTTTTGCTAGAAATGGTTCAAATCAAAGTAATATTTTCTAGTGTTTGAAAAATAAATTTTTAAACACAAATGTTAGTGTTTTATGGTCAAGTGTTTAATATTAAAACCATTTGCAAAAGGTTTCACCTATAAACCATTTTTATACCAAAGCAATATTTTATGTTGTTGGACATGCCTTTTAGCAAAGTAATAATATTATAGGGTTCATCAAATATATTTTTAAATCTCAAAACTTGGTGTTTAGGGCCAGAGGGTTTAAATAAATCATTTTCCAAAGGTTTTACTCAAAGAGCATTTTTAAACCATATTCAATATTTTTATTTAGCTAGAAATGTTTTTATTCAAAGATTTATTCTTTAGTATCACAAAATACACTTTTAAATCTATAAATTGGTTTCTATGGTAAGTAGGTTCAAAACAAACCATTTACCAAATATTTTATCACAAAAAAATTTAGAATGAATTTTAAAATGAATTTAATATTCAAAATATGCCTACACAAGTTTATGTAAAAACAACCAATTTAACAGAAGAAATTTACTAAACAAAGTACATGGTTGGATAGAATTTGTTTTTATGATTCCATTGATCCAAAATTTGCAAAATTTGGACGTGTGGATCAAAATTATGCAATTTACAAATTCACACATCTAATAGAAAAGTTTTTGGTTTTAAAACAAACTCCAGGCCACGTGGTGTGTTCTGATTCGTTGGTACCGGTTCGCACGGATCGGCCTACGCGGTGCGTTGGATCTAAAGAGGATCATGCGGCACAGATCACTCCATGCCGTTTCATTAAATGATTCTATCGCGTCCACAAGATCGTCATCCAACGGCTCACAGCGCAACGACCACTAACTGGCGGCGCTGGCGACGAACGGGCGGCGGCGCTCTGTCAGCGGAGTTCCGGCGCAACCAGGAAGCAAGGCAGAAAGGGAAGGGGCTCACTGGGTTCGCTGGTTCGTGTTGATGCTCAACGTATCCACCTTTGGCCGAGGGGCGCTCGAGGTCACTGGCGATTCCTCGCCGGAGTTTGCAACTGCGTCGGGCACGCTCTATTCATCTTTGCTGGCAAGGATACAGGCAATGCCAGGGCAAGTGGAAGACACCGTTAGGTTTGCAAGGGTGAGGCGAGCATGAGAGTGTCCACGAGGGGGATAGGGGAGGTCAGTACTCACCGGGGGAACTCGCCGGAGTTGAGGCAGTGGACGGCGACGTCTTGTCTTGGTCGTTGCCGACGTTGTGGGTCAAGCGTGGGAAAGCCAAGGATACTGGGAGGTTCAGGGGGCGATGGGGAGCGCGCTCGTGGGATCTGGGAGGCAAGGGGCGACGGTGCCTGGCCAGAATCGGAAGAAAAGTTCGCTGGAGTCTGAGAGCTTTCGAGACGAATTCAAGGCGGCCTGGGGGCAGAGAGGAAATGATGTCTGAGGGGGAAAGGTAGAGAGGGCGTGAGCGTTTAAGGGGGCGTTGTTACTGGGAGGAATCACTCAGCCATTTACTCGAATTGATGCTGGCATTGAACGGCAGAGACGGCGAGGTTTGGGGACAAACAGTCGCGTGGGTGGAAACGACGAACTGGCAGGTGGGGTCATTTCGTCAGCGTGAGAGAAAGGTTTGCGGTGGGGTCCAGTGGTCAGTGATGGTGCAGGTGTAATTCTGAGTAGAAAAGAAACGTTTCGGGGAGGAAAGAAGTGGGCTGCTGCTGGGCTGGACTGGGCTAGGTTAGCTGGGCTGGGTCCTTTCCATTTTTTTGTTCTGTTTCATTTTTCTTTTTCCATTTTCATTTCTGTTTTGAATTTGTTTAAACATTTCAAACAACCATTTGAATTTAAAACCTTCCAAACTTTTCAGTAAGTTTTTAATATGTTTTAAACATGTATTTAAGGTCCTTTTTAGGAATAATTCCATTATTTATTTATGGTTTATATTTTATTTAAAATGGGCACTTTCCTTTATTAAATAAGATTTAATTATATTTTCAAACTTTTATTTGAATTCCAATTTTTCACCAAACCTTTTCAGTAGGTTTATTTATTAAAATGGGGTGTTTAAATAATTTACTTTGAATTATTTAAAATATTTTAATATGATTATTAATCATTTAATTTGGGCAAATGTCCTTATTCCATTGAAATCAAATATTGTTTTTAATTCCATATAACTTTATTTAAATGATTCTTTTACTTCATTTAAGTTAATTAAATAACTTTTATATCCACTTGGGTAAATTCCAATTATTATTTTCCCATGATTTAACTAATCATTCTTATTAGGGATTTTGTCTTTAATCAAATGGAATAGAATTTGGTTGACGCCATTTTATTTTATTTGAATATTCTCTATCCCTTTATTTTATTTGGATTTGGATTATCTTTATTCCATTTGTTTATGGATTAAGCCAAGATTTAATTTGGCTTTAAAATACTCCTTATTTATTTCTTTCTTTCTTTATCTTATAATATTCATGTCTTTTTATTTAAAGATCCAACCTTGGTGATTCCAATTTGTAAAGTTTTATTTGATATTTGTTTATCCTTTTAAATCTATTTAGGATTATTTGCTCACCATTTGGTATGGATTTTAGATAGGAGGTTTATTAACTTTGGAAATTATTTCCATTCATCTTATTAAATTCATAAGTTTTTATCCATGGTTCCAAATTGAATGAAATCAATTTCTATGGTTTTATAATGTTTTTGGTTTGCCATTCTTGATCATTTTAGAGTGATTGTTGCTGAATTTTTATATGGATCAAATCCATAGGTTTAGTGAGATCTTGGAAATGATTTCTTCCATTTAGAGTTTTGGTTTATTTTCCAAGTGTTCAAATTTCAAGATGCATTTATGAAGAATGCATTTCACTTGATTTGGATTCAGTTGGAGTCCCTTTTATTCAAAGTTTGTTCAAGATGGGTTTTGTTGTTTCCATTTGGAATCAAAAAGTTTCTTTTCACCCTAAATTTCAACAATTATTTATTTTGTTTTCACATTACAAAATTTGGAAAAATTTGGGATGTGACAGGCTACCACCCTTAAAAGAAATGTCGTCCCAAGATTTGGGAAGGCTAGAGGTTACAAGTTGGCTTCAAAACAACTAGGGTACTACCACCCTTAAAAGTTCTCAACTAGATTACATCTTGGCTTGCTTGGGATCATGATGAAACTTCTCTGGGCAAACATCCGCATAGTGTCCTTTGTTTCCACACTTGAAGAAGGTGACAAGGCTGAGATCCTTCATAGGCTTGCTTGTTTTGTACCTCATATTTTCTGGACAATTGCTTGCATAATGTCCTTGGTCACCACAATTGTAACATGTGACAAGGTTGAGTTCTTCACGTATCTTATGTGGACAAGTTGATACATAGTGTCCTAGCTCTTTGCAGTTGTTGCACCACACTTGGCTAATTTCCTTATTCTTCTTCTTTTCTGGACATTCATTAGTATAGTGTCCCATCTCTTTGCAATTGTAACATTGCACTTGGCTTCTGTCCTTTTTCTTCTTGGGTTTCTCCAAAGCTAGGAGTTCTTCTAGTTCATGCTCTTCATATCTCACCTCAAAGGTGGGAAAGTCTCCTTTTTTCCTTAATCGTTTCCTTGGATAATACATATGTTTCCTCTTTTGTCCATCAAGGTTAGTCATAATGCATGGAGGTGCAAGCTGAGATTTTCCTTTGTATTCATCCTTCTTGGTAGAAGTTGTTTCCTCATGGGGTTTTCCAAACTTTTGTTGCACTCCACCTTGTTTCCTTTGTTGAACTATAGAATAGATGGGGCATTGGATAGGGACATGATTATTTCCTTCACATAGGAAACAGGTAGCTTGTGATGTGGGGCATTGTTTAGTTGGATGTTTCTCTTCAAAATTTGGGCATTGATCTTCATGCTCTTTGGAAGTGTGATTCATGTCTCCATAAATATTGCAAGCTTGAGTTCCTTCTATAATATCATCCTTGTTGTCACAATCCCCTTGGGAAAGGTTGTCTTTCATGTTGATCATTTGAGTGGTCATCCCTTGCAACAATTGGGATTGGATTTCCAAAAACTTTTGCAAGGTTGGGTCTAACTCATTGTTGTTGGCTAGGAACTGAGTTGTCATCTGATTCAACTGGGTTTGGTTTGCTAGTAGTTCTCTTATGTGCATCTCTTGGTTGTTGTTGTCACCATTCTTGATGTTGGAGTTTCTTGGAGAAGTCATCTGCTTGGGTTGGATTGGGATTAGAATAGGTAAAATATTTCTAAGAAAGAAGTCTGTCACACACAACAATTCACACAAGCAATGTGCAAGCAATCACAAACAACATTCCACTCAAACAACAAGTTTGAAACACATTTTTAGGCAACAAAATATTTTTTCTACACCACCTAAGTTGGTGGGTTTTATCTATCACTAGTATGGTGGTCCAACTATATGGTTTTTCTTGAGATCATTCCATTCTTCTTAGGTGTTCTTCTTGAACTAGATCATTGTTTCCTTGGAGAAATTCTTGTGTCTTGGTCACAAAACTTCAAAGGTGATGATGGTTCCTTCTAAGTTGTGTTTCCTTAGTCTTCAAGTCTTGGGTAATATTTCTTGTCTCATTGTAGTCCTTAGTGATGTCCAAGTTGAAGTCCTTGTTAAAACTAAAGTTGAAGTCATTGATGATGTTGAAGTTGAAATCATTTGAGTTGGTGAAGTCCTTGCTCAGGTTGAGGTTTTGTCCATCAAGTTTGAAAAGGAAGAGATATAGAATCAAAACCAAAAAGGTTGAGGAAAGAGTTTACAAGATTGTTTATAAATAAGTTTTGGAACAAATACAACTCCTATTTTTTCTAAGGGGTTTTGTCTAATACTAGGGTTACAATCCTACAGGCAACACAGTGCTCTGATACCATCTGTAAGCTCCCACCTTTATAAAGGTAAGGATCCCTGTGATTTCAATGCTAGTCCCTGGATCAATAGCTTGCATCCACAGTTAAGATGTAATATCAAGAAACAAAGGTCAAAATACAACTTTATAACTAGGAATAAAATAATTCATTACATCTTACATAGCTCATTTGGCTATCTCATTATAATGCAGCAGAAATAACTATAGCAAGGAGTCCTTCATCTTCAAAGTGCCACAGGAAATCATGTTGGTTGTAGACTTGTAATCCTAATCAACACACTTCACTAACATCAAACAAACCTGCAACATAATAAGTTACAGTCACAAAGGTCAATACATTTGAATTGTATTGGCAAGTGATACTATGGTAGTATGGTAGTAACTATCATCTATATGCATTTGGCTAAGTGGATCTTAGGCTTGCTTTGCTCAAAATAGATTTTTCTTATCATTTGAAAACACTAAGTTTTTGTTTGGCAAAAACTCCCAAGGAACCACCAATAGAAATTGGTGAACCTTCACCCTTGTTCAACCACAAGTTTTAACTTAGAAAATTGGGATGAGGAGATTCTTGATAGCTTCCATGTCTTGATGCTTAAATTGTCCAATACCACGGACATGGCTAAGTACTTAGTTTCTTCCTTCTGCAGAGGTGGTGCACTTTCCCCACAAGACTTGATTTTCACCAAGACAGGACCTTTCAGAAGCCTTCCCTTAGACCAAATGGACGCATTCCAACCTATCACCCACTACCACCAAATTTCCAAATGGCTAAGTTATTGCAACCTATATGATCCAGGCAGAGCCCATAATGCCAAGTGGTTGCACTAGAAGCTTCTTAATATATGGCATCTCAAATCCCTTTGTTCTTGGGTGGCATTCCATAAGTGAGATACACAGGGTAGACCATTAGAAAATGGGCCCTGGTAACCACTCAACCAAAAACCACCAAGCAATTACCAATCCACCCAGGTGTTTCATTCACTTAGTTGTTTTATTAAGCAAAAACATAAGTCAAAGACTTAGCAATATTTTTACATAGCATGTATATATTCCACCCTTGGTTGCTAATAGTTAGGCTAAGCATGGAAATAGCAAGAATCTTAACTTAGAGAAAATTCTAACAATTCTACAACTACTAGGATTTCCCAAGCATAGCATATAGATACTTAGCAAAATATTCATGCAAGCCCTATACAAAATATTTCTAATGCATAGACAAAATATTGGGACAAAAATATGAAGCACCACTTGCCTTTTTGGTAGAGAATATAAGTTCACTCCTTGATTCTTGCAATTGTCACACTCTTCAAATTCCACTACAATTCAATCAAGCAAGCAAATATTCAATCTACCATTCAAGCAATCATCACATAGAATAATAAAAACAAAGTAATGCATGCAAGCATGCCAAAGATTGTTTTATTTGGAAAAGTGGTTTCTAATAGGTTATAAACATTTTAAAACACCTATTGGTCAATTATAAAAGTGGTAAAACCATTGGATATCAAGTTAGTGAAAATGGCCATTTTAAGTCATTTTTGTTTTGCTAGAAATGGTTCAAATCAAAGTAATATTTTCTAGTGTTTTATGGTCAAGTGTTTAATATTAAAACCATTTGCAAAACGTTTCACCTATAAACCATTTTTATACCAAAGAAATATTTTATGTTGTTGGAAATGCCTTTTAGCAAAGTAATAATTTTATAGGGTTCATCAAATATATTTTTAAATCTCAAAACTTGGTGTTTAGGGTCAGAGGGTTTAAATAAATCATTTTCCAAAGGTTTTACTCAAAGAGCATTTTTAAACCATATTCAATATTTTTATTTAGCTAGAAATGTTTTTATTCAAAGATTTATTCTTTAGTATCACAAAATAAACTTTTAAATCTATAAATTGGTTTCTATGGTAAGTAGGTTCAAAACAAACCATTTACCAAAGATTTTATCACAAAAAAATTTTAGAATGAATTTTATATTCAAAATATGCCTACACAAGTTTATGTAAAAACAACCAATTTAACAGAATCAATTTACTAAACAAAGTACATGGTTGGATAGAATTTGTTTTGCTGATTCCATTGATATAAAATTTGCAAATTTTTAACATGTGGATCAAAAGTTATGCAATTTACAAATTCACACATCTAATAGTAAAGTTTCTGGTTTTAAAACAAACTCCAGGCCACGTGGTGTGTTCTGATTCGTTGGTACCGGTTCGCACGGATCGGCCTACGCGGTGCGTTGGATCTAAAGAGGATCGTGCGGCACAGATCACTCCATACCGTTTCGTTAAATGATTCTATCGCGTCCACAAGATCGTCATCCAACGGCTCACAGCGCAACGACCACTAACTAGCGGCGCTGGCGAGCATGAGAGTGTCCACGAGGGGGAGAGGGGAGGTCAGTACTCACCGAGGGAACTCGCCGGAGTCGAGGCAGTGGACGTCGACGTCTTGTCTTGGTCGTTGTCGATGTTGTGGGTCAAGCGCGGGCAAGCCAAGGATACTAGGAGTTTCAGGGGGCGATGGCGAGCGCTCTCGTGGGATCTGAGAGGCAAGGGGCAACGGTGCCTGGCCGGAATCAGAAGAAAAGTTCGCCGGAGTCTGAGAGCTTTCGAGACGAATTCAAGGCGGCCTGGGGGCAGAGAGGAAATGATGTCTGAGGGGGAAAGGTAGAGAGGGCGTGAGCGTTTAAGGGGGCATCGTTACTGGGAGGAATCACTCGGCCATTTACTCGAATTGATGCTGGCATTGAACGGTAGAGACGGCGAGATTTGGGGAGAAACAATCGCGCGGGTGGAAACGACGAACTGGCAGGTGGGGTCATTTCGTCAGCGTGAGAGAAAGGTTTGCGGTGGGGTCCAGCGATCAGTGATGGTGCGAGTGTTATTCTGAGTAGAAAAGAAACGTTTCGGAGAGGGAAGAAGTGGGCTGCTACAGGGCTGGATTGGGCTAGGTTAGCTGGGCTGGGTCCATTCCATTTTTTTGTTCTGTTTCATTTTTCTTTTTCCATTTTCATTTCTGTTTTGAATTTGTTTAAACATTTCAAACAACCATTTGAATTCAAAACCTTCCAAACTTTTCAGTAAGTTTTTAATATGTTTTAAACATGTATTTAAAGTCCTTTTAGGAATAATTCCTTTATTTATTTATGGTTTATATTTTATTTAAAATGGGCACTTTCCTTTATTAAATAAGATTTAATTATATTTTCAAACTTTTATTTGAATTCCAATTTTTCACCAAACCTTTTCAGTAGGTTTATTTATTCAAATGGGGTGTTTAAATAATTTACTTTGAATTATTTAAAATATTTTAATATGATTATTAATCATTTAATTTGGGCAAATGTCCTTATTCCATTGAAATCAAATATGGTTTTTATTTCCATATAACTTTATTTAAATGATTCTTTTATTTCATTTAAGTTAATTAAATAACTTTTATATCCACTTGGGTAAATTCCAATTATTATTTTCCCATGATTTAATTAATCATTCTTATTAGGGATTTTGTCTTTAATCAAATGGAATAGAATTTGGTTGAGGCCATTTTATTTTATTTGAATATTCTCTATCCCTTTATTTTATTTGGATTTGGATTATCATTATTCCATTTGTTTATGGATTAGGCCAAGATTTAATTTGGCTTTAAAATACTCCTCATTTATTTATTTCTTTCTTTATCTTATAATATTCATGTCTTTTTATTTAAAGATCCAAACTTGGTGATTCCAATTTGTAAATTTTATTAGATATTTGCTTATCCTTTTAAATCTCTTTAGGATTATTTGCTCACCATTTGGTATGGATTTTAGATAGGAGCTTTATTAGCTTTGGAAATTATTTCCATTCATCTTATTAAATTCATAAGTTTTTATCCATGGTTCCAAATTGAATGAAATCATTTTCTATGGTTTTATAATGTTTTTGGTTTGCCGTTCTTGATCATTTTAGAGTGATCGTTGCTGAATTTTTATATGGATCAAATCCATAGTCTTAGTGAGATCTTGGAAATGATTTCTTCAATTTAGAGTTTTGGTTTATTTTCCAAGTGTTCAAATTTCAAGATGCATTTATGAAGAATGCATTTCACTTGATTTGGATTAAGTGGGATTCCCTTTTATTCAAAGTTTGTTCAAGATGGGTTTTGATGTTTCCATTTGGAATCAAAAAGGTTCTTTTCACCCTAAATTTCAACAATTATTTATTTTGTTTATTTATTTTTCACATTACAAAATTTGGAAAATTTTGGGATGTAACATAATGTTACTTATTGCTTTGATAAATCTTGTTGCTGCAGGAGGTATAAACACCTACCTTTTCAATGTGAGTATAATGATAATGTTACCATATCTTATTATGTTAAAGGAAATTATGACTTTTATGATGTGGAATAGATTGAAGAATTCATTGCCTTCAAGGGTGCATTTGAACTTGCTAGTTTGTTTGAAAATACTGACGATGCACCTTATGAAAATGAGGTTTATGAGATACTTAAATTCTACTTTGACAATTACAAGGAATCAAATGGCTATATTCTTGAATATTTTAATAGATGCTCTCCACAAATGAAAGATACTAATGCCTTGTAGGAGCCTATGGAAGAAGAAATTGTTGAAAGTGGAAGCTCAATAGATGAAAAAGAGGAGGAGAGTGATGAACAGATGGAGGAAGAATGGATCATCTACCCATGCCTACCTTCTAATGAGAGTAACTATTTACCTCTTACATTATTTGATTGTCCCCTTGCTTACCAAAGGAGGATGAATGTTATGTTCCTGTGGATCCTTTTGAAATATCTACTTTGGGTAAAACCTATGAAGGTTTTAATCCACTAATTTTGAGCTTGATAGAAATTATGTGTTTGTAGATCATGAAAAGCCTACTTTATGTGATAGTTATATTGTTGAGTTTATTCATGAGGCTACTGAAAATTATTAGGAGAGAGGAAAATATGGTTTTAGAAGTTTTCATGGTACCGAAACAACTCTCTATGTGTTAAAAGTTTTGAAGCTACTCTTGTTTTATCTTCCTATGCATGTCACTTTGTTCTTTGTGAATTTATTTTCTTACAAGATTACTATGCATAGGAAGTGGGTTAGACTTAAATATGTTTTGAATTTGCTTCTTGATACTCTCTTTGACTTTAATTCATAATTATTATGAGAGCATCTTCTCAAACTTGTTGTGCCTAACTTAAAGGCGTTAAAGAAAAGTACTTGTTGGGAGATAACCCAAGAGTTTTCTTGAGTCTTGGAAGTTATTACTTCAGTAATGACCTCTACTTATCCTTTTTGTTTGCTTTTTGTGCCAAGAATGCCCTCTAATGAGAGGGAAGTAAGATTTGGGGAGTTGCTGTCCCGAAACAGATTTCTGTCCTCCACCAAAAAAAATTGTGAGGAGTCTTTGTAACTCGGATTGAGCTCAACATTTACGAATAAATCCCCCAGTATGTTAGATAACTTTTGTTAGTTCAACACTTTTTGATTTGAGCAACAGAAGATGTTCGAAAAAATCAGTTTCTACCTGCTGGTCTGTTTTTCCAGATTTCTGCCATTATTTGCATTTGCTTCTTATTGATTCCTTTTTGAGTTCTCTTTAGGTGAATTGAGATTTTTGAAGGAGTTACTACAGTATCTTGTGTTTTTAGTGAAAAGACTTGTTGTTCCAAAGATTTGCCAGGGGTCTAATATCTTTTGAATAAACTAATGTTGTTAATGAAGATTGTGTGAAGTTTTGTATGAAGGAAAAATTTCAGGTGTAGAGATAGAATGATGCAATGAGATGAAGAATGGACAAAATCTCAAGTTTGGGGATTCCACCATGGTGTCACCCCAAGAAATATCCAAGAGGTACAAGCGTCAAAGCTTGGGATGCCCAAGGCATCCCCTTCTTCATCAATAAAAAGCTCAGGTCTGTCTAGACACTTCGTTTTTATTGTTTCATGCTCAGTTGTGTTGTTCTTGGAGCGTTTTAGCTTTCTTTTGCTTTGCTTAGGTTGTTTATTTTGCTTGAATAAAGAAATTTGGACCCTTGTTCTCGCTGTGTTGTTTTGCAAATAAGTTGCTTGGTGTTGGAAAGGAGTAGTAAGTTCTTGCTTGAAGTGCAAGAGGAGCTTGCATTAACTGTGACTTAGACCTTAGCATGATATGCTAGGTGTTGTTTTGACCTTATGCTTAGTGATTATTTCTGTAGCATGTCTTGTTCCAAACAACTGGGATTGCTTAGTGTGCCTTGAAGAAATTATGCGTTGTTTTAGCATGCAAAAAGCATAGTATTGTGGTATTCTCCTTTGATGCTTTTCTTGGTTTGACTTGGCACATGCTCACACCATGTTATGACTATAACAAGTCACCATTAGCCTCTATGATCATTTAGTCCATGACTTGTAGTACCACTCTTTGCTTTGATTAGTATGCTTTGTTGCACTACATGATTATGGCCATTATGCCCTCTTAGTTGGTGCTCCCAGTCTTTTGCTAGCCTCCACTTGTATGAGTAAGTTATACACATGCTTCCAACTCCCAAGAAACCAAGTTATTCCAAAGTGTCCACTATAAACTCATATGCATGGCGTGTTACACCATTCCAAGTATATTCTTGTTTTCAAATATCTTCCAATTAAAAACTATTTTGTTATGTGAAAACTTAGTGATTAAAGCCCTCACGAACTTGATGGCACACTTTATATTCTTTGCCCCTAATAAACTTGAACCATTGTGACAACTTTGTTGTATATGCTTGCACTTATAAGTTGGAATTAGCAGAACCGTGCTGTCACGGGGAACGTTTTCAACATTGCACTTGTACTTTGTACTCAGTTGATATCATGTTCTTTTGTCTATGGATGTCACCGGTATGAAATAAAGAGGGAACTTGTAAGTCCATGGAGTTTGTATCCTATGTTAGAGAAACGCCTGGGTCGCGAGCCTAAGCCATGCCTAATCATGGTGGAAACTTGCAGCATCACCATAATGAGCTATCTATGAAGCATCCTCAATAAAAAATATGCATATGGTAAATAAAAAGATTGCTGAGATGCTCATTGTCTGCTTGCCTTGTCATTTTGGTTATGGGAAAGCTCTTGTACCATGTTCAAGGGGTACCCCGTTGGCGGTTCTCAATGATATGCAAATACTTACAATGACAAGAACTTACCTGGACCCAAAGTTGAGTAGGCATGAGGTGTGGCCCTCGTATTTTAGGGACTTGAGATTGCCAACTTATACTTCTTCAAGCATATACTCCATCTTTGCCACTTTAACCTTAACCACTTAAGGATGCTTATGATAGGGGCAATGAGGGCTGAAAGCTAACATGTACCATAATTTTTGGAAGCTCTTTTTGAAACTTGTAATCCCTGCTTCCTTTACAAAAAGGCCTTTCTTCCACCACTATTGAGTCTCCATCTTCTACCTTTAGGCACCATTAAGAGAGCATAGTTGTCATTCCGTGTGCAATGTTCCAAAGCTTATTGATTGATGCATATTGTGATATTACTTGTTCTTGTGCTATTTGTTTCTAGTCACCCTTGTGAACTTTGAACGTGTCCTATGCATCTATATTGCTACTCTATGAGGGACAAGATGATTGCCACTATGCTATGTTTTCTGTATGTGAAACAAACAAACGTTTTTCCTTGCATATTATTCATGATCTTTGTTTGTAGCTTGACATGTTGCATTCATAGTTACAATGTCCTATTGTTAGAACTCCATATTTCATGCACATGTTTAGAGTTCTTTGATCCTAGCTTTTAATGCTTGCAAATGGTTGGATCTTTATTGTGAGGGTGCATGTCACCTCAAAAAAATTTCTTTTATCACTTACCTACTCGAGGACGAGCGGGAGTTAAGCTTGGGGATGTTGATACGTTGTAAATGTATCTATAATTTTTGATGCTCCATGCTTGTTTAGTATCTACTTTACTTTACTTGTCTACACTTTGAGGTGCTGTTTACATGTTTTCTGGTACTAACCTATTAACAAGTTGCAACAGTGTCAGATGCCTGTTTTCTGTTGTTTTTGGTTTCAGAAAAGTTAGTAAAGAATTATTCTCGAAATTGGACGGGACAAACGTCAAAGTCAAATACTTTCTGTGGGGAACAAGAAGTCTAGAGGGGAGACGAAGAAGCAGGCCAGGACAGCCAGACCCCCCCCCCCCCAGGCGCGGCTAGGGGTGGGCCCGCGCCTGGCTAGGGTTTGGCCCCCCTGGTCGCCTCCTCGGCCTCCCCCTTTGCCTATAAGAATCCCCCGATGCAGAAACCCTAAGCACCCGATCAAATCTCCACGAAATCGTCTGTAGACGCCGCCACCATCATCCCTAGATCGGGGGGATCTGAAGTTCTTCCCGGCACCCTGCCGAAGGGGAGATCATCCCGGAGGCCTTCTCTCTGGTATGATGTGTGAGTAGTTCCACCTTGGACTATGGGTCCATGTAGTAGCTAGATGGTTGTATCTCCTCCTTTGTGCTTTCATGTATAGATATTGTAAGCTCCGTTCATGATCAAGATCTAATCTATTTGTAATCATGCATGTTGTGTTTGCGGGGATCCGATGGATATTGATATTATTATGTTGGTTTGATTAATGGTTTTGTCTTTATGATTCTATCATGTCTGTGTTGTTTGTGATCTTGCATGCTCTCTGTTGTTAGTAGCTATCTTGGCCAAGTAGTTGCTAGTGACTCCAAGAGGGGGTATTTATGCTCGATAGTGGATTCATGCCTCTAGTTTCTAAGGGAAGTGACAATAATCTCTTCGTTTGTAGATGTGTTGTTGCCACTAGGGAGAAAACAACGGTCTCTTGTTCATGGAACATGTGGACTGTTTACCTTACACACTTTGCTTAAAGCAGTTGTCTATTGCTTGCAACTTAATACTGGAGGGGGTTCGGATGATAACCTGAAGGTGGACTTCTAGTCATAGATGCAGTTGGATGGCGGTATATGTATCTTGTTGTATTGCCCAATCGAATCTCATAGGATCTTTCTGACTAGTAATTGCATTGTTATGCCTTGCTCAGTTCCTGTCAATTGCCCTGCTGTAATTTGTTTTTCCTTCATGCCATGTTGTTTATCTAAGGAGAGCACATCTAGTGAACTATGGACCTTGGTCCAATCTTTACCATTGATAAATCTTCCACTGTTACTTGTTTACTTGCTGCAAACCATTACCTTCCACACCATACGTTTAGTCCTTTGTTACAACAAACCGGTGAGCTTGACAACCTCACTGATTCGTTGGGACAAAGTCTTGAGTTTGTGTTATGCAGGTCTCCACCTTGCTTGCAACACCTTTGAGACGTTTCCTTCCTCCTTCAGGTTCGATAACCTCGGTCTCTACTGAGGGAAACTTGCTGCTGTGCTCGTCACACCTTGCTCTTGGGGTTCCAACGAAGTGTCCCACGTCAACACTGGGTGCACGCATCACCAACCATTGTGGGCTCATTCAGCATGCATGTAGTCGATACGTCCAAAACGTATCTACTTTACCGAACACTTTTGCTATTGTTTCTCCTCTAAACTTGTGTGATTTGGATACAACTGACACGGACTGATGCTGTTTTCAGCAGAATTACCTTGGTGTCTAGTTTTTGTGCAAAAAAATCAACTATTAGGAAAAATCCCGAAAAATATGCCAAAAATCCTATTTCACCAGAAGACTCATGGAGCTAGAGTACGAGACGGAGGGGAGCCCTGGGTGGCCCACACCCTCTGTCGTGCGGGTTGGCCCACCCCGCGCCTGGAGGGGGTGTGGCCAGCCCAGGCGCCCCCTCGGCCTCTATCTTTGCCTATAAGAAGCCTCTTGACCTAAAAACCGAGGGAGGTTCATCGTTTTTCCAGAAAGAGTTTCGTTGCGCCGCCACCACCAGAAGCCGCGATTTGGAACTACAAACTCCGTTGTCACCAATGCCTCTCCATCAACCATCAATGTTTCCCTCCTCCATGGGTGAGTAATCCCCCACTATAGGCTATGGGGATGGTAGGGATTGGATGAGTTCTATCATGTAATCAAATAAGATTGTTAGGGCATGGTGCCTAGTATCTCTATTAGTGCTCTTTGACTTTGTTGCAACTTGTTGTGCTTAATGCTTGTCAATAGGGCCTGAGTGCCATGATCTTATATCTGAACTTATTATTGAATCATTATGATAGTATTGTTTGTGATCTTATCTACAAGTTGTGCACACATATCATTGTCCGGATCCAAAGGCCCCGAAGTGACAGAAATTGGGACAACCGGAGGGGATGGCTATGATGTGAGGATCACATGTGTTCATGGAGTGTTAAAGCTTTCATCTGGTGCTATATTAAAAGGAGCACCTTAATTGCCAGTAGTTCCCTTGAGGCCCTGCTGCAACGGGCTGGCAGGACAAAAGATGTTGTGCGAGTTCTCATTGCGAGCACGCATGACTATATATGGAGCACATGCCTATGATTATTTAGTACTTGGATGCTTATTCTTATTTACCTGCAATTGCCCTAGATCTTGAAGTTATATGTTTAGACTCGTCCATGCAACGCCCGTCCATCCATCCCTATGACTACCGCACTCATATCCTACTATTTGCTGCTATTGTTACGATTGCTCCTGTTTTGCTGCTGTTGTTGCTACTACAAACTGTTGCTACTGATAAACTTCTGTGAGCAAGAACTATTTCCAGGTGCAGCTGAATTGACAGCTCAGTTGTTAAGGGTTGCAAGTATTCTTTGGCTCCCGTTGTGTCGAATCAATAAATTGGGTAATACTACCCTCGAAGACTACTGCAATCCCCTATACTTGTGGATCATCAAGACTATTTTCTGGCACCGTTGCCGGGGAGCATAGCTTTATTTGTAAGTTCACTTGGATCTACTATTGTTCACTGCTACTCCTTTCATCATGGGGAAGTCTCGTGATGGAAAGTTTCCTATTTTACCATCCACTACAAGAAGAGGTACAGTCCTAAACACCTCTGCTGCTCTTGATTCACCGTCTGTTATAAGTAAGGTTATTACACCACCACCACATACTCATGCTACACACTGCTACTACTGATGTATCTGAAACTGCTTTTGATACTCATGATGCTACTTCTACTGTGCTTGATGCGAGTGGTTCATTAGGTCCTTTCCTAGATGCTACTATGGCTGGTATAGGAAATACTGAAATTCCTAATGAAGACACTGTTACACCTGTTATATCACTTGAGTCTAGAGAGAGATACGATATTAATGATGGTTACATTGGGTTTACTGATGAATTTATTGAAGAGTGCCGAAACACACATGGTGCTAGTGCTATTAAGAGTCTCCTTGAGAGACGTACCATTATTCCTAAACTGTCCTCTGATCCTAAGTTTGCCACCTCTACCATAGACATTAAAGATAAAGATTATGATTTCTCTCTTGATTTATCCTATTTAGACATTGTTGAGAAAGAACCTTTCCGTGGGACTGAAAATGAGAGTACTATAGCTCATATGAATGAGCTTTCCACTATCAGTGCTTTATTCTCTGATGATTTTAATATGCGCAAGTACTTTGTTACTAAGATCTTCCCTTTTTCACTAAAAGGAGAACCTAAGGCTTAGTTTAATAAATTGCCTCATGTTTCCATTGATAGTCCTGATTGTTTGATAGCTACTTTCTTCTAGAAATCTTTTCCTCCCAGTGCTAGACATGCTGCTTTGCAGAGACTTTTTGATTTTAAACAGGGAGAAGAAGAGAAATTGCCTGAGTCATGGACAAGGTTCTGTGCCTTGATTCATGCACATCCTGGATGTACATTACCTAAAAATGAGCTTCTTGATATTTATTATAATGGACTAACTGATGATTCTAGGACATACCTAGATAGCTTTGCTGATTGTGTTTTCAGGAAAAGAACTCCTACAGACGTTGAAGAATTAATGGCTAAAATAAGCAAGAATTATGATGATTTGACTTCAACTGAGCTAAATACACCTGAGCCTATTACTCCTGAACCAGTTGTGCCTGAACCAGATCCAATACCAACACCAAGAAAGAGGTGAGTAATTGCATTAAATGATGAAGTGATGAAGGAATCTAAGAAATGTCTAAACGAGAAAGGTATTAGAGATGAAGATGTGAAGAATTTACCTCCTATAGAAGAATTATGCAAGCCAATTCCCCACTCATCTATTATTGAGGTACACTCTCTCCACTTTGATGATGGTGATATTTCCTATGGTAAGCCTCCTGATCAATGCTTAGAGGAACTTGACACATTTATTGTTAAACAAGGTAATTTTAATAAACAAGTTCAGAATCATTTATTGGAAAACTCTAGAGCTATCAATGAGTTGAAAGATATTGTGGAAAGAACTGCTAATGATATTAAAATGCTTTGCAAATACTTTCAAATGGTTCAAACTCAAATTGATCAACTTGCTAAGGTACAAAAGGACATGCTAGTTAATACCTCAGGATATAAACATGCTTATGGAATTAGAACTAGGAGTAGTATAGCTACTCAAGATCCTTTATATCCTGAAGGACACCCTAAAATAATTGAGCAGGATTCTCAACAAGGTGAGAGTAGTGGTAGTCCTCGTAAGAGAAAGAAAAAGAAACATAAAATAGTTGAGGAACCACTTGAACCTGCTGTAGATCCTAATAGTATATCTGTCTCTGATGCTGAAACTGAGAGTGGTAATGATAAAAATGATGCTCCTGATAAGGAGGAAGTTGAGGAAGAACCTGAGAAGCACACTAAGAACACTAGGTACACTAAGGAAAATTTTATTGCTAATAAACATGGTAGTGAGAGAGAACCTTTGGTGCAGAAACCTATGCCTTTTCCAGGTAAGAAACACAAGTCAAAGGAGGAAGAACACTATAACAAGTTTTGTGAGTGGATGAAACCTTTATTTTTGCAAATTCCTTTGACTGATGCTATTAAGTTGCCTCCTTATTCAAAGTATATGAAGGATATTGTCTCTAATAAAAGGAAGATTCCTAATGAGGAAATTTCTACTCTGCTTGCTATTTATTACTTCAATGGTAAGGTTCTAAAGAAACTTGGCGATCCAGGTATACCAACTATTCCTTGATCTATTAAGAACAATTATGTTAGAACTGTTTTATGTGATTTGGGAGCTGGAGTTAGTGTTATGCCTTTTTCTCTCTACAAGAGACTCCAGCTAGAAAAGTTGATACCAACTGATATATCTTTGCAAATGGCTGATAAGTCAACTACTATTCATGTTGGTATATGCGAGGATGTTCCTATTCAGGTGGCTCATAATTTCTTGGTTTTAACTGATTTTGTTGTGCTTGAAATGCCTGAAGATGATAATATGTCCATTATTCTTGGGAGACCTTTTCTTAATACTACAGGTGTTGTCATCAATTGTAATCAAGGAAAAGTAACTTTTAATATTAATGACAAAGAGTATACTGTCTATTTCCCCAAGAAGGTTGCTAAGAGCTATTGCCTGAATTCCATTGAAAATATTGAGAGCATCAAGGTTGGAGAAATATAGTGTCCCATTCCACAAGAAAGTTTTGAAACTATTATGATTGGGACCATTGCTATCAAGTTTGAGGTAACATAATCACCCTGTGGAATGCAAAGTTTCGTTTCATATAAGATTGTTTTGGTAACAAGACTTGATCAACCTTGTTAACAAAAGGATTTTAATGAACAAAATAATGCTTTCACCGTGGTTAACTTGCTCACTTTTCCTTTTCTCCTTCTTAGTCTTTGCTCTTTCTCTTGTTAGCTTTGGTTTTGTTAGTTTTTTGGTTGTTAGAGTGTCTTAGAACTTCTGTGGTTTGGTTTTGGTTTGCTTTTGCTTCTTCTAAAAAATCTTTTCTGTGAGAAAATCAATTTTCATACCCTAAAAATTGGCCAAAAATAAAGTTTCTCGAAAAATCCCAGTAAATTCATATTAAATTTTTCCTCGAAAAAAGGGCAGAGGGACACCTGGAGTGGCCCAGGGGGACACACCAGGCCAACACACCCCTGGGTGGCGCGGCCAGCCCTAGGTGGCGCCTGGCCAGGGTGTGGCCCACCTGTGGCCCTCCAAAATGCCTCCTCCCAGCCATCTTCTTTATCTCTCCCGAAAAACACCGGAAACATTTCTCAATCTCGAATTCCTATTGTTCTTGCTCCCGATTTTCGATCTCCTTGCTCATCCCATCTTTGCTGCTGATTTTTGGAGGAATTGCTCCTTGGTATGTGCCTCCTCCGCTTGTCCAATAGATTTGTGATTGGTAGATTGTGTCTTGAGTGTTTTGCTGTTATAGGTGTCAGGTTGTGTGAGCTTGAATGCTTGTTCTATGCTTAGAGATTACATTTTGATGCATGTGTAGCCCTCTAGCAAGTTCCTATAGTAGTTTCTCATCATTTACCAACTTGGAAATCACTTGGTTTGATGTTTGTCTAAAAATTTCAGAAAAAAGGGGTCATGGACAACCACACCTTTGGTGAAATATTTGAGAGTGATGCACCTAGGAGGGCAAGGCCTTCAAGATCATCCTCACAAGCTAGGCCCTCATACAATGAGGATCTCATTACACCACGATTTGGTGATGAGGGAGATGAGGGGGATGCGCACCCTTCCACCTTTCCTTGCCCAACCTTTTTGCGGGCTGCTGGGATTCTCGATGATTTTATAACCTTGGTTCGGAGGGTTGGACTAGCAAGTTATATGCAGGATGAGAGCGTGCAATATGCTACGCTCACTAAAACCTTTGTGGAGAGCTTCTCTTTTTCTAACAGCCTGTTCAAACCAGATGTGTCTTTCAAAATTTATGGCAGGCCTTACACTATGACATTGAAGAAATTTTGTGAGATCCCGGGTCCAGCTCAACCCACTGATTTGTTGGAGCTCTACCGCAGGATAACTAATGATGATGACCGTAGAGCCCAGCGGGGAAAGATAAGAAATATTCAACTCCCAGCTATCTGGTACTTTGCTTATTATCTTGCCACTAGTGTTCTTGGTAGGAAGAACACTAGAAATATTTCCAACTGTCGTTTGGCCTTCCTAGCTGCTGCACTCAACAATGAAACCAGGTATAATCTTGGTTCTCTCATTGCTCGTCGCTTAGCTGCTAAGGGACCCATTTATGGGGGTATTATTGGTGCACATGTTGTTGCTGCCTTAGACCTTGCTATTGATCCAAATGATACAGTTTTGGCTCCTCAAAGGCTTGATCTTGCTGCCATGAAAGCGCATCACTTTGTCACTGCATAGAATGTTGTTTACTGACGGGGAAGAGAGAGATCCCTCTCCCCCAAACCTCCTTGTTCAGTATTTCCCAGGGACCTTTGTCACGCTCCAAGGAGGAGATGGACGAGAAGCCGCGCATTCTTGGCTTCCATGGACACTATCAGGGGGACGCGCCCTCATACGACCCCTATGTGCACTACACAGGGGAGTCCTCGAGCTCGTACCAGGACAAAGGGGCCTCCTCGTCGTACTACGTAGGTGCACCTTCTTGGTCACCATGGATTTGAGCCCCACTTAGCCCAAAAGCCTAATCTTGGGGGAGGTATACCGACACCACACTCATATATATATATCATGTTTCGTCGGTTCTTTGTATATCCATTATTCGCTTTCTTTTTGGTTTTTGTTTCTGCTTTCTCAAAACACAAAAATACCAAAAATATTTCCGTTTCTCTTGGTTTGTTTCTTTTCTTTTTAGCTTTGGTTTACCTTAAAGAAAAATCCAAAAATA
The DNA here is from genome assembly GCA_916181665.1 of Avena sativa. Lineage (NCBI taxonomy): Eukaryota > Viridiplantae > Streptophyta > Magnoliopsida > Poales > Poaceae > Avena > Avena sativa. The sequence continues at coordinate 315,896,229 of OV702280.1, read as the reverse complement.
TTTTGCTTTGTTTGCTTTTGCTTTGCTTCTTTTTGCTTTGTTTGCTTGTTTTAAAAATTCGAAAACACCAAAAATATTTGTTGTTCTTCTTTGGTTTTGTGAGTTCTTTGCAGGATTCAGCCGTCCTCGGTGGAGTTTGATTTCATGTTATTATTCAAGTCACACAAGTGAAGGGCAATAATGAAGATTAAGACAACTTGAGGCGTGGTAAGAGGTTGGTAACGAACTCTATTTGTTTTCATTTTTTTATACATACACTCATCATGGTGAGCATGCTTAGTCTGTTCATGTAAGGTGTATGTTATTTATGGATGCTTAGTATGTCTTACTTTCTTGTGATTAGCGCCAGCTTGCTAATAGTTTGTAGCTTCTCATATGAATGTTTGCTTGCATTGTTTTATTCATAACTTGGTATGATATTGTGGTATCCTCCTCTGAATGTTTCATGTGAATCGACTTGGCACATGCTCACGCATGCATATGACTAAACAATAGTCAGTAAGCCTCGATGATTTATTTTGCCTCAGAGTTCTTGTATCATTTTCATGTCATAATTAGTCCTGTTTTGTTGCAAGCATGATTATGACAGTTATTGCTCTCTCGTTTTTCGCTCCCTCTCTATTGCTAGCCTTAACCTGCACTGAGTATGGTCTCTACTTGTGCATCCAATTCCCCAAAACCAATATTGCTAACAGTGTCCATCATACCTACCTATTAGCATTATTTGCTATTCAGTGCATATTCATTATGCCTTGTTTTCTTCCAAATAAAATATTTGACTGTTTTGATAAAATTAGTTAGTAAAGCTCTCACGAACTTGATGGCACACTTTATTCGTTGCACTTAATAAACCTGAACCATTGTAACTATCCATGAAAGTTATATGCTTGCAAATTATAGGCTGGGAGTTAGCAGAACCGTGCTGTCACGGGGAACGCTTTCAACACTTATGGATATATATCCAGTTGATACCACGCTCTTTTGTTTGCGGATGTCGTCGGTGTGAAATAAAAGGGGAGCTTATGAGTTCATGAAGTTATATATATATATGTGTTAGAGAAACGCCTGGGCCACTAGCCTAAGCCACGCCTAATCATGGTGGAAACTTGCAGCATTACCATAATGTGCATATGTGAAGCATCCTCAATAAAAACCTATGCAAATAGAAAATAAAAAGATCGCTGAGATGCTCATTGTCTGCTTGCCTTGTCATTTTGATTATGGGATAGCTGCTGTGTCATGTGCAAGGGGTACCCCGTTGGAGGTTCTCTATGATACGCATGTATTTATGATAACAAGAACTTACAGGTAATTAAAGTTGAGTAGCACGAGGATCGGCCCTCGTACTCAAGGGACATGGGATTTCTAGTTTATGGTTTGTCAAGCATATAACTCATATTGGACCTCACTTTCACCATTAACCAAATAAAGATGCCTATGATAGGGGCAATGAGAGCTCAAAGCTAATGAGTACCCTACTTTCAACATTTGGAAGCCTTTCAAACTTTTCAAAACTTTTTCACTTCCTTGTTGAGTCACCACTTATTCTTTGAACACCTTCTTGAGAGCATAGTTGTCATTCTTGTGTTTGTCTCAAATCTTGGTTAATTATGTCATGACTTTGATGCTTGTATCTCTGATATTTTTACTTCTAGTCTTCACTTGAAATTCAGAGGTGCCTTGGCATTTATATTGTGCTCTACAAACAAAGGCAAGAGAGATACCACTCTATCATACTTATTATGAGCATTGCAATGTTTCTTATGTTTATGTTTCATGCTACTTATTATTATTGAGTTGGTTTCTCTTCATAGCTTGCAATGACTATTGAGTAGACTTAGTTGCATACTTCTTATTATGAATGGTTTAAGTGTTTACTCCTGTGCTAAGAATATATACATCATATGGATAAAATGTGTTCGTGAAAGTTCTTTTATCGCACTCAGTTTTCAACTGAATTGCATGAGGACAAGCAATAAGCTAAGCTTGGGGGGAGTTGATACGTCCAAAACGTATCTACTTTCCCGAACACTTTTGCTATTGTTTCTCCTCTAAAATTGTGTGATTTGGATACAACTAACACAGACCGACGCTGTTTTTAGCAGAATTACCTTGGTGTCTAATTTTTGTGCAGAAAATCAACTATCAGGAAAAATCCCGGAAAATATGCCAAAAATCCTATTTCACCAGAAGACTCAAGGAGCCAGAGTACAAGACGGAGGGGATCCCTGGGTGGCCCAGACGCCCCTGCCGCACGGGTCAGCCCACCGCACGCCTAGAGGGGGTGTGGCCAGCCCAGGCACCCCCTCGGCCTCTCTCTTCGCCTATAAGAAGCCTCTTGACCTAAAAACCGAGGGGGGTCCATCGTTTTTCCAGAAAGAGTTCCGCTGCGCCGCCACCACCAAAAGCCGCGATTTGGAACTAGAAACTCCGTTCTGGCACCCTGCCGGGACGGGGAATTTGGGGGAGGATCATCGCCATCATCATCACCAACGCCTCTCCATCAACCATCAATGTTTCCCTCATCCATGAGTGAGTAATCCCCCGCTGTAGGCTATGGGGATGGTAGGGATTGGATGAGTTCTATCATGTAATCGAATAAGATTGTTAGGGCATGGTGCCTAGTATCTCTATTAGTGTTATTTGACTTTGTTGCAACTTGTTGTGCTTAATGCTTGTCACTAGGGCCCGAGTGCCATGATCTCAGATCTGAACTTATTATTGAATCATTATGATAGTATTGTTTGTGATCTTATTTGCAAGTTGTGTACACATATCATTGTTCTGATCCAAAGGCTCCGAAGTGACAGAAATTGGGACAACCGGAGGGGATGGCTGTGATGTGAGGATCACATGTGTTTATGTAGTGTTAATGCTTTGATCCGGTGCTATTAAAAGGAGCATCATAATTGCTAGTAGTTCCCTTGAGTCCCCGCTGCAACGGGCTGGCAGGACAAAAGATGTTGTGCAAGTTCTTATTGCGAGCACGCATGACTACATATGGAGCACATGCCTATGATTGTTTAGTACTTGGATGCTTATTCTTATTTATTTGCAATTGCCCTAGATCTTGAAGTTACATGTTTAGACTTGTCCATGCAACGCCCGTCCATCCATCCCTATGCCTACCGCACTCATATCCTACTGTTACTATTGCTCCTGTTTTGCTGCTGCTGTTGCTTTGCTATTGCTACTACAGACTGTTGCAACTGATAAAATTCTGTGAGCAAGAACTATTTCTAGGTGCATCTGAATTGACAAATCAGTTGTTAAGGCTTGCAAGTATTCTTTGGCTCCCCTTGTGTCGAATTAATAAATTAGGTAATACTACCCTCGAAGACTGTTGCGATCCCCTCTACTTGTGGGTTATCAGTAGCAAGTGACACAACTGCGTGGAAGAGGTGGAACGCACAAAAGCCAGCGGGGAAAGCATGGACAAAAAGGTATTCGCGAACACTAGCCGAAATTATGACAAGCTCAAGCATATCTTGACACACATTGTCTTCCATTTTGCAGCTCCTTCGCGCACTCACTTTGTACTGGGAGGACATGAAGGTGGAGTTCAAGTTCCACCATGTGTTCCACGAGATCGAGCACTGCGAAAAATGGCGGGACACTCGCTTGAGCCTCGTCAAGACCAAGGACGGCGTGTACAACCCGGAGGCCCCTCCCGCTGCTGCCGGCGAAGGAAGGCCGGAGATCGGCCAGAAGAAGGCGAAGATGCTCAAAGCCGCCGGACCTCCCGCCGAGCGTCTCTAGGCTTCAATCGAGAAGTGCATCGACGACATGAGGGCGCACGCCAAGAAGAGGGCCAAGAAGAGCGTCGAGAGATGGGCGTAGCTGATCGAGACTCAAGGGCAAAAGGTGGCCCTCCTGAAGGCCAACTACGCCGCCAAGAGGAACATGGATCCCAAGTTCCTGATGGGCGGCGAGGACATGTCAACGATGAGTTTGCCGGTCAAGTCCTAGTACATGGCGCGCCGCCAGGCCATTCTCCAGGAGAACATCGCCGAGATCACGCCTGCAACTGCGCCGAACGCCACTGCTACGCCGAGCTCCGCTTCCACCTCCTCCAACGAGTCGGCCGAGACGCCCGACCCCGCCGCAGGAGCCTATCCCCATCGACGACTGAGAGATGGCCGAGCCTTTTTACCCTGTTCTGTAATAATTTGTCGTCGGACTTGTTGGGCGTAATTCTGCCGAACACCTTTTGGCCGAGCTCTCGCCGGCGGGAACGATAAAAATTCAAATATGTCGCCGTTTTCTCTTCGCCTGGGAACTTGGCCTGGGACCACGAGTGGAAAACTCGGCGTTCCCAGGTCGAAACCAAGTTTCGTCCGGTCAAAAAATTTTCGAATTTGGCCTGAAAATGCCGAATGCTCTAAAACATAGGTTTTTTTTTGAGACCTCTCCTTTCGGCATCAGTTGTAGATGCTCCTACTGTCATATGGGAGATGCTCTCGTGGTATCGCTTGTGCCGCACACTGCAGTCTGTGTGCTTGGAAGTCGCGTACCCCGCCAAACCAATCTCGCGCCCTGCCCACTCCATCCCCAATCCAACAGCGACCTCCTCGCCGGCCGGAGCGCCGCCGCTGCGCCATGGACCCGGAAGCGGTGCGGCGGACCCTTGAGACCACTGCCTCCCCCGCGGACATCTCAGGCTCCACCCGTTACGACTGCTTCGTCATCAGCGGCGTCCGCCTAGACGCCGCCGAGCACGGCCGCGTCCTCTGCTCCTTCGTCGTCACCCCGCGCCTCGCCGTAAGCCACCCGCTACCTCCCCGCAGAAACCTTAAGCGCCAGCTTCCTTACACCGCCCTTCCGCTTCTAGATGTTGACGGCGTGTGTTGTTTGGTTCGAATTTGGTGGTGATTTGCAGAACCCCCAAGGGTACCTCATCAGCGGCGTCACGGCGACGCTCGCCGACCAGCTCGGGTCGGCCGTGTTCTATTCCAGCGGGGTAGGCTTGAGCGGGGTCTCCCTCGAGATCAGCGTATCCTACGTCGACACGGCCACCATCGGGGTGAGACTGCAATTTCTCTCTGTCTCTCTCCGAAGGCTTCAGATTTTGTTCCTGTTCATCATCAAAGCTCTTGGTTTAATATGGATCAGAAATTATTGTGTGAAACTGCAATTATGTCGAAGTATCCGTTCATTCGTGCTAGAATTGGGGAATCGGCTAATAGTCCTGCCAATTTGCAGAAGCTTGGGAGTAATTGACTGTAAGCCTGTTCTCCACCTCCCCCTAGGGTCTGTGTTCAGGAGTGCTTTAGCTCATGGTAGGCTAGGAACTGGTTTGGGTGTCACTAGTTACACTATATATATCCTGCTGAAGTGCTTGCTGGTGTTGGATTTCGGTCAGTTATTAATTAGGTTCTGTTATGACGCTTACATGTCTTGCAGTTTCAGGTGAATATAAAAAATCAGATTGTTGTTCTGGAACTTGCAATTAGATACGCTTGTTATGACTTGATGTTATGAACAGCTTTATGCCTAGTTGAAGGTGTCACTTAGTTGTGGGTTGGGCTCTCAGTGGTACCTCTATTGTTATTAGTGTACAACTAAACCAGGTTGTGATAGTAAGAAGTTGGAAGATGACAGGAGTGAACCGGGGTTAGGTGTGGCAATCAAGTTGAACCTGGTTGTTAGAAATTCTTCTTTTCCGTCCCCTTTTCATTAGTGATGCAAGTGGGTCAATATCAGGGTACCCTCTACCCTCTTTAGTTCAACAAAATAAACTAACTTTTGTGATGACATCATCATTTTGAAAAGGTTGGTTCATTTATTTGAACTAAAAAGGGTAAAGGGTACACTAATGATGACCCAATTGGCCAATTGCATCTTTCCTTTTCATTATAAAACTTTAATTTGGAGCAGAAGGATCAGTGTTTTCACTTTGTTTGGGTACACTCCAACCATACAACATTTTTGTGTACTTTATGATTGATTAGGGGTACTCATAATGTGTGGCAGAAGCTATAGGAGGCTCTAAATACTTATTCCTCTATTTTCCATAAGGGTGACCATGGCAATCAAAAGGACTTCCCTTTGTATAGATAGTTGTTCGGAAGATTTTGTTTTTTTCGATGATCGATATAGTTTCTGTTTTATCAGTGCATCTTCTTTTCCATCTTGATTGTAGTTGTACTTCTCATTATTAATATCTACAAGGCAATCTTTTTGTTTGATTTTCTGATGTGTCATCTAAACAGGTCATTAGTAATTATTTTCTTTTTTCCACCTACTTATTTTTGGAAACCTTGACTGATGTTCCTATTGTGTGTCAAATTATATAGTTCGATGAAAATAATTTCACGACTGTCTCATTACTGAGTTTTGTCCTCAAGTGTAGTACACGGGCTTACTTTCAGTTCCGTATTGTTACGATTTATACCTTGTAAAATTGGTAACAGGATACTCGGGGAATTTCATGTGATAGGGAATGGTGCTACTCTTTATTTAGAATGAATAAATATTCAGTAGCTAAAAATATCTTAAAAGTTTGAGCGCTCGCATATTCTGTCTTCTAGAAAAGGGGGATGTCAGCATTTTGATGAGTTAACTATGGTGAACTTGGGAGAATGACATCTCAATTTGCTATAAATGGACCGTTACTTCTGCATTCACGCATTATTCATTTTCGTTCCGTTTTATGGTCTGAGTTCTGAGCGGAGCTTGCTCTGTAAAACATGGTTTCTAGAATTACTGTCATATTGTATTGATATTGCTCTGAGGAATGCAAACAGCTTTTGAGGTGTTATGTTCAGTTCCTTAGCCATTTAACATGCTTTAAACTATTTATATAAATTTCCAGGAAGAAATAGAGGTTGAGGCGACGCTGTTGCGTGCCGGAAAATCAATCGGTGCTGTCTCGGTTGATTTCAGGAAGAAAAGGACCGGCAAGTTGATTGCTCAGGCCCGTCATACAAAGTACCTCGCTGTATCTAGCAAATTGTGAGGATTTATTACTTCAGTTCTAAGGTAACAACATGGATATGTCCAACTCATTTTTACCCTTTCATCAATAGGCAACAGCGACCTGATGTAGTGCGGCATTGTTTAGCAAAGGCCGGCTATACCTATTCTGAAATTCCATAATACATGCTTTGCTCATTTCATTTTTTGTTTTGTTTTTCCACGCTTTGTCAGGTAATCTCTTCCAGAGCGTACAGTTCCTGTTGTGACTTCCACAGGAAATGGAGCAATTCCTCCAACATTTCATACCAACAAACAATGGCCTGAAGATTGGTTGGCAGCCAGAAAGTAACATCACTTAAATCTTACTTTGTGGATGCATAATCTTCGACTGGTGGATAACCGTAGTCTGGCCTCGTCATGAGGGAGACAGGTCCTCGCCTCATTATTGTATGATTGCTGTACTGTACCATTCATTTAGTGACTACAGTAAATATACATTTGTCTGAGATAGTTGGTGAGACAGTCCAGCAAGCATGCTCCTTCTTGTGCGCTATCACTTCATCTTTTGAGTGTTTCCTCTAGGCTCTAGCTGCTGGATGACTTCAGTAAGGAAACCAACAAAATTTCGGGCAGGTTGATAAGAATGTGCAACAACTGATGGAGATTCTGATTTTTTTTTCTCTCTGCCCGTACTCAGTAGGTCGTGACGTACTCCCTCCGTTTCAAAATATAAGATGTTTTAGGTTTGTGAAGAAAAAATGAATGTAGACTTCTTTTAGTGTGTAGATTCATTCGAAAGTTGAGTGTACCTACATACTAAAACAAGTCTAGATTCATTTTCTTCACAAACCTAAAACATCTTATATTTTGAAACGGAGTGAGTAGATAGGCAGGTGTTAACAAGACACAAGTCACATATGAATGTCCATTCTTGCATTCTATGCAGAGCTTGTTGCTGCCAAAGTGCCAAGCCCAACTGCAGCTTGCCCCCAAGACAGCTTCACCATTCGCAACAGTCAATCTTTGCTGACACCATCTGGTTACAGTTCGGCCAATACGTTCCTGAACTTGAGAAATGAGAAAGATACACATTATTGGCCGCGGTTGTTGGTGACGAGTGACGACACACAGCTGGCTTCTTCTACTCGATGTGCGTCTGTATTATGAGGAGGACGTGCCTGAGGTACGTAGGCGGTTGGATGTCGCTGTCCTGCCTCTCCCTTTTGCCTTTAGTGCGAGAGCTAATCTGCTGTCCCTAGCTATGTGAGCGAGAGCGAGCCACCCAGTGGCGGATCTAGGATGAAATCGGTGGGGGGTGAAAGTATCTTATTAAGCTTTGCATTTAGCCATGATTAGTACAAATATTACTAGCTAAAAGAAGATTTGTACTTTTGGAGGGGGTGCCATGGCACCTATGGCACCCCCACTGGATACGCCACTGGAGCCACCCACATAAAAACACGTACGCACGCGCTCTCCAATTCTCCCCCTGAAAAACAGCGCGACCTGGCTTTTACCCCCACGAACGCACACGAATTGAAAGGGTTGCCCCCCAAAGAATTGTCGTCCACCTTTTGTGCCTCCAGATCCAACGATCTTCCAGCTCAGAGAAACGAAACGAATGATCAACGTCCAGAGGTTTAGCAGCCTGCACCGGTTGGAAAACCACTTCCACGTTGATGATTACATTCTTATCATTGGGGCGCCCACAACTCAAACGATTATAACATAATTAAAGCCGAGATTCATTACACAACATTTCATGAGGTCTTGAGGTCGTGATCAATGGGCAGAAAAGAATTTCCATGGGCCTTGATTTTCTACTTATATTTCTTCTGCATAACTAAAAGAAGGAGTATCTATGTTCACTCTTAAGCACATAGCTGAAAGCAGTAGTGAGGAAAATGCATGTAAATTAATGGAGTGAATATATATGCCGAATTTCTCTGTATCCGATGAACTCCACTTACACCCATCGCGAACACATAATTACCCGTATGGCCGTATCCGTCGTCTAGTATAACTTACATGGCGTTGGCATCAGAAGAATGCCATGTCTCTGAGGCACCTGATCGAGGAACCGGAGTAGGCGACTGTGCTGTGCATGCCCATGTATGCCTCCATCCATCACTGCGCCGCCTTCGCTTGCCGGCGCCGACTCACGGTCTTCTCCACGACGAAGAGCCTCTTGAAGATCCTCATCAGCAGCACCCAGCTGCCTCCGGTCCGGCGGTAGTACCGCCCCGTCCCGCCGGCCCGAGACGACGCCCGCAGCACCGGCGCGCACCCGCGCCCGCGCTCCTCCTCTGCCTCCGACTCCGTGTCCGACTCTGCCGCCTTGGAGTAGGAACCGGCGCGCCGCAGCGCCTCTAGCTCCTCGTTGAAGTTCTCCCACAGCATGTCCATCTTCTCCTCGCCGAGAACGGCGCCGGACCCGCGCAGCACGTCCACCGCTTCGTCGTCATCATCTTCCCCTCCTCCTACTCCTCTTTCCGCGGCCGACCGACGTCCGGCGCCGGACGACGTAGCCTCTTGCTCTTCCATGTCGTCGTCGTCGACGGTTCCGCGGCTACCCGTTGCCGCCGGCGTAGGAGCCACGCGGACGCCGGCGTCGGGGAACCAGAGCGGAGAGGAGGCGAAGTGGGGGAAGGAGAGGCGGCGTTGCAGGCACAGCGTGTCAGCAGGCTCTGCCGCGACGGCCGTTGCGGGGAAGGTGAAGTCGTCCATCTTTCGCCGCGGTCTCTCTGTATAGCGCTGATGGGCAATGGGTACCTACCTCGCCGTTGCTGTTCGTCTGCCTCGCTGTCGCGACAACCGACAAGGATATGGAGCCAATTCGGTTGGCTCGTGCCGCTCGCTTGCTCTCTGCTCTGCTCCCCAGCAGTCTAGCTATCTAGCTAGCTGTGTGTATCGACTTCACCCGGTCAATATATATACTTGCTGCTAGTAGCGGATCTAGCTCGACACGTCAGGATGGCCCAAAAATGTAATTTTTAATTTAATTATATATATTTTTTAATTTTTTCATGATATATAGGCTACGTAGAAATTTCAGTGTGGTCCATGTACCACCCTGGCCACCCTTTGGATCCGCCTATGCTTGCTGCTAAAAGGGAATTGCCTGGGATTGTGGATTTGGATGTATGATAGCAATGAGCATGAGGAATGCGGACGATTTGGACCTCGGGCTATGTGTAGCCCTTTTTTTTGAACAATTCGAAATCACCAGTTCAAAATTTAACAATATTCTCAAAAACAATTTTAGATGTAGAAAATAATGTACTCTTCCAACCTGAACACTCACAACCGAAATACCCATTATTTTAGGTTACAGAAAAATGATAAAATATGTCATCTAAAGTAGTGAACATTACACATATTCAATCCTCCAAAAAAAATTATCAGATTTTGTCATTTTTCTTACGCCCAGAATTTAAGGTATTTCAGGTTGTGAGTTTTTCAAGTTGATAGAGTACATCATTATCTACTTCTAAACTTGTTTTTAGAATTTTTTGAAACATTAAACTGGTGCTTTCAAATTTTGAAAAAACCAAGCTACATGTAGCTCGAGCTCTAAAAAGTTTTTTTCGTGAGCATGAACTCGTATTAATTCCCTTTTGGAACTTAGCAAACAAATCTACTCCTCATCATTTCTAAAAATTGCAAAATTCGTGTTTTTTCTACAGCATTCCTCACTTCTGCAAATAAATTTTAAAATTGTAAATAAAATTCTCACTTTTGCTAATTAGTGTGTCTAAACTATTCCTCAATATCATCACTTAAACACGTCACTAACACACTAAAATTGCACTCTTTGAAGCCTTGCAATCTTGTTTTAATGTTAGTGTAATTTGAAGCCGTTTATTACATATGGTGTGAGGAAGGAATGACATGATGGGATGTATGCTGATCCAAAAGGAAAAATGGATGGGATGCAAGAGAGTATCGTGTACAATTTTCTACATATTCTTTACGTGCATGGTTTTCCTACGGTTTTTCTCCCATCTAGCAGGTGTGTCTTTTTCACATCTTTTAGGATTGATTTGGAGAAAAAATGCAACTCTCTTGGATCCATATTAATGACCTCAACTTTGTTTAGATACAGATACATCTAGTCTAAATATTTAACTAGATACATACAAATCTAAATAAAGTTGAGTCCACTAATATGAACCGAAGAAAGTAATCAACATGAGCCCACATTCATTCCGCTTGCAAACTTAGCAAAATGTAATTATGTTTTGCAAAAGATTTCATATAAATTTGTAGAGTATGGATACAAACACATTTTTTGCAAGACGTCATCAAAAAATTGCAAGAAGCTTCTAAATATTTTGGGGGAAACAAGTTGAAGTAGAAAACCCTAGAAGAAATCAAAGATAATTAGGTTGAACTTATTTCGGGGAAGAACTCTGGGGTAGCTGAAATTCTAGAGCTAGATATTTTACGTGTTGTATCTAGAATTCTTATGGGTAAGAAATATCCAGAACTTGGATTCTTGTGAAAAACAAATTTAGATAGAGATATTATGTATAGTAGGATTAATATATTTCCCGTTTGGCACCAACCCAAAAGTGTTGTACAAGGGTCAAGGTAAGTATAATAAGAAAGCAGTAACAAGGTCTACCCCATTCCAAATTATTTAGTTTTGGTACGACAAGCGATAGACTAACAAGGAAATAATTAGTCAACTAATATACTTGTTACTAATGAACATCCAATTTTATTTTAAAAATGCTTACACATGAATGTGATTTTGCATCACATAAGTCACCATGCGTCAATAGAGTAGCATGCAATCTGTGTGATAAAATTGATGGCACTAGACAAACATACATACTTTTGAATCAAATAAATAAATATGGAGTGTAAAAAACATAACATATGTATTAATGGAGTAATGTTTTCCAAATGTTTGTGTTAATGAAACTAAACATTCTTTGCATTTGAAATGGATTTAGTGCCACTAATAAATATATGTACTATACTAAGTTTATTATCTTGAGTCAAATATAGAGTCATACTATTGTGCGTGAATATTATGACCGTGTGGAAATATTATAAAATGTCTACGCATTATAGATATTGTATCTTTTGCTACCATCGCGCCAAAACCCAAATCCGCTTTAGTTGCATAAAGACTTGCTAAGTATCTTAGGGTATCACACTTGGGTCTGTATAGATTGTCAAGCTTACTCTACGTGGACTAAGCAGAAGGCGACACCGATTCGCTCATATTAAATTTGCTTTGTTGTGTACATATTATGTCATATTTGTATCACGGTTTGTACTCGGATTTAAACTATTCGTTTCCGCTCGATGATTGGTGTATGTGGACATGACTCTTATACATTCGAACCACTCTTGGTCATATTTCTATTTATAGAGAAATAGAGGAAGCCATACAAGGATTTATTCAGGCATATTCATATATTATCTAAAAAAGGAAGTTAGATTCGGCGATGCCCCTCCCCTTTTTCCGCAGTATCATCATTTTTGCCACGTGAATCCAGATTGAGATTAAGGAAATGAAGTTAAATAAATTTTCGAATCACTGACTCAGGCCCATTGTGGAATCCTACTCAGCCGAAAAGGGGGTACTTATGTATGACAGAAACGAGCCAATATGGTCTTTTATAATGAAGAGATAGACGAAACTGATATAAAATAACTTATTACCAGATTAATAGATCATTTCGGAATGAGATATACATCACATATACTCTATCAACTAAAGACTCTGGGCTTCCATCAAGCCACTACTACATCGATTTTGTTCTGTATGCATTTTGGATCTTGCCTATCGGCTTTGCAATATATTTCTATTTATTTTAGAAGAAAGTGTTCTGATATACTTTTATATGGTCATACTTCATACATGCCAGGGACGCATATCTTTAGGATATGTTCTCGCACTTTAAGATACAACTTTGTGGTGGAATCGAAAACACCATAGGATTATACCGGCTTGTGATTCAGAACATATTGGCTAGAGTTTAACTTATCTAGTCATTTTGCGTAGAACGTATGTCATTACATATTTGGTTGGAAACTGAGAGTTCTACAATTTCATCAGCATCATTCTTAGTTTGTCACCCAACATAATATGAAAATATCTATGTATATTAAATTTAATAACATGCCCAGATGACAGATGCAGCGGAATGGAACTGTAGGAAACTACTGCACGTATTGAACTTGGTTTCTCCATGGCTGAAGATGACATTGCCAATGGAGAAGATGATGGGACGAAGGAGATGGCTTTCACAAGGTAAACGAAGGTCGAATGCATGAAGCGAGTGTTTATGAGACTGGTAGAAGAGATTTTTTACAAGCCCTACTCAATCGCCTTTCTGGTGGAGTGGACTTTACGTGGATATCACGTCCGCCGCATGGTCGATATGGGGGGATCCCGTTAGGCGTTCGAGATGAGACTATGAAAGTTTTAGCTAGTTCGGTGAGAGTTTTTTTTATAAAACTCCATATCCGTAACATGGCTAACAATTTCACATGGTCTCTAGTCACCGTTTATGGGGCCGCCCAGGATGTTTATAAGGCTGACTTTTTACGCGAACTAGTGAATCTGGCAAAGGACAATCCATACCCTATTCTTATAGGAGGGGATTTTAATTTGCTTAGATTCCCTCATGAGAAAAGTCGGGGCAGGTTCGATGAACATTGGCATTTTCTGTTCAATGCTGTTATAGACAGTCTGGACCTAGAGAGGTTACAATGTTAGGAAGACAATTTACATGGGTTAATAGTCTTTCGGAGCCAACATACGAAAAACTAGATAGAGTGGATACCGACTGGGAACATAAGTTCCCCATGGTAACTGTTCGAGCTCTAGAGCGTATTAAGGCTTTGTCGGATCATTCTCCTTTACTTTTATCTTTTGGATCACCGCCACGGAAGTCTAGGAATGAGTTTAAATTTGAACTTGGATGAATGATCCGTGATGGTTTTTACGAGATGGTTAAGGCTATTTGGGAGAAACTGGTTGGTGGCCAAACGCCTATCTTACGATGGAATAACAAAATGCGAGTTTTACGCAAGTTCCTTCGTGGTTGGGCTAGGCACACAGCTGGGATCCTAAAAATGAAAAAATACGATTGACATCTATAATTGATGACTTAGAGGCTTCCGCGAAGGTCAGGTCGTTAAGTGCACAAGAAATTGAGCTTAAAAGCTAATTGAATGCAGAGATAGCCCGACTCCTGCGTGAAGAAGAACTCAAATGGTACCAACGCTCTAAAGCAAAATTTATTCTGGAAGGATATGCGAATACAAGGTACTTCCATGCTGTTGCCAACGGCAAGCATAAGAAGAAACCTATTCACTCTATGATCCAGGATGAAGGTATGATTAAGGGACAGGAGCATCTGAAGTCATATATTATTGCTTACTATAAATCCTTGTTTGGGGTCTTAGCATTAAATTCATTCTCTCTGGACGAGTCCCGAACGGCCGATATCCCCCAGGTTTCTGTCAAGAAAACAACTTTTTAACTGCCTCATATACCGAGGAGGAGGTTACGAAAGTTGTTTTCTAAATGGAACATAACAAAGCGCCAGGGCCGGATGGCTTCCCAGTGGAATTTTTCCAAAAAATCTGGGATGTTATCAAGGAGGACCTGATGTATTTATTTGGGTTTTTACAAGTCGGACAATTGTATCTCTTTGGACTAAACTTTGGCAATATAATTTTACTGCCTAAGGTTAATAATGCAGAACGTATACAATAGTATCGCTCAATTTGCTTGCTTAACATTAGCTTTAAGATTTTTACTAAAGTTGCCATGATTAGACTAAACTCAGTTGCTGACCATGTTGTTAGCCCGTCTCAAACTGTTTTCATGCAAGAAAGAAATATCCTAAATGGTGTTGTAATTTTGCATGAAACAATCCATAAACTACACTCAAAAAAATTAAATGGTGTACTGTTCAAGATTGATTTTAAGAAGGCATACGACAAGGTCAATTGGTCTTTCCTCCAGCAAACACTCCGCATGAAAGGTTTTTCTGAGGAGTGGCGTGCTCATTCAATACTTTGTGTCTGGGGATAGTGTTGCTATTAAAATAAATGAAGATACTGGCAAATACTTCCAGACCAAGAAAGGACTGAGACAAGGGGATCCATTATCGTCTTTACTATTTAATATAGTGGCTGATATGTTGGCCATCCTTATTGAGAGAGCAAAGGATGATGGTACAATTGAAGGATTAGTTCCACATCTTATTGATGGTGGACTCTCTATTCTTCAATACGCTGATGACACAATCCTTTTTATGGAACATGATCTGGAGAAGGCCAAGAATCTGAAATTAATTTTATCAGCATTCGAGCAGCTATCTGGACTTAAAATTAACTTCCATAAGAGTGATTTGTATTGTTTCGGCGAGGCCCAAAACGAGGCCCACCTATATGCTGAACTTTTCGGCTATGGTCAGGGACGATTTCCAATCAACTATTTGGGAATACCGATTCATTATCGGCCTCTCATAATTGCTGAATGGAAACTTGTTGAGAAAAGGCTACAAAAACGTCTTAATAGTTGGAAAGGCAAATTGTTATCTCTTGGTGGAAGACCAGTACTCATAAATTCAGTACTTACTAACATGGTACTGTATATGATCTCGTTTTTCCAATTACCTAAAGGTGTCTTGAACAAAGTGGATTATTTCCATTCAAGATTTCTTTTTTCAAGAGGATAGTGAGAAAAAGAAGCATCAATTGGCCAGATGGAATGTGGTTTGCCGCCCGAAGGAGTATGGTGGACTGGGCATACACGATTTGCAAGTCAAAAACACCGCGCTCCTGGGCAAATGGATTTTTAAACTACTTACAGAAGATGGTGTTTATCAAACCATCTTATGGAGGAAATATGTGGGGTCCAACGCTGTGTCTCAAGTGGTTTGGAAACCCGATGATTCACACTTCTGGTCGGTCCTTATGGCCACCAAAAAACATTTCTTTCGTTTTGGTGCTTACGAGATTAAAGATGGATCACATAATAGGTTTTGGGAAGATAAGTGGCTTGTCCAAACTACTCTTCCGGAACAATATCCAGCTCTATATTCGATTGTTAGACACAAAGGGGATACAATTTCCACAGTGATGGACCACAACCCTCCTAATGTGTCTTTCAGAAGAAGTCTCATTGGTCCTCGACTGGTATCTTGAAACAATCTACTATTACGATTATCCACGATACAATTATCGGACGGTGTTGACGTGTTTAAATGGAAATTACTAGATGATGACCCACAAGTATAGGGGATCACAACAGTCTTTGAGGGTAGTATTACCCAATTTATTGATTCGATACAACGGGAGCCAAAGAATACTTGCAAGCCTTAACAACTGAGTTGTCAATTCAGCTGCACCTGGAAATAGTTCTTGCTCATAGAAGTTTATCAGTAGCAATAGTTTGGTAGTAGCAATAGCAAAGCAACAGCAACAGTAAAACAAGAGCAATAGTAACAGTAGTAGCAAACAGTAGGATTCGAGTGCGATAGGCATAAGGATGGATGGACGGGCGTTGCATGGACGAGTCTAAACATGTAACTTCAAGATCTAGGTCATTGCAGATAAGTAAGAATAAGCATCCAAGTAGTAGACAATCCTAGGCATGTGCTCCATATATAGTCATGCGTGCTCGCAATAAGAACTTGCACAACATCTTTTTTCCAGCCAGCCTGTTGCAGCGGGGCCTCAAGGGAACTACTGGCAATTAAGGTGCTCCTTTAATAGAGCACCGGAGCAAAGCATTAACACTCCGTGAACACATGTGATCCTCACATCACAGCCATCCCCTCCGGTTGTCCCAATTTCTGTCACTTCGGGGCCTTTGGACCCGGACAATGATATGTGTACACAACTTGCAGATAAGACCACAAACAATACTATATAATGATTCAATAATAAGTTCAGATCTGAGATCATGGCACTCGGGCCCTAGTGACAAGCATTAAGCACAAGTTGCAACAAAGTCAAATAGCACTAATAGAGATACTAGGAACTATGACCTAACAATCTTTTTCGATTACATGATAGAACTCATCCAATCCCTACCATACCCATAGCCTACTGCGGGGGATTACTCACTCATGGATGAGGGAAACATGGATGGTTGATGGAGAGGCATTGGTCATGACGATGGCGATGATCCTCTCCAAATTCTTCGTCCCGACAGGGTGCCAAAACGGAGTTTCTGGATCCGAATCTTGGTTTCTGGTGGTGATGGCGCAACGGAACTCTTTCCAGAAAAACGTCGAACCCCCTCGGTTTTTAGGTCAAGAGGATTCTTATAGGCGAAGAGGGAGGCCGAGGGGGTGCCTAGGGTGGCCGCACCCCCCTAGGCGCGGCTAGGCCTGGCCCGCGCCTGGCAGGGGTGTGGCCCCCCCCCAGGCCTCCATTCCTTCTCGTACTCTGGCTCCGTGGATCTTCTGGTGAACTAGGATTTTTGGCATATTTTTCGGGATTTTTCCTGATAGTTCACTTTCTGCACAAAAACTAGACACCAAGGTAATTCTGCTGAAAACAGCGTCACTCCCTGTTAGTTGTATCCAAACTACACAAGTTTAGAGGATAAACAATAGCAAAAGTGTTCGGGAAAGTAGATACGTTTTGGACGTATCAACTCCCCCAAGCTTAGCTTATTACTTGTCCTCAAGCAATTCAGTTGAAAACTGAGTGCGATAAAAGAACTTTCACGAACACATTTGCTTCATATGATGTATATATTCTCAGCACAAGAGTAGGTACTTAAACCATTCATAATAAGAAGTATGCAACTAAGTCTACTCAATAGTCATTGCAAGCTATGAAGAGAAACCAACTCAATAATAATAAGTAGCATGAAACATAAACATAAGCAACATTGCAATGCTCATAAGAAGGTATGATAGAGTGGTATATCGCTTGCCTTTGTTTGTAGAGCACAATATGAATGCCAAGGTACCTCTGAAGTTCAAGTGAAGACTAGAAGTAAAGATATCAGAGATACAAGCATCAAAGTCATGACATAATTAACCAAGTTTTGAGACAAACACAAGAATGACAACTATGCTCTCAAGAAGGTGCTCATAGAATAAGTGGTGACTCAACAAGGAAGTGAAAAGGTTTTGAAAAGTTTGAAAGGCTTCCAAATGCTGAAAGTAAGGTACTCATTAGCTTTGAGCTCTCATTGCCCCTATCATAGGCATATTTATATGGTTAAGGTGAAAGTGAGGTCCAGTCTGAGTTATATGCTTGAAAGACCATAAACTGGAAATCCCATGTCCCTTGAGTACGAGGGCCGCTCCGCATGCTACTCAACTTTGGTTACCTGTAAGTTCTTATCATTGCAAATACATGCATATCATAGAGAACCGCCAATGGGGTACCCCTTGCACATGATATAGGAGTTATCCCATGATCAAAATGACAAGGCAAGCAGACAATGAGCATCTCAGCGATCTTTTTATTTACTATTTGCATGATTTTTATTGAGGATGCTTCATAGATGCTCATTATGGTGATGCTATAAGTTTCCACCATGATTAGGCATGGCTTAGGCTAGCGGCCCAGGCGTTTCTCTAACACATATATATACTCCATGAACTCACAAGCTCCCCTTTTATTTCACACTGATAACATCCACAAACAAAATAGAAAGGTATCAACTGGATATGTATCCATAAGTGTTGAAAGCGTTCCCCGTGACAGCACGTTTTCTGCTAACTCCCAGCCTATAATTTGCAAGCATATAACTTTCATGGACAGGTAACAATGGTTCAGGATTATTAAGTGCAAGGAATAAAGTGTGCCATCAAGTTTGTGAGAGCTTTACTAACTAACTTTCTCAAAGCAGACAAACATTTTATTTGGAAGAAAACAAGGCATAAAGAATATGCACTGAATAGCAAATGACGCTAATAGGTAGGTTTGGTGGACACTGTTGGCAATATTGGTTTTCGGGAGTTGGATGCACAAGTATAGCTCATACTCAGTGCAAGTGAAGGCTAGCAATAGAGAGAGGGCGATAAACGAGAGAGCAATAACTGTCATAATCATGCTTGCAACAAAACATGACTAAATATGGCATGAAAGTGATACAGGAACTCTAAGGCAAAAAAACCGTCGAGGCTTACTGACTATTGTTTAGTCATATGCATGCGTGAGCATGTGCCAAGTTGATTCACGTGAAACATTCAGAGGATGATACCACAATATCATACCAAGTTATGAATAGAACAATGCAAGCAAATATTCATATGACATGCTACAAACTATTAGCAAGCTGGAGCTAATCACAAGAAAGCAAGAACTACTAAGCATTCATAATAACATACACCTTACATGAACAAACTAAGCATGCTCACAGTGATGAGTATATGTACAAAAATGAAAACAAATAGAGTTCGTTACCAGCCTCTTACCACACCTCAAGTTGTCTTAATATTCATTATTGCCCTTCACTTGTGTGATTTGAATAATAACATGAAACCAAAATCCACTGAGGATGGCTGAACCCTGCAAAGAACTCAAAAAGAACAACAAATATTTTTGGTGTTTTTGATTTTTTAAAACAAGCAAACAAAGCAAAATCTTTTTGGATTTTTCTTTACGGCAAACCAAAACAAAAAGCAAAGAAACAAACCAAGAGAAACAACGAAAATATATTTGGTATTTTTGTGTTTTTGAGAAAGCAGCAACAAGAACCAAAAAGAAAACGAAACAATGGATATATAAAGAACCGACGAAACATGATATATAGATGAGTGTGATGTCGGTATACCTCCCCCCAAGCTCAGGCTTTTGGCCTAAGTGGGGTTTAACTCCATGGTGACCAAGTAGGTGCACCTCCCTAGTATGCCGAGGAGGCCCCTTCGTCTCGGCAAGGACAGAGGACTCCCATGTGTAGTGCACAGAGGGGTCATATGAGGGTGCGTCCCCCTGATAGTGTCCATGGAAGCCAAGAATGCGCAGCTTCTCATCCATCTCCTCCTTGGAGCGTGACAAAGGTCCCTGGGAAATACTGAACAAAGTGGTTTGGGGGAGAGGGATCTCTCTCTCTCTTCCCCATCAGTAAACATCATTCTATAAACCAAGCTCTCAAGGGCAGAGCCAGCAGTGACAAAGTGATGCGCTTTCATGGCAGCAAGATTAAGCCTTTGAGGAGACAAAACTGTATCATTTGGATCAACAGCAAGGTCCAAGGCAGCAAAAACATGTGCAGCAATAATTCCCCCATAAATGGGTCCCTTAGTGGCTAAGAGACGAGCAATGAGAGAACCAAGATTGTACCTAGTTTCATTGTTGACCGCAGCAGCTATGAAGGCCAAAAGATAGTTGGAAATATTACTAGTGTTCTCCCTACCAAGAACACTAGTGGCAAGATAATAGGCAAAGTACCTAATGGCTGGGAGTTGAATATTTCTTATCTTTCCCTGTTGGGCTCTACGGTCATCATCATTAGTTATCCCGCGGTAGAGCTCCAACAAATCAGCGGGTTGAGCTAGAATATTCTTCACTGGCCCAGCTGTACCAAGGCCTAGGGCCTCACAAAATTTCTTCAATGTCATGTGATGGCTTGCACAGCTTATGTGAGCCTGTTGGGAACCCCAAGAGCAAGGTATGAAGCAGTACATCAGCAAGTCCTCAGTAAGAAACCAAGGTTATCGAACCAGTAGGAGGAAGGAAACATCACACAGGTGTTGCAAGCAACGCGGAGACCTTCACAACACAAACTCAAGACTTTGCCCCCAACGAATCAGTGAGGTTGTCAAGCTCACCGGTTTGTTGTCACAAAGGATTAAACGTATGGTGTGGAAGGCAATGGTTTGGAGCAAGTAAACAAATAGCAGTGGAAGATGTATCAATGGTAAAGATTGGACCGCTAGAGGTGCTCTCCTTAGATAAACAACATGGAATGAAGGGTAAACAAATTACAGCAGGGCAATTGACAGGAACTGAGCAAGGCATAACAATACAATTACTAGTCAGAAAGAACCTATGAGATTCGATTGGGCAATACAATAAGATACATAGACCGTCATCCAACTGCATCTATGACTAGAAGTCCACCTTCAGGTTATCATCCGAACCCCCTCTAGTATTAACTTGCAAGCAACAGACAACTACTTTAAGCAAAGTGTGTAAGGTAAGCAGTCCACATGTTCCATGAACAAGAGATCGTTGTTTTCTCCCTAGTGGCAACAACACATCTACAACCGAAGAGATTTCTGTCACTTCCCTTGGGAACTAGAGGCATGAACTCACTACCGAGCATAAATACCCCCTCTTGGAGTCACTAGCAACTACTTGGCCAAGATAGCTACTAACAACCGAGAGCATGCAAGATCACAAACAACACAGACATGATAGAATCAAAGACAAAACCATTAATCAAACCAACATAATAATCTCAATATCCATTGGATCCCCGCAAACACAACATGCATGATTACAAATAGATTAGATCTTGATCATGAATGGAGCTCACAAGATATATACATGAAAGCACAAAGGAGGAGATACAACCATCTAGCTACTACATGGACCCATAGTCCAAGGTGGAACTACTCACGCAATATACTGGAGAGAAGGCCTCCGGGATGATCTCCCCTATGGCAGGATGCCGGGAAGAACTTCAGATCCCTCCCGATCTAGGGATGATGGTGGCGGCGGCTACAGACAGTTTCGTGGATATTTGATCGGGTACTCAGGGTTTCTGCATCGGGGGCTTCTTATAGGCGAAGGGGGAGGCCGAGGAGGCAGCCAGGGCCACCAAACCCTAGCCAGGCATGAGGCTGGGCCCACCCGCGCCTGGAGTGGGTTTGGCCCCCCTGGCTGGCCCCTCCGGCTCCCCTCTAAACTTCTTATTCCCCACGGAAAGTAATTGACTTTGTTGTTTGTCCCGTCCAATTCCGAGAATATTTCTTTACTAACTTTTCTGAAACCAAAAATAGCAGAAAACATGCATCTGGCACTGTTGCAACTTGTTAGTAGGTTAGTACCAGAAAACATGTAAAAAGCACCTCAAAGTGTGGACAAGTAAAGCAAAGAGATACTAAACAATCATAGAGCATCAAAAATTATAGATACGTTTCCAACGTATCATCATGGTGTAAGACCTGCCACAAATTTTGAAAGACACATCCGGTTTGAACATGTTGTTAGAAAAATAAAAGCTCTCCACAAATGTTTTAATGAGAGTAGCATATTGCATGCTCTCATCCTGCATATAACTTGTTAATCCAACCCTCTGAACCAAGGTTAGAAAATCCTCAAGAATCCTAGCAGCTCACAAAAAGGTTGGGCAAGGAAAGGTGGAAGGGTGTGCATCCCCCTCATATCCCTCGTCACCAAATCACGGTGTAATGAGATCCTCATTGTATGAGGGCCTATCTCGGGAGGATGATCTTGAAGGCCTTGCCCTCCTAGGCGCATCACTCTCAAATATTTCACCAAATGTGTGGTTGTCCATGACCTCTTTTTTCTGAAATTTTTAGACAAACATCAAACCAAGTGATTTCCAAGTTGATAAATGATGAGCAACTACTATAGGAACTTGCTAGAGGGCTACACATGCATCAAAATGAAATTTCTCCATAGAACAAGCATGCAAGCTCACACAACCTGACACCTATAGCAGCAAAATACTCAAGATACAATCTACCAATCACAAATCTAATTGGAAAAGTGTAGGAGGCACATACCAAGGAGCAATCCCTCTAAAAATCAGCAGCAAAGATGGGCTGAGCAAGGAGATCGAAAATCGGGAGCAAGAACAGCAAGAACTCGAGCTTGAGAAATTTTTCTGGTGTTTTTCGGGAGAGAGAAAGAAGATGGCTGGGAGGAGGAATCTTTGAGGGGCCCAGGTGGGCCACACCCCAGCCAGGCACGCCCTGGGGGCTGGCCATGCCACTTAGGGGTGTGCTGGCCTAGGGTGGCCCCTGGGTCACTCCAAGTGTCCCTCTGCCCCTTTTTTGAGGAAAAATTTATTTTGAATTTTTTGGGATTTTGCAGGAAACTTTATTTTTGGCCAATTTTCAGGGTATGAAAATTGATTTTCTCGCAAAAACAGACTTTTTAGAAGAAGCAAAAGCAAACAAAAACCAAACTACAGAAGTTCTAAGACACTTTAACAACCAAACAGCAAGCAAAACTAAAGCCTAGAAGAGAAAAAACAAAGACTAGGAAGGAGAAAAGTAAAAGAAAACAAGAATAACGACAGTGAAAACATTATTTTGTTCATTAAAATCCTTTTGTTAACAAGGTTGATCAAGTCTTGTTACCAAAACAATCTTATATGAAACAAAGCTTTGCATTCCACAAAGTGATTATGTTACCTCAATCTTGATAGCAATGGTCCCAATCATAATAGTTTCAAAACTTTCTTGTGAAATGGGACAATATATTTCTCCAACCTTGATGCTCTCAACATTTTCAATGGAATTTAGGCAATAGCTCTTAGCAACCTTCCTGGGGAAATAAAAAGTATGCTCTTTGTCATTAATATTAAAAGTTACTTTTCCTTGATTACAATTGATGACAGCACCTACAGTATTAAGAAAAGGTCTCCCAAGAATAATAGACATGTTATCATCTTCAGGCATTTCAAGCACAACAAAATCAGTTAAAACCAAGCAATTATGAGCCACTTGAACAGGAACATCCTCACATATACCAATAGGAATAGTAGTTGACTTATCAACAATTTGCAAAGATATATCAGTTGGTATCAGCTTTTCTAGCTGAAGTCTCTTATAGAGAGAGAAAGGCATAACACTAACTCCAGCTCCCAGATCACATAAAGCAGTTCTAACATAATTATTCTTAATAGAGCAAGGAATAGTTGGTATACCTGGATCACCGAGTTTCTTTGGAACCTTACCATTGAAGGAATAATTAGCAAGAAAAGTAAAAATCTTCTCATTAGGAATCTTCCTTTTATTAGAGACAATATCCTTTATATACTTTGAATAAGGAGGCAACTTAATAGCATCAGTCAAAGGAATTTGCAAAATAAAGGTTTCATCCACTCACAAAACTTGTTGTAGTGTTGTTCCTCCTTTGACTTGTGTTCCTTACCTAGAAAAGGCATAGGTTTCTGCACCCAAGGTTCTCTCTTTTTACCATGTTTATAGTGTACCTAGTGTTCTTAGTGTGCTTCTCAGGTTCTTCCTCAACTTCCTCCTTATCAGGAGCATCATTTTTATCATTACCACTCTCAGTTTCAGCATCAGAGACAGATATACTATTAGGATCTACAGCAGGTTCAAGGGATTCCTCAACTATTTTATGTTTCTTTTTCTTTCTCTTACGAGTACTACCACTACTTTCACCTTGTTGAGAATCCTGCTCAATTCTTTTAGGGTGTCCTTCAGGATATAAAGGATCTTGAGTAGCTACACCACTCCTAGTTCTAATTCCATAAGCATGTTTATCTCATGAGGCATTAACTAGCATATCCTTTTGCACCTTAGCAAGTTAATCAATTTTGGTTTGAACCATTTGAAAGTGTTTACAAAGCATTTTAATATCATTAGAAGTTCTTTCCACAATATCTTTCAACTCTTTAATAGCTCTAGAGTTTTCCAATAAATGATTCTGAACTTGTTTATTAAAATTACCTTGTTTAACAATAAATGTGTCAAGTTCATCTAAGCATTGATCAGGAGGCTTACCATAGGGAATATCACCTTAATCAAAGTGGAGAGAGTGTACCTCAATAGTAGATGAGTGGGGAATTGGATTGCACAATTCTTCTATAGGAGGTAGATTCTTCACATCTTCAGCTCTAATACCTTTCTCCTTTAGACACTTCTTAGCTTCCTGCATCACTTCATCATTTAATGCAATAACTCCTCTCTTCTTTGGTGTTGGTGTTGGAACTGGTTCAGGCACAACTGGTTCAGGAGTAATAGGCTCATGTGTATTTATCTCAGTTGAAGTCCAATCATCATAATTCTTGCTTATTTAGCCATTAATTCTTCATCCGCTGTAGGAGTTCTTTTCCTAAAAACACAATCAGCAAAGCTATCTAGGTATGTCCTAGAATCATCAGTTAGTCCATTATAATAAATATCAAGAAGCTCATTTTTAGGTAATGGACATCTAGGATGTGCATGAATCAAGGCACACAACCTTTTCCATGACTCAGGCAATTTCTCTTCTTCTCCCTGTTTAAATCAAAAATTCTGTAGAAAGCAGCATGTCTAGCAATGGGAGGAAAATATTTCTAGAAGAAAGAAGCAATCAAACAATCAGGGCTATCAATGGAACCAAGAGGTAATCTATTAAACCAAGCCCTAACTTCTCCTTTTAGTGATAAAGGGAATATCTTAGTAACAAAGTACTTGCGCATCTTAAAATCATCAGAGAATAAAGCACTCATACTAGAAAGCTCATTCATATGAGCCACAACACTCTCATTTTTAGTCCCACAAAAAGGTTTTTTCTCAACATTGTACAAATATGATAAATCAAGAGAAAAATCATAATCTTTATCTTTAATATCTATGGGAGAGGTGGCAAACTTAGAATCAGAGGACAACTTAGGAATAATGGTGCGTCTTGCAAGGAGACTCTTAATAGCACTAGTACCATGTGTGTTTTGGCACTCTTCAATAAATTCATCAGTAAACTCAATGTAACCATCATTAATATTGTATCTCTCTCTAGACTCGGGTGAGCTAACAGGTGTAACAGTGTCTTCACTAGGAGTTTCAGTATTTCCTAGACTAGCCATAGTAGCATCTTGGAAAGGACCTAATGCACCACTCGCATCAAGCATAGCAGAAGTAACATCATGAGTATCAAAAGCAGTTTCAGATTCAGCAGTAGTAGCAGTGTGTGTAGCATGAGTATGTGGTGGTGGTGTAACAAGCTTACTTATAACAGACAGTGAATCAAGAGCAGTAGAGGTGTTTAGGACTGTACCTCTTCTTATAGTGGATGGTAAAATAGGAAACTTTCCATAACGAGACTTCCTCATGATGAAAGGAGTAGCAGTGAACAATAATAGATCCAAGTGAACTTACAAATAAAGCTATGCTCCCCGGCAACGGCGCCAGAAAATAGTCTTGATGACCCACAAGTATAGGGGATCGCAACAGTCTTCGAGGGTAGTATTACCCAATTTATTGATTCGACACAAGGGGAGCCAAAGAATACTTGCAAGCCTTAACAACTGAGTTGTCAATTCAGCTGCACCTGGAAATAGTTCTTGCTCACAGAAGTTTATCAGTACCAATAGTTTGGTAGTAGCAACAGCAAAGCAACATCAACAGTAAAACAAGAGCAATAGTAACAGTAGTAGCAAACAATAGGATTCGAGTGCGGTAGGCATAGGGATGGATGGACGGGCGTTGCATGGACGAGTCTAAACATGTAACTTCAAGATCTAGGGCATTGCAGATAAATAAGAATAAGCATCCAAGTACTAGAAAATCCTAGGCATGTGCTCCATATATAGTCATGCGTGCTCGCAATGAGAACTTGCACAACATCTTTTGTCCAGCCAGCCCGTTGCAGCGGGGCCTCAAAGGAACTACTGGCAATTAAGGTGCTCCTTTTAATAGAGCACTAGAGCAAAGCAATAACACTCCGTGAACACATGTGATCCTCACATCATAGCCATCCCCTCCGGTTGTCCCAATTTCTATCACTTTGGGGCCTTTGGATCCGGACAATGATATGTGTACACAACTTGCAGATAAGACCACAAACAATACTATCATAATGATTCAATAATAAGTTCAGATATGAGATCATGGCACTCGGGACCTAGTGACAAGCATTAAGCACAACAAGTTGCAACAAAGTCAAATAACACTAATAGAGATACTAGGCACTATGCCCTAACAATCTTATTCGATTACATAATAGAACTCATCCAATCCCTACCATCCCCATAGCCTACTGCGGGTGATTACTCACTCACTCATGGATGAGGGAAACATGGATGGTTGATGGAGAGGCGTTGGTGAAGACGATGGCAATGATCCTCTCCAAATTCCCCGTCCCAGTAGGGTGCCAGAACAGAGTTTCTGGATCTGAATCTTGGTTTTTGGTGGTGGCGGTGCAGCGGAACTCTTTCTGGAAAAACGTCGAACCCCCCTCGGTTTTTAGGTCAAGAGGCTTCTTATAGGCAAAGAGGGAGGCCGAGGGGTTCCTGGGGTGGCCACACCCCCTAGGCGCGGCCAGGCCTGGCTCGCGCCTGGCAGGGGTGTGGGCCCCCCAGGCCTCCACTCCGTCTCGTAATTCTGCTGAAAACAGCGTCAGTCCGTGTTAGTTGTATCCAAATCACACAAGTTTAGAGCAGAAACAATAGGAAAAGTGTTCGGAAAAGTAGATACGTTTTGGACGTATCACTACAAAGTGGTAAATTTTCTGTTGGCTCATTATATAGAGCATTGGTTCAACCTGATATTCCGGTCGATGATAATAGTAAAATTTGGAAAATGAAAATACCCCTTAAGATGAAGATATTTGCATGGTATCTATAGAAGGGTGTAATTCTAACAAAAGATAATCTTGTAAATAGGAATTGGCATGGAAGTACACAATGCGTTTTTTGTCATCACACGAGGAGACAATTCATCATTTATTCTTCCATTACAAATTTGCTAGTTCTATATGGTCATTCATTCCAAATGGCTTCTGGTTTATCTCATCCAAGTTCAGTAACCAATGTTTTTGATAATTGGCTGCATGTAATTGTTTATAAGTAGAGGACTTTGTTTAGGGTGGGAGCGCTTGCCATTATATGGTCGCTATGGCTTTATAGAAATGACAAGATTTTTAATAACATTGTATCTTATCCTCTACAGGTTATTTATCGAGCTACGGCTATCCTCCGATCATGGACTATTCTCCAACGCATGGAGTTACGCGACTTATTTGTGGTGGGATGTACGCGATTGGAGGACACGATGAGGGATATTTTCTCCCCGACATGGATGGCCGCGTGATTTGAGGATTGATCTACTTTATATTGAAGACAATCATTTTGATAGTGCACTTTTGTAATATGTGTCTTCCTTTTATTTCCTTGTTCTATCGTTCGTGTGGCTGTGTGCATCTTAGTTATGCAGAGGCCGGTGTAAACATTAAACATTTTTTGTTAATACAAGCGCTCATTTTCAAAAAAATGATGCGAGTGTTTCTGTGTTTTAGGGAAAAAAGAGGTCGGGGTCAATTTTCCAATACTGCAAGAAAACTACGTTCGGTATTTGAAATCAAAGTACTTGTTCTGTGTAAAAAACCCAGTCTAGGGTTCCTTCCCTCCGCTGGCGATGCCACCTGTCTGTCCCGTCTTCGTGGGCCTTAGGGCCTTCGAGGCGTGGTGGACCACGACCTCTCGTCGGTGGAAGGTCTTTGTGTTTTGTGTAGACTATTTTTAGTGTCTTCTTCAGGATATTGAGGCGGCGGCTATGTCCTGAAGTCAGAATAAGGTCCTTCCCGTCCTATCCTCGCTCTGGTGGTGCGTCTAGCAACGACGGAGGACGCGTGGAGTCATGTGTCCAACGGATCTCTTGGGATCATATTCATTGGTATGATTTGAGGTCAGTCACTTTTGATCTACGTTCTCATCTCCGCCGATGGTTGTTGCTCTGATTCGTTGGTCCGTTAGGGCTTTAGCATAACGACTTTCCATCTGTCTACTACAACAAGCTCTACTACGACAACCTCTGCCCGGCTCCAGTGATGGAGGGGCGAGGACGACGGCGCGCCTTTGGCTCGTGCTAGTGTATGTAGTCGTCGCTAGGTGGTCCAGTAATCTATTTGTAATTTTTATTACTTTTAGGACACTTTGTAATACTATTGATGATTCTTAATAGAACAGTGGAATTTCACAAAAAAATACTCGTTCCATCTAAATAGCTCTAAGTATCTAATACCATAGTATATATACAAAACAAATTGTTTCATCAAGATTATTGTTACCCCCAAAGATTGAAAATGTATACATATAAAATTAGTAAAAAGTTGGCCTTTCGTTTAGAGCGCTCCGGAGCATTAAACCTGGATGTGTTTGGAACCGGGACTATGATCACTTTAGTCCCGATTCCAATGGCTAGGACGCCGACAACCTATAGTACCGTTTTGAATGGGCACTTTAGTCCCGATTGGAGACATCAATCGGGACCAAAGGGCAGAGGCGGGTGCGGGTGCAAGCAATGCCCTTTAGTACTGGTTGGTGTCTCCAACCGGAACTAAAGATAGAATTTTAATCTTGGTTTGAGACAACAACCGGGACTAAAAAATTTGGTGGGTTCTGCACGATAGAAAAAGGGGAAATCCTATCGTGGCAGGAGAATGTATGTCCACCCCCCTTGGCGGGAGGTCGCGTTTTCTAGTTTCAAAAGCATGCCACAGAATTATAAAAAATCCAAAAATAAAATTCTTCAAGCTGTAGTTATATTAAGTGATTTAGTTATTATGAAAATTAACAAACATGAATTCGACATATTTTTGCCAAATAATGTCATGAAAACTTCAAATGGCTATGACTTTTACGTACGATGTTGGAAAAAATGTACGACCTATCAAAACATGCGAAAAAAATTCAAAAAGGAAAAAAAGTTATTTTAAAAATTATTTTTTAGCAAAACTTTTTTAATGTCATATTTGGATTCCTCACATTTTTCTGATAATAATGAATATATTATTTGTCGAAATTTGATTAATATATTTAAAGATATTATTTATGCCATATTAAATAAATAAATGGCAAAAAGGAATAAAATATTATTTTAATTCTAAAAATATTTTTATGTCATATTTGGATTCCTCGCATTTTTATTATAATAATTAATATATTATTTATCAATTTTTGATTTACAGATAAAAATATATTCTTTTATGCCATATTAAATGAATAAATGGCAATAAATAAATAAAATACTATTTTAATTTGTTATTTTGTGTTCATTTGAATAAAATATTATTATTACTTATTTATTTTTGTTGATTTAAATAATTGTTCAATTTCAAAAAATAAAGACGTGTAACATATTGATAAGAGTTACTAGGATTGATATGATAGTGTTAATAACAAGGTATTGTATAATTTTCCTCACAAACGATTCATTCTGATGGAACAGAGAAGTTAAGCGTGCTGGGGGTGGAGTAGTGTTAGGATGGGCGACCGACCGAAAAGTTTGACCACGAGTGTAATTTGACCGAAGATTAAGTGTACTTAATATTAAAAATGTTGCAAGTGAGATATTAACGAGCCAAACAATTCAAAAGTTTTAAAAAAAGTCCCACGCTCGACCGCAGTCTCGTGAGGGCCTTTAGTCCCGGTTTGTGGCACGATCGAACCTAAAGGGGGGGACTTTAGTCCCGATTCCATAGTCCCGGTTGGACAACCGGGACTAAAGACCCTTACGAACCGGGACTAAAGGCCCGTTTTCTACTAGTGTAATCAATTTAATAAATAGGATATATAACAAGTCACTCACCATTTCTCTAATTCTCACCATGTCATTGATATATGTTGTTTATATAAATGGGTTTCTTTTCGTCATTTTTCATGTGCTTGCTATTACCGTAAAGTCTCATAGTTACAGTCCTTTTACTGTTCATGAAGTGTGATATGACATTGATAGTTGTCAATCGGCTCCTCGCGGTGTAACGGGTGCCCTAGGTGTTCAGCTTCATCCTTCTCAACTCCATCTCAATGAGAGGATTCAACGTCCAACTTCGCCTAGTCTATAAGCAGAATGTCAACAGTCGGTTCAACCATGGCATAGTTCCACTTTTGTTGCACCTTCGCTATCGTACACCAAAAGAACGAAGCACATGATTAGGAACACGAACGAGGCACATGGTTAGGAACACGAACAGGACACATGGTCGAACACCAAGGGCATGTTTGGTTGCTCGTGGCTTTTAGTTGCACCTGTAGATCATGGCTCCACGGAAGCTGCGCGCGGCAATGCAACCTCTCATGCCAAAAGGGTCATTCGTTTGGTTTCATGTATTCTCATTTCCCCATGGGTTGAGAAGTTATGACATAGTCGTTTGGTTCCATGCATTCTAAGATTTCAGAAAATTGATGCTTGTTTGGCTATCTTCATTATCCCTACTAGCCTTACCTCCTGGCTAGTGAGGTGAGCTTACCCAACATCATCAAGGAAGAAAACAAAGTTCAGAAAAGTGCAATTCAGAAAACATACATAGGGGTTATAATTGAATACCACCTCCCAAAATATACTGACCAAAGTTCAGGGGTCACCGCAACCATAGTTCATCAGCCTAACTACTCCAAAATACACATCACATCCATCATCATCAACACCACTACTACCACCTCCTCGAACAGCCCAGTCTGCTTCTCAGAGGTAGTGCTTGTTTAGGAAGTCCGTGAACCAGTTCAACCTGCACTCAGAGTCATGGAAAGTTACATGGCCGCCTGCCGTTGTGCCCCATTAGGTGGGTAAGATCACGGTGTATCGCGGTCACGGAGACGGGCGCAATGGGAATGCGAGGACCGTAGATGATCTTCATCTGAGCATAGTTGCCAATGGGCTTGTTGATCAACTCGGTGTCCGATGGCTATGCCTACATGAGAATCACAGTTAGTTCATGACATGTAGTTCATATGTCAGCATTACAAATACCGATGCAAGTGCGAATATATCATACCTTGACGTGCATATAGTAATCATCACCGTCCATCATGATATCAGAGGTCTCCTCAAACCAGCGCACGTTCTCAAGCCTCTTGATCCTCGGCACCCTTATCCACCTAACTCTCCAGTGCATCATGTGGTTGTACACCTGGTTCAGAGTGACTGTCCGGCCACAGAACTGGAAGACATCCTCTGCAATCAAGCACATGTCCGCATGTCTAAATCCCTGAACTACTGAACCGCCTTTTTCGATCAAATGAAGGACCCGATTCAGGACGAAGGTGGACAAAGATGCTGGCCATGACATGGCCAACTTCCTCCTAGCCACCGCATCAGGCATCAACACATAACGCAGAGGCAGCACAGAGGTTGCAGACAAATCAGGGGATGCAACCTTCTCCTACGGCACCAGGGATAATAATGTGTTCAGTTCTCGGGGAAGAACTATATTTATAACACTAATCCTACCTACAACACATAGAAATCCTCACAGGACGGCATGAATACTGACTGCCAAAATGCTCAGGTCCATATCTAGAACACCAACCCACCGCTTAGAACTATGAGCTTGAAGATGGCAATAAATCTAAGCTGCGAGAGTTAGGGTTAGGTGTTTCTTACCATGATCTCAATCTCGCCTGACGAGGACGACATGTTCCACATAGCCAAGGAGGAGGACTTGCCGGAGAGGAGCTAGACCCACTGGAGTTTGTTGCAGAGGCCGGATATAATTAGCATCCCCGCGATATTAATATATACTCATTTCCAAAAAAAAATATCATAAAATTGCAAATCGAAATTTGGTCTATGCGTAGAGAAAAGAGAAAAAAGAATAAATCAAGCTACCAATAGTACCTAACATTTTGTGTTTTGTGATTCTTTGTGATTGACATTATTCATAGCTAGTTTATGTTTTCTGCTTTTCTATATGTAGAATTAAGTTTGATCATTTCCGCTTCGGTATACCCCCAAACTCAAACACAACTACTCGGTTTGAGAAAGATTCTAGGGCGAGTGCTACAACTATGCAAGACCTTAGGTGCATCGCCACTACGCAATCAGTGTCAGACTTCTTACAGAAACAAAATAAAATGGCTACAAATACTGATCGCTATTCTAGCAATCGCCACTATCCACTTAGCACCCTCACTTGATCCAGAAATCCGAATTGACAACGTGGTGGACACCGGGCAGGTTGATCTAGAAGTTATAAAATGGAGTTTTGGCGAGTAAAAGCAGGCTATGATCAGACAAGGAAGATGAAAAGTCATGAAGAATGTGACTTTCATAATGGATATTCCATTCGGAGTTGTATAAGGGCGGATTTGCTCTCTCATTGCTCCAAGTGAAGCATCAGTTTTGAAAAAGAATTCCTTTTAGCTCCCCTTCGTCCATAGCAGACATGAATTTTTATCGTTCGTGTCTATTTAAATTCGGCTTATTCATGTCTAGTGCCCGGTAGATTATGTTGAAGTCCACGTAAGCAAGTCATTTTCACACGGAGTAGTTTCTAAGAGGGGAGTTTGACGAAGAAGTCATCCTTCCGATTGGCCTAAACCATCGTGATTCTCGGAAGACGGTGCTGGGGTAAATGAAATTGGCGGTCGCAGACGAAGAAAACCCAGTGAGGATCTCACATACAAACAGAAAGACATTTTCGCATTGAACTCAAGATATTTGTAATTAACTTCTACTAAATTCTGAGAGAAATATTTGAGAAAAGTCTAGAATAAATTAGATATTCTAAGTGTGTTGCATCGTCTAGGACATTCATAGATAAGAAATGTCTACGATTTAGATTACTTTAGAAAATTCTAGGATAGAGAGTGTATTGCAGGATCTGGATGGTTACCACTGCGCACCGATCCAACATTATTGCACACTAGTCCTAGCTACAATAACAATAAAGCGATAACTATGAGAATAAATTAATTTTTGTTAAGGCACCACGAGAAACTTTCTCATTCTAGTGGAAAACTATGAGAATGGTAAATTTGCATTTATATGACACATGTTTATGACAAAATTTCACGAACACGTCTTAAAATACCTAGGCAGTACCCAAACCATACGGTTATGTAGACAAGAGTCTTACCAGCAATTGCTCAATTAATATCATTATCTGAAAATTGATGGCATTGCATTGATACCAGAAGTACTACTTATGATTGTGAGTTTGTATTGCATAAACTGTGTACTACTGTACTAATTGTTGGTCAGCTATATGCCTTTAAAACTAAATATGTCGTATATTTTGAAATAGAGAGGAAACTACTAACATATATATGTTTATTTTTACTACCGAACAAGATTTTTGTTAAAACATTGTGTGTGACTACCATGACCCTCTACACGAAAAATCATAAGAAGTCTCAAAACAATATTTTTTTTCTAATAACTTTGTATAGACCCTATAATATGATCTGGTGTGAAATGAGAGTTTATTTCACTAAAATTGCAAAGAATATGTTGAATGCTTCAGATCATATATAGGAAGAACTTATAATACAAACATGTGTCTAAAGATGATTATGCATTGATTGTGATTCCAAAATAATATCTGATTTCTCACCGAGCCTACCGAACCAATAACAGCTTCAGGCGAGAGATTAACTAGAAAAAAAATAAAACCATACAAAACATAACATGATAAATTGTTGGAAATATAGCACAATAACTGTAACAAACTATATGTCTGCTTAGAATATAGCACATGCGTCAAGGACTTCAAAATCATTGGCGACTTAATACTTTGGCATTTGAACTGGAACAAAACTGTTAATAAATAGAAATCATGATACATCAGCACATATCATATGATAGTAGCTAGTCAGCCTTATTTGCAGCCGACCAATTCTTCCACATGTGGCAATCCTTGAGCAAGTGACTCGACCTTTTAGTCGTTGTGTAGGGGTTCGTAGCATGGAAAACAAAATTTTTCTATCGCATACAAACAAACAAACAAGCCAAGATCTATCTACTAGATTGTAGCAACGAGTCGATGGAATAACTTACCCTCGAAGATTCCAAAGTGGTTAACGAGAGCAGATTCTCGTGGGTGATGTAGTCGTACTCTTTCCGATCTCAAGATCGCGTAGATGATCCTTCCGGCGCTGCGTTCCGGCAGCGCTTCCGCAGTCGGTCACACGTTCGGTACTCGACGAAGACCTTCCTCTCCCTTGTTCCAGCAGGCAGCGGAGGTTGTAGCACTCTCCTCGCGATTCCGGCAGCACAACGGCGTGGTACCGGAAGTAGAGGGGAAATCCTGCAGGGCTTCGCCTTAAGCCGGAGCGAGTATGGTGGATTATGAGAGAGGGCTATTAGTGGTCTAGAGATTAGACACACCAATTAGAAGGCTCTAAACCGCAGGCTAAAGCAATTAGAAGCTCTAAACCAGAACGGCTCTAAACCGGAGATTAGAGGTAGAAACTTGTGTGTCTCAAGGAGGAGCCCTGCCCCTCCTTTTATAGGTGGAGGGGCTAGGCGCGCCAGGGAGGGAGAGAGTCCCTCCCCAACTCGGCCTAGGGCTGGGCGCCGGCTTGGAGGAGAGGAACTCCTCCTCCAAGTTGGTTTCAACCTCCTCTTGCTTGTTTCCCACAGTTTCCTGTTTCCCACAGTTTCCTGTTTTCCACAGTTTCCTGTTTTAGCCGTTTGACTTTCAAACTGGCAATTTGACTTTCATGTTTTTGGAACAGCAAGAACACTTAGTACATGATGCAATCATTCAATAACACATTCATGTACCCCCCCCCCCCCCCCGGAGTGCCGGACAATCCGGAACCTTCTAGAACATTCCCGATGAAAACACCGGAATCATTCCCAAACTCCGAAACGGGACTTTCCTTATATGAATCTTATTCTCCGGACCATTCCGGATCACCTCGTGATATCCCGGATCCCATCCGAGACTCCGAACAACATTCGGTCTCTTTCTCATAATACCATAACTACTCAAACAACGTCGAATCCTTAAGTGTGTCTCCCTACGGTTCGTGAATTATGCGGACATGATCGAGACACTTCTTCGAACAATAACCAATAGAGGAATCTGGAAATTCATATGGCTCCCACATATTTCTACGATTACTTTGCGATCGAATGAACCACTTACATACGATACCAATTTCCCTTTGTCTCACGATAGTTTACTTATCCGAGGTTATGATCGTCGGTATCTCTGCATACCTAGTTCAACCTCGTTACCGATAAGTACTCTTTTCTCGTTCCCGTGATATGTGATCCCTTGTGAGCCAGTCACATGCTTGCAAGCCAATTGGATGACATTCCACCGAGAGGGCCCAGAGTATATCTATCCGTCATATGGATGGACAAATCCCACTCTTGATCCATGTGTTTCAACCAATACTTTCCGAACACTCAATGCCGCCTTTATAGCCACCCAGTTACGGTGTGGTGTTTGATGTCATCAAAGCATCCATCCGGTAAAGGTGATATGCATGATCTCATGGTCGAAGGAATTAGGTTACTATGTATCAGAAAGCATATAGCAATTGAACTATTGAAATGACTTGATCTTTATGCTACGCTTATCTACAGGAGTATGTCCACCATATCATTCTCCTAACGATATGATCATGTTGTTAATAACATCTCTATGTTCATGATCAGGAAACCATGATCATATATTAACCAACAAGCTAGTTTAACAAGAGGCTTTACTAGGGACTCTTATTTTAGTTTACAAATCACACATGTATTAATGTTTCCGGTTAATACAATTATAGCATGGTATGTAAACATTTATCATAAGTGTGAAGATATGATAATAACCACTTTATTATTGCCTCTTGGGCATATCTCCAACAGTCTCCCACTTGCACTAGAGTCAATAATCTAGTTTCAAACCTTTGTGTATTCAACACCTATGGCTTTCCAGTGTTGTATGTACACGATTGCTAGTGGTCAACTGATCTCCGGATCTGACACTTCCAGGTCCGTGTGTAATTGCATGTCTTTGCGTCTCTACGCATCACTCATTCTCTAATGAGATGGCTTTGTATAAATTTGGTCTTTCGGTGTGACCTTTAGCTCTTTGGGGTTAAAAACATGTTGATAATATTGTCGCACAATATATCTTCATAGTATTATCCCACTGTGAACTACACCTAGTTTGATAACAAACTACTTGACACAAATGCCCTCTTTTGCTGCTAAAATAGCAGTCATATACTTAGCCTTTTGTTGTAGTATCTGTCACAATGTCTTAACTTTGGAACTCATCCAAATCCATTATGGAACTTACTTTCCATTATATTGTGCCACCCTTAGTTTAGATTGAGATAAACTTAATTTGTACTTTGTGACAAAGCTAGTATCAATGTAGTACTTTTACAATGAACTAACCATCTATTTGTCACTTCTACAAATATTATACTCTTAGTTCTTCCAAAAGATCATAAGAATATCCTTACTATTGTCCAATGATCATCTTACGAATCATTCTGGTATATGCTCACAATATTTAGAGCATAGGGCATATCTGGATTTGTACATATCACAGTATGATTGATATAAATACTCTTTGTGATTTCATACATCAAGTATCAATCTATACTTGATTATTTGTTTCACTTTACCAAATGTCAATACACTTGAATATATCATCAATATTGAACTCATTCAATCCTTTCTGTGCGATAAGAACCTCTCTTGTAGTTTCTATATTGAACTCATTCAATATCTTGTTTATGTACTTCTGGCACAACCATATTAGCGTCTATTGATGCCAAATATTTGGGTTTTGCCTAAGTCTTTCATCGGGATGAAATTCTTAACTTGTGTTAATAAAAGATACATTATTTCCAATCAACAATATGTCTTCCACATAATGTATTAGAAACATGTCTTAGCGCTCCCACTTAATTTCTTGCAAATGCAAGCATCTCCATCGTCTCTGATGAACTTTTAAACTCCTTTTAACAGTTTCATCACAGTGAAGATTCCAACTCCGCGATGCTCACTTTAACCATTGAAGTTTGCATATACTTTTAGCATCCTTTTGAATTAACAAAACCCTATGGACCATGTTAAGCACATGTCCTAGGTAACGATTCTATTAGAAGAACTTGTTTTGTTTATTCAACTACCATATAATAAAATTATATGTAGTGGTTGCTACACTAATCCGTCTAGACTAAATATCGCTATGAAAGATCAAATCTTGTCATAGTCAACCTTTGAACATTTTGTGAACTCTTTCCCAACATGTCGACTATTTCATAGATGTAAAACATCCATGTCTATTTCTTTATAGATCCAGACACAACTGTAAGGTCTTACACCTTTCTCGAGGGTCATTCAAGTTCAAAACTTGATTTCTCGTGTATGGAACTATCACGAATTTTATGGCTTCAAGCCATTTGACGGAGTCAGGGCCCATCATCGCTTCTTTGTATGTAGTACGTTCATTATTCTCAAATAATGATTCAACCCTCAAATCTTGGTATTTGATTGTTTACTCGACCTACTTGTTTCAATAGGAACTTAGATCTCCGTGATCACAACCTTTGAGGCACATGAGCCATGAGCATTGTTGCTGCCTCCGGAACACTTTTCGGCGTTGCGCAACTCTGCACATATAGCTAAGGTTCTTTCAACCTTATCAAAGTTCTATTGTCCTCCCACTTAACTTTTCACGAAAAATTCCTTCTCTAAGAAACTTGACGTTCTAAGCGACAAACATTTTTTGTCTCCGATGTTATGGAGGAACAGTTATTCGAAATAATATACAAAGACAGGTTCATCCGACTTTGGTTGCAAACATCTTTCTTATGCATAGCATACCAATGTTTAAGAAAGGACAACTTGGGTTTTATCCCAAACCATAACTTTATATGGTGTCATTTCAACGGATTATGATGGAGCTCTTTTCAGTGGAAAAAACGGTATTCTCTAAAGCTTTTAATCTTTAAAATATGATGACAGTTTTATGATTTATACCTTTGATCTTACCATGTCAAACAAGGTTTAATTACATATCTCGAACGCTCCATACTCTTATGGTGTTTCGGGAAAATGCAAATCCACGGAACGATTCCTTTAAATCTTGGGTATTATGCTAAACTTGTAACTCAAATATCTTCCTTTATGATCTTATCATAAACTATTTATATTCTTGTTACAATGATTTTGCACTTCATCTTGAAAGTCCTTGAACTTTTCAAATGTTTCATACTTCATCCTTATTAAGTAAATATACATATATTCACTCAAATTTTCGGAGAAGGCATATGAAGTTGAAATCCACCGCTCTTGACTACACATAATGGACTTCGTACAACAATATGTACAAATTCCAATAAGCTAGTCTTTCGTTCCCTTTTTGGCCTATGAACGAAGTTTTAATTATCTCTAGGAAAGTTTCACAAGCGTCATTTGATAAAAAATCAGAAGACTCCAAAATTCCATCCACATGGAGTTTCTTCATGTTTTCTTTCCAATATAATTTAAACGGCGATGTCACTTCCTAAGTGATCTTTCAATCAATTTATCTTTCGACATTTTTAGCACTAGTTTTATGGATGTGATTTCTCCAACGAGATTTGTGAATCATCCATCTTTTATGGATTACGGCAATTATTTGAACAACCCTTTTGTTCTCAGAATACCTGATAAAACAAATCTTGAAGGCAAGCTTTGATGTTTAATGAGCAACACAATAACCCTTTATTTGTTCTCGATGAACATCATCACATATTCTTTTGCTAGTTACTTAGGCCATTGTAGTTCATGAATTGTGTTGTTTCGTATGACGATTCACACCAACAAATTCAGTATCAAATACTTAAGAACCACATTGTTTAATAAGCAAAGAATATAGCCATAACATGTATATAATCCATATACTTAAACTGAACAATTCTAGTCTTTTCTTTTCTGCCATATATTTATGAGATTCTCTTTCAATATTTCCTTTTCTGTTTGAAAGAATCTATCAATATCAATAGTGGAGTCATACATATGACACATAGTCCAAAGCGTGTATAGTTAAATACCAATGTCTTTGGACTTGCACTTTGAAGTAGATCACCATCATCAAATGTTTGGTGTTCTTTCAAATTCCTTTCTTTAGTAATCGCTTGGTGTAGTAAACATTTTACCTACATCAAATATTCACCCTTATCATGGAATTATCCATGATCAAGCTACTTTTAGCTTATAACGGTGAAACATGAGTATAATGTTGCTCTCCAAATCTTTTTGGATGATTAGGACAACTAGTGTCTCCAACCTTTTGCAATTTCTCATCAAAATATGAGAACATGAACTTTGCCATATTATACTCTATCATATTGTAACCAAAACTTCGTTTCAGATATCACAATATCTTCCACACATCATGGTTTCTGAAACAATTCTTTCAGATCCTAGATAACCTTGATATTAAGAGAATCCTTTGAATATCAAGAATCATGGAGACAAACATGATACTTATATACTAACACTTGGAATTGTTACTCTTGATTTAATACTAATTATTAAACTTCATGGAGTAACCGGAACTTACTGAAAGTTTGCAATAGGACTTTTAAACTTTAGATTAACACTTCAAAACAATACGATACCAGTTCGTAAAGTAACTAACCAGAATTCTATAGTTCTATCATCTCAATTATAACTAAGCGCAAGGTGGTAAACGGATGCCAATGACTACAACAACTATGAAAATTAACTTTGATTTAGTTTATGATAAATTGAGTTCTAATTAATAATTAAATTAATCTAGGTGAACTCCCACTCAAAAAAATATCCCTCACATTGTTTTAGTGATCACACGAACCAAATCCACCACATCAAAACCGATCATCACGAGAGTTGATATAGCTTCAATGGCGAACAATCAACATGTTCATCATATCTACTATATGACTCATGCTCTACCTTTCGGTAATCCGTGTTCCTGAGGCCATGTCTGTAGATGCTAGGCTCGTCAAGATCAAACCTTAGTTTCCGCATGAGCAAATCTGGCTTGCTCACGTTGTATACACTTGTAGAATCTAACACACCCGATCATCACGTGGTGCTTCGAAACAACAAGCTTTAGCAACGGTGCTAACTAAGGGTGAACACTTTATGACTTGAAATTCATTTGCATGAGGGATCATCTTATAATGCTATCGTCGTCTACTAAGCAATACAAGATGCATAAAGGATTAACATCACATGCAATTCATAATATGTGATATGATATGGCCTTTCTTCTTTGTGCTTCCAATCTCCATCTTCCAGCACGAACATGATCTCCATCATCACCGACATTGCATCAAGGTCAATGACGCCTCTCCATGGTTGTCGTCCACCGGCTTCAACTATTACAACTACTTTGAATAGACACGCGGGTCTTAACAGAAATTAAAGACAACCATATGGCTCCTGCCGGTTGCCAACTTACAATAAGGAACATTGCATACATCATATATAATCACAATCATGGCCATATCACATCACTGCACACCCCTGCAAAACAAAGTTAGACGCCTCTACTTTCTTTGCATATTTTACGTGGTTTGGGGCTTTCAATAAGTGTCGTTCTAACTTACGAACAAGAACCACAACATTGATACTAGTATTGTTAATCACCCGTTGTAAATTGGATCTTAACTATGCTAGGAGAAACAGGCACCCGCAAAGCCACTTATGCAATACAAGTTGCATGTCAAGCGTGGAGCAAGTCTCATGAACGATGTCATGTAAGGTTAGCCCGGGCCGCTTCATCCCAACATACCGCAAGATGCAAAGTACACAAGAAGCAATCGACAATAAAAGCATCAACGCCCACAATGACCATTGTGTTCTACTCGTGCAACAGATCTACATATAGACACGGCTCTGATACCACTGTAGGGGTTCGTAGCATGGAAAACAAAATTTTTCTATCGCATACAAACAAACAAACAAGCCAAGATCTATCTACTAGATTGTAGCAACGAGTCGATGGAATAACTTACCCTCGAAGATTCCAAAGTGGTTAACGAGAGCAGATTCTCGTGGGTGATGTAGTCGTACTCTTTCCGATCTCAAGATCGCGTAGACGATCCTTCCGGCGCTGCGTTCCGGCAGCGCTTCCGCAGTCGGTCACACGTTCGGTACTCGACGAAGACCTTCCTCTCCCTTGTTCCAGCTGGCAGCGGAGGTTGTAGCACTCTCCTCGCGATTCCGGCAGCACAACGGCGTGGTACCGGAAGTAGAGGGGAAATCCCGCAGGGCTTCGCCTTAAGCCGGAGCGAGTATGGTGGATTATGAGAGAGGGCTATTAGTGGTCTAGAGATTAGACACACCAATTAGAAGGCTCTAAACCGCAGGCTAAAGCAATTAGAAGCTCTAAACCAGAACGGCTCTAAACCGGAGATTAGAGGTAGAAACTTGTGTGTCTCAAGGAGGAGCCCTGCCCCTCCTTTTATAGGTGGAGGGGCTAGGCGCGCCAGGGAGGGAGAGAGTCCCTACCCAACTCGTCCTAGGGCTGGGCGCCGGCTTGGAGGAGAGGAACTCCTCCTCCAAGTTGGTTTCAACCTCCTCTTGCTTGTTTCCCACAGTTTCCTGTTTCCCACAGTTTCCTGTTTTCCACAGTTTCCTGTTTTAGCCGTTTGACTTTCAAACTGGCAATTTGACTTTCATGTTTTTGGAACAGCAAGAACACTTAGTACATGATGCAATCATTCAATGACACATTCATGTACCCCCCCCCCCCGGAGTGCCGGACAATCCGGAACCTTCTAGAACATTCCCGATGAAAACACCGGAATCATTCCCAAACTCCGAAACGGGACTTTCCTTATATGAATCTTATTCTCCGGACCATTCCGGATCACCTCGTGATATCCCGGATCCCATCCGAGACTCCGAACAACATTCGGTCTCTTTCTCATAATACCATAACTACTCAAACAACGTCGAATCCTTAAGTGTGTCTCCCTACGGTTCGTGAATTATGCGGACATGATCGAGACACTTCTTCGAACAATAACCAATAGAGGAATCTGGAAATTCATATGGCTCCCACATATTTCTACGATTACTTTGCGATCGAATGAACCACTTACATACGATACCAATTTCCCTTTGTCTCACGATAGTTTACTTATCCGAGGTTATGATCGTCGGTATCTCTGCATACCTAGTTCAACCTCGTTACCGATAAGTACTCTTTTCTCGTTCCCGTGATATGTGATCCCTTGTGAGCCAGTCACATGCTTGCAAGCCAATTGGATGACATTCCACCGAGAGGGCCCAGAGTATATCTATCCGTCATATGGATGGACAAATCCCACTCTTGATCCATGTGTTTCAACCAATACTTTCCGAACACTCAATGCCACCTTTATAGCCACCCAGTTACGGTGTGGTGTTTGATGTCATCAAAGCATCCATCCGGTAAAGGTGATATGCATGATCTCATGGTCGAAGGAATTAGGTTACTATGTATCAGAAAGCATATAGCAATTGAACTATTGAAATGACTTGATCTTTATGCTACGCTTATCTACAGGAGTATGTCCACCATATCATTCTCCTAACGATATGATCATGTTGTTAATAACATCTCTATGTTCATGATCAGGAAACCATGATCATATATTAACCAACAAGCTAGTTTAACAAGAGGCTTTACTAGGGACTCTTATTTTAGTTTACAAATCACACATGTATTAATGTTTCCGGTTAATACAATTATAGCATGGTATGTAAACATTTATCATAAGTGTGAAGATATGATAATAACCACTTTATTATTGCCTCTTGGGCATATCTCCAACACGTTGTTCCATGCAATTTGTACGGCTAGTTCTTGGTGATTCCAACGGTGTACTCGCTCTTCGGACGAAGATTTTTGTAGCCTTGCTTTCTGTTGCTACTGCTATTGTTGGCGACTAGCTTGGATCCGTCTAAGTCATTTAGGCGCTTATTATTTTTGGACTGGTTATCTTTCTTTTGATACTTCTGCTCGTTGTCTGACTCTCCCTTCGTGTGATCTGATGCATCATACTTGGTGATGATGTGCACCAGGTCGCCAATTTTCTTTGGCTTATTCCTAGCAAGCTTGTCCTTAAGCACCTAATACCGACACATTCGCTCGAACGCTCAGCAAGCCGCTTCCTCACTGACATCGGCCAAGACATTGTATAACTCGGCCCAATGAATAAGCTGCGAGCGAGTCGGCTCTCCCACCCTTTGGTGGCACTTCTCGGTATCTTTGATCAACACGGGATGCAGATATCCCCTCGAAA
Source organism: Avena sativa (assembly GCA_916181665.1). Taxonomy (NCBI): domain Eukaryota; kingdom Viridiplantae; phylum Streptophyta; class Magnoliopsida; order Poales; family Poaceae; genus Avena; species Avena sativa. The sequence goes on along the minus strand of OV702280.1, from coordinate 315,852,434 downwards.
TTCTTGATGAATACCTTCTTCATCTCCTTAGACGAGTGGATACTACCTTGAGGTATGCCTTGGATCCATGTATGTGAAGGGAATATGCCCTGAGAGGCAATAATAAAATATTTGATGGGGATATGCCTACCGGGGTATACCCAGCAGGACGTTTCCGACTGGCCCAAGAACTGGCGAGTGGGCCTGCAAGACGGCGACTGAATTGAAGCCCAGCGAGGAACCAAGCGACTGGAAGCTGAAGGCCCAGGCGAGTAGATAGGCCCAATCGGATTAGGTTAAACGAGTACCGAAGCTTTAACTGAATCGGTTGAGATATGTAAACCCTAGGGGAGGTGAGCCTATATAAACCTCCCTGCGGGGCGAGTAGAGATACGTTCCATCATACACCCAAGCGACTCGCCGCCTAGCCGCCGAGCTCGCCCATTGTACCACCTTCATAATACAATCTAGCAGGAGTAGGTCTTTACCCTCCGGGGGGCCGAACCTGGGTAAAACCCTGCGTCTTTGCCCTCATCTCGCACCGCAGATGGCTGGCCGCCCTTGCCCCTCGTTCTACTACTCGCTGCCGATTGCAGCATCTGCCGTGACCGTTCCCACGACAGTGGCGCCCACCGTGGGGCCTGGCCGGTGTTCTGCGGCGAGATCCAATCTGCCCATCAACGAGACGGTCGCCACCGGCCGCATGATAGCGATCGGCGAGACGCTCCAAATCTTGCCGAGAAGCTACGTCCCGGCGGCGCGACCCGTCACGCACAGCGTGATCCTGCCGATCGGCACGATCAGCCTCTTCGTCGGCCTCACCGACGTCATCGTCTCGGAGGATTCGGCTCGCATCCGCGAGTCGCCACCACGCGATCGGCTCTCCGAGAGCCAGATCCGCACGATCCATCGCCTCGCCTCCGAGTACAATTCGGCCCACAGCGACGTGGCCAAAAACTCAGCGGCCGCAGAAGACGCGGCCCTCAACGACGACGCCGACTCGGCGACCCCGGCGTCACTCGCCGGGTCCATCACCGCGGCTTAACCCGCGGGCTCCATCACCCAGGTCTCCAATATGGGAGACTTCGAGGACCCCTCTATTCTCGGGATCTTCGAATTCGACTTCGGTTCGGAAAACTCCGCCGACCTCCGCGATGGAACCGGTCGCCACGCCGCGACCTACATGGCGACCGGCACCGATCCGCCGGAGGATCCATTCTCCATCCCAATCCCTCCTAATGCCACGGCAACGGAGGTCGAGGAACTCCGCCTGAAACTAGCGGAGGCGGTGCGCAAGGAACAAGCCGAGCGCGAAAAATTCCGCCTCGAGCAGGTGACGGCGCAGGAACTATCGCGCTACCACCAACAGCGGATCAGGTCGCGCCTGAACCCCACTGTTCAGGGGCGCGCCCTGAATTTCGACGACGAAAACGACCCGGCACGCGTGGCCGAGCGCGCGATCTGCGAAAACGCGCCACCAGGAGGAAGCGCCCGGCCCCCGCCAGGATCAACGGCAATGGGCGCCCCACCTCCACCCAACCGCACACCTCCCAGGGACCAGCCGCGGATAGTAGTCTCCTCACGGGAGAGAGACGCAAACGGACTCCCATTGTTCTCCACTCCGATGGACAACCTCGTGGCGGGCCGAGCAGCAGCTGACAACATCACGGCCACGGGCGACGGCGCCCTACAGATCCAGTACGTCAGGGCCCTGCTCGCAAAGGCCGTCGAGCAGCAAAACGCAGGCGCCGACTCGCAGGGTCGGGTATACTCGCGTTCGTCGGGAAGCAGAGCGGCCTCAAGCGGCCGCCCAGTGGCGGCAAACACCCTCAACTTCCCGCCACCGGAGCCACTGCAGCTCCAACACCGACCCGCGAACGCGGCACTCTCCACCAACGACCCCAGGCCAGCGACCAACTTCGTCGCCGCCAACGGGCAACCAATCGACGCCCGCACCCACATCATCAACAACCAAAGCTGGCGCGCACGCCAGCCCGACGACCTGCGACACACCCTAACCAATCGCCGCGACGGCGAGCCCATGGGGTCACTAAGTCAACTCGGCCCCAAGTGCTTCGGACCAATGATCCGTGGCGAGAAGTACCCGCCAAACTTCAAGGCGCCGAAGGAGATAGAAAAGTACGACCCCTCGTACGACCCCGCCGTCTGGCTCAACACATACCTCATGGCAATGGGGATCGCGGGCCACACCGACCTGCTAGCCGCCCGTTACCTCCCCCTGATGATGGAGGAGACGTGCAAGCAGTGGATCAACACCCTCCCTCAGGACAGTATCGACTCCTGGGAGGAGATGCGCGACGCCTTCGTCAGGCACTTCGAGTGCTCCTACACCCGCGCCACCACCATCGAGGACCTGGAGCGATGCGTCCAGGGACCCCGCGAGTCGACCCGCAGCTGGGTCCAACGGTGGCAAGAACTCTGGTACAACGCGGTCGGCATCCACCCGGACACCACGATCCATTGCTTCAAGACCTCGTGCCGCTACGAGCCCCTGGTCGCCAAGCTCAAGCGACACTCTCGCACACTCGACAACATCCCCGACCTCCTCGAGATCGCCAAACGGTACGCGGAGGAAGATCCAAACCAGGAAACTGACAACGAGTCAGGAGGTCAACGCCGCACGAGCGGCAACGACAGCGGACGATGGTCCGACCTACGCTACAGCAACACTCGCCTCACCGGCAAGCGCCACAGTGACGGGCGAGTCGACTTCGTCGCCAACGCCGGGCACGCGCAACGTGAGCCCAAAAGCTTCCGCCGCGACGGAGGACAACGCCGCGACGGCGGCAACTACAAGGCCAAGCCAAGGTTCGACCCCGCGGCTCTCCTTAACCAACCATGTGCGTTTCATAGCAGGGAAGGGAAGCCCACAACGCACACCACCACCGACTGCCACACCCTCAGGAAGATCGAGAAGGCACGGCGAGCACGGGAGGACCCCGACAACGACCCGCCAAACGGCGGAAATTCGGCAAAGTGGCCGGCTCGCTCCATACCTTCACGGGCTTCAACACGAAGCGCGAGAAGAAGGTCAGCGCCCGCGCCGTCGCCGTCAACGCGGTGGCCCAGGTGGACGTTCCCCAGTTCCTCAACTGGTCGGAGCAGCCCATCACCTGGAGTCGACAAGACCACTCGCCACGCATCGAGTACCCAGGTCGAGTCGCCCTGGTGGTCAAGCCTAAGGTCGGCAACTACTGGCTCCCCAAGACATTGATGGACGGCGGCAGCTCCATCAACATCCTGTACCTGGACACCTTCAGGCGGCTGCGGCTCCCGCAGTCGATGATCGAGACGACCCACACCATGTTCCACGGCATCGTCCCCGGTCGGAAGGCGTACCCGATCGGTAAGGTCACGCTGCCAGTCACCTTCGGCACACCAGCAAACTTCCGCACCGAGCGGATCGTCTTCGAGCTTGTGCCCTTCGACAGCCCCTACCATTGCGTCCTGGGGCGCCAGGCGTTCGCCAAGTTCATGGCAGCGCCCCACTACGCGTACAACGCGATGAAGCTCCCCGGGCCGTGCGGCGTCTCACCATCAACGGCGACCCCGACATGGCCGCCGAGTGCGAGGCCAAAGGTGCCGAGCTCGCTGACGCCATCATCGCGGTGGAGACCAACCACGCTAATGAGCTCGCCAAGTACGCGAGCGGGGTCAACAACGACGACCCCACCATACTCAAGAAGCCCAACTCGGAGGGCGCAAACACCTCAACCTTTGAGGCCACTACGCACACCCGCACCGTCGAGCTGGTCCCAGGCGACTCCAGCCAGACGGTGACGATCGGGACGGGCATGAGCCCAGCATAGGAAGGCGCGCTCATCGAGTTCCTCCGTGAGAACAGGGACATCTTCGCATGGAAGCCCTCTGACATGCCCGGTGTCCCCAGGGAGCTCGCTGAGCACAAGCTAAACGCCGACCCCAAAGTGCGACCTGTCAAGCAGTCGCTGCGGCCCTTCAACGAAGAGCGCCGCCGAGCAATCGCCGAGGAGGTGCAGCGTCTCCTCGCTGCAGGCTTCATCCGGCCAATCAAATACTCCAAGTGGCTGGCAAACCCAGTCCTGGTCGAGAAGAAAAACGGGACCTGGAGGATGTGTATCGACTACACAAACCTGAACAGCGCCTGCCCAAAGGAGCAGTTCGTCCTCCCGCGGATCGACCAGATAATCGATTCCACCGCGGGCTCGGAGTCGCTATGTTTCCTCGACGCCTACTCTGGGTACAACCAGATCAAAATGGCTGTCGAGGACTAGGAGAAGACGGCGTTCATCACGCCATTCGGAGCCTTCTGCTACACCGCCATGACCTTCGGCCTCAAGAAAGCCGGGGCGACCTACCAGCGGTGCATGCAAGAATGCCTCGCGAGCCAAATTTGCCGCAACATCCACGTCTACATCGACGACGTGGTCGTAAAGTCCGCTCGCCAGGGCGACCTACTCGCCGACCTGGCGGAAACATTCGCCAACTTGCGAAAATACAAGATAAAACTCAACCCAGGCAAATGCACCTTCGGTGTACCTGCAGGACAACTACTGGGGTACGTCGTCTCCAAACGAAGGATCGAGGCGAACCCCACGAAGATCGACACGATCGCCCGGCTCGGCAAACCCGAGTGCCTGCGCGATGTCCAGAAACTGGCCGGGCGAGTAGCGGCTCTCAGTCGCTTCATCCCCCGCCTGGGCGAAAAGGCGATGCCCCTATACCGCCTGATGCGCAAGAACCCCACCTTCCAGTGGGACAAGGAGGCGGACGACGCGCTCCGCGATCTCAAAAAGGTGCTACTCGCCGCACCGCTACTCGCCGCCCCCGCCGACAAAGAACCCATGCTGGTTTACGTCGCGGCTTCCGAGCGCGTCGTCAGCGCCGTGATGGTCGTCGAGCGATCGGAGGAAGGAAAGGAGCGCCCAGTATAGCGACCGGTGTACTACAGAGCTCAGCGGCGCCTGCCGCACTACTTCCAGGAGCACCCGATCACGGTCGTCTCCTCAGCACCACTGCAAGACATCATCCGCAACCGCGAGGCGACCGGGCGGGTCGCCAAGTGGGCCGTCGAGATCGGCGTCCACAACATCAAATATGAGCCACGAAAAGCGATCAAGTCGCAGGCCCTAGCGGACTTCATCGCCGACTGGGAAGAGGCCCAGCAGCCTGAGAAGCTGCCATACCTCCATTACTGGAGCCTGCACTTCGACGGCTCCAAGAACGCGGACGGCGCAGGCGCAGGGATCGTGCTAACGTCTCCAAAGGGCGACAAGCTCCGCTACATCCTCTGCCTCGACTTCACACCCTGCACCAACAACATGGCCGAGTACGAGGCCCTACTCCACGGCATGCGAGCTGCCAAGGAGATGAATGTCAACCGCCTACGCTGCTACGGAGATTCCGACCTCGTCGCGGGGCAAGTCGCTGGCACTTGCGACGCCGTCTCCCCCACCATGGCAGCGTACCACCAAGCAGTGGACAAGTTGGGCGGACACTTCACCGGCTACTCCGTCGAGTGGATCGAGATGCGGAAGAACGAGGAGGCCGACGCACTCTCTCGCATCGGGTCGGCTCGACTCGCACCACCCGCCGGCGTCTTCCTCGACACGATCACCAAGCCATCAGTCTCTCCCCCGAGGGAGATCGACATTGGAGTCCCGCTCCAACCAGAGGCAGCCCTGGTCGCGCTCGTCAACGAGCCAGACGACTGGACCAAGCCCTACATCGCCTACCTGGAAGCCGGCACCTTGCCGGCAGACGAGACGGAAGCTCGGATGATCGCTCGTCGATGCAAGTCCTACGCCATCATCGACGGCAAGCTCCACAAGCGCAGTGTCACCTGCGTGTTCCAACGCTGCGTCCAACCCGCCGAAGGACGCAAGATCCTCCACGACATCCACTCCGATGATTGCGGCCACCACGCCGGCGCCCGCTCTCTTGTCGCCAAGGCTATGCGATATGGCTTCTACTGGCCCACCGCACACGCCGATGCTGTCGACATTGTCCAGCGGTGCGCCGGGTGCCAGAAGTACGCCAACCAGACGCACGTGCCGAGCTCAGCGCTCAAAACAATCCCCATCACCTGGCCATTCGCTGTGTGGGGTATGGACATGGTAGGCCCCTTCAAGAAGGCTCCCTCCGGCTACACCCACCTCCTGGTTACGGTCGACAAATTCACAAAGTGGGTGGAAGCCAAGCCAGTTCGGAAATGCGACGGGAAGACTGCCACCAAATTCCTACGCGAGCTCATATATCGCTACGGGTTCCCAAACAGCATCATCACGGACAACGGCACCAACTTCGCCAAAGGAGCCATGGACGAATTCTGCGAAGAGCACCACATTCGGCTCGACCTCGCGTCAGTCGCCCACCCAGAATCCAACGGCCAGGCGAAACGGGCCAACCAAAGCATCCTCCACGGCCTGAAGCCGCGACTCCAAGTACCACTCGAGCGCACCGCCGGGTGCTGGGTCGAGGAGTTGCCCTCTGTCATCTGGGGGATCCGCACCTCGGTCAACAGGTCGACAGGGTTCACCCCCTTCTTCATGGTCTATGGCGCCGAGGCAGTCATGCCCACCGACCTCGAGCACGACTCGCCGCGGGTCGTCCACTACACGGAGGCCGCAAACGAGCTCGCCCGCCAAGACGGGGTCGATCAACTCGACGAGGCACGTGACCTTGCTCGGTCACGCACCGCTATCTACCAGCAGGGACTCCGCCGCTACCACAGCCGGCGGGTGAAAACTCGCACCTTCCAAGAGGGCGACCTGGTGTTACGCCTCATCCAGGACAAGAAGGGCATGCACAAGCTCTCCCCTCCGTGGGAAGGGCCATTCGCCATCGGGCGAGTACTCGGCAACGACGCCTACTACCTCATCGACGTCCGCGGGGACGGCGAACTCGACGTCAAGCGACCATGGAATGTAAACCTCCTACGGAAGTTCTACTCCTAGAACACCACATATGTATTCTCCAGTCGCTATGAAATAAAAAGAAACGGTTACCGCAAATTGCGCCTACTCTCCATGTCTTGTGCCACTCGCACTCGTAATAACAGCATTACGCTAACCGCAGAAGTCAATCTTTGGTACAGCGATCGGCACGGCTAAGTAGTGCGGTGCAAGAGCACTGAGTCTCCTCAGGTCTTGCACCGTCCATGAAAAACGCCTACCCGGAACCCCATTGGAGTCGCCTAGCCCGACTGGTTCTACGAACCAAGACAACTGCCTTCGCTTCTTACAGCGACCATAATCCTCCGCATCCTTGACATAGCGACTCGAACGGCTAAGTACCACGCTCGGGGACTGCAGACCAGTTCACCGCGAGCGGTCCGGAAAAACGCCAAGTAGGAGAGCATGCCCAGGACTCGCCACGCGACTAACCCCACGGGCCAGGCAGGAGTGATGCGCTCAAACTAACGCGCCAAGTCCTCACTCACCCTCGAGTCGCGCCTGGAACAGCCAAGTACCACACTCGGGGACTCGGCCACCCGACCTCGTTCGCGCAAGGGAAAACGGCGAAGTACAGAACGTTCAAGGGAGTCGCCTAGCGACTGGCTCTTCGAGTCTGGGCGAGTCGACCACCATAACAAAACACACAAAAACAACAAACATATCACATACGAGGTAAACCCCACAAAAGGGCGGACGCGCTTGGGGACTCGTTCAAACATCAATCACAAACACATGACAAATACAAAAATAGACACGATGTCTCATTCGATAGCATGTTGCATTGTCTCATATTACAAAATATGCCTGCATGGCAGACCTGCTGCTAACGCCACAAGGCAAACTATCCTATTCTGCAGGCTTAGACGACGACTCGCCAACACCCCGGCGATTGCGGATGAACGGCGTGTACGGGTTCGACAGATACGTCGTCAGTTCACCCGCCATCGCCACGCGGAAGGGCTGCTCGACCTTGAAATCACGATGCGGCGGCTCGGGGTCGCTAGGCACGACGACCGTCTCCTGGTACGGTAGGAGGTCGCCCATTGCCCAGACACGCTCCGAGTATGTGGCGGCGCGGTCCTGCAATTTGAGGACCTCGGAAAGCTCCACCGCGCCAGTCGACGATGGGTAGCCACTCGTCACATCGTCGATGTCGAAGTCCTCGGGGAAGTGGGAAAGTACAAGACTAAGTGCCGTCGCCGCTCCGCGCCGAAACGCCGACCGTGTCATGAACTCAACGACCGTGGGCGCCTTCTCCAAATACTTCCACACCTCAACGAGGTCGCTGGGAATCACTTCCGTGGGCGATATCTCTTGGAGATAGGCACGGATGCACGTCGCCGACAACGTTGCCGAGTCGACAAGTGTGCTTACACACTGCCGCGCGTCGAACGAGCTTGCCTCTTCCGCACTATCGATGATGCGACCTGCGAGTAGAAGACAATAATGAATACGACGGACACCACAACAGGCACAACTACTGGCAGAGGCAGACGCACTTACCAATCAACGGGCGGGCGAGATCCGTGATGAAGCATTGAAGCGCAGTATGGTCATCCTGAAGCCCAGCAACAAGGGCGTCTGACACTTTGCGATCCTCTTCGGCGGCTGCAATGGCGGCCTTGGCTCGCCCATCAGCCGAGCTCGCTTCTTCCTTCGCCTCCCGTAGCTCGCGCTCGAGGTCGGCGATCCGCTGTTCAGCCGAACTCAAAGCCGATTGCGCCGCCGCCAATTCACCCGCGGGGACAAGACCCTGGCGAGCTTCCTCTTCCTTCGCGGCCTGAAGCCCTTTGTTCGCCTCCTGGACGATGGCCAGTTCCTTCTCCGCGCGGTGCTTCGCTGCCAGTCGGTCAGCTGACTCAAGTTGCAGACCCTGCACATCACCCAAAAAGTTAACCAAAGCAAAATTCCTAAGTGCCCACCCGCTGAAATTCAGCGAATACGCACTCGGGGACTGGCAATCAAGAAATTCTCAAGTGCCCACCCGCTGAAATTCAGCGAGTGCGCACTCGGGGACTGGCAATCAAGAAATTCTCAAGTGCCCACCCGCTGAAATTCAGCGAGTGCGCACTCGGGGACTGGATGCGGAAAATAAATATAAGACACTAAAAGAATCAGGCCGCTGCAAAGCACCGACCTGATCCTCGGGGACTGGATATACCTGGATGGCTGCGCCAAGCATGCCGTGGAGTTGTATCGCGTCCACGGACGCGAGGAGAGCTGGCGTATGCCCACGACGTTGGTCGACTTCAGCATCGGCGATCCCAGGAGCGTGGCTCGAGGGCGAAGTTCCACTCGCCGCGGCCGCCTTGGCCATGAAGCGTGGGAAGGTGGCGATAGAGGCACCCGCCCCAAACGAGGTCGGCTCGGCCATTCCAGGCAAGGGAGCACCCTCCTTTGTGGACGCGGCCGCCTCCGTTACGGGTCCAGCCGGCGCGACCGCCGTGTCGTCAGAAATCGTGACGACGTCGTCACCCTTGGCCTTCTTGCCGCCATTCGCAGGGACGACGACTTCGTCCGCCTTCCTCTTGCGGGAAGGATCTTCCTCGCTGACGACGGGTGGCACCTTAGCCACGGTCGGGTGGCCCATCCTCTTGACTCCGGTCCTGTACATCAATCATGTAAGCAATATAATTCGAGCTGATATCCAAGACAAAGGAAGGAGAGTGTACTCACTTGGCGACTGGAATGAAGCGCAGCCCTGTACGGAGGCCGGCTGGTTTCTCTAGTTCGGGGCCCAGTCGGCGGCTGAGCCCCATTTCCAGAACGTCGCATGCCCAAGACACGAACGGTTTCTTCATTGTTGAAGCCGCAACCGGAGCCTCTGGAACATCTTCAACAGGAGCTTCCTTGTGAGGCGAAGCCGCTGCGACCGAGGCGTCCCCCAGCCCAGAGACAGGGGCGAATGGCAGAGGCATCAACGCCAGGGGCACCTCGATGGTGGCCGTGTCCAGCGCGGCTGTCGTCGGCGGCACCTCGTCCTTGGCCAGGCTGGGGGCGTCAGAACTGCTCGCTGAATGTGGTGGCGAGGCCGGCCTTGTCGGTTTCGTCTTCGTCTTCCTCGGAGGCGCCTTCACCTCCTTTTCCTTCTTCTTCTTTTTCGATGGAGTAGCCTGGCGGCGCGAGGTGGTTTCTGGAAGCTCGTCGTCGTCGTCATGACGCTCGAGGCTTTTACTTGCCTCGAGCTCACGTTGACGCTGCCCACGGGTCTTGCGGAGCAGTGGGGCGACCTCCTCTTCGGACTCGTCGTCGCTGTCGCCCTTGTCACTCCCGGCTTCGCCCTTGGCGGGAGGCGACTCGCCCACGTCCTAGACGGACGAGCTCGAGTTCTCGTCGTCCGAAGGCGGGAGCCATCCTTCCACCACTTGGAATAGCTCCAATGAACACAAGATGAAATTAGAATTACCGCGACTGCAAAAACTGCGACTGCGAGCGAAGTGAAGCGATTACCGTTGGGGCTGGACGCTTTGCGGTATAGGGGGTGACCCCAGCCTGTGCGTCCAGGTACACCGCCTGGGTGATTTTCTTTAGTGCTGGGATGTAGTCCTCCAGATTCCACTCGTCGAGGCAGGCCTTCGTTGAATCTTCCCGGCCCGTGTACTGGTACATGTAGTGCTCGCGCCGAGCTAGCGGGACGAGCTGCCGCCCGAGCCAGCAGTTGTACAGGTTTATCGTCTGGAGGCCCTTCTTCTTTAGACCGCGGATGGTCTGGAGCATCTCGTCAACGACCATCCACTGGTCGCTGGGGAGCTTGCCGACTTGAAGACGGCACGGCTCAGACCGGTTGGCGGAGTACCGCGGAATCTCCGTCTCGCCCTCCGGGGTCGCCTCGGCTACGTAAAACCATGATTTCTTCCAGTCGCTCGCTGCCTTGGCGGGCAGCATCAAGTCGAAGAATGAAGCCTTTGACTTCAGCTGGAAGGTTAGGCCGCCCGCGGCTAGCATTGGGCCGCCCGCTTCCTCGCGGCTGATCCGTCCGTGGAACAGATCTTGCCATAGAGGGAAGTAGGGCCGGCAGCCCAAGTAGCACTCGCAGAACGCCACAAAGATGGCGAGCTGCTCGATGCTGTGGGGACCCAGATCCGATGGCTGGATCCCGTAGTAGGCGCAGAAGCGCCGGAAGAATAGGGACGTGGGGAACGCTAGCCCCCGTTCAAGATGGCTGGTGAAGCAGATGAACTCCCTCTCTCGCGGATTCGGGGTCGTCTCTCCGGCTGCAGGAATGCGCCAGCAGCCGGCTCGCAAGATCCCGGCCTCCTCGAAGGAAGCCAGTTGCACCCTCGTGCACTTAGATCTACCCCACGGCTCGGTGGAGAGGGCCATGGCGGAGAGATTTGCTGGGGGTCGGGGGATTTTAGGTCGGCTGGGTCGCGATGCGAAGGGAGGCGAAAAGTGCGCGCAGTCGGAGGAAATGGTGAGAAGGTGGTTCTCTGATCGCCTGCCATTCCTCTTATATAGCGGTTGTTACCCGCCAAATCAGGGAGCCGTTACTACGCGGTGATTACGCCAAAATGTTACCGTTGGATTACCCCAACGGCTAGTTTGACCACGGTTAACGGTCCAACTTCAGCCACTCGACTCGCCGGCCCACTCACTATGACAGTGTTTCGCCGACTCGACTCGCCAAAGCTGCGACCTGGATGACTGGTTTTCTCCTTTATACGGGAGCCCGTCGACGATTCGACTGGATGTCTACTCTGAAGCCGTATACTCCGACTGCCAGCAGCCACCTACGCCTAATCGACGGCAGCCTCGGGGACTACTGATGGGGATATGCCTACCGGGGTATACCCAGCAGGACGTTTCCGACTGGCCCAAGAACTGGCGAGTGGGCCTGCAAGACGGTGACTGGATTGAAGCCCAGCGAGGAACCAAGCGACTGGAAGCTGAAGGCCCAGGCGAGTAGATAGGCCCAGTCGGATTAGGTTAAACAATTACCGAAGCTTTAACTGAATCGGTTGAGATATGTAAACCCTAGGGGAGGTGAGCCTATATAAACCTCCCTGCGGGGCGAGTAGAGATACGTTCCATCATACACCCAAGCGACTCGCCGCCTAGCCGCCGAGCTCGCCCATTGTACCACCTTCATAATACAATCTAGCAGGAGTAGGTCTTTACCCTCCGGGGGGCCGAACCTGGGTAAAACCCTGCGTCTTTGCCCTCATCTTGCACCGCAGATGGCTGGCCGCCCTTTCCCCTCGTTCTACTACTCGCTGCCGATTGCAGCATCTGCCGTGACCGTTCCCACGACAATATTTATTAAGTGTATTCCAAGTATATGATAGATGTTTATTTTGCATGCTATAATTGTATTAATACGGAAACGTTAATACATGTGTGTTTAATAAACAAACAGAAAGTTCCTAGTTATGCCTCTCTCATAAACTAGTTCGTTGATTAACAAGATGATCACGGTTTCCTGATCATAGACATTGGATGTTGTTAATAACGAGATCACAACATTAGTGTAATGGTGTGATGAACATTCATCCGAAGTATAGCATTACGATCAAAGTCATTGAGTTTATATTGCTATAAACAAACTACAAAGTAGTCCTAATCCTTAGACCATGAGATCATGCCAATCACTAACACCGGAAGAGTTTCTTGTTGACATCAAACGTCACTCTGTAACTGGGTGATTATAAAGATGGCTTCAAAGCTACTAAAGTGTTATGTTGAGAATCATTGATCAAGAGTGGAATTTGTTCATCCCGATGACGGATAGATATGCTCTGGGCCCTCTCGGTGATATCACATTGGTTAGCTTGCAAGCAAGTGATTTGATCACTAGAATGTTATATCACGGGAACGAGAAAAGAGTGCATGTCAGCAACGAGATCAAACTAGGTATGGAGATACCGATGATCGAATCTCGGACATGTAATATATCGTGAAACAAAGGGATTAAGATACAAGCGTAAAAGGTTCTGACGATCACAGGAAAAGTCATCGTTGAATGTGTGGGAGTCAATATGGATCTCCAGGTCCCGCTACTGATTATTGATCGGAGAAGGGTCTCGATCATGTCCGCATTATTCGCGAACCGTAGGGTGACACACTTAAGGGACACTGGCATCCAGTTGGAGCAAATGTTTCATGCCAAAAGAATAAACAAGCGCAGGAATTTATTTCACTAGATACCGAAACAGGTTTTCGGGTGAAATTGCATAAAGTGGTTATGCATGTGAAATGGAATTCTAGCAAGGGGTTATTTGTGAATGTTTGTCATTAAAGTAATTGACAAAAATCTGAATAAAATAAAAGAGTTTTATTTAATGAGAGTTTGCATTAAATTTGGTGGAAATTTAATGGGAATTTGAGTGGACTTTTGAGTGGAGGGAATTTAAAGGAATTTTGTGAGTGGAGTGTCCACCCACATGAAGAGGGGAGGGCAAGGGGGCAGCCCCCATGCGCCGGCCACCCCCTTGGGGTTCCCCCCTCCTCCTATAAAAGGAGCCCCCCTCCTCACTTGTCTCACACACCTCCTCGTGAAGGATCTCTCTCCCCCTCTAGAATTTATCCCCCATGGTCTCAGACTAGCGAGATACATGTTCCCGGTGGCTATTCGGCAAGAAAGGGTTGTGCTTCCGCTGCATCGCTGGAGCGAGGAGGCGGAGGTTGCCCGGTGTCTTGTACGTGTGTGCGAGCACGGATGCGCTGCTGCTTTGCGGCGCTAGGACTTCCTCTCGATCTTGAGATCGACAAGAGATCGTCTACATCAACCACGAGTTGAACTTGTTAAGCTTTGTCGGTCTTCAAGGGTATGTTCTCTACGGATATACATCCGCCCGTTGTTTGTATCTAGTAGATAGATCTTGGTACATAGTTCCCATCGTAGGAAAATTTTTGTTTTCTATGCTGCGCACCCTACAGTGGTATCAGAGCCGGATCTATGCGTAGATGGTTTACACGGGTAGTACACATATGATTATGTGGGCGATGATGATCATGTTGTTGCTCCTTTGTTGTAATTTTGGATATTGGTGGCATAGTGGGATGAAGCGGCCCGGACAAACTTTACATGTCCTCGCACATGAGACCTGTTCCACGCTTGACATGCAACTAGTTTGCATAAGTGGCTAGCGGGTGTCTGTCTCTCCTACTATAGTCAATATCTATTTTGCAATGAATTGTCAACAATTTGGTTATCCTTGTTGTGGTTCATGTTCGTAGCTAAGAACGGTTCTATCTCGAAAGCCCTAAGCCAGGTAAAACTTGCAATGGATAAATTAGAAGCGTCTAGTTTAGATTGTTGCTGGGCTAGTGTTATGATATGGTGATGTTGTAAGTAGAAGTATGAGATGATACTCTTACAACATACATAACGTGTAATCTCCATAGACCTTGGACTTACACATATAGGTATGATAGTGATCATACCACGGTGCACATGATAGAGATCATATGCGGGAACCATATCATTTCACTAATAAACATGTGATGTTTGATAGCATCTTATATTGCTTGTTTAGCGCTTTGTTAGCATAATAAGATTATCCCTCTTTTAAATATCAAGATAAGAATGTGTTCTTCCTTTAGTATGCACCGATTATGTTTTTCGTCTCTCCAAGACATCACGTGATGATCGGGTGTTCTTGGATCCACGACCATATTTCCGGTGTAAAACAGTTACACACGCGAATAATAAGGTTATAACTTGGCGAGCCTAGCATGTACAGACATGGCCTCGGAACACGGACCGAAAGGTTAAGCATGAGTCATATAGTTGATATGATGCCCATTTGATGCTCGCTTTTGAAGCTACACCGACTCACGTGATGATCGGACTTGGTGTAGTGGATTTGGTTCATGTAATCACCAAAAAGGCACGAGGGATGTCGTTTTTGAGTGGGAGTTCATTCGTAATATGGATTAGTTGAACTCAATCTATCATACGCTTAGTCTAAACTTTACAAATTCTGTTGTAGATGGCACCATCTGCTTTTAATTTCAATGTGTTCATGGAGAAAGAGAAACTTGCAACAAACGGTAGCAACTTTACCGAATGGGCCATGAATTTGAGGATTCTCCTCTCTGCTGCACAAAAGCAATATGTGCTAGAAGCGCCGTTAGGCCCCCCAACTTTAGATGATGCCCCTGACGAGGAGAAGAATGTCTATCAGACTCGTCAGGAGGACCACAACTTAGTTCATTGCGGCATATTGTATGGGCTAGAGCCGGAACTTCGAAAGCGTTTCGAAAATGGCAATGCTTTTGATACAATGGGTGAGTTGAAAATGATTTTCGACACACATGCTGCTGTAGAGAGCTACAACGCTTCAGAAAAGTTCTTTAGCTGCATGATGGAAGAGCACAGCTCCGTTAGTGAGCATGTACTCAAGATGTCGGGTTACGCCGATAAGCTTGTGTCCTTGGGAATATCGATACCCATTGACTTAGGCATCCATCGTGTTCTGCAGTCTCTGCCACCTAGCTATAAGAGCTTCGTGATGAACTATAATATGCAAGGCATGAAGAAGTCTCTCCCCAAGCTTCTGTCAATGCTTAAAACTTCAGAAGTGGAGATCAAAAAGGAACATCAAGTGTTGATGATCAATAGGAACACTGGTTTCAAGAAAGACAAGAAGGGAAAGCGGAAGGGAAGTAAGGGTGGCAAGCCTGTTGCCGTGCCTGAAAAGAAACCCCGAGTTGGACCTAAGTCTGATACCGAGTGCTACTATTGTAAGGGGACTGGCCACTGGAAGCGCAACTGCCCCAAGTATTTGGCAGACAAGAAAGCCGGCAAGGCAAACAAAGGTATATATGATATACATGTTATTGATGTGTACTTGACTAGTGCTCGCAGTAGCACCTGGGTATTTGATACCGGTTCAGTTGCTAATATTTGTAACTCGAATCAGGGGCTGCGGAACAAGCGACCGCTAGCAAGGGGTGAGGTCAAGATGCGTGTCGGCAATGGATCAAGCGTTGATGTGATCGCCGTCGGAACGCTGCCTCTCCACTTGCCGTCGGGATTAGTTATAAACTTGAATAATTGTTATCTGGTGCCTGCACTAAGTATGAACATTGTATCTGGATCGTGTTTGATGCAAAGTGGTTATTCATTTAAATCCGAGAACAATGGTTGTTCCATTTATATGAATGAAATCTTTTATGGTCATGCACCGATGATGAATGGTTTATTTCTTTTGGATCTCGATAATAATGTTACACATATTCATAATGTTGATGCTAAAAGGATTAAACTAAATGACGATATGTCCGCATATATGTGGCACTGCCGTCTAGGTCATATTGGCGTTAAACGCATGAAGAAGCTCCATTCGGATGGACTTTTGGAATCACTTGATTATGAATCATTTGATACATGTGAGCCATGTCTTATGGGAAAGATGACTAGAACGCCGTTTTCCGGTTCAATGGAACGGGCGACAGATTTATTGGAAATCATACATTCTGATGTATGCGGTCCAATGAGTGTGTCGGCGCGAGGTGGATATCGTTATTTTGTTACTTTCACGGAATATTTGAGTAGATACGGTTATATCTACTTGATGAAACACAAGTCTGAAATCTTTGAAAAGTTCAAGGAATTTCAGAATGAAGTGGAAAATCATCGTAATAGAAAGATCAAATTTCTACGGTCCGACCGTGGAGGTGAGTATCTAAGTTACGAGTTTAGCACTCACATGAAAGAGTGTGGAATTGTTTCACAACTCACACCTGCCGGAACACCACAGCGAAATGGTGTGTCAGGACGTCGTAATCGTACTTTATTAGATATGGTTCGATCTATGATGTCTCTGACAGACTTGCCGTTGTCATTTTGGGGCTATGCACTAGAAACTGCTGCATTCACTTTAAATCGGGCACCATCTAAATCCGTTGAAAAGACACCGTATGAATTGTGGTTTGGAAACAAACCTAAGCTGTCATTTCTTAAAGTTTGGGGATGCGATGTTTATGTGAAGAAACTTCAACCGAATAAACTCGAACCCAAAGCGGAAAAATGCGTTTTCATAGGATACCCTAAGGAAACTATTGGGTATTCCTTCTATCACAGATCCGAGGGCAAGGTTTTTGTTGCCAAGAATGGATCCTTTCTAGAGAAAGAGTTTCTCGCGAAAGGTGTGAGTAGTCGGAAGGTAGACTCGAAGAGGTCATTGAACCTTCTCTTCAAAGTATGGCGAGTAGCGCAGCGCCGGAAGTTGTTCCGGAGTTGGCTCCACCTGTTGAAGAGGGAACTAATGATAATGATCATGAAACTCCGAAAGAGAGTACTACCGAACCTCGCAGGTCAAGCAAGACGCGTGCAGCTCCCGAGCTGTACGGAAATCCTGTCATGAATTTCATGGTTGATGAAAATGATGACCCTGCGACGTATGAAGAAGCGATGATGAGCCCGGATTCCAACAAATGGTTAGAAGCCATGAAATCCGAGATGGAATCCATGTATGAAAATCAAGTTTGGAACTTGGTGGACTTACCTCACGACCGAAAGGCCGTGGAGAACAAATGGATTTTCAAAAGGAAAACTGATGCTGATGGTAATGTAACCGACTATAAAGCTCGACTTGTCGCAAAGGGGTTTCGACAAATTCAAGGAGTTGACTACGATGATACATTCTCTCCTATAGCGATGCTAAAGTCAGTTAGGATTATGTTAGCAATTGCTGCATATTTCGATTATGAGATATGGCAGATGGATGTCAAAACCGCGTTTCTCAATGGTAATATTGAAGAAGAGTTGTATATGATACAACCAAAGGGTTTTGTCGGTCCTAAGGATGCTAACAAGGTGTGCAAGCTTCAGCGATCCATCTATGGATTGAAGCAAGCATCACGAAGTTGGAATCTCCGCTTTGATGAGGTGATCAAAGAGTTTGGATTTGTCCAAACTTATGGAGAAGCTTGTATTTACAAGAAAGTGAGTGGGAGCAATGTGGCATTTCTAATATTATATGTGGATGACATATTATTGATCGGAAATGATATAGATCTTTTAAATGGTGTTAAAAGTTATGTAAACAGCAAATTTTCAATGAAGGACCTAGGTGAAGCGTCATACATATTAGGCATAAAGATCTATAGAGATAGATCTAGGCGCCTAATAGGGCTATCGCAAAGTACATACCTTTATAAGATTTTAAAGAAGTTTAAAATGGAAAATAGTAAGAAGGGGTTCTTACCTATGACACAAGGCATGACATTGAGTAAGACTCAAAGTCCGGCTTCGGCGGAAGAAAGAGAGATAATGGACAAGGTCCCCTATGCTTCAGCCATAGGCTCTATAATGTACGCCATGCTATGTACAAGACCGGATGTGGCACATGCTATTAGTTTGACTAGTAGGTACCAATCGGATCCAGGTTCAGAACACTGGAAAGCGGTCAAGAATATCCTTAAGTACTTGCGAAGAACTAAGGATATGTTTCTTGTATACGGAGGTGAAGAAGAGCTCGTCGCTAAGTGTTATGTCGACGCTAGCTTTGACACCGATCCGGATGACTCTAAGTCTCAATCCGGATACGTATTTCTCATGAATGGCAGAGCGGTTAGTTGGAGGAGCTCCAAACAACCTGTGGTGGCAGGATCAACAACGGAGGCCGAATATGTTGCTGCTTCAGAAGCGGCTCAGGAAGCAGTTTGGATGAAGGAGTTCATATCCGAACTAGGTGTGGTTGCGAACGCGTTGGACCCAATGGTGATCTATTGTGACAACAATGGTGCCATTGCCAATGCCAAAGAGCCAAGGTCTCACAAGCATTCCTAGCATATTAAGCCCCGGTTTCACTCCATCCGCAAGCATGTCAAGGATGGAGATATAAAGATTTGTAAAGTACATACGGATCTCAATGTAGCAGATCCGTTGACTAAAACTCTCCCTAGAGCAAAACATGATCTACACCAGAACTCCATGGGTGTTAGATACATCACAATGTAACTAGATTATTGTCTCTAGTGCAAGTGGGAGACTGAAGGGAATATGCCCTGAGAGGCAATAATAAAATGTTTATTATGTGTATTCCAAGTATATGATAGATGTTTATTTTGCATGCTATAATTGTAGTAATACGGAAACGTTAATACATGTGTGTTTAATAAACAAACAGAAAGTTCCTAGTTATGCCTCTCTCATAAACTAGTTCGTTGATTAACAAGATGATCACGGTTTCCTGATCATAGACATTGGATGTTGTTAATAACGAGATCACAACATTAGTGTAATGGTGTGATGAACTTTCATCCGAAGTATAGCATTACGATCAAAGTCATTGAGTTTATATTGCTATAAACAAACTACGAAGTAGTCCTAATCCTTAGACCATGAGATCATGCCAATCACTAACACCGGAAGAGTTTCTTGTTGACATCAAACGTCACTCCGTAACTGGGTGATTATAAAGATGGCTTCAAAGCTACTAAAGTGTTATGTTGAGAATCATGGATCAAGAGTGGATCTCGAGGGCGAGATCCATTGTTAGTGGTGTCGAATTGTGGCATCCCGCAAAACCACTACTAGAAAATCGCGTTGTTTTTGTGCATTGCATCATCATCATCATGCATTGTTTGTCTGAAACTATTTTCGAAACGCCTAGTTTGTTTTCTAAATAACCCCCCGTCTTTATTTCAAATTAAAACATCGGTCTGTTCAGATCTTTTATTTGTCTAAAAGGTATTTACAAAAATGTTTTACAAATAAAATAAATAATAAAATGTTTTGTCCGGGGAGGCAGTCCGATCAGTCAGGCCAGAGGCCCAACCTGACCAGACTACCTACCACCCGGCCCATCTAAAGAAACCCTAAACCCTCTTCCTACCCCAGCCTAGCTACCCAGCCCCCCTCCACCTCACCTGCACCAATCGGTGCACGCCACCTCATCTCCCCTTCCTCCCCCGGCCAACCACGGTTTGCCACCTCACCGGCCCCCTCCTGCTCCCTTTGGCCCCACCTCCCCACCTGGCCAGCACATGCACGCAACACACGCACCCGCGCGCGGCAAGCACGCAACACGCCTGCGTGCATCCACTCCCCCAACACGCCCGCACCCACCCCGGCCCCGCTCCTGACCCACCTCGACGCGCTCCCGTACGATCCTCCCGTCCCGCATCGGGATCCCCTTGTTCTGCCCTGGCCCACCCGAGCGCGAGACGCACGCGCCTCGTGACCCCTTCCTCCTATCGCTCCCCAACCCACACCCGACGCCTCCCTCACCCGAACCCCACCCCGCTTGGTCTCTTCCATGCTACCTGCGAGCGCCGCCGCCGCCGACATCCCCCCGGCGCCTCCTCTCCCGCTGCCCTGCAACATCGCCGTCGACCGCCTCCACTCCCTGGATCTTCCTCTCACGACGCCGAAAGCTCAACCTCGCTGCGCCTATCTCGTCTCCTAGCCACCGCCGCCCGAGCACCCCGGTGCCTCTCCTGAGCGACGCCGTGGTCGCGCCTCTGCGAGCCGGGCGGGCCGTTTCCTCTCCTTCGCGGTGCCCATCTCCTCTGCGGTGGCCGTCCTCCGCCGCCCGACCTCAGCCGGCCGCGCGCTCAGCCTCTCCTCTCTCCCCCCGCAGAGCTCTGAACGCCGCCCAAGCGCTGTCGCCTTCCTCTCTGCTTGGCCGCCCGCCGCCGCCTGGCCTCGAGCTCTAGCCGCCAGGGCACCACCTTCCCCGACCTCACCCGCCGGCGCCAGGGGCACGCCCTCGTCTTTCTTGCCCTGTCTTCCTCCGGCCGCCCTCTTGCCGTCCTCGTCCCGCGCCCCTGCGAGCCGGCCCGTCCCTCGCCTCTGTGCTCTCCTCGTCAGAGGCCTCCGGCAGGACACGTCCTCTGCTCCCCGGTCAATCTCGTCTCTACCGCCGTGACCCTGCCTCTCTGCGCGCCCCGTCTGCAAAGCTTTCCACCGCCTCAGTGTCGCGCTTGCCTGCGCGACCCCGACCTGGAGCCCGGCCTCGTTCCTGCAGCTTCCTTGGAGCCAAGGTCTCCACGGTGTTCAGCTCCAAACCAAGGCAGCGTGTCTCAATCTGCTTGATATAATGTCTGAGTAGATGAGATGCTACCAAAAGGGGTTTTGTCAGGATAAGTGGATTCAAGATCAACCTCGATGAACAATTGGCGATGCTCCTCGAAGCTCTCAACCAACGCCAAGTTCTTCCTCTCGTATCCGAAGACGCCGAGACCCGGACGCCAAGATCTCCGCCGTGAAACGACAAAACCGACGACATGACCCGACGACCCCGGATGTAACAAGACCTTCTTCCCGGATGCGACGTCGAGAACCCGAACGCCAAGATCGCCGACGCGAATACGCCAAGTTTGTCTTCCCGGACACCGTGCGACAAGATCTACTTCACGGATCCGAAGACACCGGTACCCGATCCACTCAAGTTCGCCATCGACGACAAGATCGACACCGACCCGGGGCGAACCCGATATGCCCCCGACGCCACACCAAGTCCTTCTCCCCGGAATGCCAAGCTCTCCATCTTGTATCCGACCTTCGAAGACCGATCCCGTCGAACCCTGAACCCTGAGACCGAACCCCGAACCCCAGAACCCCAAGATCGCCTTTCGAAGTGTGACCCTCTTTTCTGTGACCTATATTTTATAAATAACATTACTTGTTGCATATAAAATTTCCATGCTTGCATACATATTGTCATGTGGTTTGGGGGCATTATGCCGATTCACATCATAATTAAATATGGAGTCTATATGCGGGATATCTTTGTCTTATTCCGGACTCCATTTAAATTTGTGTAGCGAACCGGTGCCATCTTTTGCCTTGTTAAGACAACATTTAATTGCGGGGTATCTAAACAACTAGAACCATATATTTAATTGTCGGGACCCCCGGTTCCGCTTAATATTGCCTAATTGCATCGCATCTTTGCCATGTCATGCATCATACATGCATCATGCCCGATCTTTTGCCGTAGTATTAAATAGTGCATCCCGTGTTTGTGCTAGTGTTTTGCTTCTTCACGGACTAGGCCGATGAGTTGATGCGAGTGTCGACCCGACCTTCGGATGAACCTTCGGCAATGTTTTCAGGCGAGCATCTCCCCCTTTCTACCTATCTTACTTTTCTAGTATTTATTCCCTCCTGTTGATCTATTGATATCTGTGTTGCGATGCTCTAGTTTCCGTACCCGTGATATCCCTTGTAGCCTTACATTACCTTGGACACCTCCTATTACCTGTTGTTTGGTAGATAGTTGGACCTGCGTGTCGTAGTCGCTTGCTCAAGTGCTGTTGCGTGTCGTCAAGTACCACAGTTGTTGGAGTATTGCCGCATGTTTAATGTTGGAGATGATCATAACTTTAATTATTGTTTAATAACTAAAATTGAAGTAGGTAAATGCAGAGGCACAGGTGGGCAATAGATGTTATTTGGTTGTTAACCGTCCACTTGTGTCCCGTAGGACCCCGAGTACTTGATACCTGTTCCTTGAATATTCGCGCTATCCACAACCGGGAGGATTATGGGACCCCCCCTGAGCCAGAGCTTGATTCATTCTTATTTCTTGGGGCCACAATTAGTTTGGGGCTTTATTACTATCCTGTACTTATGCCATGCTTTACTGCTTTATTTTAAATTGTGCGAGGTACTGCACCTGTACTGTTTAGGTAAGCGGAGTGTTTTCGCGGTATCGACAAGCCCAGTAACATTTTCGGGTTCCCAGTCGTTTACAGCCATTGGCGCAAACCTTGAGTCCGTCTCGGAGCCGGCCAGTTCCGTTGCGGGTAGCTTAATGGGGTGGCCCCCTGAAATAATTCTGAATCTTGTGATTGCTTTGTCGTGACTGCCTCGTTGGGTTTTGATTTGGTTTTTCCGAGGTTGATCGAGTGTGTGTTGCTATTTGTGCACCCCTGCAGGGTAAAACTTTCTGAAATCCGTGTCCGCGGTTATGGACGACTTGGAGCACAGTATCTCGATCATAGACAACTATAACTAAAGTAGTGCTATAAATTTGACTTTATAATGACTAGTAATCCGCATCACTGTAATGGAATGGCTAAATAAAACTGCCAACAATTGCTTGTTTGGGTTGTCGCTTGCTACTTGAATCTGACTAGTAAGTATTGCAACTATAACGGAATGGCTAAGTAAAAGTACCAACAACTGCTGGGTTTTGGGATATCTCATGCTAATTGTATCTGACTAGTAAGTGTTGCAACTACAACGGACTGGTTAACTAAAACTGCCCACTGCTTATCTTATCAGGATGCTATCTATATTTGACTAGTAATTGCCGCCACTATAACGGAATGAATAAAACTGCCAAATGTGTGAGTTCCTCGGTTGACTTCCTCGTTTGGTCTCGAGGGGGAAATACCAGGATGGGTATGTTTGTTGGTAGTATCAGGATGGTTCCGAATAGGTCTTTCTTATCCCTATCTGATAGCCGCCAGTTGTATTGATTCTCTATAGGTTGTTTAGTGCATGCTGCGTTGTCGCTTCAGTCCACCATACCTATGTAGGCGAGGACCGCCGAATTCTAGCCTCGCCGTGTACTGGCCTCAGTACTGACCGCTCTCTCTTTCCTTTGCCCTTTGTCGGCACCCCTTTTGTTTATGCAGGTTTTGAGATCGACGTCGTTAGCAGGGTTACCCTTCCGGCTTGGCCTGGGAAGGGTTATGGACGCCATTGGTTATTCTTCAGGGCTCTTAGCCCCATTTGCATCTTGTCCGTAGTCGGACGCTCTATCATTTTCAAGGTGATTTGGATCTTCGTATATTATATCTGTATTCTTGACTCATTAAGTCGCTGTTGTATATATATCTGTTCTGTGGGTCCCATCGAGGACTGTTGTGTAATGTTATTACTTCGTTTTCCACCCGCACGAAAGTGCCTGGTGGGCACTTTTGAATCGTTTCTATGCGGGTTTGGCGGGAAGCGCTGAAACTGGCATAGGGTCGATTCTGAGGGTGTTACAGAGTGGTATCAGAGCTCAGCAGTTGCGATACCCCACAAGTCCAGCCTGTAGGATAACCTAGCTAACGGCCGAAGTAGAGTGTCAAAACTATTTTTGAAAAAAAAATCGGTTGGATAGTTCTGATTAGGTCTGATTTTACTCCTTACCCCTCTGCTGCTCTCCTCTCACCTCTGCGTGTTTTGAATCCGCTCTCTTCTCTCTCTTCGAGTCCAGGATTTCTCGTGGTTGGGTTCCATCGTACCTTCAGGGTTTCGCTTTCCTCTTTTGGTAACGATGTTGCTACATCTGGTCTTCATGCTATCCGAGGAATCCTTCGACTGGTGGACTTCTCTTTGTTCCTTCTCGTGCCTTCCGGTGTTTTCCGACGCGACGACATCATCTATGCTAGATCCGATGCAGGGTCTGCATCACTCCTTTGTTTCTGGACCTCGATTGTCGAGATCTTTAGTCTGATTCCGAGAATGGTTGCACGCTTTTCTACTGATTGTGCGGAGTAATAGTTTGGGTGCATGATGGATTGGCCCCCATGCCGACTACTCACTCTATTCGCTTGTGTACATTGAAGTGGATGAGAATGCATCGGTTCCCTCTTTCCATCGAAGCTAGAGGTGGCTTTATTTGTTGATACCTCTACCTTCGACCTTTTGTTCCCGGAGTGTTCCCTCGACGATCACGGACAACGACCTCTTGTTAGTGGTGTCGCGAAGATCTACACGAAGCGAGAAGATGCAGATCACCGACCTTCTTTCCGGTACCATGAGGCGGATCTCGAGGGCGAGATCCATTGTTAGTGGTGTCGAATTGTGGCATCCCGCAAAACCACTACTAGAAAATCGCGTTGTTTTTGTGCATTGCATCGTCATCATCATGCATTGTTTGTCTGAAACTATTTTCGAAACGCCTAGTTTGTTTTCTAAATAACCCCCCGTCTTTATTTCAAATTAAAACATCGGTCTGTTCAGATCTTTTATTTGTCTAAAAGGTATTTACAAAAATGTTTTACAAATAAAATAAATAATAAAATGTTTTGTCCGGGGAGGCAGTCCGATCAGTCAGGCCAGAGGCCCAACCTGACCAGACTACCTACCACCCGGCCCATCTAAAGAAACCCTAAACCCTCTTCCTACCCCAGCCTAGCTACCCAGCCCCCCTCCACCTCACCTGCACCAATCGGTGCACGCCACCTCACCTCCCCTTCCTCCCCCGGCCAACCACGGTTTTCCACCTCACCGGCCCCCTCCTGCTCCCTTTGGCCCCACCTCCCCACCTGGCCAGCACATGCACGCAACACACGCACCCGCGCGCGGCAAGCACGCAACACCCCTGCGTGCATCCACTCCCCCAACACGCCCGCACCCACCCCGGCCCCGCTCCTGACCCACCTCGACGCGCTCCCGTACGCTCCTCCCGTCCCGCATCGGGATCCCCTTGTTCTGCCCTGGCCCACCCCAGCGCGAGACGCACGCGCCTCGTGACCCCTTCCTCCTATCACTCCCCAACCCACACCCGACGCCTCCCTCACCCGAACCCCACCCCGCTTGGTCTCTTCCATGCTACCTGCGAGCACCGCCGCCGCCAACATCCCCCCGGGCGCCTCCTCTCCCGCTGCCCTGCAACATCGCCGTCGACCGCCTCCACTCCTTGGATCTTCCTCTCACGACGCCGAAAGCTCAACCTCGCTGCGCCTATCTCGTCTCCCAGCCACCGCCGCCCGAGCACCCCGGTGCCTCTCCTGAGCGACGCCGCGGTCGCGCCTCTGCGAGCCGGGCGGGCCGTTTCCTCTCCTTCGCGGTGCCCATCTCCTCTGCGGCGGCCGTCCTCTGCCGCCCGACCTCATCCGGCCACGCGCTCTGCCTCTCCTCTCTCCCCCCGCAGACCTCTGAACGCCGCCCAAGCGCCGTCGCCTTCCTCTCTGCTTGGCCGCCCGCCGCCGCCTGGCCTCGAGCTCTAGCCGCCAGGGCACCTCCTTCCCCGACCTCACCCGCCGGCGCCAGGGGCACGCCCTCGTCTTTCTTGCCTTGTCTTCCTCTGGCCGCCCTCTTGCCGTCCTCGTCCCGCGCCCCTGCGAGCCGGCCCGTCCCTCGCCTTTGTGCTCTCCTCGTCAGAGGCCTCCGGCAGGACACGTCCTCTGCTCCCCGGTCAAGCTCGTCTCTACCGCCGTGACCCTGCCTCTCTGCGTGCCCCGTCTGCAAAGCTTGCCACCGCCTCAGTGTCGCGCTTGCCTACGCGACCCCGACCTGGAGCCCGGCCTCGTTCCTGCAGCTTCCTTGGAGCCAAGGTCTCCACGGTGTTCAGCTCCAAACCAAGGCAGCGTGTCTCAATCTGCTTGATATAATGTCTGAGTAGATGAGATGCTACCAAAAGGGGTTTTGTCAGGATAAGTGGATTCAAGATCAACCTCGATGAACAATTGGCGACGCTCCTCGAAGTTCTCAACCAACGCCAAGTTCTTCCTCTCGTATCCGAAGACGCCGAGACCCGGACGCCAAGATCTCCGCCGTGAAATGACAAAACCGACGACATGACCCGACGACCCCGGATGCAACAAGACCTTCTTCCCGGATGCGACGTCGAGAACCCGAACGCCAAGATCGCCGACGCGAATACGCCAAGTTCGTCTTCCCGGACACCGTGCGACAAGATCTACTTCACGGATCCGAAGACCCCGGTACCCGATCCACTCAAGTTCGCCATCGACGACAAGATCGACACCGACCCGGGGCGAACCCGATATGCCCCCGACGCCACACCAAGTCCTTCTCCCCGGAACGCCAAGCTCTCCATCTTGTATCCGACCTTCGAAGACCGATCCCGTCGAACCCTGAACCCTGAGACCGAACCCCGAACCCCAGAACCCCAAGATCGCCTTTCGAAGTGTGACCCTCTTTTCTGTGACCTATATTTTATAAATAACATTACTTGTTGCATATAAAATTTCCATGCTTGCATACATATTGTCATGTGGTTTGGGGGCATTATGCCGATTCACATCATAATTAAATATGGAGTCTATATGCGGGATATCTTTGTCTTATTCTGGACTCCATTTAAATTTGTGTAGCGAACCGGTGCCATCTTTTGCCTTGTTAAGACAACATTTAATTGCGGGGTATCTAAACAACTAGAACCATATATTTAATTGTCGGGACCCCCGGTTCCGCTTAATATTGCCTAATTGCATCGCATCTTTGCCATGTCATGCATCATACATGCATCATGCCCGATCTTTTGCCGTAGTATTAAATAGTGCATCCGGTGTTTGTGCTAGTGTTTTGCTTCTTCACGGACTAGGCTGATGAGTTGATGCGAGTGTCGACCCGACCTTCGGATGAACCTTCGGCAATGTTTTCAGGCGAGCATCTCCCCCTTTCTACCTATCTTACTTTTCTAGTATTTATTCCCTCCTGTTGATCTATTGCTATCTGTGTTGCGATGCTCTAGTTTTCGTACCCGTGATATCCCTTGCAGCCTTATATTACCTTGGACACCTCCTATTACCTGTTGTTTGGTAGATAGTTGGACCTGCGCGTCATAGTCGCTTGCTCAAGTGCTGTTGCGTGTCGTCAAGTACCACAGTTGTTGGAGTATTGCCGCATGTTTAATGTTGGAGATGATCATAACTTTAATTATTGTTTAATAACTAAAATTGAAGTAGGTAAATGCAGAGGCACAGGTGGGCAATAGATGTTATTTGGTTGTTAACCGTCCACTTGTGTCCCGTAGGACCCCGAGTACTTGATACCTGTTCCTTGAATATTCGCGCTATTGACATCCGGGAGGATTATGGGACCCCCCTGAGCCAGAGCTTGATTCATTCTTATTTCTTGGGGCCACAATTAGTTTGGGGCTTTATTACTATCCTGTACTTATGCCATGCTTTACTGCTTTATTTTAAATTGTGCGAGGTACTGCACCTGTACTGTTTAGGTAAGCGGAGTGTTTTCGCGGTATCGACAAGCCCAGTCACATTTTCGGGTTCCCAGTCGTTTACAGCCATTGGCACAAACCTTGAGTCCGTCTCGGAGCCGGCCAGTTCCGTTGCGGGTAGCTTAATGGGGTGGCCCCCTGAAATAATTCTGAATCTTGTGATTGCTTTGTCGTGACTGCCTCGTTGGGTTTTGATTTGGTTTTTCCGAGGTTGATCGAGTGTGTGTTGCTATTTGTGCACCCCTGCAGGGTAAAACTTTCTGAAAGCCGTGTCCGCGGTTATGGACGACTTGGAGCACAGTATCTCGATCATAGACAACTATAACTAAAGTAGTGCTATAAATTTGACTTTATAATGACTAGTAATCCGCATCACTGTAATGGAATGGCTAAATAAAACTGCCAACAATTGCTTGTTTGGGTTATCGCTTGCTACTTGAATCTGACTAGTAAGTATTGCAACTATAACGGAATGGCTAAGTAAAAGTACCAACAACTGCTGGGTTTTGGGATATCTCATGCTAATTGTATCTGACTAGTAAGTGTTGCAACTACAACGGACTGGTTAACTAAAACTGCCCACTGCTTATCTTATCAGGATGCTATCTATATTTGACTAGTAATTGCCGCCACTATAACGGAATGAATAAAACTGCCAAATGTGTGAGTTCCTCGGTTGACTTCCTCGTTTGGTCTCGAGGGGGAAATACCAGGATGGGTATGTTTGGTGGTAGTATCAGGATGGTTCCGAATAGGTCTTTCTTATCCCTATCTGATAGCCGCCAGTTGTATTGAGTCTCTATAGGTTGTTTAGTGCATGCTGCGCTGTCGCTTCAGTCCACCATACCTATGTAGGCGAGGACCGCCGAATTCTAGCCTCGCCGTGTACTGGCCTCAGTACTGACCGCTCTCTCTTTCCTTTGCCCTTTGTCGGCACCCCTTTTGTTTAAGCAGGTTTTGAGATCGACGTCGTTAGCAGGGTTACCCTTCCGGCTTGGCCTGGGCAGGGTTATGGACGCCATTGGTTATTCTTCAGGGCTCTTAGCCCCATTTGCATCTTGTCCGTAGTCGGACGCTCTATCATTTTCAAGGTGATTTGGATCTTCGTATATTATATCTGTATTCTTGACTCATTGAGTCGCTGTTGTATATATATCTGTTCTGTGGGTCCCATCGAGGACTGTTGTGTAATGTTATTACTTCGTTTTCCACCCGCACGAAAGTGCCTGGTGGGCACCTTTGAATCGTTTCTATGCGGGTTTGGCGGGAAGCGCTGAAACTTGCATAGGGTCGATTCTGAGGGTGTTACAGTCATTAAAGTAATTGACAAAAATCTGAATAAAATAAAAGAGTTTTATTTAATGAGAGTTTGCATTAAATTTGGTGGAAATTTAATGGGAATTTGAGTGGACTTTTGAGTGGAGGGAATTTAAAGGAATTTTGTGAGTGGAGTGTCCACCCACATGAAGAGGGGAGGGCAAGGGGGTAGCCCCCATGCGCCCGCCACCCCCTTGGGGTTCCCCCCTCCTCCTATAAAAGGAGCCCCCCTCCTCACTTGTCTCACACACCTCCTCGTGAAGGATCTCTCTCCCCCTCTAGAATTTACCCCCATGGTCTCGGACTAGCGAGATACATGTTCCCGGTGGCTATTTGGCAAGAAAGGGTTGTGCTTCTGCTGCATCGCTACAGCGAGGAGGCGGAGGTTGCCCGGTGTCTTGTACGTGTGTGCGAGCACGGATGCGCTGCTGCTTTGCGGCGCTAGGACTTCCTCTCGATCTTGAGATCGGCAAGAGATTGTCTACATCAACCACGAGTTGAACTCGTTAAGCTTTGTCGGTCTTCAAGGGTATGTTCTCTATGGATATACATCCGCCCGTTGTTTGTATCTAGTAGATAGATCTTGGTACATAGTTCCCATCGTTGGAAAATTTTTGTTTTCTATGCTGCAAACCCTACAGTGGTGTCAGAGCCGGATCTATGCGTAGATGCTTTACACGGGTAGTACACATATGAGTATGTGGGCGATGATGATCATGTTGTTGCTCCTTTGTTGTAATTTTGGATATTGGTGGCATAGTGGGATGAAGCGGCCCGGACAAACTTTACATGTCCTCGCACATGAGACCTGTTCCACGCTTGACATGCAACTAGTTTGCATAAGTGGCTAGCAGGTGTCTGTCTCTCCTACTATAGTCAATATCTATTTTGCAATGAATTGTCAACAATTTGGTTATCCTCGTTGTGGTTCATGTTCGTAGGTAAGAACGGTTCTATCTCGAAAGCCCTAAGCCACGTAAAACTTGCAATGGATAAATTAGAAGCGTCTAGTTTAGATTGTTGCTGGGCTAGTGTTATGATATGGTGATGTTGTAAGTATAAGTATGAGATGATACTCTTACAATATACATAACGTGTAATCTCCATAGACCTTGGACTTACACATATATGTATGATAGTGATCATACCACGGTGCACATGATAGAGATCATATGCGGGAACCATATCATTTCACTAATAAACATGTGATGTTTGATAGCATCTTATATTGCTTGTTTAGCGCTTTGTTAGCATAATAAGATGATCCCTCTTTTAAATATCAAGATAAGAATGTGTTCTTCCTTTAGTATGCACCGATTATGTTTTTCGTCGCTCCAAGACATCACGTGATGATCGGGTGTTCTTGGATCCACGACCATATTTCTGGTGTAAAACGGTTACACACGCGAATACTAAGGTTCTAACTTGGCGAGCCTAGCATGTACAGACATGGCCTCGGAACACGGACCGAAAGGTTAAGCATGAGTCATATAGTTGATATGATGCCCATTTGATGCTCGCTTTTGAAGCTACACCGACTCACGTGATGATCAGACTTGGTGTAGTGGATTTGGTTCATGTAATCACCAAAAAGGCACGAGGGATGTCATTTTTGAGTGGGAGTTCATTCGTAATATGGATTATTTGAACTCAATCTATCATACACTTAGTCTAAACTTTACAAATTATGTTGTAGATGGCACCATCTGCTTTTAATTTCAATGTGTTCATGGAGAAAGAGAAACTTGCAACAAACGGTAGCAACTTTACCGAATGGGCCATGAATTTGAGGATTCTCCTCTCTGCTGCACAAAAGCAATATGTGCTAGAAGCGCCGTTAGGCCCCCCAACTTTAGATGATGCCCCTGACGAGGAGAAGAATGTCTATCATACTCGTCAGGAGGACCACAACTTAGTTCATTGCGGCATATTGTATGGGCTAGAGCCGAAACTTCGAAAGCGTTTCGAAAATGGCAATGCTTTTGATACAATGGGTGAGTTGAAAATGATTTTTGACACACATGCTGCTGTAGAGAGCTACAACGCTTCAGAAAAGTTCTTTAGCTGCATGATGGAAGAGCACAACTCCGTTAGTGAGCATGTACTCAAGATGTCGGTTACGCCGATAAGCTTGTGTCCTTGGGAATATCGATTCCCATTGACTTAGGCATCCATCGTGTTCTGCAGTCTCTGCCACCTAGCTATAAGAGCTTCGTGATGAACTATAATATGCAAGGCATGAAGAAGTCTCTCCCCGAGCTTCTGTTAATGCTTAAAACTTCAGAAGTGGAGATCAAAAAGGAACATCAAGTGTTGATGATCAATAGGAACACTGGTTTCAAGAAAGACAAGAAGGGAAAACGGAAGGGAAGTAAGGGCGGCAAGCCTGTTGCCGTGCCTGAAAAGAAACCCCGAGTTGGACCTAAGTCTGATACCGAGTGCTACTATTGTAAGGGGACTGGCCACTGGAAGCGCAACTGCCCCAAGTATTTGGCAGACAAGAAAGCCGGCAAGGCAAACAAAGGTATATATGATATACATGTTATTGATGTGTACTTGACTAATGCTTAGGATATATAGCCGTCCTATCAAGAGGGGTTTCTAGTGAGTGACTCGGTCACATATTTCGGAGAGAGCTCAAACTTTTGAATACATAGCATTGATACGTCCAAACGTATCTACTTTCTCAAACACTTTGCTATTGTTTCTTCTCTAAAGTTGTGTGATTTGGATACAACTAACACAGACTGATGTTGTTTTTAGCACAATTACCTTGGTGTCTTGTTTTTGTGCAGAAAATGAATTATCAGGAAAAATACCGGAAAATATGCCAAAAATTATATTTCACCAGAAGATCCACGGAGCTAGAAGACGAGACAGAGAGGAGGCCTGGGGGGCCCATAGCCACCCCATGCATGGGCCCACCACTGGCCACGCCTGGAGGGGGTGCAGCCACCCCAGGCACCCCCTCGGCCTCCCTCTGCGCCTATAAGTTGTCTTTCGACCTAAAAACCGAGGGAGATTCGATAGTTTTCCAGAAAGAGTTACGCTCCACCGCCGCCACCAGAAACCAAGATTCGGATCCAGAAACTCCGTTCTGGCACCCTGCCGGGACGGGGAATTTGGAGAAGATCATCGCCATCGTCATCACCAACGCATCTCCATCAACCACCGATGTTTCCCTCATCCATGAGTGAGTAATCCCCTGTTGTAGGCTTGGGGATGGTAGGGATTGGATGAGTTCTATCATGTAATCGAATAAGATCTGTTAGGGCATAGTTCCTAGTATCTCTATTAGTGCTATTTGACTTTGTTACAACTTGTTGTGCTTAATGATTGTCACTAGGGCCTGAGTGCCATGATCTCAGATCTGAACTTATTATTGAATATATATGATAGTATTGTTTGTGATCTTATCTACAAGTTGTGTACACATATCATTGTCCGGATCCAAAGGCCCCAAAGTGACAATAATTGGGATAACCAAAGGGGATGGCTGTGGTGTGAGGATCACATGTGTTCACGGAGTGTTAATTCTTTGTTCCGGTGCTTAAAAGGAGCACCTTAATTGCCAGTAGTTCCCTAGAGGCCCCGCTGCCACGGCCTGGCTGGACAGAAGATGTTGTGCAAGTTCTCATTGCGAGCACGTATGACTATATTTGGAGAACATGCCTAGGATTGTTTAGTACTTGGATGCTTATTATTATTTATCTTTAATGACCTAGATCTTGAAGTTACATGTTTACACTCGTCCATGCAATGCCCGTCCATCCATCCCTATGACTACCTCACTTGAATCCTACTGTTACCGTTACTGTTACTATTGCTCATGTTTCACTGTTGCTGTTGCTATTGTTGTTACTTTGCTGTTGCTACTACCAAACGGTTGCTACTTATAAACATCTGTGAGCAAGAACTATTTCCAGGTGCAGCTGAATTGACAACTCAGTTGTTAAGGCTTGCAAGTATTCTTTGGCTCCCCTTGTGTCGAATCAATAAATTGGGTAATACTACCGACAAAGACTGTTGCGATCCCCTATACTTGTGGGTCATCAAGACTATTTTCTGGCGCCGTTGCCGGGGAGCATAGCTTTATTTGTAAGTTCACTTGGATCCATTATTGTTCACTGTTACTCCTTTCATCATGGGAAAGTCTCATGATGGAAAGTTCCCTATTTTACCATCCACTACAAGAAGAGGTATAGTCCTAAACACCTCTGTTGCTCTTGATTCACCGTCTGTTATAAGTAAGCTTGTTACACCACCACCACATACACCTTCTACACACATTGCTACTACTGTTGAGTCTGAAACTGCTTTTGATGCTCATGATGTTACTTCTACTGTGCTTGATGCGAGTGGCTCATTAGGTACTTTTCTAGATGCTACTACGGCTAGTCTAGGAAATACCGAAACTCCTAGTGAAGACACTGTTACACCTTTTAGCTCACCTGAGTCTAGTGAGAGTTATGATATTAATGATGGTTACATTGAGTTCACTGATGATTTTGTTGAAGAGTGCCAAAACACACATGGTACTAGTGCTATTAAGAGTCTCCTTGCTAGACGTACTATCATGCCTAAGATGTACTCTGATCCTAAGTTTGCCACTTCTCCCATATATATTAAAGATGAAGACTATGATTTCTCTCTTGATTTATCTTATCTAGATATTGTTGAGAAAGAACCTTTTTGTGGGACTGAAAATGAGAGTGTTGTGGCTCATATGAATGAGCTTTCTACTATGAGTGCTTTGTTCTCTGATGATTTTAAGATGCGCAAGTACTTTGTTACTAAGATCTTCCGTTTTTCACTAAAAGGAGAAGCTAGGGCTTGGTTTAATAGATTACCTCCTGGTTCCATTGATAGCCCTAATTGCTTAATTGCTTCTTTCTTCAGAAATATTTTCTTCCCAGTCCTAGACGTGCTGCTTTGCAGAGACTTTTTGATTTTAAATAGGGAGAAGAAGAGAAATTGCATGAGTCATGGACAAGGTTATGTGCCTTGATTCATGCACATCCTGGATGTCCATTACCTAAGAATGAGCTTCTTGATATTTATTATAATGGACTAACTGATGATTCTAGGACCTACCTAGATAGCTTTGCTGATTGTGTTTTCAGGAAAAGGACACCTACGGATGCTGAAGAATTAATGGCTAAGATAAGCAAGAATTACTCCCTCCGTCTCGGTTTATAAGACTTACACGTATTTCTAGATTGACAAATTAACCAACTTAGCATGAGGTATATATGATAAAAATTATATTATTAGAAACTTCAAATGTTATATTTTCTAATGATATAATTTTTGTATTATATAATTCATATTATATAGCTCATGCAGACGACCTAGGTATACGCGTAAGTCTTATAAACTGGGATAGAGGGAGTATGATGATTGGACTTCAACTGAGCTAAATACACCCGAGCCTATTACTCTTGAACCAATTGTGCCTGAACCAGTTCCAACACCAACACCAAAGAAGAGGGGAGTTATTGCATTAAATGATAAAGTGATGAAGGAAGCTAAGAAGTGTCTAAAGGATAGAGGTATTAGAGCTGAAGATGTGAAGAATCTACCTCCTATAGAAGAATTATTTAAAATTCTTAGAGGAACTTGACACATTTATTGTTAAGCAAGGATATTTTAATAAACAAGT
This sequence comes from Avena sativa, assembly GCA_916181665.1. Taxonomy (NCBI): domain Eukaryota; kingdom Viridiplantae; phylum Streptophyta; class Magnoliopsida; order Poales; family Poaceae; genus Avena; species Avena sativa. The sequence goes on along the minus strand of OV702280.1, from coordinate 315,817,698 downwards.
TCAGAATCATTTATTGGAAAACTCTAGAGCTATCCATGAGTTGAAATATATTGTGGAAAGAACTTCTAATGATATTAAAATGCTTTGTAAACACTTTCAAATGGTTCAAACTCAACGTGATCAACTTGCTAAGGTACAAAAGGATATGCTACTTAATGCTTCAGGAGATAAACATGCTTATGGAATTAGAACTAGGAGTGGTATAGCTACTCAAGATCCTTTATATCCTGAAGGACACCCTAAAAGAATAGAGCAGGATTCCCAACAAGGTGAAGATAGTGGTAGTCCTCGTAAGAGGAAGAAAAAGAAACATAAGAGAGTTGAGGAACCACTTGAACCTGCTATAGATCCTAATAGTACATCTGTCTCTAATGCTGAAACTGAGAGTGGTAATGATAAAAATGAGTCTCCTGATAAGGAGGAAGGTGAGTAAGAACCTGAGAAGCACACTAAGAACACTAGGTACACAAAGGAAGATTTTATTGGTAATAAACATGGTAAAGAGAGAGAACCTTGAGTGCAGAAACCTATGACTTTTCCAGGTAAGAAACACAAGTCAAAGGAGGAGGAACACTAAAACAAGTTTTGTGAGTGGATGAAACCTTTATTCTTGCAAATTCCTTTGACTAATGCTATTAAGTTGCCTCCTTATTCAAAGTATATGAAGGATATTGTCTCTAATAAAAGGAAGATTCCTATAAGGAGATTTCTATTTTGCTTGCTAATTACTCCTTCAATGGTAAGGTTCCAAAGAAACTTGGTGATCCAGGTATACCAACTATTCCTTGCTCCATTAAGAATAATTATGTTAGAACTACTTTATGTGATTTGGGAGCTGGAGTTAGTGTTATGCCTTTTTCTCTCTACAAGAGACTCGAGCTAGAAAAGTTGATACCAACCGATATATATTTGAAAATGGCTGATAAGTCAACTACTATTCCTGTTGGTATATGTGAGGATGTTCCTATTCAAGTTTCTCATAATTGCATGGTTTTAACTGATTTTGTTGTGCTTGAAATGCCTGAAGATGATAATATGTCTATTATTCTTGGGAGACCTTTTCTTAATACTGCAGGTGCTGTCATCAATTGCAATCAAGGAAAAGTAACATTCAATATTAATGACGAAGAGCACACTATCTATTTCCCCAAGAAGGTTGTTAAGAGCTATTGCCTGAATTCCATTGAAAATTTTGAGAGCATCAAGGTTGGAGAAATATATTGTCCCATTCCACAAGAAAATTTTGAAACTATTATGATTGGGACCATTGCTATCAAGTATGAGGTAACATAATCACCTTGTGGAATGCAAAGTTTTGCTTCATATAAGATTGTTTTGGTAACAAGACTTGATCAACCTTGTTAACAAAAGGATTTTAATGAACAAAATAATGTTTCCACGGTGGTTGTACTTGCTTTCTTTTACTTTTCTCCTTCCTAGTCTTTGCTTTAGCTTTAGTTTTGCTAGTTGTTTGCTTGTTTGAGTTTCTTAGAGCTCCTATAGTTTGGCTTTTGGTTTGCTTTTGCTTCTTCTAAAAAAATTGTTTCTACGAGAAAAGCAATTTTCATCCCTAAAAATTGGCCAAAATAAAGTTTCCCGAAAAATCCCAGAAAATTCAAAACAAATTTTTCCTCGAAAAAAGGGGAAGAGAGGCACCTGAAGTGACCCAGGGGGCCACCCCATGCCACCACACCATGGTAGGCTCGGCCTACCAGGTGGCGGCGCCTGGGGGTCTGGCCCACCTAGGCCCCTCCAGGCTCCCTTCTCAAAGACATCTTCTTTCTCTCTCCCGAAAAACACCGGAAAACTTGCTCAAGCTCGAGTTCTTGCTGTTCTTGCTCGCGATTTTCGATCTCCTTGTTCATCCCATTTCAAGTGCTGATTTTTGGAGGGTTTGCTCCTTGGTATGTGCCTCCTCCACTTGTCCAATTAGATTTGTGATTGGTAGATTGTATCTTGAGTATTTTGCTGCTATAGGTGACAGGTTGTTTGAGCTTGCTTGCTTGCTCTATGCTTAGAAACTTTGTTTTGATGCATGTGCAGTCCTCTAGCAAGTTCATATAGTAGTTGCTCATCATTTATCAATTTAGAAATCACTTGGTTTGATGGTTGTTTAAAATTTTAGAAAAGTGAAGTCATGGACCACCACACATTTGGTGATATATTTGAGAGTGATGCACCTAGAAGGGCAATGCTTCCACGGTCATCTACCAGTACTAGACCCTCATACAATGAGGATCTCATCACTCCGCGATTTGGTGACGAGGGAGATGAAGGGGATGCGCACCCCTCCACCTTTCCTTGCCAAACTTTCTTGAGAGCTGCTGGGATTCTTAACAATTTTATGAATTCGATTCAGAGGGCTAAACTAACAAGTTACATGTAGGGCTCATTCTATGACTTTGAAGCAATTTTGCAAGGCCCTGGGACTTGGTACAGCTGGGTCATCAAAGAATATTCCAGCTCTTCCCGCTGATTTGTGGAGCTTTACCGAGGAATAACCAATGATGATGATCGCAGAGCTCAACGAGGAAAGATAAAAAATATTCAAGTCCCAGCCATCAGGTACTTTGCCTACTATCTTGCCACCAGTGTTCTTGGTTGGGAGAACACTAGTAATATTTCCAACTATCAATTGGTATTCTTAGCTGCTGCGCTCAACAATGAGGATAAGTATAATATTGGTTTTCTCATTGCTCGTCGTTTAGCCGCTAAGGGACCCATTTATGGGGGAATTATGTGTACTCGTGTTGCTACTACCTTCAACATTGATGTTGATCCACATGATACAGTTTTGGCTCCTCAGAGGATTGATCTTGTTGCCATGAAGGTGCACCACTTTGTCACCACTAGCTCTACTCTTGAGAAATTGGTTTATTGAATGATGTTTATTGACGGGGAAGAGAGAGAGATCCCTCTACCACAAACCACTTTGTTCAGTATTTCTCAGGGACCTTGGTCACGCTCGAAGGCGGAGATGGATGACAAGCTGAGCTCTCTTAACTTCCACGGGCACTATCAGGAGGAAGAACCATCATACAACCCCTCTGCATATTACACAGGGGAGGCCTCGAGCTCGTACCAGGACGAGGGAGCTTGCTCGACATACTATGGAGGTGCATCTACTTGGGCACCATGAGATTAAGCCCCACTTAGGCCAAAAGCCTAAGCTTGGGGGAGGTATACCGACATCACACTCATCTATATATCATGTTCGGTCGGTTCTTTGTACATCCATTGTTTTGCTTTCTTTTTGGTTTTTGTTGCTTCTTTCTCAAAAACACAAAAATACCAAAATATTTTCGTTGTTTCTCCTGGTTTGTTTCTTTGTTTCTATGCTTTGGTTTTCCTTAAAAGAAAAAAATCCAAAAAGATTTTGCTTTGTTTGGTTTGCTTTGTTTTTGTTTGGTTTTATTTGTTTGCTTGTTTCTAAAAAAATCGAAAACACCAAAAATATTTGTTGTTCTTCTTTGGTTTTGTGAGTTCTTTGCAGGGTTCAGCCGTCCACCATGGATTTTGGTTTCATGTTAATTATTCAAGTCACACAAGTGAAGGGCAATAATGAAGATTAAGACAACTTGAGGTGTGGTAAGAGGCTAGTAACAAACTCTATTTGTTTCATTTTTGTACATATACTCATCAATGTGAGCATGCTTAGCCTGTTTGTGTAAGGTGTATGTCATTATGGATGCTTAGTAGTTCTTTATTGTCTATGATTAGCTCCAGCTTGCTAATAGTTTGTAGCATGTCATATGAATGTTTGCTTGTATTGTTTTATTCATACTTTGGTATGACTTTGTGGTATCCTCCTCTAACTATTCATGAGAATCGACTTGGCACATGCTCACGCATGCATATGACTAATAAATAGTCAGTAAGACTCGATGATTTATTTTGTCTCAGAGTTCTTGTATCACTTTCATGCCATAACTTGTCATGTTTTGTTGCAAGCATGATTATGGCAGTTATTGCTCTCTCGTTTGTCGCTCCCTCTCTATTGCTAGCCTTCACTTGCACTGAGTATGTGCTCTACCTGTGCTTCCAACTCCCCAAAACCATTATTGCCAGCTATGTCCACCATACCTACCTATTAGCATCATTTGCTACTTCAGTGCATATTCTATATGCCGCGTTTTCTTCCAAAATAAAATGTTTGTCTGTTTTGAGAAAGTTAGTTAGTAAAGCTCTCACGAACTTGATGGCACACTTTTTTCCTTGCGCTTAATAATTCTGAACCATTGTGACTTGTCCATGAAAGTTATATGCTTGCAAATTATATGTTGGGAGTCGGTAGAACCGTGCTGTCACGGGGAACGCTTTCAACACTTTTTGGATATCTCATCCAGTTGATTCCTTGCTCTTTTGTTTACAGATGTCGATGATGTGAAATAAAAGGGGAGGTTGTGAGTTCATGGAGTTTATATATTGTGTTAGAGAAACGCCTGGTCCGCTAGCCTAAGCCATGCCTAATCATGGTGGAAACTTGCAGCATCACCATAATGAGCATCTATGAAGCATCCCCAATAAAAAGCTATGCATATGGTAAATAAAAAGATTACTGAGATGCTCATTGTCTGCTTGCCTTGTCATTTTGGTTATGGGAAAGCTCCTGTACCATGTACAAGGGGTACCCCGTTGGCGGTTCTCGATGATATGCATGTATTTACAATGACAAGAACTTCTAGGTGACCAAAGTTGGGTAGCATGCGGAGCGGCCCTCATACTCAAGAGACTTGGGATTTCCAGTTTATGGTCTATCAAGCATATGATTCAGAGTGGACCTCACTTTCACCTTAACCACATGAAGATGCCTATGATAGGGGAAATGAGAGCTCAAAGCTAATGAGTACCTTCCTTTCAGCATTTAGAAGCCTTTCAAACCTTCACAAAACCGTTTTCACAACTTTGTTGAGTCACCACTTATTCTATGAGCACCTTCTTGAGAGCATAGTTGTCATTTTTGTGTCTGTTCCAAAACTTGGTTAATTATGTCATGACTTTGATGCTTGTATCTCTGATATCTTTACTTCTAGTCTTCATGTGAACTTCAAAGGTGCCTTGGCATTTATTGTGCTCTTCAAACAAAGGCAAGCGAGATACCACTCTATTATACCTTATTATGAGCATTGCAATGTTGCTTATGTTTATGTTTCATGCTACTTATTATTATTGAGTTGGTTTCTCTTTATAGCTTGCAATGACTATTGAGTAGACTTAGTTGCATACTCCTTATTATGAATTGTCTAAGCATCTACTCCTGTGCTGAGAATTTTTACATCATATGAAGCAAAGTCTTCGTGAAAGTTCTTTTATCGCACTCAGTTTTCAACTAAATTGCTTGAGGACAAGCAATAAGCTAAGCTTGGGGGAGTTGATACGTCCAAAACATATATAATTTCTCGAACACTTTGCTATTGTTTCTTCTCTAAACTTGTGTGATTTGGATACAACTAACACGGACTGACGCTGTTTTCAGCAGAATTACCTTGGTGTCTTCTTTTTGTGCAGAAAAAGAACTATCAGGAAAAATCCCGGAAAATATGCCAAAAAATATATTTCACCAGAACATCCACGGAGCCAGAAGATGAGACAGAGAGGAGTCCTGGGGGGTGTAGCACCCCGGGTAAATCCACTACTAGAAAATCGCCGTGTTTTTGTTTTGTGCATCATCATGACATCATCATGCATATTATTATTTTTGCCTCAAACTATTTTACAAAGTCTATTTTTGTTTTCCTTGATACCTGCGTCTTATTTCAAATCAAACCCCTGAACCCTTCCAGATATTTTGTTTGCCTAAATCTATTATAAAAATAAAACAATAAAAGTATTTTTTTATAAACCTAGGTGAGGCAGACAAAGGGTCAGGCCCAAAGGCCCAACCAAAGTCCACCTACAACCCAGAAAATAAAACCCTAAACCTACCCTAGACCTAACCCTAATCCCTGCCTGCCCTATCCAACTCCCCACCCCACACTCCCCAGTAGCCGCCGCCACTACCCGGTCCACCCCGTCAACGCGCCCCCACGCGATCCCCCCAACTCCCGTCGTTCCCTTGGCCCTACCCCACGATCCCTTGACCCCACCCCGGCCCGCTACAGACAACCATCGACGCCACCCACCCCGCTCCTCTCGCATCCCCGCAGCAAGATCCTCCCCATCGCCGGCTCGCTGCCGCCAGGGCTCCTCCTCCGCGGGCCCTGGTTCTGCACCGCCTCCTCCCGACACCATCCTTCCCCGCCGCCAGCGCCTGGTTCTCCCGCCGTCGGACCCCTACCCTGCTCTCTGGCTCTGCCTCCTCGCCCGAGAACCTCCTCCGACGTCGCCCCGAGGTCACCCCTCCTCCGCCTCTGCCTCTCGCGAGCCCCGCTGCCGCTGCACATCTTCTCCCTGGCGCCGCTCGCTCCAAGCCCACTCCTCCCTTGCCCGTTTCTGGCACTGCCTGCAGGTCCTCCCCGCCGCCCCTTCTCCTGACCCACCTTGAGCTTTGCCGCCGCCGCGTGGCCTCGGCTCGGACCGTGTCGGCCCTCCGTCCTCGGCCCATCACCGACCCTGCCTCGCCAGAGCCGCTCGTTGCCGCGCTGCTCTCTACACCGCCAGCCCAACGCCTCCCGTTCGAGCTCTTCTCCGCCGCGACTGGACGTTGTTGCCGACCACCTCCGCAGCGCGTCGCCCGGCCTCCCTCCGCTCCTCCCCATCTGCCAGGCCGTCGACTGCCTTGCTGGCTTGGCTGCTTGCACGACCCCGCTCGCTGGCAAGCCCTCTGTCTGCTGGCCGCGGCTACGCATATTCTTCGCCACAGAACCCTTCTATGCAAGTTCTGCATGATGGTCGCTCCGTGATCCTGTCCACGTTCGCACGCGTCGACCTCAACCCGTGAGCTCTGCCCGGCGACTTCATCCTGGCTCTTGGTGTTCGCGTTCTTGTGCTCCTACTTGTATCCTTACCATGTTGTTTGACAGCGTTGCTGCTGCCTGGTGTTAGTCAACATGTTCCTGATGTTATTTTTGTAAACCACCAGTAACGACCAATGCAAAGAGTGTATGATGTCGAAATCCGTCCCAACGCCATGATCTTCTGAAGGCCACCGGCATCATAGACGCCAAGTTCTCCGTCTGGGGCGACACTGTCTTCCACATGAACCACCATGAACTTCTTCACGGATCCAAAGACCAGATTCGAAGCTCTCCTTTCCGGACCCTCGAAGGCCGAACCACAAGGCCTCCTTCACGAAACCCGATGCCTTCGACACATAGCAACGAGGACGCGATCACGGAACCGAAGACCGTGGAAGCCAAGTCCCCGGGTTCAAAGGCGTCAAGACCGATCCCGTCGAGACCGAACCTGAAACCTCGGTGAACCCCAAGATCTTCGATTCGAGAAGTGTGACCCCTATCCGAGACCTTTAATTTTTTATAAATGCAATCTATATAAATTGTTGCATATAAAATCGTTCATACTTGCATGCATTGTGTGGTTTGGGGCATTATGCCGATTCATCTCATAATTAAATATGGAGGCCATATGCGGGCGAACCTAGTCTAATATTGGCTCCATTTAAAATTGTGTAGCGAACCGGTGATATATTTTGCCATGTTAAGACAACATTTAAATTGCGGGGTATCTAAATAACATAAACCTACTAATTAATTGTCGGGACCCCGGTTCCGCTTAATATGGCCTAATTGCATCGCATCCTTGCCATGTCATACATCATACATGCATCATGCCCGATCTTTTGCCGTAGTATTAAATAGTGCATCTGGTGTTTCTTCTAGTGCTTTGCTTCTTCACGGATTAGGCCGATGAGTTGATGCGAGTGTCGACCCGATCTTCGGATGAACCTTCGACAATGTTTTCAGGCGAGCATTCTCCCTCTTTCTACCTATTTTCTTTTATAGTCTTTATTTCCTCCAGTTGATCTATTGCTATCTGTGATGCGATGCTATAGTTTCCGTACTCGTGATATCCCTTGGAGCCACTAAATTGCCTTGGACACATCCTATTACCTGTTGTTTGGTAGATAGTCAGCCTTGCGAGTCGTAGTTGCTTGCGCAGGTGTTGCGTCGCGCCATCGATGTACCACAGTTGTTGGAGTAATGCTGCATGTTTAATGTTGGAGATGATCATGGATTTAATTACCGTTTAATAACTAAAATTGAAAGTAGGTAAATGCAGAGGCACCGGTGGGTAATAGACAATATTTGGTTTTTAACCGCTCACTGGTGTCCCGTAGGACCCCGAGTTCTTGACACCTGTTCCGAGATCGAGCGCGCTAACCACAGGTGGGGTGTGTGGGCACCCCCATCGATTAGTACCTGATTTCAAAGTACTGTACCGGGGGCCACAAGTAGTTTGGGGCTTTATTACTATCCTGAACTTATGCCATGCTTTACTGCTTTATTTACGATTGCGCGTGGAGCGCCTGTACTATTTTGGAACCAACGTGGAATGTTTTCACGGTATCGACAAGCCCAGTCACACTTTCGGGTTCCCAGTCGTTTACAGCCATTGTCACAAACCTCTGGGTCCGTCTCGGAGACCGGCCGACTTCGTTACGGGTAGCTTAGTGGGGTGGCCCCCATGTGCTTGCTTTGGGTCTGGGAAACATCGTGTCCGAAACCCCGTCGACATACCATTGGGTGTATGTTTTGTGATCTTGTACCTACCTGATCTGACAACAAGGGTGTAGGTGCGTGTGGAAACTTTGGTGCACCCCTGCAGGGTTAAATCTTTTCGAGAAGCCGTGTCCGCGGTTATGGACGACTTGGAGCACAATTCTCGATCATAGACAACTATAACTAAAGTTTACTGTTATAATTTGACTTGTATCCGATATGACTAGTAATCAGCTTCACTACAATGGAATGGCTAAATAAAAGTACCAAAACCTGTTGGGTTTGGGATATCTCATGCTAATTGTATCTGACTAGTAAGTGTTGCAACTACAATGGAATGGTTAACTAAAAGTGCCCACTGCTTATTATATCAGGATGACTATCTATACCTGACTAGTAATTGCTGCAACGATAACTGAATAAATAAAACTGCCAACTATGTGAGTTCCTCGGTTGACTTCCTCGTTTGGTCTCGAGGGGGAAATACCAGGATGGGTATGTTTGGTGGTAGTATCAGGCTGGTTTCGAATAGGTCTTTCTTATCTCTCTCTGATAGCCTGCAGTTGTATCAAGTCTCTATAGGTTGTCTAGTGCATGTTGCGCTGCCGCTTCAGTCCACCATACCTATGTAGGCGAGGACCGCCGAATTCTAGTCTCGCCGTGTACTGGCCTCAGTACTGACCGCTCTCTTTTTTCTTTGCCCTTTGTCGGCACCCCTTTTGTTTAAGCAGGTTTGAGATCGACGTCGTTAGCAGGGTTACCCTTCTGGCTTGGCCTGGGCAGGGTTATGGACGCCATTGGTTATTCTTCAGGGCTCTTAGCTCAATTTGCATCTTGTCCGTACTCGGACGCTGTATCGTTTTCCAGGTGATTTGGATCTTTGTACTGTATATCTGTATTCTTGACTCATTGAGTCGCTGTTGTGTATATCTGTTCTGTGGGTTCCATCGAGGACTATTGTGTAATGATATTACTTCGTTTTCCACCCGCACGAAAGTGCCTGGTGGGCACCTTTGAATCGTTTCTATGCGGGTTTGGCGGGAATCGCTGAGACTTGCGTAGGGCCGATTCTGAGGGTGTTACAGGGGGCCCACACCCACCCCAGGCGCGGGCCCACCACTGGCCGCGCCTGGAGGGGATGCAGCCACCCCAGGCACCCCCTCGGCCTCCCTCTGCGCCTATAAGTTTTCCAGAAAGAGTTCTGCTCTGCCGCCGCCACCAAAAACCAAGATTCGGATCCAAAAACTCTGTTCTGGCACCCTGCCGGGACGGGAAATTTGGAAAAGATCATCGCCATCGTCATCACCAACGCATCTCCAGCAACCACCGATGTTTCCCTCATCCATGAGTGAGTAATCCCCCGCTGTAGGCTTGGGGATGGTAGGGATTGGATGAGTTCTATCATGTAATCGAATAAGATCTGTTAGGGAATAGTGCCTAGTATCTCTATTAGTGCTATTTGACTTTGTTGAAAGTTGTTGTGCTTAATGCTTGTCACTAGGGCCCGAGTGCCATGATCTCAGATCTGAACTTATTATTGAATCATTATGATAGTATTGTTTGTGATCTTATCTGCAATTTGTGTACACATATCATTGTTCGGATCCAAAGGCCCCAACGTGACAATAATTGGGATAACCGGAGGGGATGGTTGTGGTGTGAGGATCACATGTGTTCACAGAGTGTTAATGCTTTTCTCCGATGCTCTATTAAAAGGAGCACCTTAATTGCTAGTAGTTCCCTAGAGGCCCCATTGCGACGGTCTGGCTGGACAGAAGATGTTGTGCAAGTTCTCATTGCGAGCACGTATGACTATATTTGGAGCACATGCCTAGGATTGTTTAGTACTTGGATACTTGTTATTATTTATCTGCAATGCCTAGGATCTTGAAGTTACATGTTTAGACTCGTCCATGCAACGCCCGTCCATCCATCCCTATGCCTACTGCACTCGAATCCTACTGTTACTGTTACTGTTACTATTGCTCATGTTTCACTGTTGCTATTGCTTTGCCGTTGCTACTACCAAACTGTTGCTACTAATAAACTTCTGTGAGAAAGAACTATTTCCAGGTGCAGCTGAACTGATAACTCAGTTGTTAAGGCTTGCAAGTATTCTTTGGCTCCCCTTGTGTCGAATCAATAAATTGGGTAATACTACCCGTGAAGACTGTTGCGATCCCCTATACGTGTGGGTCATCAAGCATCATCTTTCTTGGTTGTTATTTGTATCTTGTTCATGAGCGGATCTAGAGCTTATGGTCATCATCATAACAAGCTCTAGTTCATCAAATTAGGATTTCCCCTGCATATCTTATTGCGGTTTTGGATCTTGTGGGTTTTCTGTCTCCACACCTTGGTAGATACTTCACATATATATTCATGGTATTTTGTTGGATTCTACTCGTCTCTATCTTTCCAACAAAATTGGTTTCATCTCTTTTGGAGTTCGCATGTGTAAGTTATCGCAGTTTTGGTTTCTGAATCTTCCCTGGGCAGAAGTTCCGGCCCGTCAGCGGTAGTACCGCTAGGGCATGTTTGCCGCCGGTAGTACCGGGTGAAATTCCTGCTCTACATTTGCTCAGCTCAATTTCGGTTCAGTAAGCTCTATTTGGTTTGCTCTATTTCTGCGGAACTTTGGTTGGAAGTTAAGGCGGTAGTTCCGTCCCCACCGAAAGTACCGGCCAGGCACCGGAAGTACCACTCGGGCATATTTGCTGCGGATAGTACCGGTTGATTTTATGGCTCTCATTCCACTCATGTTTAGTAACCTCTCTGTGTTGTGAGTGCTACTTTGTTGAAACTTTAGTCGGATTTTGGGGGTAGTTCCGTCCCAGGCGGTAGTACCGGTGAACTGGCGGAAGTTCCGGCCAGGCTCATTTTTCTGCCTCTCGCATCGTTGTTTTCTTGACCATTGGATGGGTGCTAGCAGTAGTACCACCCCCTCACCGATACTACCGGTCGTGCTCAGATCTGTGCGTAACGAGCAGATCCGGGAGCCCTTTAAAAGGGGCTCCTCTTCCCCTTTGTGGGCACTAGCTCTTTTCTTGGTTCTTGGCTTTCTCTCTCTCTCCTCCATTGTTGACTTTTAAGAGCTTTACCTCTTCCTTTCCCCCTATGATTCTTGCATCTTTTTGAGGGATTTGAGAGAGGAGATCTAGATCTTCAATCCCCACAAACCAAGTCCCTTCTTTGTGAAGGAATCATTGGGATCTAGATCTTGGACAGTTTTGTGTTCTCCTCTTATGTTCTTCCTCCCTTATTCCCCCAATACCTTTTGTAGCTTTGTTGTAATTTGGGAGTGAAGGACTTTCCCTTGCATTAGTTGCATAGGTTTGAGTTCTCCACGGAGATTCGATGAGCACAAGCTTGTGGGCTTGTTACTCTTGTGTTCTTGGAACCCTAGACGGTTGTGGTTGATGTGTTGACTGCTTGTGGCCTCCATTGTGGAGTGGCCTCAAGCTTATGTCCTGTTGTGGCTTTGTTGCCTTTTGTGGCTTTGTACACTTTTGTGGCTTTGTTGTTGAGAGCCTCCAATTGAGTTGTGGAGATATACCCAATCGTGTACGGGTTCGCTGACCGTCCTCAAGTTTCCCATAGTGGAGTGAGTGTCCGCCTTTTGTGGTGCGGACTCGGGAGAATAGGGTGAGCCTTTTGTGGCGTCAGTAAGTTGAGTGTCTTCGCATCTGGGGTGAGGCCTTGCATGGTGTTGGGTGAGCATCGAGCCACTACACCCCGAGGTGATCCATTTGTGGTGTTTGAAGAGCATTGCACCATCGCACCTCTCTAACAGAGACGTAGCTTCTTTGGAAGTGAACTTCAGGATAAAAATCTTCGTCTCTGCGTCCATCGGTTATCTCTCAACCGATCCTTTTACTTATGCATTTTACATTGTGATAGCCTACATGCTTGAAGTATTTCAACTTGCTATCACCTTGTTGCTTGTATTGCTTAGCATAGGTTGTTGGTGCACTTAGGTGAACCTAGTGGTTACATTTTGTGCTCAATAAACTAAATGTTAGTTTTTTATTCCGCATTTATTAGAGCCTTAACCGTAATACTTTTAAAATCCTATTCATCCCCCTCTAGTAGACGTACATTGCACTTTCAGGCCCTCATTTCCCGAGGTAGCGGAAGGCGGCTCTATTCATCACCGTTGGAGCACATGACCTCATCAAGGGCCGAGGGAGCAGAAGGCAGCCGCGTTAAGCGGGTGTCATGGTCGAATGAGGCCGCACTCCTTGAGAGAACGAACGATCGCCTTTTGTCTTTCGAGCTCCTCCTGAGCTTATTCGAGGCAGACGTGGGTGGCCGCATCGTCAGGGTTCGAACACACCTCGTGGAGGCGCTACAACTGAGCCTCGTCAAGGGCTCGCTATCGATCATCTACAGAAGTAAGACTTCGCTGAGGACGCCCCACCTAAACTCGCGGTCGGTGGTCCGGGAGATGGGTCTTTGCTATCGTGTCGGGACAGAGCCCCTACCCCCTCTATTGGATAGACCATCACTTCCACGTCTCATGTCGTTCGACAATAGTGGGTGGCGGCTGGGTGACAATGGGGGGGAGAGAGTGGGTGCGGCGGTCTTTTAACTTTGCTCATTCGCCGCTAACTCGGGGGGAGGGTTGTGACGTCATATCTGACATGGCATCGGTTGCCTACGCTCCCGATTCACCACATCTGGGTATGGCCGGACAAATAATTGGGCCTCACAAGATGCCAACACTCGTTGGGGCTACCTCTGCGGGGCTTTTTGCCCGACACCCTAAAACCTGTTTGGGGTGTGTTGGGGTGCCTAGATATAGCGTGGAAAAGAGCGGGAAGCGACGGAAAGGGTGGGAAGGAAGCTTTCGTCAGGGCTGGCCCGCGGCGTTTTCAACTCCATCTGATGGCCCCCATCTGGTGCCCTTGCTTGCCCCCTGTAGACAGTATCCTAGGACATCGGATAACAAAATGGGCCGCACCAGCGTAAAAAATAATTGGAGGACGGACTATGCACGATTTTGAGCTTCGACGCCCGAGTGGAGAGATGCTCTAAGAGCAACTCCAACAGACGTTGTATATTTCGGCATGCTAAAATGCATATGAAGCACGCTCGATCCGGGTATAGCGCGCCGCGCGCGAATCTCCTTCGTCAGATGCTCTAAAACTTGCGCACTAAATTGGGTTTGTCACGCGACGCGCGCTGATCTGAGCGTCAAAAGAAGCACACAGGCAAAAACAATCCCGCGCGCATAAAGATAATGCGTCTGTTGGAGGACGTGACGCGAGCTCTCCTACCGAATAAAAGCAGCTTTTAGCGTGCGGGCGTTTTCCAGCGTCTTCTAGAGTTGCTTTAAGCCTTATGACAAGAGATGCGATGACATTGATTAGAGGCGTCACATGGGCCGCCGTCGGCGGCGGCGGCAGGGTGCGGACGCAGCCGATACCCCTAACCGTGTCATGTCCATGCTTTCATGAGTTAAGTCCATTTTAAACCCTGATCTTGTAGAGCCTGGCGAAATCGAACCCCGAAGTCCAGATCCTGGAAGTTAGCACACCGATTTATACGATCCCGGTTTAAATTGAACCCTCGATCGTTCACAAATAGGGATTGCCTACGTGCCTGGGATTTTTGTCTAGGGTGGGCCAGCATACCGAATCACTTAACAGCTCCACGGGGGTGAAACGCTATGGGCTCAAGAGAGATAAGCAGTTTGGGGATAAAATTATGGCTTTCATGGAGCTACGGGAAGGAGAAGGGGCAGTGAATCGAGGTCGCCAGTGCCTTATCGAGATAACCCGATGGCATGCTGTAACATCCCAAAAATATTGAACTTGGATCAACAAAAACTTTTCTAAATAAAATTATGAAAGCAGGCATGTGAGTATGCATTTCATTTTGAATTCTTTTGAACCACCTTGTTTGTGTGTTCCTTTGCTTTTAAATGGATGCTTAGGTAAAATAAACATCATCTAAAACATTTCCCACACTTTCCCCAAAGACAAGTAAATCAAAACAAATAAAATAAGGGAATGGTCATTTTGACCAATTTAACTCCCATGCCTACTTTGGCTGTCTCAAACTTTCAGAACCTAACAGAAACTTTTCTGGATCTTTGCACCCCCTGATTGTACTCATAACAAAGTATCAAGGCCCACTTTGTGATCATCCAGAAACTTTCAAATGCATAGTTTAAATGACAATTCAAAATTGAATCTTTATCATATGGGAAGATCCCACTTTTTCAAAAACCACTCAAACAAGCTCAACTTTCAAAACCCAAGCATCTGCAGACTCACCAGCACCAATCTAGCACACCCACCAAAAATCTTTTCAAAATTCAAAACTTGAATTCATGCGGCCATTTCATCAAACAGGTTGCAGACACAAATCTAGCAAAATCCAAACACTGTTTTGAGCAGTGAATTGAGCCTAACTTGTTCCCTCTCTAGACACCACTAGCCTTAGTAGATCATCTAACGACCCTAACTAATCCCTAGCACCACTATAAGCTTGACAAGGCCATCAATGGTGAACAGCCGAAGCCACCCATGTCACCCCAGTGTGGACAGCAGGCTAGAGGAATAACTAGCCGTGCCAACCTTGTCTGGGAGGTAGCCCATGCCTCATCGCCCCTCTCGACCAGCCCTGCCTCGCGGACAGCACCCAGAACCGCCAGGAACGCCGTGCCCGTGCCGCTGTCGACCATGCCGACGTGCGCCACAGATCAGCCACCTTCCCCACGCAACCAGACCACCTCGAGCCCTCGCCTCCCGCCAACATGCTCCCCACCGTCCCAGGAGACCGCCAGACATGCCCATTTCATCACCCGTGCCCCGTAGCCACTGCTCGCCGTCGAAGACACCGTCTCTGCCGCGCAGAACGTCGAGCGTTCCAGACCATTTGCCACCGCCCCTACACGTGCATTAAAGCCGTAGCGCATCGCCAGGAGACCACCAAGCGATCGCCATCGCCGGCCATGCCTCTAGCAGCCCGTAGCCATGTAGCCACCATCGCATGCCCATCCCGTTCGGTCCCGCCGTCGAGCCTATAAAAGGAGGACTCCCCCGCTCGAATTATTCACACCATTCCACTCCTCTCTCACCCAGAACCACCCCACCTCAGTCCTGGAGCAAGCCGAGCAGCGGATCGCCAGAATTGCGTCGGAGCAGGCCGCCTCTAGAGAAGAAGGGAGCCATCGATTTCGTCCACCCCAGGAGCTGCCGCGACCACCCCTGAGTTCGCCGTCGTCGACTTCGTCGTTCGCCCGCCTCGGCGACCCTCGCCTGCACCCTGGTGAGCCCCTAGCAACCCCCACTGGCCGTGCTAGGTTTCTGTCTCGTCGGCGTTGCCCAACATCGACGATGACTCCCAGTCGTTGGATTAGAACCAGATCGAACGACCCACATCACCCCATACCGCTTCGCACCCCCTGTCTCACTGACGAGTGGGGGCAGCCACTTAAGCAGCCCGTGGAAGCGCTACGCTTAGCAGGCCGGCCCGTTAACCTTTCCCGCGCAGCCCAGTTATTTGAATTAAACCTTTTCCATTTTATTTCAAACACACTTCTGTACCCAGTTTCAAAAATCAACCCAGATCGATTCAGAGCATCAAATTGAATGAAACTAATTTTGTTAGAAAGGTCTGGAAATGCTGAATCCAAGCCCGTTGGATTCAACTCATTTCGATCTATAGATCACCCATGGTAAAAATAACAAGGCATAAGCTTTTCTGCGTTCAAACATTTTTCAAATTTAAACCATAATAGCTTTTGAGTTGATTCCAACTCTCAAAACTCACATTTAACCATACCTTTCAGAATATATAAAAATATATAGGTTTACTTGCAGAAATAATGTTCAAGTAATAAAAGAATGCTACATAGGCATTTCTAGTCACTTTATTTAATTAAAATAAAAGGGTAAAACCTTATTAAATTGTGACACCACTTTAAATCACATTCCCATGGACTAAAATATGTGGTGATGACATGTGTCAACATGATCCCATGTTTGGTTTGGAGAATATTAAATCTTAAGTAGTTTTTCAATGAGTAGAAATTACTTTACTAAAAATAAAAGGAATTAAACCAAGCTTTGATCTTGTAATGTTAGAGATGATGTTAGATCATCTATAGGACCCTTGTGTGTGATGATTGCAAGTAGTTAAGTATTGTTTGGTGATTGTGTACATCGTATTTATTTATAGACGCTAGTACCGACCAAGGATACGAGGAGGAAGGAGGATTCTACGAAGAAGAAGCCGAGGAGAACTTCAACCACTGTTCTGCACAAGGCAAGCTATTAACCTTGCAAGCTAACACTTGCAATTTAGCAAGCTTATATGGACACTAATGCAACCCTAATACTACCAGTTGAATGTGCAAGCTAACACTTGCAAGATACTCTACTGATGCAAACAAACCCCTACTTGATACTATGACCACTATATGCCTTAAGCATATGTGATCATACCCACTTGATAAACCAATACTAGTTTTATTTGCGAGCTTTTATTTTATTTCTTTATCAAAGCCTTAACTTAGAGTTGACTTAAGTGACTTATAGATCCTAGAAAGATATATGTGAAGGTTGCATAAAGAGCATAAAATTTGGCCTAAGCTAGATAATATTGATGTCATCCTAAGGCATGAGATTGAACTTAGTTAAAACTCCACTAGTTTACCACCCCTCATTAGTGCTTACCCCCACCTGTAGATGCTAGTTCTAAGCATAAAACTTGATCAACTTTAGATGGGAGTACTTGGTGGAAAAATGGTTATGAAAACCTTGGAATGATGGATCATTCTATTGAAATGCTTTGGACATGTGTTTCTGAACACCTGATGATTTTGGTGATGAAAATGTGGAGGCATGAGCCTTAGCCCTTTATAAAACTGATGGTTGTTTGGATGCGATACCATTCCAATTTTATCGTACAACCACAATACCCGAAGATTGGGTAGTGCTTGACTGGAAACTTATATACCTTAGTATTAGTTCACTCACGGCCAAGGTCTGAGCTGAGGCTACCTTGTGAAGATTGTCCACCTGTGCAGTACCCAAGATGACAGTTGGTCATGGTTGGGAGGCCAAACTCACAGGAGAGGTGCGAATACTAGGGCGTGTAATTGAAAGGTTAGGATTGATTATCCGCATACTTAGTATGGTGAATTCAGGATTTGTTCCTGACGGATGTATCGAATGTTGTGGTGAAAGTGTACAATCTCTGCAGAGTGTCAAACTATTCGAATAGCCGCGTCCGCGGTTATGGACAGTTGGAGTGGCCATACTGTTCCCCGTCAGACTTTTCAAAATGACTTGTGAAATGAAGTGAGACTTTGACTTGACCACAACAGGGTTGTGATATGAGATACAAGTTCCCATTTAGGTGTTATAAAACTTCAACTAGCTTTCGTTGCCCCTAAAACTTAGTAGAGATAAATCTGGCTTTTGCAAAACAACCCTAGAGCCTAGTGTCCTATTATCAAAAAACCCTTTCACTTGCTAGTACTAGTTTGCGAGTACTTAAAGAGTACTCATGGCTTTGTCCCTGGCTATTCCCATGGCCAGACTATGAAGAGGAGTACCTGGAGGATGGACCCCAGGAAGGTTACGACAACTAGGATCATCTCCCATCGTCAGCATTTCCTGTGACCCCGAAGATGGTGCTTCGCCCACGCTACCGTTATTATTACGTATTCCGCTTCTTGATGTTGTATTAAGAACTGGATCATGAGATCCCTATTTTTGTAAGAACTTATGTACGATTTGTAATGGATGATGTACTATGGTATCCAATTCTGTTATGTCTCGCAAAAAATGGTAATCCTGGGATTGCGATGTATGGCATAACAGGCATCTGGGATTAAAAATCCGGGTGTTGACAAGTTGGTATCAGAGCCATCCTGACCATATGAGACCCTAGTTAGACTGGACGTTTGAACCAAAAACTTAGTTTCAAAACCAAATAAAACAAATATTTACAAAAACTTATTCTCATTCTTATCCCTTTGATTCTTTCATGAAAATTCATGTTCCTCAAAAACTCTTGCAAAATACATAAAATTTTTGACACACTTGATCACTCTACTAACTTACTCATCCTATATTCTTATAGATGGATGTGAAGTACAGAAAGTTTTATCAGTTGGGGAATGGAGGAGATCTTATCTTTGAGAGGGATTTGGGCCAGCTTTCGGAACTTCTGGAGCGTCTGCACCCCGAGTTCTTCGGAGCTCAGCTCAATGATCAAGGAGGAGAAGATCTGCAGTGGCTAATTGTTGCAAGTCTTAGAGGAAAGATTGAACCTCCCACTGCGGAAGGAATTCAGTTTACCTTAAGAGAGAACAACTGGCTCGATGGACTTGCCAGGGCCATGCAGGAATCTCTTTCCCGTCTATGTGGGCAGAGCATCAATCAGATCAAGGGTACTCGCTTTGAGTTTTGCCCAAGGCGTGATGCAAATGGACAACCACTGGAAGCCCCATACCACCCCGAACTAAAGACTCAATTGGACCACCTTAGCTTCATGATGTACGATCATCAGCAAGAGTTAGACAACTGCCGTGACTACTCCAACCACAAGTCTGCCATCATCAAGACGAAGGACCAAACCATCGCCATGCTAGCAAAGTATCGCAAGTCTCGCCGCCGTCAGCTCGACAAGAAGGAGCGCATCATTGCCCGTCTTCGCCACCGCATCTCATCTTTGGAGGATACCATCCACGAGAGAGACATGCAGTTGGAGGAAAGGGAGAATGCCGGAGAGGATCTTCGTGGAGACCCCTACTCCTATCTAAGCGATGATGATGATTTTCTGGAGGATCAGGCTATGGACTTATTCACCGATGAAGACGATTTTGCCTTCATCGATGATGATGAGGATGTTGAGGCCACCGATTCCGAGGAGTAGTAACACTTGAGCACTAGCGTAGTGAGTAGTATTCGGTCCCACTGTATCGCAGTTTTCAGAATGGTTCTTAAAACCATCTGCTTTCCTTTGTTGTGGTGTGTGTTGTATCGGTTGCTATGAATGAATGAATGAATGAAAAAGAAAGTTGCTAGAAAAATCTGAGTCAAACTTTAAAAACTTTTAAAAGACCCAAAACCTTAGAAATTTCCCTCTTTTCTCATGATCGATCTCAATCTGCAGATGACACGTGGAGGAAGTGGTTCATCCCCGGACCCGATGTTGCAGATTCTGCAAATGTTGACTTCTGATCGTGAAGCTGAAAGAGCAGAACGTCAAGCCAATCTAGCCACCCTTCAGCAGATAGCCCAGCTAGCCCACAAAAACCAAGGCCACGGAAATCAGGACAACCATGGATCTAAGCTCAAAAATTTCCAGAATACCAACCCACCTGTTTTCACTAAGTCAGAAGAACCCCTAGATGCCGACGATTGGCTACAGACCATGGAGAATAACCCAGAAGTCGCCGGAGTGGAAGCCAACGAGAAAGTTCTGTTCGCCACCCACTATCTAGCCGGAGATGCTAGGGCATGGTGGAACAGTGTTCGCGCAATGACCGCAGTGTAGGGTTTCGCGGCATAGTAAATCAAAATTTTCTACGGATGTGAACAGAGGGAAGCCAAGATCTAATATAGGAGATGCAAACAGCGAGAGAGATTGGATTAGATCTTCATACCCTTGAATATTCGCACAGCGGAACGTTCGTCGGAACGTGGGTGATGTAGTCGTACTCGCTTCTCCTCCTCGCGATCCGATCCGATCTAGCACCACAAGTGGCGATGCCTCCGTGAGATGCACACGTGCGGCACCTCGACGTATCCTCCTTCCTTGGTCCAGCAAGTATGGTGGAGAGATGGGTTGGATCTACAATGCGACGGCGCGGTGCAATTGGTGGAGAATTTCTGCAGCAGGGCTTCGCCTACAAGCAGTCGGGAGGGAGAGAGGAGGGCAGCAGGGCAGCTAGGGTTGGAGGGGAAGGTGTAGGGGGTTGGTGCGCCCCCAGCCCTCTATATATATAGGGGTGGGCGCAGCCCTAGCCCCTCCCCCAAGCCAAGGCCGGCGGCCCCAAGGAGGAAGAGTGGGGGGCAAGGAAACCCCCCCCCCTTCTAGAAGCTCTATCTAGAGTTTAAACCTCTCTTGGCCGGCTGGGCCCTATGGGGCCTTGTGCCCCTGGCCCAATGCGGCCAGGGCACTCCCTCATAGGCCCATACCCCTCCCGGAAGGTGGGGCCACGTTGGTCCCCTTCCGGAAGGTTCTAGAAGCTTCCGGTACAATACCGATTAACCCGGAACAATTCCGAACTCCAAAAACTGCACTGCCTTATATGAATCTTATTCTCCGGACCACTCCGGAACCTCTCGTGATGTCCCGGATCCCATCCGAGCCTCCGAACAAAAACTCATAAACCAATTATCCAATCTATCCTAGCGTCGAGACACATTAAGTGTGTGACCCTGCGGGTTCGAGAATATGCAGACATGATCTTCTATCAATAATCACAGCGGGGTCTAGAAACCCATATTGACTCCCACACATTCATCGATGATCATATCGGATGAACCACGATGCCAGGATTCAATCAATCCCATATATATATTCCCTTCGTCTCGCGATATTTTTACTTGCCCGAGATTTGATCGTCGGTACCGTCATACCTAGTTCAATCTCGTTCACAGCAAGTACTTTACTCGTTCCGTAATCCGATATCACTTTGTGATTAACTCCTTAACCACATGCTTGCAAGAGGTGTTGATATCGATTATCGAGTGGGCCCGAAGTATATCTCTCTGACTTGGGAGGGACAAATCCCATCTCGATACATACAACCCAACAGATACTTTCCGATCACCTGAGAGACACCTTTATGATCACCCTCTCATAGGATGACGTTTGATGACCTCAAAGCTTTCTTCCGATACCAGGGAGTTGTATTATCTCATGGTATAAGGAATAAAATATTTGACATAAGAAAAGCTTCGCAAAGACGAACACGATGACACGATCTAATTGCTTCGCTTAGTTTGGGTCTGTCCACCATATCATTCTCCCAATGATATGATCTCATTATTAATCGACAACTCATGTCCATGGTTAGGAAACCTTAACCATCATTAATCAATGAGCTAGTCCATAGAGGCGTACTAGGGACACGGTGTTGTTCACAAACCACACAAGTATTAAAGTTTCCGCTTAATACAATTCTAGCATGGAATATAAACATTATCATGAACAAGAATTATAATAATAACAGCTTTATTATTGCCTCTAGGGCATAATTCCAACTGTCTCCCACTTGCACTAGAGTCAATAATCTAGTTTACATCTGGCAACAATCTCACACCCATGGCACTGAGGTGCTGATCATGTTTTACACGTGGAAGAGGTTTAGTCAATGGATCTGCGACATTCAGATCTGTATGTACTTTGCTAATCTTCAGATCTCCATCTGCTATATAATCTTGGATTATATGAAACTTGCGGTTGATATGCTTGGTCTTTGGATGATATCTTGGTTCCTTAGCGAGTGCTATGGCGCCAGTGTTGTCACACAATATCTCCAGTGGGTCCAATGCACTTGGAACCACGCCAAGCTCAGTGATGAAGTTCCTAATCCAAACTCCTTCACTTGACGCTTCTGCAGCAGCCATGTATTCCGCTTCTACTGTAGATCCCGCGATCACGCTTTGCTTGCAGCTTCTCCAGCTCACAGCTCCTCCATTCAAAATATAAACGTATCCTGTCTGAGATTTAGAATCATCCTTGTCGGTGTCGAAACTAGCGTCGACGTAACCTTTTATGACGAGCTGTTCATCACCCCCATAGACTAAGAACATTTCTTTAGTCCTATTCAGGTACTTTAGGATGTTCTTTACGGCTGTCCAGTGTTCCACTCCTGGATCACTTTTATACCTGCTCGTCAAACTAAGAGCATTGGACACATCCGGTCTAGTACACAGCATGGCATACATGATAGAACCTATGGACGAGGCATAAGGCACTTTGCTCATAGCTTCCCTATCATTTACCGTAGCTGGACACTGAGCCTTGCTCAATATCTTACCTGACAACATAGGCACTGAACCTTTCTTTGCCTTATCCATTCTGAACCTTTTCAGCACTTTGTCTAGGTATGTACTCTGGCTTAAAGCTATCAGGCGTCTTTGTCTATCTCTATAGATTTTGATGCCCAATATATAAGCAGCTTCACCTAGGTCTTTCATTGAAAAACACTTGTTCAAATAACTCTTCACATCGTTAAGCATGTTAATGTCATTTCCAATAATCAATATGTCATCCACATATAGTACCAGAAATGTCACCGAGCTCCCACTCACTTTCTTGTAGATACAAGCTTCGTAGCAATTTGGAACAAATCCAAAGCTCTTGATCACTTGATCAAAACGAAGGTTCCAACTCCGAGATGCTTTCTTTAGTCCATAAATGGAACGCTCAAGCTTGCATACTTTATCAGCATCCTTAGGATCGACAAAACCTTCGGGTTGCATCATATACAACTCTTCATCAATGTTGCCATTGAGGAACGCAGTCTTGACATCCATCTGCCATATTTCATAATCATGAAACGCAACAATTGCTAATAAAATCCGAATGGACTTAAACATCGCTACGGGAGAGAAAGTCTCATCGTAGTCAACACCTTGAACTTGTCGAAAACCTTTCGCGACAAGCCGTGCTTTATAGACGGTAACATTACCATCCGCGTCCGTTTTCTTCTTGAAGATCCATTTGCACTCAACGGCCTTTAGGTCGCTAGGAGGGTCCACCAAAGTCCATACTTGGTTTTCGCTCATGGATCCCAATTCGGATTTCATGGCCTCTAGCCATTTCTCAGAGTCTGGGCTCATCATCGCTTCCTCATAGTTCGAAGGCTCACTGTCATCTACTAACAAGACAGTTAAGACAGGGTTGCCGTACCACTCAGGAGGGGCACACGACCTTATCGACCTGCGACGTTCAGTAGCAGCATCGTCCGAAGCTTCATGATCCTTATCATTAGCTTCCTCTATTGATTCAAGAGAAGGTTCAATAAACTCGTCTAGCTCTACTTTCCTCCCACTCACTTCTTTCGAGAGAAACTCCTTCTCAAGAAAGGAACCATTCTTTGCGACAAACACTTTGCCTTCGGTTCTGTGATAGAAGGTATACCCAATAGTTTCCTTAGGGTATCCTATGAAGACGCATTTCTCCGCTTTGGGTTCGAGCTTGTCCGGCATCAACTTCTTGACATAAGCTTTGCATCCCCAAACTTTAAGAAACGACAACTTAGGTTTAGCACCAAACCATAGTTCATACGGTGTCGTCTCAACGGATTTAGATGGAGCCCTATTTAAAGTGAATGCAGCGAATTCTAATGCATAACCCCAAAATGATAACGGCAAATCAGTAAGAGACATCATTGATCGGACCATATCTAATAAGGTTCGATTCCGGCGTTCAGACACACCATTGCGCTGTGGTGTTCCAGGTGGCGTGAGTTGTGAAACAATTCCGTTTGCTTTAAGATGCGTGAGAAAATCATAACTCAAATATTCGCCCCCACGATCGGATCGTAGAAACTTAATCTTTCTGTTACGATGGTTCTCCACTTCATTCTGAAATTCTTTGAACTTTTCAAACGTTTCAGATTTATGTTTCATTAAATAGATATACCCATATCTACTTAAGTCATCGGTAAAAGTTAGAAAATAGCGATATCCACCGCGCGTCGAAACACTCATCGGTCTGCATACATCGGTATGTATGATTTCCAACAAGTCTGTTGCTCGCTCCATCATACCGAAGAACGGTGTTTTGATCATCTTGCCCATGAGGCATGGTTCGCATGTGTCAAATGATTCAAAATCAAGAGACTCCAAAAGTCCATCAGAATGGAGTTTCTTCATGCGCTTTACACCAATATGACCTAGACGACAGTGCCACAAATAAGTAGTATTATCACTATCTACTTTGCATCTCTTAGCCTCAATGTTATGGATGTTTGTTTCATCCCTTTCGAGATTTAGAAGAAATAAACCATTCACAAGAGGTGCATGACCATAAAAGATGTTACGCATATAAATAGAACAACCATTATTCTCTAATTTAAATGAATAACCGTCTTGCAATAAACACGATCCAGAAATAATGTTCATGCTCAACGCAGGCACATAATAACATTTATTAAGGTTTAAAACTAATCCCGAAGGTAAAACTAAGGAGAGCGTGCTGACGGCCATGACATCAACTCTTGATCCGTTGCCAACGCGCATCGTCACCTCATCCCTCGCAAGCCGTCGTCTATTTCGTAGCTCCTGTTTCGAGTTACAAATATTAGCAACCGAACCAGTATCAAATACCCAGGCACTACAACGAGGGATAGTAAGGAAAACATCAATAACATGTATATCAAATATACCTTTGATGGTGCCAGCCTTCTTGTCCGCTAAGTACTTCGGACAGTTGCGCTTCCAGTGACCCTTGTCCTTGCAATAGAAGCACTCAGTGTCCGGCTTAGGACCAGACTTGAGCTTATTCTCAGCAGGGGCAGTGTGTTTGTCGCCGCCCTTCTTGAAGGGCTTCTTTGATCCCTTACCTTTCTTAAAGGAGGGCTTGTTGACCATCAACACATGATTATCCTTCTCGATGTCCACCTCCGCAGCCTTCAGCTTTGCGAAGAGCTCGGTGATCGTATCAGTGGAACCAATCTGATTATGAGTCACTACAAAACTTTTGTAGCTGGGAGGGAGTGATTGCAGAACCCTGTCAATCTTGAGCTCCTCTGGAATCGTGCATTCCAGTTGCTCAAGGCGTTGAGTGTAGCCCGTCATCTTAATGGCGTGCTCACTGACGGAACTCCCTTCCTCCATCTTGCAGTTAAAGAACTTCTCAGAGATCTCATATCTCTCAGAACGGGCCTGGGTCTGAAACATGGTTTTCAGCTCTTAGAGAATCTCAAAGGGCCCGGGATAGTCTTCAAACGATTTTGAAGTTCCGGTTCCATAGCAAACAACATGGTGCTCTTAATCACACCATAATCATCTTTGCGCAACTGATAGACATCTTTCTCATCAGCCGGCGCAGTTGCAGCAGGGGGGTCACCTAACGCTTTCCCAAGGACATAGTCCTTTTGACCGCCAGAGAGAATGATTCTTAGATTGCGGAACCATTTGGTGAAGTTAGACCCATTGTTTCTAAGCTTTTCTATCTCAGCAAAAACGTTGAAGTTGAAGTTGGACTTGGCCATGTGATCTACAGTATTTGCAAGTACAATTTAGACTATGTTCATGATAAATAGTTCAACTTAATCAAATTACTAGATGAACTCCCACTAAATTCAACATCCCTCAAGTTGTTTAGTGAACACGATCCAAATTCACCACACCTAATCCGATCATCACGAGAAGAGATGTGGTTTCAATGGTGGACAACGAAGTGTCGATCATATCATTCATATGACTCATGCTTAACCTTTTGGTTCTTGTGTTCTGAGGCCATGTTTGTACATGCTAGGCTCGTCAAGTTAGACCCAAGTATTTCCGCGTGTGCAAAACTGGCTTGCACCCGTTGTATGTGAGCGTAGAGTCTATAGCACCCGATCATCACGTGATGCTTGGACACGACGAACTTTCGCAACGGTGCATAATTGGGGAGAACACAGTTTTTATCTTGATCTTTAAGTGAGGAATCATCTTATAATGCTACCGTCGCGATCTAAGCATAATAAGATACATAAAAGGATAAACATCACATGCATATAACTTTATGTGACATGGTATAGCCAATCTTTGCGCAATGATCTCCATCTTGTGCGTTCCGGCATGATCTCCATCACTCCACCATGATTGCCTCCACCACGAATAGCAACTACAACTATTGCTAACTACTTAGCGATAAAGTAAAGCTATTACATGGCGTATAAGAAGTTGACTCGCAGGTCATACACAATTATAAAGACAACCATATGGCTCCTGCCGGTTGTGTACTCATCGACATGCAAGTCGTGAAACATTACAAAACATGATCATCGCATACAATATACACATCACATCTTGGGCCATACCATATCACAGAAAACACTCCCTGCAAAAACAAGTTAGACGCCTCTACTTTGTTGTTGCATGTTTTACGTGGCTTATGGGAGTAGATGCTAAGAACGATTCTTACCTACGGAAAGCCACAACGGTGATATTATGGTTGCCAAACTCCGGTGTTAATCCCATGACAACAATAGTGAGAGAAACTGACATCCACCAGCCGCATGTGTGGAACAAGCCACACGTCAAGTGCAGAGCCGGTCTCGCGAACGACGTCGCGTAAGGTTGGCCTGGACCGCTTCAATCTCACTATCCCGCGTCATAAGAAGAACACAAACAAGAGGCTTGCAACAGAAAACATCAATGCCCGCAACAACCATGTTGCGTTCTACTCGTGAAACACATCTACGCATAGATCTAGCCCTGATACCACTGTAGGGTTTCGCGGCATAGTAAATCAAAATTTTCTACGAATGCGAACAGAGGGAAGCCAAGATCTAATCTAGGAGATGCAAACAACGAGAGAGATTGGATTAGATCTTCATACCCTTGAAGATTCGCACAGCGGAACGTTCGTCGGAACGTGGGTGATGTAGTCGTACTCGCTTCTCCTCCTCGCGATCCGATCCGATCTAGCACCACAAGTGGCGATGCCTCCGTGAGATGCACACGTGCGGCACCTCGACATATCCTCCTTCCTTGGTCCAGCAAGTATGGTGGAGAGATGGGTTGGATCTACAACGCGACGACGCGGTGCAATTGGTGGAGAATTTCTGCAGCAGGGCTTCGTCTACAAGCAGTCGGGAGGGAGAGAGGAGGGCAGCAGGGCGGCTAGGGTTGGAGGGGAAGGTGTAGGGGGTTGGTGCGCCCCCAGCCCTCTATATATAGAGGGGTGGGCGCAGCCCTAGCCCCTCCCCCAAGACAAGGCCGGCGGCCCCAAGGAGGAAGAGTGGGGGGCAAGGAAACCCCCCCCCCCTTCTAGAAGCTCTATCTAGAGTTTAAACCTCTCTTGGCCGGCTGGGCCCTATGGGGCCTTGTGCCCCTGGCCCAATGCGGCCAGGGCACTCCCTCATAGGCCCATGCCCCCTCCCGGAAGGTGGGGCCACGTTGGTCCCCTTCCGGAAGGTTCTAGAAGCTTTTGGTACAATACCGATTAACCCGAAACAATTCCGAACTCCAAAAACTGCACTGCCTTATATGAATCTTATTCTCCGGACCACTCCGGAACCTCTCGTGATGTCCCGGATCCCATCCGAGCCTCCGAACAAAAACTCATAAACCAATTATCCAATCTATCCTAGCGTCGAGACACGTTAAGTGTGTGACCCTGCGGGTTCGAGAATATGCAGACATGATCTTCTATCAATAATCACAGCGGGGTCTAGAAACCCATATTGACTCCCACACATTCATCGATGATCATATCGGATGAACCACGATGCCAGGATTCAATCAATCCCATATATATATTCCCTTCGTCTCGCGATATTTTTACTTGCCCGAGATTTGATCGTCGGTACCGTCATACCTAGTTCAATCTCGTTCACAGCAAGTACTTTACTCGTTCCGTAATCCGATATCACTTTGTGATTAACTCCTTAACCACATGCTTGCAAGCGGTGTTGATATCGATTACCGAGTGGGCCCGAAGTATATCTCTCCGACTTGGGAGGGACAAATCCCATCTCGATACATACAACCCAACAGATACTTTCCGATCACCTGAGAGACACCTTTATGATCACCCTCTCATAGGATGACGTTTGATGACCTCAAAGCTTTCTTCCGATACCAGGGAGTTGTATTATCTCATGGTCTAAGGAATACAATATTTGACATAAGAAAAGCTTCGCAAAGACGAACACGATGACACGATCTAATTGCTTCGCTTAGTTTGGATATGTCCACCATATCATTCTCCCAATGATATGATCTCATTATTAATCGACAACTCATGTCCATGGTTAGGAAACCTTAACCATCATTAATCAATGAGCTAGTCCATAGAGGCGTACTAGGGACACGGTGTTGCTCACAAACCACACAAGTATTAAAGTTTCTGCTTAATACAATTCTAGCATGGAATATAAACATTATCATGAACAAGAAGAATTATAATAACAGCTTTATTATTGCCTCTAGGGCATAATTCCAACACGGAGGCCAGATGATGACCTGGGAGGAATTTAAGGTCAAGTTTAGCAGAACCCATGTGCCACCAGGTTTGATCAAGAGGATGAGAGACGAGTTCAGAGAGCTGAAGCAAGGGAGGATGACTTTAGTAGAATACCGTGACAAATTCTTGTCATTATATCGGTATGCCCCGGATGAGATCGACACCGAAGCCAAGAAGAAAGAGAGATTCCTGAATGGTCTGCATGACGAGATGCACACAGTGTTAGTCAATATCCCCTTTGCTGATATAGAAGCCCTTGTGGACTCAGCTATCCAGATGGAAGGAAAGATCAACCAAGCCAATGAGAACCGCAAGCGTCGCATGATGCATCAACCAGGAACCCATCAGACCCCAAAGTATCGCCCCAACCCATCTCCAGGATTTGCCCCAAGAACCAACAGACCCCCGATGAACCGTCCGACCTATCCCAACCGTGGAAACCCTAGGCCCGGAGGAAATCACAACAACCCCGGCAACTCTAGCAATTTCAATCGTGCCCCACCCAAGTTCAACTACAACCATGCTACCGCCAACACCAACACTGCCCCTAGGACTGGAAGCAATGTTGTGCCTGTAGCAGCAAAGGACAAGTCGCAAGTGACTTGTTATGACTGTGGAAATAAAGGCCACTATTCCAACGAGTGCCCCAACAAGAAGAATGCTACAGCCCCCAATGCCAATGTCCCAGCTCAACAGCAGCTTCGTGTTTAGCCAGGAAGAAGATTTGCCCCAGGGAATTCACTCAACCGCAATGGCCGTCTTTTTCTCATGCATGCTGAAGAAGCTCAGGAAGCGCCAGACGTCGTGCTGGGTATGTTTTTTGTTAATTCAGTACTTGCAAGAGTGTTGTTTGATTCTGGTGCATTTTAATCGCATTCATTTGTCACCAAAGAATTTGCATGCACTAGTAAAATTCAACCAACCAAACTGAAGCATGTTATGATTGTTCAATTCCCGGATCAACCACTAAGGCTTGGCAAATTTGCAAAGTCGTCCCTATCCGAATCCATGGCATAGATTTTTATGCAAATCTGATAGTACTCGGAACTAAAGGTTTGGAAGTAGTACGAGGAATGGATTGGATGTCCAAACATAAAGGATTGATTGACTGTGCCAAGAAAGCCATAATCATGACCAGTACCGCCAGAATATCAGTCGAGCATATATCTTAAACCTTACCTCGCCAATTCAAATGCAACAAGAGTATAGCCCAACCTACCATTGACCAAGTCCTGATAGTCTGTGAATACCCCGATGTATTTCCAGATTTTGCCCGGTATGCCCCCAGATCGGGATATCGAGTTTATCATCGAACTAATTCCTGGAACAGGACCCATAGCCCAGAGACCATATAGTAT
Organism: Avena sativa; assembly: GCA_916181665.1. Classification (NCBI taxonomy): domain Eukaryota; kingdom Viridiplantae; phylum Streptophyta; class Magnoliopsida; order Poales; family Poaceae; genus Avena; species Avena sativa. Next base: position 315,787,559 of record OV702280.1, on the reverse strand, counting down.
GAACCCATCAGAGCTAGCAGAATTGAAGAAGCAACTGGATTCCATGCTAGAAATTGGATTCATTCAACCAAGTGCGTCACCATGGAGATCACATGTCTTGTTTGTGGACAAGAAGGATGGAGGTAACCGTTTGTGTACGGATTATCGGAAATTGAATGATGTCACCATCAAGAACAAGTACCCCTTGCCCAAGATAGAAGATTTGTTTGATCAGTTGACCGGTGCCAAAGTGTTATCTAAGATTGATCTTAGAATGGGCTATCATCACCTCAAAATTCGTGCAGAGGATATTCCAAAGACTGCCTTTACCACCAGATATGGATTGTACGAGTATACAGTCATGTCTTTCGGATTAACCAATGCCCCCGCTTATTTCTTGAATCTCATGAATAAGATTTTTATGGACTTCCTAGATAAGTTTGTCGTTGTTTTCATCGATGACATTCTGATTTATTCCAAATCAGAAGAAGAACATGAGCTACACCTAAGGACCATTCTTGGAACCCTTAGAGAGCATCAGTTGTATGCAAAGTTTAGCAAATGTGAATTCTGGTTACAGGAGGTAGGATTCCTCGGTCACATTGTATCAGCTGGAGGAATTGCCGTTGACCCTGCCAAAGTGAAAGATGTAGAAGATTGGCAAGCCCCAACCACTCAAACCCAAGTTCGTGCATTTCTCGGATTGGCGGGATATTACCGCAAATTCGTAGAAGGATTCTCTAGTATCGCCAGACCCATGACCGAATTGCTGAAGAAGGACAAGAAGTTTGAATGGAACGACAAATGTGAAGCAAGTTTTCAAGAACTCAAAGAGGAGATTGATTTCAGCCCCAATCTTGATCATGCCGGATATCACGAAGCCCTTCGATGTGTATTGTGATGCATCGAAGATCGGTCTCGGATGTGTGCTAATGTAAGAAGGCAAAGTTATATCTTATCTATCTCGACAACTAAAGCAACATGAGCAAAACTACCCAACCCATGACCTCGAACTCGCAGCCGTAGTTATAGCCCTGAAAACATGGAGACATTACCTGATGGGAAACCGTTGTGAGATCTATTCGGATCATAAGAGCCTAAAGTATATATTCACTCAGAAGGAGCTGAATATGAGGCAGAGAAGATGGATAGAGCTAATCAAGGATTACGATCTGGACATTCACTATCACCCTGGTAAAGCCAATGTGGTAGCCGATGCCCTTAGCAGATTACCGTGCCGCTTGAACTCCATGATTTTGAAGGAGCAACCAAGTTTGCACAATGAGATGGAAGATTTTCGAATAGAATTAGAAAGTAAAGGATTTTTGGCTAGCATAGAACTCCAGCCCACTTTGATCAGTCGGATTAAAGAGGCGCATAAGGGAAATGCTAGTATTGACGGAATCAAGCGTCGTATCGGTATAGGCAAAGTACCTGGATTCACCGAGGACGAAGAAGGAGTTTTGTGGTACAAAGGACGCCTTTGTGTACCAGCAGATTCTGAGTTGAAAGAAGTTATCTTGAAGGAGGCTCATGATACTCTTTATTCTATCCATCCCGGAGGAACTAAGATGTATCAAGATTTAAAAGAGCAATTTTGGTGGCATAAGATGAAGAGAGAAATCGGAAGCTATATCGCCAAGTGTGATATATGTCAGCGAGTCAAGGCAGGACATCAAAGACCCGCTGGATTGTTGCAGCCATTGCAGATTCCGGAGTGGAAATGGGATTCCGTTGGAATGGACTTTATCACTGGACTGCCTACTTCTAGTAGGGGAAATGACTCTATCTGGGTCATAGTGGACAGATTGTCCAAAGTCGCCCATTTTTTGCCCGTCAAGACCACCTATCAGAGTTCGAAGCTAGCAGAGTTGTACATCGATAGAATCGTTAGTTTGCATGGAGTCCCCAAGAACATTGTATCGGATCGAGGAACTCAGTTTACCTCGAGATTCTGGAAGAAGGTTCAAGAAGGTTTAGGAACCCGCCTAGATTTCAGCACCGCATATCACCCTCAGACCGATGGACAAACGGAGCGAGTAAATCAAATACTCGAAGATATGCTTAGAGCATGTGTGTTAGAATATGGATCCAAGTGGGAAGACTGTCTGTCGTTTGCAGAATTTTCATACAACAACAATTATCAAGCCAGTTTGCAAATGGCCCTATTTGAATTCATGTACGGAAGGAAGTGTCGCACCCCCTTGAACTAGTCGGAAGTAGGAGAGAGTTAGATTTTCGAACCCGACATCCTATGAGAAGCAGAAGAGAAGGTTCACAAGATTCGTGAGCACCTCAAGATAGCCCAATCCAGACAAAAGAGTTACGCCGACAAGAGACGTAGAGACCTCGCCTTCAACATAGGAGATTTTGTTTATCTGAAAGTGTCACCATTGAAGGGAATGCAGCGTTTCCAACTCAAGGGAAAGTTAGCCCCCAGATATATCGGACCTTTCAAGATTCTGAACCATCGGGGAGAAGTATCGTATCAATTGGAACTACCTGAAGAGATGTCAGCCGCGCACAATGTGTTCCATATCTCATTACTTCGCAAGTGTCTCAAAGTCCCCGAGAAGACCGAAGTGTTCAAGAATATAGATCACCGGACCATAGAGATCAACGATGACCTGACCTATCCCGAAGTACCCATCCGTATTTTGGAAGAAGCTTTTCGAACTACCAGAACCCGAAGCATCAAGTTTCTCAAGATTCAGTGGAGCAACCACACAGAAGAGGAAGCTACCTGGGAGCGCGAAGATCACATCAGGACGGAGTTTCCCGATCTCTTCAAATCCTAGGTAATCTTTTCGTCCTTTTTCAAATCTCGGGACGATATTTTGTTTAAGGGGGGAAGGTTTGTAACATCCCAAAAATATTGAACTTGGATCATCAAACTCTAATCATCAAAATTAGGGTTAACAAAAACTTTTCTAAATAAAATTATGAAAGCAGGCATGTGAGTATGCATTTCATTTTGAATTCTTTTGAACCACCTTGTTTGTGTGTTCCTTTGCTTGTAAATAGATGCTTAGGTAAAATAAACATCATCTAAAACATTACCCACACTTTTCCCAAAGACAAGTAAATCAAAACAAATAAAATAAGGGAATGGTCATTTTGACCAATTTAACTCCCATGCCTACTTTGGCTATCTCAAACTTTCAGAACCTAACAGAAACTTTTCTGGATCTTTGCACCCCTTGATTGTACTCATAACAAAGTATCAAGGCCCACTTTGTGATCATCCAGAAACTTTCAAATGCATAGTTTAAATGACAATTCAAAATTGAATCTTTATCATATGGGAAGATCCCACTTTTTCAAAAACCACTCAAACAAGCTCAACTTTCAAAACCCAAGCATCTGCAGACTCACCAGCACTAATCTAGCACACCCACAAAAAATCTTTTCAAAATTCAAAACTTGAATTCATGCGGCCATTTCATCAAACAGGTTGCAGACACAAATCTAGCAAAATCCAAACACTGTTTTGAGCAGTGAATTGAGCCTAACTTGTTCCCTCTCTGGACACCACTAGCCTTAGTAGATCATCTAACGACCCTAACTAATCCCTAGCACCACTGTAAGCTTGACAAGGCCATCAATGGTGACCAGCCAAAGCCACCCATGTCACCCCAATGTGGACAGCAGGATAGAGGAATAACTAGCCGTGCCAACCTTGTCTGGGAGGTAGCCCATGCCTCACCGCCCCCTCTCGACCAGCCCTGTCTCGCGGACAACAGCCAGAACCGCTAGGAACGCCGCGCCCATGCCGCTGTCGACCATGCCGACGTGCGCCACAGAGAACGCACCGTTCCCACGCAACCAGACCCCCTCGAGCCCTCGCCGCCCGCCAACATGCTCCCCACCGTCCCAGGAGACCGCCAGACATGCCCATTTCACCACCCGTGCCCCGTAGCCACCGCTCGCCGTCGAAGACGCCGTCTCTGCCGCGCAGAACGTCAAGCGTTCCAGACCATTTGCCACCGCCCCTACACGCGCATTAAAGCCGTAGTGCATCGCCAGGAGACCATCAAGCGATCGCCACCGCCGGCCATGCCTCTAGCAGCCCGTGGCCATGTCGCCACCGTCGCATGCCCATCTCGTTCGGTCTCGCCGTCAAGCCTATAAAAGGAGGACTCCCCCGCTCGAATTCTTCACACCATTCCACTCCTCTCTCACCCAGAACCACCCCACCTCAGTCCCGGAGCAAGCCGAGCAGCGGATCGCCAGAATTGCGCCGGAGCAGGCCGCCTCTAGAGAAGAAGGGCGCCATCGATTTCGTCCACCCCAGGAGCTGCCGCGACCACCCCTGAGTTCGCCATCGTCGACTTCGTCGTTCGCTCGCCTCGCCGACCCTCGCCTGCACCCTGGTGAGCCCCTAGCAACCCCCACTGGCCGCGCTAGGTTTCTGTCTCGCCGGCGTTGCCCAACGTCGACGATGACTCCCAGCCGTTGGATTAGAACCAGATCGAACGACCCACATCGCCCCATACCGCTTCGCACCCCCTGTCTCACTGACGAGTGGGGACAGCCACTTAAGCAGCCCGCGGAAGCGCTACACTTAGCAGGCCGGACCGTTAACCTTTCCCGCGCAGCCCAGTTATTTGAATTAAACCTTTTCCATTTTATTTCAAACACACTTCTGTACCCAGTTTCAAAAATCAACCCAGATCGATTCAGAGCATCAAATTGAATGAAACTAATTTTGTTAGAAAGGTCTGGAAATGCTGAATCCAAGCCCATTGGATTCAACTCATTTCGATCTATAGATCACCCATGGTAAAAATAACAAGGCATAAGCTTTTCTGCATTCAAACATTTTTCAAATTTAAACCATAATAGATTTTGAGTTGATTCCAACACTCAAAAATCACATTTAACCATACCTTTCAGAATATATAAAAATATATAGGTTTACTTGCAGAAATAATGTTCAAGTAATAAAAGAATGCTACATAGGCATTTCTAGTCACTTTATTTAATTAAAATAAAAGGGTAAAAGCTTATTAAATTGTGACACCACTTTAAATCACATTCCCATGGACTAAAATATGTGGTGATGACATGTGTCAACATGATCCCATGTTTGGTTTGGAGAATATTAAATCTTAAGTAGTTTTTCAATGAGTAGAAATTACTTTACTAAAAATAAAAGGAATTAAACCAAGCTTTGATCTTGTAATGTTAGAGATGATGTTAGATCATCTATAGGACCCTCGTGTGTGATGATTGCAAGTAGTTAAGTATTGTTTGGTGATTGTGTACATCGTACTTATTTATAGACGCTAGTACCGACCAAGGATACGAGGAGGAAGGAGGATTCTACGAAGAAGAAGCCGAGGAGAACTTCAACTCTGCACAAGGCAAGCTATTAACCTTGCAAGCTAACAGTTGCAATTTAGCAAGCTTATATGGACACTAATGCAACCCTAATACTACCAGTTGAATGTGCAAGCTAACACTTGCAAGATACTCTACTGATGCAAACAAACCCCTACTTGATACTATGACCACTATATGCCTTAAGCATATGTGATCATACCCACTTGATAAACCAATACTAGTTTTATTTGCAAGCTTCTATTTTATTTCTTTATCAAAGCCTTAACTTAGAGTTGACTTAAGTGACTTATAGATCCTAGAAAGATATATGTGAAGGTTGCATAAAGAGCATAAAATTTGGCCTAAGCTAGATAATATTGATGTCATCCTAAGGCATGAGATTGAACTTAGTTAAAACTCCACTAGTTTACCACCCCTCATTAGTGCTTACCCCCACCTGTAGATGCTAGTGCTAAGCATAAAACTTGATCAACTTTAGATGGGAGTACTTGGTGGAAAAATGGTTATGAAAACCTTGGAATGATGGATCATTCTATTGAAATGTTTTGGACATGTGTTTCCGAACACCTGATGATTTTGGTGATGAAAATGTGGAGGCATGAGCATTAGCCCTTTATAAAACCGATGGTTGTCTGGATGCAATACCATTCCAATTTTATCGTACAACCACAATACCCGAAGATTGGGTAGGGCTTGACTGGAAACTTATATACCTTAGTATTAGTTCCCTCACGGCCAAGGTCTGAGCTGAGGCTACCTTGTGAAGATTGTCCACCTGTGCAGTACCCAAGATGACAGTTGGTCATGGTTGGGAGGCCAAACTCACAGGAGAGGTGTGAATACTAGGGCGTGTAATTGAAAGGTTAGGATTGATTATCCGCATACTGAGTATGGTGAATTCAGGATTTGTTCCTGACGGATGTATCGAATGTTGTGGTGAAAGTGTACAATCTCTGCAGAGTGTCAAACTATTCGAATAGCCGCGTCCGCGGTTATGGACAGTTGGAGTGGCCATACTGTTCCCCCGTCAGACTTTTCAAAATGACTTGTGAAATGAAGTGAGACTTTGACTTGACCACAACAGGGTTGTGATATGAGATACAAGTTCCCATTTAGGTGTTATAAAACTTCAACTAGCTTTCGTTGCCCCTAAAACTTAGTAGAGATAAATCTGGCTTTTGCAAAACAACCCTAGCGCCTAGTGTCCTATTATCAAAAACCCCTTTCACTTGCTAGTACTAGTTTGCGAGTACTTAAAGAGTACTCATGGATTTGTCCCTGGCTATTCCCATGGCCAGACTATGAAGAGGAGTACCTGGAGGATGGACCCCAGGAAGGTTACGACAACTAGGATCATCTCCCATCGTCAGCATTTCCTGTGACCCCGAAGATGGAGCTTCGCCCACGCTACCGTTATTATTACGTATTCCGCTGCTTGATGTTATATTAAGAACTGGATCATGAGATCCCTATTTGTGTAAGAACTTATGTACGATTTTTAATGGATGATGTACTATGGTATCCAATTCTGTTATGTCTCACAAAAAATGGTAATCCTGGGATTGCGATGTATGGCATAACAGGCATCTGGGATTAAAAATCCGGGTGTTGACAAGTTGGTATCAGAGCCATCCTGACCATAGGAGACCCTAGTTAGACTGGACGTTTGAACCAAAAACTTAGTTTCAAAACCAAATAAAACAAATATTTACAAAAACTTATTCTCATTCTTATCCCTTTGATTCTTTCATGAAAATTCATGTTCCTCAAAAACTCTTGCAAAATACATAAAATTTTTGACACACTTGATCACTCTACTAACTTACTCATCCTATATTCTTATAGATGGATGTGAAGTACAGAAAGTTTTATCAGTTGGGGAATGGAGGAGATCTTATCTTTGAGAGGGATTTGGGCCAGCTTTCGGAACTTCTGGAGCATCCGCACCCCGAGTTCTTCGGAGCTCAGCTCAATGATCAAGGAGGAGAAGATCTGCAGTGGCTAATTGTTGCAAGTCTCAGAGGAAAGATTGAACCTCCCACTGTGGAAGAAATTCAGTTTACCTTAAGAGAGAACAGCTGGCTCGATGGACTTGCCAGGGCCATGCAGGAAGATCTTTCCCGTCTATGTGGGCAGAGCATCAATCAGATCAAGGGTACTCGCTTTGAGTTTTGCCCAAGGTGTGATGCAAATGGACAACCACTGGAAGCCCCATACCACCCCGAACTAAAGACTCAATTGGAACACCTTAGCTTCAGGATGTACAATCATCAGCAGGAGTTAGACAACTGTCGTGACTACTCCAACCACAAGTCTGCCATCATCAAGACGAAGGACCAAACCATCGCCATGCTAGCAAAGGATCGCAAGTCTCGCCGCCGTCAGCTCGACAAGAAGGAGCGCATCATTGCCTGTCTTCGCCACCACATCTCATCTTTGGAGGAGACCATCCACGAGAGAGACATGCAGTTGGAGGAAAGGGAGAATGCCGGAGAGGATCTTCGTGGAGACCCCTACTCCTATATCAGCGATGATGATGATTTTCTAGAGGATCGGGCTATGGACTTCTTCACCGATGAAGACGATTTCGCCTTCATCGATAATGATAAGGATGTTGAGGCCACCGATTCCGAGGAGTAGTAGCACTTGAGCACTAGCATAGTGAGTAGTATTCGGTCCCACTGTATCGTATTTTTCAGAATGGTTCTTAAAACCATCTGCTTTCCTTTGTTGTGGTGTGTGATGAATGAATGAATGAATGAATGAATGAAAAAGCAAGTTGCTAGAAAAATCTGAGTCAAACTTTAAAAACTTTTAAAAGACCCAAAACCTTAGAAATTTCCCTCTTTTCTCATGATCGATCTCAATCTTCATATGCCACGTGGAGGAAGTGGTTCATCCCCGGACCCGATGTTGCAGATTCTGCAAATGTTGACTTCTGACCGTGAAGCTGAAAGAGCAGAACGTCAAGCAAATCTAGCCACCCTTCAGCAGATAGCCCAGCTAGCCCACAACAACCAAGGCCACGGAAATCAGGACAACCATGGATCTAAGCTCAAAAATTTCCAGAATACCAACCCACCTATTTTCACTAAGTCAGAAGAACCCCTAGATGCCGACGATTGGCTACAGACCATGGAGAATAACCTAGAAGTCGTCGGAGTGGAAGCCAACGAGAAAGTTTTGTTCGCCACCCACTATCTAGCCGGAGATGCCAGGGCATGGTGGAACAGTGTACGCGCAATGACCGGAGGCCAGATGATGACCTGGGAGGAATTTAAGGTCAAGTTTAGCAGAACCCATGTGCCACCAGGATTGATCAAGAGGATGAGAGACGAGTTCAGAGAGCTGAAGCAAGGGAGGATGACCTTAGTAGAATACCGTGACAAATTCTTGTCATTAGCTCGGTATGCCCCGGATGAGATCGACACCGAAGCCAAGAAGAAAGAGAGATTCCTGAATGGTCTGCATGACGAGATGTAGACAGTGTTAGTCAATATCCCCTTTGCTGATATTGAAGCCCTTGTGGACTCAGCTATCCAGATGGAAGGAAAGATCAACCAAGCCAATGAGAACCGCAAGCGTCGCATGATGCATCAACCAGGAACCCATCAGACCCCAAAGTATCGCCCCAACCCATCTCCAGGATTTGCCCCAAGAACCAACAGACCCCCGATGAACCGTCCGACCTATCCCAACCGTGGAAACCCTAGGCCCGGAGGAAATCACAATAACCCCGGTAACTCTAGCAATTTCAATCGTGCCCCACCCAAGTTCAACAACAACCATGCTACCGCCAACACCAACACTGCCCCTAGGACTGGAAGCAATGTTGTGCCTGTAGCAGCAAAGGACAAGTCACAAGTGACTTGTTATGACTGTGGAAATAAAGGCCACTATTCCAACGAGTGCCCCAACAAGAAGAATGCTACAGCCCCCAATGCCAATGTCCCAGCTCAACAGCAGCTTCGTGTTCAGCCAGGAAAAAGATTTGCCCCAAGGAATTCACTCAACCGCAATGGCCGTCTTTTTCTCATGCATGCTGAAGAAGCTCAGGAAGCGCCAGACGTCATGCTGGGTATGTTTTTTGTTAATTCAGTACTTGCAAGAGTGTTGTTTGATTCTGGTGCATCGCATTCATTTGTCACCGAAGAATTTGCATGCACTAGTAAAATTCAACCAACCAAACTGAAGCATGTTATGATTGTTCAAATTCCCGGATCAACCACTAAGGCTAGGCAAATTTGCAAAGCCGTCCCTATCTGAATCCATGGCATAGATTTTTATGCAAATCTGATAGTACTCGGAACTAAAGGTTTGGAAGTAGTACTAGGAATGGATTGGATGTCCAAACATAAAGGATTGATTGACTGTGCCAATGGGTACCCGCAACCCGCTTACCCTGCGGGTTTTTACCCATTAGGGTAAGGGTATGGTAGTAATGTTATACCCATGGGTAAGTAATTGGGCAAAAATCTCTACCCATTGGGTATTGCGGGTGCGGGTATGGTAATGGAAAACCCGCACCCGCATACCCACCCACCCGACATCTTAGTAGATGACACATGGGGCATAGTATTATAGCATTTTTCTTAAAAATTGTAAAATTCTAGAGTTGACGAGTGTTGTTATGTGACTGATTGTGGTATGGCGTGTGACTGTTTTGCAATTCTTTTGAGATTTCAAATTTTGAAAAATGTACTTCCTATGCAAATTATGTTTGAACGTAACTTGTTTTCTTCACATATATCATGTGTTTGGCTATGTCTTTTTATTATTTAATATATATTTGCTTGCTTGCTGAAATTGTGAATGAATGAAAATATATGCTATTATTTTTTATATGTTATGTTATTACAATAACTTGTTAAGTTGTTTGTACTAATGGGTGGGTATTACCCGCGGTTTTTTTATCCTCGACGGGTGCGGGTATGGGATAAAATCTATACCCACATGCGGGTGCGGGTGCGGGTGCGGGTTGCGGGAAAGATCTGAGATTGCGGGTGCGGGTTTGGTTAACCTCCACCCGCACCCAATAGCCACGGGTGCCATCCGTACTAAATACCACAAAATATGCTAACGAGAACCACATCGCCGCTCCAAAACACCCCAAAATCACCCCAAATTCGATAAACATCAAACTTTTCCAACACCCCAAAACCCCAAATGTTGCAGCTACAAACCCTAGCGCTACTGCCGTCAAAATAGATTGACTAACGGCTAGCGGAGGAGGAGGAGCTCGGAGGAATTACCTTCGTCGTCGTTCTTCTTGGACTTGTCACGATCGTCGCCGGCGGCCGCGGTCATCCCCACCTCGCCATCTCTGTCGCAGCAGCAGAGGAAGTCCAGGAGACAACCCTCTTTTGACGATGACGGGCTGGAAGAACTGGGCCGGCCCAAATTAACCACGTCGCTAGCCTCGCCCAGCCTCGAATCCCAGCCATGTCGGCAATCCTTGTTTGTGAAGGGTTCGATTTGAACCAGGATAGTATACTTCGGTGTGCTAACTTCCAGGATCTAGACTTTGGTGTTCGATTTCGCCAGGCTCTACAAGATCAGGGTTTAAAATGGACTTAACTCTTTCATCCCAAGGCAGCGCGTGGTGCGGTATCATCGTCATATACAACGAAGATCCGCCGCGCTGATTCATCATCGCCGGTGCGTCGTTCTGCTGCCTCTCATGCAAGTGTGCAGTTTCGGAAGAGGCAGATAAATTAAGGACGTTGCTACATAGAAACCGGTCTCATGAAGTAAAAACCTGGTGGGTGTTTGGACAAGAATTGGTCCAGTAATTGCATGTACGGTAGCTTGCTAACAATAAAAGACAAGATTTTTAATCAGCCAACTCAATTTAAATATGAAAATTTAAAATATTTTCTAGGTCAAACTGTTTGTCTGAATTAAAATACGTTTTCACCGTTAGACTAGTCGTGACGAGATCTTCGAAACTAGATCCCATGTTGGTATATTCTGACAATATTTTTTTGGACCAAAAGTTATCCACACGTAACATGCGAGTTATCCGGACTTCGGCATATAAGTTATCCACCCAATAACATGTAAGTTATCCACAACTACAAAATTTACCTATAGATCATGTGTTAGAGATGGGTAACTTTTTTGTTTACCAACAAGTTATCCATCAGTTACATGAGAGTTATCCAGGCTTCAACATGTAAGTTGCCCACCAAATAAAATGTAAGTTATCCACCACTATAAAAAATTATCCACGGATAAAATATAAAAAGTTTTTCTAGTGACATGGCATCGTCATCTGTCGCTCTCTCGCATCGTATGGACTAATCAACCTCGAAAGGATATCGTGTCAAACATCAAACATATTTTTTCTAAAGGAACTAAATTTAAGATTTTTTGCATACTATATAAATTAATGGGGTCTTATGCCCACCTACCACGTGCAACCAGTAATCTAGCGACTCGACTTCGTCGACATCCATCGCCGCTACCGTAGTGGACGGGTGACGAAGCCTCAAAGAGTTTTAGAATACCGAGCTTTAATTGCTCGTCGACACTAACACGTTGATGGCAATAAAGTCTCAGTACCCTAACAACTAGTCTACCATGTTCCAATTAAACCTGCTCAACACATGTTGGAGATATGCCCAAGAGGCAATAATAAAGTGGTTATTATCATATCTTCATACTTATGATAAATGTTTATATACCATGCTATAATTGTATTAACCGGAAACATTAATACTTGTGTGATTTGTAAACATAAAAGAGTCCCTAGTAAAGCCTCTTGTTAAACTAGCTTGTTGGTTAATATATGATCATGGTTTCCTGATCATGAACATAGAGATGTTATTAACAACAGGGTCATATCATTAGGAGAATGATGTGGTAGACATACTCCTATAGTTAAGTGTAGCATAAAGATCAAGTCATTTAATATAGTTCATTTGCTATAAGCTTTCTGATACATAGTAACCTAATTCCTTCGACCATGAGATCATGTTCATCACCATCACGGGAAGGATGCTTTGATTACATCAAACACCACACCGTAACTGTGTGGCTATAAAGGTGGCATTGAGTGTTCGGAAAGTATGGGTTGATGCACATGGATCAAGAGTGGGATTTGTCCATACATATGACGGATAGATATACTCTGGGCCCTCTCGGTGGAATGTCATCCAATTAGCTTGCAAGCATGTGACTGGCTCACAAGGGATCACATATCACGGGAACGAGAAAAGAGTACTTATCGGTAACGAGGTTGAACTAGGTATGCAGAGATATCGACGGTCAAAACCTCGGATCAGTAAACTATCGTGAGACAAAGGGAAATTGGTATCGTATGTAAGTGGTTCATTTGATCGCAAAGTAATCGTAGAAATATGTGGGAGCCATATGAATTTCCAGATTCCTCTATTGGTTATTGATCGGAGAAGTGTCTCGATCATGTCCGCATAATTCACGAACCATAGGGAGACACACTTAAGGATTCGATATTGTTGTGTAGTTATGGAATGATGAGTAAGAGACCGAATGTTGTTCAGGGTCTCGGATGGGATCCAGTATATCACGAGGAGATCCGGAATGGTCCGGAGAATAAGATTCATATAAGGAAAGTCCTGTTTCGGAGTTCGGAAAAGATTTCGGTGTTTTCACCAGGAATGTTCTAGAAGGGTCCGGAAGGTCCGACACTCCAGAGGGGAAGGGTACATGAATGTGTAATGAAAATTTGGAATGGTTGCATCATGTACTAGGTCACTTGGCTGGGCAAAATAAAGAGAGAAATAAAATCGAAGTTTGAAAGTTAAACGCCAATTTGAAAAGTCAAATCTCAAGTTTGCTTGGTGGAGGGAGAGTAGGAAACCTACTTGGGGAGGAAGTCCCCTCCCTCCACCCGCCGGCCAAGGAGGAGGATTTGGAGGAGAACTCCCTCCTCCCAAGCCGCACCCTCCCACCTATATAAGGAGGGGTAGGGCTGCCCCTCTCCACACACCTAAAACCCTAGCTCCTGGCGCCACCACCTGCTGCTGCCGCCGCCTAGGGCCTCCTCCCAAGTCGCCGACTAGGGTTTCCCCAAACCCTAGCCGTCGGCTACACCCCTCCCCATGGTGCTTATAAACCCTAGATCGCCAAGGCACCTCTCTTGCTCCACCATACTCGCTCCGGCTTAAGGTGAAGCCCTGCGAGATCTCCCCTCTACTTCCGACACCACGCCGTCGTGCTGCCGGAATCGCGAGGAGAATGCTACAACCTCTGCTGCCTACTAGAACAAGGGAGAGGAAGGTCTTCATCAAGTACCGAACGTGTGACCGACTGCGGAAGCGCTGCCGGAACGCAGCGCCGGAAGGATCGTCTGTGCGATCTTGAGATCGTCAAAAGTACGACTACATCATCCACGAGAATCTGCTCTTGTTAACCGCTTTGGAATCTTCGAGGGTGAGTTCCTCTATCGACTCGTTGCTACAATCTAGTAGATAGATCTTGGCTTGTTTGTTTGCATGCGGTAGAAATTTTTTGTTTTCCATGCTATGAACCCCTACAGTGGTATCAGAGTCATGTCTATATGTAGATCTGTTGCACGAGTAGAACACAATGGTCATTGTGGCCTTTGATGCTTTTGTTGTCGATTGCTTCTTGTGTACTTTGCATCTTGTGGGATGGTTGGATGAAGCGGCCCGGGCTAACCTTACAAGACATCGTTCATGAGACTTGCTCCACGCTTGACATGCAACTTGTATTGCATAAGTGGCTTTGCGGGTGCCTGTTTCTTCCAACATAGTTAAGATTCAATTTACAACGGGTGATTGACAATACTAGTATAAATGTTGTGGTTCTTGTTCGTAAGTTAGAACGACACTTATTGAAATCCGCAAACCACGTAAAACATGCAAAGAAAATTAGAGGCGTCTAACTTTGTTTTGCAGGGGGTGTGCTGTGACGTGATATGGCCATTATTGTGATTATATATGATGTATGCAATGTCCCTTATTGTAAGTTGGCAACCGGCAGGAGCCATATGGTTGTCTTTTTAATTCCGTTAAGACCTGCATGTCTATTAAAAGAAGTTGTAATAGTTGATGCTAGTGGACGACAACCATGAAGAGGCGCCATTGACCTTGACGCCACACCGGTGATGATGGAGATCATGTTCGTGCTTGAAGATGGAGATCGGAAGCACAAGAAGAAAGGCCATATCATATCACATATTATGAATTGTATGTGATGTTAATCCTTTTATTCATCGTGTATTGCTTAGTTCACGACGATAGCATTATAAGATGATCCCTCAAGCACACAATTTCAAGTTTTAAAGTGTTCATCCTTAGTAAGCACCGTTGCTAAAGCTCGTTGTTTCGAAGCACCACGTGATGATCGGGTGTGTTAGATTCTGCGAGTGTATACAACGTGAGCAAGCCAGATTTGCTCATGCGGAAGCTAAGGTTTGATCTTCATGAGCCTAGCATGTACAGACATGGTCTCGGAACACGGATCACCGAAAGGTAAAGTATGAGTCATATAGTAGATATGATGAACATGTTGATTGTTCGCCATTGAAGCTACATCAACTCTCGTGATGATTGGTTTTGATGTGGTGGATTTGGTTCGTGTGATCACTAAAACAATGTGAGGGATATTGTTTTGAGTGGGAGTTCAACAGCAATATGATTAAAAGTTGAACACTATATCATAATTTAAATCAAAGTGAATTTGCATAGTTGTTGTAGTCATTGGCATCCGTTTACCACCTTGCGCTTAGTTATAAGTGAGATAATAGAACTATAGAATTTTGGTTAGTTACTTTACGAACTGGTATCGTATTGTTTTGAAGTGTTAATCTAAAGTTTAAAAGTCCTATTGCAAACTTTCAATAAATTCCGGTTACTCCATGATGTTTAATACTTGGTACTAAATCAAGAGTGACAATTCCAGTGTTAGTATATAAGTATAATGTTTGTCTCCATGATTCTTGATATTCAAAAAGATTGTTTTAATATCAAGGTTATCTAGGAGTTGAAAGAGTTGTTTCAGAAACCATCATGTGTGGAAGATATTGCGATATCTGAAATGATGTTTTGGTTACAACATGATAGAGTATAATATGGCAAAGTTTATGTTCTCATATTTGATGAGAATTTACAAAAGGTTGAAGACACTAGTTGTTCTAATCCTCCAAAAGGTCTTGGAGAGCAACATTATACTCGCGATTCACCGTTATAAGCTAAAAGTAGCTTCATCATGGATAATTCCATGATAAGGGTGAATGATTGATGTAGGTAAAATGTTTACTACACCAAGAGATTACTAAAGAAAGGAATTTGAAAGAACACCAAACATTTGATGATGGTGATCTACTTCAAAGTGCAAGTCCAAGGACATTGGTATTTTACTATACATGCTTTGGACTATGTGTCATGTATATGGCTCCACTATTGATGTTGATAGATTCTTTCAAACAGAAAAGGAAATACTGAAAGAGAATCTCATAAATATATGGCAAAAAAGAAAAGACTAGAATTGTGCAGCTTAAGTATATAGATGATATACACGTTATGGCTATATTCTTTGCTTATTAAACAATGTGGTTCTTAAATATTGGATACTGAATTTGTTAGTGTGAATCGTCATACGAAACAACACAATTCATGAACTACAATGGCCTAAGTAACAAGCAAAAGAATATGTGATGATGTTCATCGAGAACAAATAAAGGGTTATTGTGCTGCTCGTTAAACATCAAAGCTTGCCTTCAAGATTTGTTATGAGAACAAAAGGGTTGTTCAAATAATTGTCGTAATCCATAAAAGATGGATGATTCACAAATCTCGTTGCAGAAATCACATCCATAAAACTAGTGCTAAAAATGTCGAAAGACAAATTGATTGAAAGATCACTTAGGAAGTGATATCGCCGTTTAAATTATATTGGAAAGAAAACATGAAGAAACTCCATGTGGATGGAATTTTGGAGTCTTTTTGATTTTTGATCAAATGACGCTTGTGAAAGTTTTCTAGAGATAATTAAAAACTTCGTTCATAGGCCAAAAGGGAACGAATGGCTAACTTATTGGAACTTGTACATATTGTTGTATGAAGTCCATTATGTATAGTCAAGAGCAATGGATTTCAACTTCATATGCTTTCTCCGAAAATTTAAGTGAATATATGAATATTTACTTAATAAGGATGAAGTATGAAACATTTGAAAAGTTCAAAGATTTTCAAGATGAAGTGCAAAATCATTGTAACAAGAATATAAATAGTTTATGATAAGATCATAAAGGAAGATATTTGAGTTACAAGTTTAGCATAATACCTAATATTTAAGGAATCGTTCCGTGGATTTGCATTTCCCGAAACACCATAAGAGTATGGAGCGTTCGAGATATGTAATTAAACCTTGTTTGACATGGTAAGATCAAAGGTGTAATTCATAAAACTGTCATTATATTTTAAAGATTAAAAGCTTTAGAGACTACCATTTTTCCACTGAAAAGAGCTCCATCATAATGCGTTGAATTGACACCATATAAAGTTATGGTTTGGGATAAAACCCAAGTTGTCCTTTCTTAAACATTGGTATGCTATGCATAAGAAAGATGTTTTCAACCAAAATCGGATGAACATATCTTTGTATGTTATTTTGAATAATCGTTGAGTATTCCTCCATAACACCAAAGACAAAAATGTTTGTCGCTTAGAACATCAAGTTTCTTTGAGAAAGAAATTTTTCCGTGAAAAGTTAAGTGGGAGGACAATAGAACTTTGATAAGGTTAAAAGAACCTTAGCTATATGTGAAAAGTTGCGCAGCGCCGAAAAGTGTTCCGGAGGCAGCAACAATGCTCATGGCTCACGTGCCTCAAAGGTTGTGGTCACGGAGATCTAAGTTTCTATTGAAACAAATAGGCCGGGTAAACAATCAAATACCAATATTTGAGAATTAAATCATTATTTGACAATAATGATCCAACTACATGCAAAGAAGCGATGATGTGCCCTGACTCCGTCAAATGGCTTGAAGCCATAAAATCCGTGATAGTTCCATATACGAGAGATCAAGCTTTGAACTTGAAAGACCCTCTGGAAAGGTACAAGACCTTACAGTCATATTTGGATCTATAAAGAAATAGACATGGATGTTCCACATCTATGAAATTATCGACATATCGGGAAAGAGTTCACGACAATGTTCAAAGAATTGACTATGACAAGATCTGATCTTTCATTAAGCGATATTTAGTCTAGACGGATTAATATAGCAAACACGACATATAATTTTGTTATGTGTTGAATAAACAAAACAAGTTCTTCTGATAGAATGGTTACCTAGGACGTGTGCATGACACAGTCAAAAGGTTTTTGTTAATTCAAAGGATGCTAAAAGCATATGCAAACTTCAATGGTTGAAGTAAGCATCGCGGAGTTGGAATCTTCACTATGATGAAACTGTTAAAATAGTTTAATTTCATCGGAGACAATGAAGATGCTTGCATTTGCAAGAAATTAAGTGGGAGCGCTAAGACATGTTTCTAATACATTATGTGGAAGACATATTGTTGATTGGAAATGATGTATCTTTTTATTAACACATGATAAGAATTTCATCTCGATGAAAGGCTTAGGCAGAACCCGAATATTTGGCATCAATGTCTATATGGATAAATTGTGACGCCAATATGGTTGTGCCAGAAGTACATAGATGAGATATTGAATAAGTTCAATATAGAAACTACAAGAAAAGTTCTTGTTGCACAGGAAGGATTGAATAAAGATTTAAGTATTTTTGATACTTGATAGATACAATCACAAAGAGTATTTTATCAATCATGCTATGATGTGTATAAATCCAGATATGTCCTATGCTCTAAATGTTATGAGCGTATACCAGAATGATTCATAAGATGATTATTGGATGCTAGTAAAGATATTCTTATGATCTTGTAAAAGAACTAAGAATATATTATTTTGTAGAAGTGACAAATAGATGGTTAGTTCATTTTAAATGAATTACATTGATACTAGTTTTTTCACAAAGTACAAATTAAGTTTATCTCAATCTAAACTAAGGGTGGCACAATATGATGGAAAGTAAGTTCCATAATGAATTTGGATGAGTTCCAAAGTTAAGACATTGTGACAGATACTACAACAAAAGGCTAAGTATATGACTGCTATTATAGCGGAAAAATAGGGCATTTGTGTCAAGTAGTTTGTTATCAAACTAGGTGTAGTTCACAGCAGGATAGTACTATGAAGATATATTGTATGACAATATTATGAACATGTTTTAAACCCCAAGGAACTAAAGGTCTCACCAAAGGACCAAATTTGTACAAAGCCATCTCATTAGAGAATGAGTGATGCGTAGAGACGCAAAGACATGCAATTACACACGGACCTGGAAGTGTCAAATCCGGAGATCAGTTGACCACTAGCAATCGTGTACATACGACACCAGAAAGCCATAGGTGTTGAATACACAAAGGTTTGAAACTAGATTATTGACTCTAGTGCAACTGGGAGACTGTTGAAGATATGCCCAAGAGGCAATAATAAAGTGGTTATTATCATATCTTCATACTTATGATAAATGTTTACATACCATGCTATAATATTATTAACCGGAAACGTTAATACTTGTGTGATTTGTAAACATAAAAGAGTCCCTAGTAAAGCCTCTTGTTAAACTAGCTTGTTGGTTAATATATGATCATGGTTTCCTGATCATGAACATAGAGATGTTATTAACAACAGGGTCATATCATTAGGAGAATGATGTGATGGACATACTCCTATAGTTAAGCGTAGCATAAAGATCAAGTCATTTAATATAGTTCATTTCCTATAAGCTTTATGATACATAGTAACCTAATTCCTTCGACCATGAGATCATGTTAATCACCATCACCGGAAGGATGCTTTGATGACATCAAACACCACACCGTAACTGGGTGGCTATAAAGGTGGCATTGAGTGTTCGGAAAGTATGAGTTGAGGCACATGGATCAAGAGTGGGATTTGTCCATCCATATGACGGATAGATATACTCTGGGCCCTCTCTGTGGAATGTCATCCAATTAGCTTGCAAGCATGTGACTGGCTCACAAGGGATCACATATCACGGGAACGAGAAAAGAGTACTTATCGGTAATGAGGTTGAACTAGGTATGCAGAGATACCGACGATCAAAACCCCGGATAAGTAAACTATCGTGAGACAAAGGGAAATTGGTATCGTATGTAAGTGGTTCATTCGATCGCAAAGTAATCGTAGAAATATGTGGGAGCCATATGAATTTCCAGATTCCTCTATTGGTTATTGATCGGAGAAGTGTCTCGATCATGTCCGCATAATTCACGAACCGTAGGGAGACACACTTAAGGATTCGATGTTGTTGTGTAGTTATGGAATGATGAGTAAGAGACCGAATGTTGTTCGGAGTCTCGGATGGGATCCGGGATATCACGAGGAGATCCGGAATGGTCCGGAGAATAAGATTCATATAAGGAAAGTCCTGTTTCGGAGTTCGGAAAAGATTCCGGTGTTTTCACCAGGAATGTTCTAGAAGGGTCCGGAAGGTCCGGAACTCCGGAGGGGAGGGTACATGAATGTGTCATGACAATGTGGAATGGTTGCATCATGTACTAGGTCACTTGGCTGGGCAAAATAAAGAGAGAAATCAAATCGAAGTTTGAAAGTTAAACGCCAATTTGAAAAGTCAAATCTCAAGTTTGCTTGGTGGAGGGAGAGTAGGAAACCTACTTGGGGAGGAAGTCCCCTCCCTCCACCCGCCGGCCAAGGAGGAGGAGTTGGAGGAGGACTCCCTCCTCCCAAGCCGTACCCTCCCACCTATATAAGGAGGGGTAGGGCTGCCCCTCTCCACACACCTAAAACCCTAGCTCCTGGCGCCACCACCTGCTGCTGCCGCCGCCTAGGGCCTCCTCCCAAGTCGCCGACTAGGGTTTCCCCAAACCCTAGCCGCCGGCTACACCCCTCCCCTTGGTGCTTCTAAACCCTAGATCGCCAAGGCACCTCTCTTGCTCCACCATACTCGCTCCGGCTTAAGGCGAAGCCCTGCGAGATCTCCCCTCTACTTCCGATACCACGCCATCGTGCTGCCGGAATCGCGAGGAGAATGCTACAACCTCTGCTGCCTGCTGGAACAAGGGAGAGGAAGGTCTTCATCGAGTACCAAACGTGTGACCGACTGCGGAAGCGCTGGCGGAACGCAGCGCCGGAAGGATCGTCTACGTGATCTTGAGATCGACAAAAGTACGACTACATCATCCACAAGAATCTGCTCTCGTTAACCACTTTGGAATCTTCGAGGGTGAGTTCCTCTATCGACTCGTTACTACAATCTAGTAGATAGATCTTGGCTTGTTTGTTTGCATGCGGTAGAAATTTTTTGTTTTCCATGCTATGAACCCCTACAACACATATGTGAGAACACCTCTACCCAATATGTTTATATAGTGGGTAACTTATGTGTTACTGGGTGGATAACTTATATACTATAACATGGATAACTCACGTGTTTTGGGTAGATAACCTTTTGGTCCGAATTTCTTTTTGTCAAAACATATCAACATAGGATCTAGTTTTGAAAATTTTATCGTGATTAGTCGAACGATGAAAACGGATCTTAAATCGAATAAACGCTTTGATCTACAGGACATTTTGAATTTTGATATGATTCTAAGCTTTGCCGACCAACGATCGGTCTGAGAATAGAATTCTCGGACGTTGCTACATAGCAACCGGTCTCATGAAGTAAAAACCTGGCGGACGTTTGAACAAGAATTGGTCCAATAATTTTATGTACGGTAGCTTGCTAACACTAAAACACAAGATTTTTAGTTAGCCAGTTCAATTCAAATATAAAAATTTAAAATGTTTTTTAAGTCAAACTGTTTGTTTGAATTAAAATCCATTTTTACCGTTAGACTAGTCGTGACGAGATCATTGAAACTAGATCCCGTGTTGGTATATTCTGACAATATATTTTTTAAACCAAAAGTTATCCACCCATAACACACGAGTTATTCGGACTTCAGCATGTAAGTTATCCACCCAATAACATGTAAGTTATCTAAGAGTTATCCAGGCTTTAACATGTAAGTTACCCATCAAATAACACGTAAGTTATCCATCACTATAAAAAATTATCCACGAATAAAATATAAAAAGTTTTTCTAGCGATACGGCCTCGTAGTCCGTCGCTCTCTCGCAGCGTATGGACTATTCAACCTCGAAAGTCTATCATGTCAAACATCAAATATAATTTTTTAAAGGAACTAAATCTAAACTTTTTTACATACTATATAAACTAATGGGGTCTTATGTCCACCTACCACGCACAATCAGTAATCTAGCGACTCAACTTTGTCGATATCCGTCGCTGCTATCGTAGTGAACGGGTGACAAAGCCTCAAAGGGTTTTAGAATACCGAGCTTTAATTGCTCGTCGACACTGATACGTTGATGGCAATAAAGTCTCAATACCCTAACAACTAGTCTACCGTGCTCCAATTAAACTTGCTCAACACATATACGAGAACGGCTCTATCCAATATGTTTATATAGTGAGTAATTTATGTGTTACTAGGTGGATAACTTATATATTATGACATGCATAACTCACGTGTTTTGGGTGAATAATCTTTGGTTCCGAATTTTTTTCATCGAACCATATCAACATGGGATCTAGTTTTGTCTCGTCGTGACTAGTCCAACAATGAAAACGAAACTTAAATCGAATAAACGGTTTGATCTACAGGATATTTTAAATTTTTAATATGATTCTAAGCTGAGTAACCGCATGCGTTCACCCCCTCTGCCAAGTTTTATAAATCAACAAACTGTCTGAGAATAGAATTTCCGTAAATTAAATCAGCTCCTACAGAAATCAATCTTTCTCTGTTTCCTTTAGAGAAGGAAAATCTACTCCATCCCCCTCCAGGCCTCGACGAGTCCTCCTCGTTTTCGACCACCGGGTTGCAGCCGGAATCGGAAACTAATCTAGGAGTATATATCTGTCCAAGCGGTCACCACCAAAGCCGACAGATTCAGTGGAGATTAGCCACGCCGCTGACCGTCCCACTCCCTCTCCGTCTTTCTGCTCATGTAGGCTATGGAGGTGAGTTCCTTATTTTTGGTTCAATAATATAACAATGGCAGAGATGAGAAAACTTGCATCTTTGAGACTACAAAACTTGCAACTTTGAGTCAGTATCGGAATTGCAACTTTGAGCCTATCAAATTTGGAATTTTTTCCTATGGGGAATCAAAATTGCATCTTCGAGACTGAGAAAATTGTATCTCTGAGACTGATGATAAAATAGCATCTTCGAGGCCATATCATAATTGTATCTTTGGGTCCGTCAAAATTGCATCTTTCAGACTTTGATACAAAAAAATCAACACTGGTTTTATTTTTACTCTAAATAAATACAGGAAGTTAATTGTGTGAAGCAGGAGGAAGGCAATGATGATGACAGGCTCAGCAACTTGCCGGATGATATTTTGCTTACCATCCTTGACCGTCTCAATGTTGGCGAGGCTACAAAAACCAGTGTCCTGTCCGGACGGTGGCGGCAGCTCCCTCCTATGGTCTCTCAACTTGTGATAAATGTTTGGGACTTCCTAGATGCGTCCAAATGTGACAAGAGTGAAATTGTTCGGGGCAAAACTTGCATCTTTGAGTCAGTATCGGAATTGCAACTTTGAGCCTATCAAATTTGCATTTTTTTTTCCTATGGGGAATCAAAATTGCATCTTTGAGACTGAAAAAATTGTATCTTTGAGACTAAGAAAATAGCATCTTCGAGGCCATAGTAAAATTGTATCTTTGGGTCTGTCAAAATTGCATCTTTCAGACTTTAATACAAAATCAACTCTGATTTTTTTACTCTAAATGCAGAAAGTTAATTGTCTGAACTCTGAAGCAGGAAGGCAATGGTGATGACAGGCTCAGCAAGTTGCCGGATGATATTTTACTTACCATCCTTGACCGTCTCAATGTTCGCGAGGCTACAAAAACCAGTGTCCTTTCCGGACGGTGGCGGCAGCTCCCTCCTATGGTCTCTCAACTTGTGATAAATGTTTGGGACTTCCTAGATGCGTCCAAATGTGACAAGAGTGAAATTGTTCGGGGCAATAAATCTGTGGTTGAAGTGACAAGGAGCATCATGGCACGCAGAGATTCGAGCAGAAATACCATCCACTTCCTGTGCATGACTTTCTTCTTGACAGAAGATGACCCTACGTCCATTGGTCGTGCTGTTGCTCAGGCCATGGTGACCCAGAAGGTAGAGTTAGTGGAATTCACACTTTTGACAGAGAGAGATGACATCTATTGCAGTGCCGATGATCTGCTCAACTACGGCAGACAATTCATGTTGTTCTTTGATGCATGTCCAGATGCATTCTGTGGTCTCACACGCCTTAACCTGCAGAATTTGCGATTTGGTGAATCAGACATCCCTAACGTGCTCAACACTTGCAAACGGCTAAAGCATCTACACATGTTCAATTGTGACTCGGGGAGTTGGACCATGCTCCAAGTTGAACACCCGCAACTCAGTGAGATGTCTATTGTCAATTGTTCTTTTGAAAAAGTTGAGCTAAGCTCGCTTCCGAGACTCACACGGATCGTCTTCGAGGGTTGGATGTCTTTTATCCAAGATCCACTATCTTTTGGTTATGTCCCGTTGCTCAACGTTATTAGCCTCACCAATGTTGGTACTAGTCAGCACAAGATGGTCAGGTTAAGTAAGTTTCTTGGGGGTACTACCTCTGTGCGAGACTTGAAGCTGGGGTTTGATTCCGAAAAGGTATGTCAAGAGAGGCTCATTTTCCTAGCTTGTCCTGCTCATCTCATCATGTGTGTTCATGTGTTGCAGATTTGGGTCCAACCAGAATGTCTCACAGGAAGGCTGGCATCTGTGTTCCACCAAATAAGGTTTGTGAATCTAGTTAATATTCCCGAGGGGTATGATCTCACCTGGACGCTGTTCATTCTTAAAGCTGCACCGAAGTTGAAGGAGCTATACATGAGCGTATGTTCTTACATAAAGCTTGCTTTCTTCTTTCAACTGCATGCGCCTGCGCTCAATTTTGAATTGTGACAGTTTTTTTGCATGAAATGCAAATGCTCAACCTGTTTCTGTTTACATGTCTTCCTGCTGGGGCATACAGGTATGGGATCATCTTTGTGTAATGACAACGGATGAAAAGGAAAGGAAGGCACTCTCATACAGTGAGAATAAGGGTGCAAAGTGGGAATCTTGTGCATCTGATTTCCAGCATCAGTCTGGCTACACTCGCCATCTTCGGGTTTAAAGCTTTAGACTATATGATGAACTATGTGAGGCGTGCCATGGTAACAGCGGTCAAACTTGAGGATGTGTTCTTGTATGATGGGTTGACATGTGATGAGTGCAGCGACAAGCTTCCAAATCCGTCGCATTTTCCGCCCAAGTGGAAGCAAGGCTGTGTACAGAAGATAATCGCCAGGGGGATCAACTCGTCAGCCAGAATTCACTTCCATCCTGCTGGCGCAACAAGGGCTTACCATCTTGAGAAAATGTGGTTCCTATAGTGTTTTCAATTGAAGTTTGTGTTGTAATTCCTTTCTGGGCCTGAAATGATTGCTGAACGCTTTGTGTTACGGCCTCTGTTTTTTATAGGCTAAAATAGCCTACCAAAACATCTTACATTTTGGAGTAGTATGGTTTTGCAAGCACTGAAGACTGGTGGTTACATGTGAGAAAGCTTGCTCCCAAAACCACCAGACGCGATTTTGATGCAGTGGTGATCCTCGTTCACTGGCGCATATGGAAAGAACGTAATTCCAGGGTGTTTGAAAATTCACAGCACTCGTCTGAGGAGGTTTTTGACCTGATCAAAGAAGAAATCAATCTCTGGCGTGCTGCAGGCAGAGTGATCGCTGTATAGCTTTCAGGAAGGCTATGCCTGTTCCTATTTTGCTTTCCTTTCTTGGGATCTTTTCCTGATCGATGCTGGGGTCTGTCCAGCTTTGATCATGTACGCCTGTACGCTTGCTCCACCTCGGAGCTTTTTTTGTACTCCCCCTTCTCCTTAATAAAGATCGGCCAGGAAAGGCCTTTCGAAGTAGTATGGTTTTGCCCCGACAGAACCGGGCTGGACTAACGAGTTGCTCAGCTCGTTAGGCTCGTGATTGTTAAACTCAAATAAAAATAATTAGCAAAAAATATTGTTTGTTTCTCTATTTGTTTTGTGCTCTAGAGCTGCTGCTGTTGCTATGTTTTGATAGGTTCTACTAACCTAACCCCTAGATCGGCGATGCTATTCATCGTCCCCAGAGGGTAGGCCCTCATATCTCAAGGTAGCGGAAGGCGGTGCTATTCATCATCGCCGGAGAAGAGGCCGAGGGAGGGGAAGGCAACCTCGTTAAGCGGGTGTCACGCCAACACTCGTTGGGGCTACCTCTGCGGGGCTAAAAGCCAGACACCCCAAAACTCGTTTGGGTTCTGTTGGGGCGCCCCGGTGAAGATGCTCTGATCAGGTATAAACCATCACCTTGGAGGTTGGCCTCTTGTGCTCAACACACCCTGCGATGGCCGGTTGTCCAATTCCATTATCATTCCATGACGTAACATTAGTTATATGAAAATTCCGTAGTATTTTCCCAGAAAAAAATTTAGCTCAAGATTCAGCAATCGAAATACTTTAGAGGAGACAAGGACGAATCCCTTATTGACTGTACCGTTGAAGCAAAGTTTCAGATGCAGCTATCGAGACATTCAGAACACAGGTCCAGGTTATTGTGCTAGCCACCTCTAAGACACATACACAGTTGCTGCTAAGACACATCATCATCTCAAACGCCAGGAGGTCCCTCTTCCCGCCGGAAGAGCAACTTCAGCAGACTGGAATGCACAAAAATTGGACACCGCTAGATGGGAACTGGTGAACCAATGCACAAGGCTTTTCGATAGTGGTACTAGGGTTAATGAGGTACGCATATAGATGATAGGTCGTCGAAACTAGGATGACACACGCATTCTCTTTACATCGTTCTCTGGTACGCTTGCATCAGCACCATTGCCGCTTGCTGCGTTTTCGCCCGCTTTTGCAACCTACAAATAAACACGAAGCAATCTTCAGTCCACGTTCTACCAGATGATCTATCTGTATATGAGTTCGTCAGTCGACCGTTCGGAGAAGAATTCCATTTTCTCAAAAAGAGAAAGAGATTTCATATCTACTACGCGTGTGTTCACCTTCTCATCAGGAACAAGGGCATATCTTTCTGAGGGCGAGACCCAAACTTTGGCTGAAACATCACAAAACACCATTAGTCGTCTGTCTGAAAGTGTGCATCTGCTAGTATATATATGCAGCTACTAGAGAGAGCACTGGTACCAACCTGCAAATGGAACAGATGTTGAAGACTCTAACTTCTTGCAGCCAGAACCATCCGGGCTTAGGGCATCAATCAGCTTGGGTGTGTTCCTTCAGGGTAGTACAAGATGATATTTGTGAGTTCACGTTATTAGAGATGATCAAAGGCTAGTTAAAGCAAGTGCTTCATTGGGAAAATAAATACATTTCACAGGAACCACCTGTCAACTATTTCACCATGACCGAGTTGTCCACTAGTACCCCTTCCCCATGCGAAAACATTTTTCTTTTCTGTAAAAGCAAGAGTATGCCTCCATCCACAAGCAACTTGGGCCACTTTCTGCAGTACCATCACAACAAATTGAAGTTGAAAATTATATTCACAAGAATCGATGAACCGGGTTTATGTATAAATAGGTTGTTATAACTTCTATGATTCATTAGCCCTCCCGGAAACATGGCTCACCTGTTCCTCTGGAAAATTGATCTCCACTGGGGAACAGTGATCTTCAGTATCGCCAGCACCAACTTGTCCAAACTGCAGATGAGAACATGAGACAATCAGTGCAAACAACGATACACAGCCTAAACAACTTTAAGTAAAATACACCTGAAACATAATACTCCTTCCGTCCAGAAATAAGTGACTTGGCTTTACCTAGATTCACATATATCTATACACTAAAACATGTCTAGATACATGCGACTTTAGATAAAACCAAGTCACTTATTTGTGGACGGAGGGAGTATATGTCAAACTGATGGTACATCTTGGCATCCCGCAAATACCAAAAGCATACAAAAAAAAAATTTACTGCTTAGCACCAAATTAGAGATTCACGTTACACATAGCCTTATCTTCCAGAAGTTGGCACACACCTTTGATCGCTGGAAATTAGAACTCAAGCAACAAATTGCCATGGTTATACATCAGGCAAAGAACAAAACTAACAGCCCCCTTTCTGAGTGGTCACAATCCTTGATGTATTTTTTCTTCTTTTAGGGGGATTCTTCATTGTACATATATTGTTTCTTAATTTTTAATATGTTATCAGTAGGATCCTTTCCTACTGACCTCTCCAAAGGAAAAGGGCCTTTCGAAATCATGAATAAAACTACACAACAAAAGACTTGGTTTGTACTTTTAGTAAGATAGCAGATACGGGGCACAAAAAGAAAGATGCTCGTAGATAAATGCTGACCTTGTTCCATCCCCATCCATAAAGCTTTCCATCTGATGTAAGTGCCATTGTATGCCTCCATCCACCTGAAATCTAAATCAGCAGAGTGCAAATATATAACAGTTATAAACCTTCTTCCTGAATCTCAATAGCAATCAACACATATGCAGTGAAAAATATGCAATAAAAGAAAACTTGATAGCTCTAGAACTTTAGTCTTCATCCAGGAATTTTTAGGGATAAATAGAATATAATTGGTTCCAAGTTGTTTACAAGACTACCAAAGTTAAACCAAACTGCATAGCCCTATAGGCCCACATGTGCATATTAGCATATGAATTCCAGATCTTAATCCAACAAAATGAAAACAGGAAACTAGTACTCCCTGCGTTAACTAATATAAGACGTTTAGTTTGCCAAAACACCTTATATTAGTGAACAGAGGGAGTATATATTTGAATGATTTGTCAGTATTCCATCCAAGAAATGATTAGGTGCTGTGTAATTTTTTCAGAATGTTGCTGGCATTAGCTAGTACCTGGGATGTAGAGCTATCTTTCAAGGCTTCTACTTTATGTGGAACTAAATGATCTTCAAAATCGCCATGCCCTAGTTGACCATATTTGCTCCAACCATAAGTGTACAAACTACCAGAGGAGGAAACAGTAATTGTATGGCGCCATCCACATGCAACAAGCACCATTTTCTCTCCCTATAAAAGAGTAAATAATAAGAACAAGACACCTAGAATTTGGAACGAAAACACAAACATAAGACGGAGAAATAATAACAGACAGAAATGGGTTTCATAGCCGAAACTACAAAAGACAATACATATGTGTAATTTCAAACAATAAAATAACCTACATGATGACTGGAAAACCATATCTAAGCTTCCACTAATTGTCTCAAGGAACTGCTATTTGTATTCCAGTGGTCCATCTAGGTAAAAATATTACTCTGAAACTGTCCCCATTTAACTATGAAATGTGATATTTTTTTTGGAAATGGGCGCATTTATTAACCAAATGTTTGATGAAATGTGATATAGGTGGAGGGGTACTGCTCCAGGCTGGAAGCCAATTCTAACTTTAGAGATGTATCCTTAGAATTCAACATCATCTCTATGCTAACACTAACAAGGATATGGTGGCTACCTGACAACTACAGAACACAGATAGTGATGGCATATACTATTTCCATTCATTAAGTGTTGAAGGGAACAGTAGGAGTTTATCTGTGGATCTCAATCTTAAACAAGATATGCCAATTATAGATCATTTACCTCTACCAAAGATACTTTCTCAGGAACATATCGGTCATTACGATCACCAAGACCCAAGTTTCCATATCGACCCCAGCCCCATCCATAGATGTCGCCATCTTCAGTTACTGCAGCGGTATGCTCAGCACCAGCAGCAATCATCTTCACACAAATACCCTACACAAGTTTTGGACCATTAGCTCTTAATAGCCGCAGACATCATGTAATAGGCGGGCCAGGATGTCCATATTGTCATTACATACTTGGAACTTACGAAAATACATTTTCTCATGGCTGGAGAATACTTGAAGGTTCGGTTTTCTATCATTATAATGAGGTGTCACTTGCTGCTGTTTACATCAGATATAGTGGTACCTAAGCATAAATGGTGGAATGACCATTCCAATAACACGAGAAGGCCAAAATCTACAATACATAATCTGACCAATCTAGTTATTTATAAGGTACAGGAATGTTAATAGAAAAGACTTGCACCAGGCTGTATACAGTAAGCTACAAATCATAGCAGTGATTTACAGTAACACAATCAATCAAAGATTCTTGTCACGGACAAATGCCAAAGGTGGAACTAGATTCTTCCTTGTACTACCAGGTAGCTGCTTCTATTATATATATCTAAAAATAGAACATCACTTGCTTTACCTCAAAAGCCTGTATCTTTTGTGGGAGCAGCGAATCTTCAGTAGTTCCAAGACCGAGCTGACCATTTTGGTTACGCCCCCAACTAAAACAAACATGTGTCAGAAGTTCAGAATAAACTGGAAACTCTGCAAGAGCGATGCAATGCAGCGATCCGAGGGAACTGATCCCACGAGGCACCAACAGTAAAGTACGCTGAACTACTAGTAAGCAGTAAGCGCAAACATGAAGCTGTTGATAGGCGCCTTACCTCTGCACTTCACCGGCCATGGTGACGGCGAGGCAATGGCTATCCCCGCATGCCAGCTGCTTGATCTGTATCCCCTGCAGCGCCTTGACCGGCTGTGGCGTGAACACGTCGCTTGAATTGCCATGCCCGAGCCTCCCGAAATCGCCCCACCCCCAGCTGTAGACCTGCTGCTCTTCCTCGGAGTATGCGGTGGTGTGGTCCGCCCCGCAGATGACCGACGTGATCCCCGGCGCGTCGAAGCCGCTGATCACGGTGGGCACGAGCCTGTCCTCGGCGTCCCCGTGGCCGAGCTGCCCGTCCTCACCCCTGCCCCACGAGCACAGCACATTGCCCGCTGCAGCAAGACATGGACCACCCACCCGTCAGGCATCAGCACCAGGATCCACACGATTTCCCCCTCCAAACACAGGGCGCTCGGCGAAATGCTCCCCCAAGAAAGAAAGAAAGAAAGAAAGAAAGAAAGAAAGAAAGAAAGGGTCCGATTCACTGACCGAGGAGGGCGACGGAGTGGCTGGCGCCGGCGGAGACGAGCACGACGGCCGGCGGCGCTTCGTGGGCGGACGCTTCGTCCATCTATCTATCTCGGTCGTCGCCGATCCGGGGCGCCCCGAGCAGTGAACCGAGCGGCGGACGAAAATATCTGGGCGCGCGGCCACCAATAATTAGAGGAGGTGATAATAATTACACCGAGCGGCGCGACGGCGAGGGAGGGAGGCCAGGGGCGGAATGCGCGGCCGAGACGGGGGGGTTTTAAGCGGGGGCGCGGGGCCGGAGGCGGCCGCGATTGGATGGGCGACCTGCCGGTATTGATGGGCTAGCGTACAAACCCCATGTGACGCTTGCTTAACAGTGCCGGTGACTGGGTGAGTGGTGAGAAGTAAGCTCGGGGCTGCCAGCGATTAGCTCGCGTCATTAAGGACGGGGCGGCAAGGTGGACGACGACCTCGGCTCGCCTCCCCTTTGCTCAGCCTGGCCGGAGTCGGGTAAATTCTGAATGACACGTCGGCCGGATGATGGCGGACCCAGTTTCCGGAGGCCGGGGCAGCCGGGGAGGAGGAGAGTGGGAAAAGGATGGGACTGGGAGAGCCACTCGTTGGGCGTGGGGAGTGAAGAGACGAGAAGCGCGCGACGTCGCCTTCTTCGGCTTATCTGAATTTTAAACTCTCCCTTCCGCTGCGCACCAACTATCACCTTTTTCTCGCTGCTTCCGTGCAGAAAAATTGCTGGATATTCTGGCAGGATCTTCCCCGTACGGGTATGTATCAGTTTTTTTAAAACTGAGATAGGTCCTGAATGACCTAGATACTGCGATTAAAGAAGCGGTGGGTAATAGTACAACCAGAACCAAAAGAAAACAAGAAATTACATCCAGATCCCTAACATTTATAGCAAGCACCCTACAGGTCGTCGCCGAAACACGATCCAATCCCTGCAAACTGCAACTCGCTCGCCTCAGAACGCAGTCGTTGTCGCCGGCACCGGGGACGACACCACTTGGGGCCAGCAACAACGAGGATTGCCGCGCTGAGGGAGAAGAAAGGCCGCCATTGGCGGCTAAAGAAGCTCAGGCTCCACAAGCACTCAAGCTCGGCGTGGCCATCCTCTTGGCTTGAGATAGCGGGTGGAGAAGAGCTTCCTCTTGGAGTACGCCGGAGAAAACGCAGTATCGCCGCCTGAGGAGAGCACCAGGCGGCACCTTCCTTTGTAAGCAGTTTCGGCTTCAGGCCCTTCCCGCTTCTTTCCCTCGCCACCACGGCAGTCCAAGAGAAGGACGAAGAACTTGTCGCCGTGGACGTCGCGAAGAAGCCTACGAGCTTTATGCCCGAGCCGCCAAGACCGCTCCTCCCACCATAGGATCCATCCACTGGAGCATCAAGAAGAAGGATGCCCAGCGACCTCCTAACGCCGTTCGCCAGCGCCCAGGAGTAACTCGAAGACGGAGTGCCTTGCTGCCGCCCACCAGATCCCGGCCCACTCCCCCCGCCGCCACGGCCGGCCAGAGCAGGCACCAGATCTGGGTTCAGCAACATCACACCCACATCCCAAGCAGCTTTATGTCGGGTGACGGTGCTCGGCGTGGTCGCCTCCCACCCACCATGGACGAGAAGGAGCCCGACGAGGAGCCCTAGGACGCCGGAGATCTGGCTTCACAGAATCCTAGCGCCGCCACCAATTACGGGCACCTTCCTTTGTAACCTACCCCTAGCTACTCCGTCGCCACTTCCCATCTAGCTCCAATCGGCTATTCCGGTGGAGATGACCCGGGAAGGGTCTGGTCGACGGAGGTACACGCTTAGGAACAGTAGCTCTCGAGAGAGAGGAGAGGGGAGGGAGAGGAGGACACGCAACATGATGTTTTGGGGTATGTATCAGTTGTGCACGCGACCTCAACAGATACACTTGGACAGTACTTGAGAAAGAGAGTGCATAGAGTACATGATAAAAATAAGTGATTTGAATTTATCTAGATTAACATTATCACACATTATTTTATTATATAAATATGTGTGAATCTACAAAAATGCAACTCGATGAAGAGAATGTGACAAACCATCCTGATAAGATGTTTGCGGTACTTAGACCTTTGCTTAGTTAGAGCGGGCAGTGAGCTAGACCGCTCGTCCTCAGTCTACCATTAAGGTTGGTGAGGGCATGTACAATGCGGTGACGTCAGCTTTTCCTTACGATTGCCACGTCGGATTTTTGCTTAGTTGGAGGAGAGAGAATGAAGAAAGAGAAGGTTGTCTTCTCTTAGCTAAGGGATGATCCCTTAAAAATAAGAGAAGATTATTTTTCTCCATTGTACCTTACGTCTTCTCTTATCAACACAATTTCTTACTATAATTAGTCAATTTAAATTAATTCTTAGAGATGACAATAAGAGATAATCCATTGTACAACTTATTTTATTACCTTCTCTAAATTAAGTAGAGGGCTAAGAGAAAACCCGCCTTTCCTAGCATTGTACATACCCTGAGAACACGAACAGTGCGGCGAGCGCGTGAACCATGACATGCGCCGTTTGTCGGAGCATGTCCATCAGGACGCTCCAACCATCCCAAACGGGCTTTGGGGGGCCATCATGAAGGGTAAAAACAATCCGCACCAGCAGCCCAACCGGTACCTGCAATGTCGGTCTATCGGTAGTGTCCGTCTATCGGAAATGCGACACTGCTCGCATCATAACTAAGTGGGCAGTGAGCTAGACCGCTAGTTGTTAGGGCACGTACAATTCTAGAAAAAACATGTCTTCTCTTAACTCTCCACATCATTTAGAGAAGACATAATACATAATTTGTATAGTGTATTATTTCTTATCGCTATCTCAATAATTATGTGAATTAACTATTTTTAGTAGGAAATTGGTTGGCTAAGGAAAGACATATGGTACAATGAAAAAAATAGTCTTTTCTTATTTATAAGAAATCATTCCTTAGCTAAGAAAAGACAACCTTCTTTTTCTTATTTCTCTCTCCTTCAACCAGACAAAAATTAAACGTGACAAGCATAAGAGAAGACTAACATCACAGCATTGTACATGCCCTTAGTTTACCGGTAATGTCAATGAAAACACCAGCAACATGGCGAAGGCGCCAACCATGCCATGCAGGGGCGAAACCAGGATCCGGACAAAGGCTGGGCCAAATTTAAATTTAGTGTTGTAATTAGACTAAAGGCTAGACTAAATTAACAATTTTATACTAGTATATAGGTGAAAAATGTTCCGCACCCCGGGCCATGGCCCCTGTTGCCAGGGGTGTGGCTCCGCCACTTTGCCATGCGTCATATGTTATCCTCCGCATCCGATTCGAGAGTTTAGTTGTATCCCGTGAGAGCCAATAAAGAGGCCATTGCCTACGACAGGGAACCCATTGTCTCCTCTTATTTTCGACATTGTCATTGTCCATTGATCCCTTTCAACGTATCCTCCAAGTTGCCAATGACCTTGGTCTCCTCCACCGGCTTCCCGGGAAGGGGGCTCGTTTTCGGACATCTTTATGGGTGTGTTCAGTTGGTGTCACGAAGTGGAATGGAATGAAATGGTTCCACACTTGAGAGCCGTTCTAGTGTTCAGTTGAGAAATGGAATGGAATGAGGTGGTTCCTCAAAAGAAAATATTCCCTCTAGATTCAGAATACGCTCATTCCACCAAATTGGTGGAATCTACCTATTCCTCTATGCTAAAGTCACCCAAATGTTCTCACTCTCTCTATTCTTTTGCCATCTTTTTTGCTAAATGCACCCAAACATAGAATGGAACCATTCCATTTCACTTTTTTGGCCCAACTGAACATAGGATGAAACCATTCCATTACACATTTTTTGTCCTAACCGAACACAAGAATGGAACCAACCCATTCCAGTGGAATGAAACCATGACACTTCATTCCACTTCGTTCCCGAACTGAACACACCCTATATACTAACGATGCGGCTATTTTTATGGCCCCTCTCCAGGAGGACATCTCAACTCTTGAGAAAATTCTAACAAACTTTGGGACTGCCACATGTCTTGTGACAAAATTTAGGAAGAGTACGGTGGCTCATATTCAATGTGGGGAGATTGACCTTGATGAGGTTCTGCAAGACCTACTGGCTGTTACTACGACCTTACCAATGAAGTACCTAGGTCTATGAGAGCGAATTTTCAGGACATGGGTATGCATAATCCTGAATTTACTTACCTTACCTTTAAGTTATATAGCTTTTCGAGCCTTAAGTAACAAAATCCTGAAACATAGACGGCCTTCTTGCTATTCATTCGAAATTTTATCATTTTTTGCCTAAACTACATAGTTTCGAGTTTCGGTATGCCAAAAATCATGCAAGGTACATACATGCGCCTCTACGTGCAAATCGTTTATTTTGACTTTTTACTTTATTTTCTATGTTTTTCGAATTTACTATTCTCTGTAGATTCATATGTGCCCCAATTACATTGCTTATTTTAGTAAATATACCGCTTGCGGATAAAAAGCTAAAAAGATCCCACTTACAATACCTCGAAGACAAAGCGACGAAGCTGACTTGTCCCAAGGGATGGGAGATATTTCAATGCCATGGGTAGGAAGGCGCTTGTCAATAGGCGCTAACCTCTCAAGCTATATATCCTCTCGCCCTAGAGTCCTATCCGAGCCCCTACAAGCCATCCAAAAAAATGTTAGAGGTTTCTTTTTGGCGAGAAATGAAAAAGTGATCGGAGGGAAGTGAAAAGTCAATTGGATGGCGGTTTGCAAGCCAACATCTTTAGGCGGCCTTGGCATTCTCAATATGGACAAATTTGGAAGAGTTCTCCGACTTAGATGGTCGTTGTTAGCATGGACGGTACCAGAAAGGCTACGCGTTAGATGGAAAACACTTGCAACAAGGAAGATATGGATCATTTCTATTCTTTGACCAAAGTCTCCATTAGAGACAGAAACAAAACTTGCTTTTGGGATGCCCCTTGGGCGGACAGGCTGAGCCGACCATTGAGCCTTCCATATGTGATATCTCCAAAAAGTATTCTTGAACCCTCTGGCAAGGTCAACACCGATGACTCTTGGATCACTCAGCTTGATATCTCCAACAGCCTTTCTATGCATCACCTTCAAGAGTTTAAGAAGCTTTGGATGTTCACCTCGCAACTTCATATCATTGATGGAACTCCGGATTCTATTATTTGGAAGCTCACCAACTTGGGGGAATACTCTTGCAACTCGGCTTACAATGCCCAATTTGTCGGGTCCATCCGCTCTCCAATGAATCAAGCATGAAAATATTGGGCCCCTCCAAATTATAAATTCCTGGCATGGCTAATCATCAAAAACCAGGTTTGTACGTCGGTCCGTCTTGGAAATAAGGGGATGGCCGAATGGGAGGATTTGTTCTCTTTGTTGATGCGAAAATGAATCGGCATGCCACATGCTGTTCCAATGTCACTGTTCTACCCGTGTTTGTAGAATGACTAAAGATTGGCTTGGTTTACCACACTTAGACCCTTCATCTTGGCTTTTGCTTTTGACGATGTTCTCTCTTGGTGGAGCTATGCGGCCATTGCCAATGCTGGGAGGAGGAAAGCTACGACGTCGCTCCTTATGATCGTTATTACTTGGGGGGACTTGGAACAAGCGTATTACGAGGACATTCAAGCGTAAGAGCTCCATGCCAACCATTGTCTTCTCTAGAATTAAGGTTGTAGAAGCCAAATCGAAATCGTGGGTATATATTAGCCGGAGCTGAACTATTTGAGTTTTGTAAGGCTGATAGAGTAGGCTTTTACGCGTGCACTACAGGACGCGCGCGCTACGCCGAGGGCAAAAAACCGTCGGCGTATGCCAAAATGCCCTCGGCGTATGCTACGCCGACGGCTGCCCTCGGCGTAGCCTCCTCGGCAAAGGGCTCCCTCGGCGGAGCACATAGAGGCCGTCGGCGTATGCTACGCCGAGGGCAATGCCGTCGGCATAGCTTGTCGACATGTTGCAAAAATATTTTTTTAAAAAAAATTAAATTTTTTATTTTCTTTTTTTTCTCAATTTTTGAATCTTTGAATTATTTGACCTGTTAATCTCTCACTTTGAATATTTTTAACACTAATTACACTTAATATTTAATTAAATTGCAGTCTTAGTCGAACTTCCCGGAAGGTCACTCATCCTAATACTACTCCAGCTCCAGCACGCTTAACTTCCTCGTTCCTTCAGAATCTGTTTCCGCAAAGTAATTCATACATTGTTGTCAATACTATGATATCAATCCTATTAACCCTTATATCAACATGTCACATGTTTGTATTTTTTGAAATTACAAACAATTATTTAAATAAACATTAATGAATAAGTAAAAATATTATTGAATTCAAATAAAAATATAATAATTTTACTTTTTTGTATTTTTCTATTTAATATGGAATAATTAATATCTTTAAATCTATAAATCGGAATTTAACAAATAATATGTCTAAATTGATCAGAAAAATGAGAGTAATCCAAATATGATATCCATATCAACTAATCACAAACCCTCCGTTTTTTGAATTATCTATTTGGTGGTTGCTTTAGAAATTCCCTTTTTGCGCTTGGATAATGAAAAATGGCTTTTTGGTGCGATGAAAAGAAAAACTTGCATTGAATCTTTGATAAATAGCATATTGTGAACCTGAAAATGATTTTTGTAAAAAAACATGAGCATCGTATCATGTACATGTAGTTCATATCTGACCCACTTCCTGCCGATTCGGCAGGAATTTGTCTTTTTCACCAAAGGTGGATGGAAAGGTTTCGGAACCCCCTGTTGGGACATTGTCCATATAAGGTGGTATAGTATTTTAGTAAAATGTGGTGGTAGCATTTTGAATTAGCCATTTGGTGGTTGCTTCACAAAATCGTCCGTTTTTTATGCTCGGAAAATGAAAAATGGCTTTTTGGTACGACGAAAAGGAAAACTTCCTCCTGCAACATTGTTCGCCATCCCATGATGCATGTGTATGCATAATATGGGCACATTATCACAAACTATGCCTTGATTCTAGCCATAACATTGGTCATTTGACCCGAAAGCCAAGAAACCTCGAATGAGATAGGTCATTTTGTGAAGGTTTTTTTGACACATAATCAATATATCAAGTTTAATATTTTTACTTATAACCATGTCACATAATATGACACCACGCGAAGGTTTCGCATTGTTTCGATCGTTTTTGAATTTTTTATGCCCGTTTTAAAGTATCGTCAAACTTTGTCGAACGGCAGGCATGAAGATTCTTAGCTCGGGGCCGAGCCTCGCTAAACTTGCATTGGATCTTTGATAAAATAGCATATTGTGAACCTAAAAATGATTTTTTTAAAAAAACATGAGCATCGGATCATGTACCTGTAGTTCATATCTGACCCACTTCCTGCCGATTCGGCAGGAATTTGTCTTTTTCATCAGAGGTGGACGGAAAGGTTTCGGATTCCCCTGTTGGGACATTGTCTATATAGTTTGGTATAGTATTTTTGTAAAATGTGGTGGTACCATTTTGAATTAGCCATTTGGTGGCTGCTTCACAAAATCGTCCGTTTTTTGTGCTCGGAAAATGGTAAATGGCTTTTTGGTGCGACGAAAAGGAAAACTTCCTCCTGCAACATTGTTCGCCATCCCATGATGCATGTGTATGCACAATATGGGCACATTATCACAAACTATGCCTTGATTCTAGCCATAACATTGGTCATTTGACCCGAAAGCCAAGAAACCTCGAATGAGATAGGTCATTTTTTGAAGGTTTCTTTGAGACATAATCAATATACCAAGTTTGATATTTTTCCTTCTAACTATGTCACATAATATAACACCACGCGAAGGTTTCGCATTGTTTCGATCATTTTTGAATTTTTTATGCCCGTTTTAAACTATCGTCAAACTTTGTCGAACGGCGGGCATGAAGATTCTTAGCTCGGGGCCGAGCCTCGCTAAACTTGCATTGGATCTTTGATAAAATAGCATATTGTGAACCTAAAAATGATTTTTGTAAAAAAAAACATGAGCATCGGATCATGTACCTGTAGTTCATATCTGACCCACTTCCTACCGATTCGGCAGGAATTTGTCTTTTTCACCAGAGGTGGACGGAAAGGTTTCGGATTCCCCTATTGTGACATTGTCTATATAAGGTGGTATAGTATTTTTTGTAAAATGTGGTGGTACCATTTTGAATTATCCATTTGGTGGTTGCTTTACAAAATCGTCCGTTTTTTGTGCTCGGAAAATGGGAAATGGCTTTTTGGTGCGACGAAAAGGAAAACTTCCTCCTGCAACATTGTTCGCCATCCCATGATGCATGTGTATGCACAATATGGGCACATTATCACAAACTATGCCTTGATTCTAGCCATAACATTGGTCATTTGACCCGAAAGCCAAGAAACCTCGAATGAGATAGGTCATTTTGTGAAGGTTTCTTTGAGACATAATCAATATACCAAGTTTGATATTTTTCCTTCTAACTATGTCACATAATATAACACCACGCGAAGGTTTCGCATTGTTTCGATCATTTTTGAATTTTTTATGCCCGTTTTAAACTATCGTCAAACTTTGTCGAATGACGGGCATGAAGATTCTTAGCTCGGGGCCGAGCCTCGCTAAACTTGCATTGGATCTTTGATAAAATAGCATATTGTGAACCTAAAAATGATTTTTGTAAAAAAACATGAGCATCGGATCATGTACCTGTAGTTCATATCTGACCCACTTCCTGCCGATTCGGCAGGAATTTGTCGTTTTCACCAGAGGTGGACGGAAAGGTTTCGGATTTCCCTATTGGGACATTGTCTATATAAGGTGGTATAGTATTTTTGTAAAATGTGGTGGTACCATTTTAAATTATCCATTTGGTGGTTGCTTTACAAAATCGTCCTTTTTTGTGCTCGGAAAATGGGAAATGGCTTTTTGGTGCGACGAAAAGGAAAACTTCCTCCTGCAACATTGTTCGCCATCCCATGATGCATGTGTATGCACAATATGGGCACATTATCACAAACTATGCCTTGATTCTAGCCATAACATTGGTCATTTGACCCGAAAGCCAAGAAACCTCGAATGAGATAGGTCATTTTGTAAAGGTTTCTTTGAGACATAATCAATATATCAAGTTTGATATTTTTCCTTCTAACTATGTCACATAATATAACATCACGCGAAGGTTTCGCATTGTTTCGATCATTTTTGAATTTTTTATGTCTGTTTTAAACTATATATAATGTCTTATGTTTTAATTAATTTTTATTTACAAATGTGTAATATTTGAGTGTAGATAGATAGGTCTTATTTTTCTGCAAATTTTGATATATTATTTGTATTTTTCCGAATTAGAATGATTTAGTTATGATTTTTCAAAGTTTAATGAGATAAAATAAAAAATAACTACGCCGAGGGCAGCCGTCGGCGTATGCTACGCCGACGGCAGCCGTCGGCGTAGCATAGGATATGCCGAGGGCAATTCTACGCCGACGGCTGCTTGGCGGAGCTGGCCTAGACGATGGCTACGCCGACGGCCCCGGGCCGTCGGCGTAGCGACCGGCCGTCGGCATAGCTTCCCATTCCTGTAGTGGTGCGTGGTGAACTCTGAACCTATCCGTCTTATTGAATGAATTAAAGCAAATCTTTTGCCTTCTTTTCGAAAAGATGCCATGCCATGGGCCATTGGCCGTGTTGCGCAGTCGGCGTGTTTCCGGCGGCTTGATCGACGCGTGGACGTGTCACGCGTGCAGTAACCATGGAGACATGTTTAGCACTTACACACGTGGTCGATGGATCGATCGATTAAAGCGGCACTGATTGCGTTGCTGTACGGCGTATGGTGGCAGTTACTAGTTGGGAGTTTCAGCTATAGCTAGCTCGCTCGCTCAGGTTGTCTAATTAAGCGCCCATGAGGCCGAGAGATCGATAGCATGCAGGAGAGAGACGATCGAGACCCACCGCACCCGCACGCATCGGCGCCGCCGCGCAAGCATGATCACAGGCGGGGCGCGCCGCGCGGATCTGGCCTATCTTCTCTGTATGTGGACGTACTAGGAGGAAATCCTGTCGCCTCGTGCGTATGTTTCGACGGTTCTGACCGGCTTGAAACTGAGTACTAGTAGTGGTGCAGTGGTTGGGTGATGGATCGTTCGGGTGCCTGTGGAGTGAAGAGACGAGAGCGCGCGGCGTCGCCTTCGATCGTCGTCTTGGACGTACGTCCCGGCCGGTCCGGTCGTCCTTCGTTTTGCAACCGACGATCGAACCGGAAGTCACGCTAGAGAAAAAAGAGCTATCAGTTCGCGACTCCTCGGAGCATTAGTTCCGATTGCGCCACCAACCGGGACTAATGCTGGCACGCGTCTCGGTTGGAGCGGGCACGGGGTCAGGGGCATGCGTCCCGGTTGGTAAGGGGGCATGTGTCCCGGTTGGAGCCACCAACCGGGACTAAAGGTTTGGCCACAACCACGTGGCGTGGCACGCACCTTTAGTCCCGGTTGCTAGCTCCAACCGGGACTAAAGACCCCTGCCCTCTATAAATGCAACGCCTCAGCCCCCTCTGCTTCCACTCTGTTTTTTCGAATAGTGGAAGGTGTGAGGGGGTGTGTGCTAGTTTTTTCTCATGCATGCATTGAAGGTGTTTGATGAAATGTTTGAGTGAATAATTCCGTTGAATTTCTCATAGAACAAAAATATAGAAGGTGTCCGAGACGCACTTGAGCTTTCTCCTCTTTATTTTCCTCGATCGAGGTTAGCAATCTTATCTTTTCTAGGTCATTGATACAATTCATGTGTCGGTGTGAATTGGTTATTTTACTATTTATGATGTCCT
This sequence comes from Avena sativa, assembly GCA_916181665.1. Classification (NCBI taxonomy): domain Eukaryota; kingdom Viridiplantae; phylum Streptophyta; class Magnoliopsida; order Poales; family Poaceae; genus Avena; species Avena sativa. Next base: position 315,746,202 of record OV702280.1, on the reverse strand, counting down.
GTTTTTTGATAAACTTACTTATATGATGCAGATGAACGGTCGGGAATGGATGTACGGTGACCGGCGCGTAGCCGGGTATATCAAAGGCGTGGATAAATTTATCGATGTGGCTACGGCAAACAAAGAGAATGGATTTATACGTTGTCCATGTGTTCAATGTCGGAACAACAAGGAGTACTCTTCCTCGAAAATCATTCGCGGCCACCTGATTATGAAAGGTTTCATGCCCAACTATAATTGCTGGACCAAACACGGGGAAAGAGGGGTAATGATGGAAGATGGTGAAGAAGAAGATGATGATAACAACTATCATCATATGTTTCCTGAATATAGTGATACTGCAATGGAAGACAATGGAGAGGAAAGAGGTGAAGAACGGGCATCAGATGAGCCGGCTGATGAACTTGGTAGGGTCATTTCTGATGCAAAGCGAGACTGTGAAACAGAAAATGAGAAGTTGAAGTTAGAGGGCATGTTAGAAGATCACAAGAAATTGTTGTACCCAAATTGTGAAGATGGCAGCACAAAGCTCGGTACCACACTGGAATTGTTGCGATGGAAGGCAGAGTGTGGTCTAACTGACTCCTCATTTGAAAAGATGCTGAAAATAATGAAGCCAAAGTTTCCAAAACATAACGAACTTCCCGAGAGTACCTACGAAGCAAAGAAGACTCTCTGTCCTCTGGGATTAGATGTGCAAAAGATACATGCATGCATTAATGACTGCATCCTCTACCGCGGTAAGGAGTATGAGAATTTAGATAAATGCCCGGTATGCAACGCGTTGTGGTATAAGATCAGACGAGATGACCCTGGTGATGTTGAGGGAGAGCCCCTCCGGAAGAGGGTTCCTGCTAATGTTATGTGGTATGCTCCTATAATACCAAGGTTGAAACGCATGTTCAGAAACAAAGAGCATGCCAGGTTGTTGCGATGGCACAAAGAAGACCGTAAGAAAGACGGGAAGTTGAGACACCCTGCTGATGGGTCATAGTGGAGAAAAATCGAGAGAGACTTCCCAGACTTTGCAGGTGACGCAAGGAACTTATGGTTTGGTCTAAGTACGGATGGCATGAATCCTTTTGGGGAGCAGAGCTGCAGTCACAGCACCTGGCCCGTGACTCTATGTATCTACAACCTGCCTCCTTGGTTGTGCATGAAGCGTAAGTTCATTATGATGCCAGTGCTCATCCAAGGCCCGAAGCAACCGGGCAACGACATTGATGTGTACCTTAGGCCATTAGTTGAAGAACTCTTACAGTTGTGGGGCAAACCAGGTGTGCGTGCGTGGGATGAGAACAAACAGGAGCCATTTAATCTACGAGGGTTGTTATTCGTAACCATCAATGATTGGCCTGCTCTTAGTAACCTTTCAGGACAGACAAACAAAGGATATAAGGCATGCACCCACTGTTTAGATAAGACCAAAGGTACATATTTGCATAAATGCAAGAAAGTTGTGTACCTGGCGAATCGACGATTTCTTCCGACCAATCATCCCGTAAGAAAGAAAGGCAAGCATTTCAAAGGTGAGGCAGATCACCGGAAGAAGCCTGAACTCCCTGCTGGTGATGATGTATTTGGTATGGTCAAGGACATAGAAGTAATCTTTGGAAAGGGTCCCGGCGGTCAATCAGTTCTGAACGACGTCGCTACAGGACACGCACCCATGTGGAAGAAGAAATCTATATTTTGGGAGCTGCCATATTGGAAAGTCCTGCGTGTCCGCTCTTCAATCGACGTGATGCACGTGACGAAGAATCTCTGCGTGAACCTGCTAGGATTCCTAGGCATGTATGGGAAGACAAAAGATACACCTGAAGCACGGGAGGACCAACAAATTATGAAAGACCCAAAGAACATGCATACAGATAACAAGACGGATAAAGGGCGTCACTTAAGTCGTGCCAGCTATGCTCTTACCAAAGCAGAGAAGGAAATCTTTTTTGAAGTCCTTTACAGTATCAAGGTGCCGTCGGGCTTCTCATCTAATATAAAGGGGATAATAAATATGGCAGAGAAAAAGTTCCAAAACCTGAAGTCTCATGACTGTCACGTGATTATGACGCAGTTGCTTCCGATTGCATTGAGGGGGCTTCTACCGGAAAATGTTCGAGTACCCATTGTGAAGCTGTGTGCATTCCTCAATGCAATATCTCAGAAGGTAATCAATCCAGATATTCTGCCAAGGTTACAGAAGGATGTGGTACAATGTCTTGTTAGTTTTGAATTGGTGTTCCCACCATCCTTCTTCAATATTATGACGCATCTCCTGGTTCATCTAGTGGAAGAGATTGCCATTCTCGGTCCGGTATTTCTGCACAATATGTTCCCCTTTGAGAGGTTCATGGGAGTCTTAAAGAAATATGTTCATAACCGTGCTAGACCAGAAGGAAGCATCTCCAAGGGATATGGAACAGAGGAGGTCATTGAGTTTTGTGTTGACTTTATTCCTGACCTTAAGCCGATTGGTGTTTCTGACTCGCGGCATGAGGGAAGACTAAGTGGAAAAGGCACGCTGGGAAAGAAAGCAATGATATGTAGGGACGGGGATTCTTTCACTAAAGCACACTACACAGTTCTACATAATTCCACCTTGGCAGCTCCGTATATCGAGGAACACAAGAATATTGTACGCTCCAAAAACCCGGGGAAGCCTGAATCATGGATTACAGATGAACACATGAAGTCTTTCGGTGGTTGGATGCGGACACATCTCTTGAATGACACCACTGTTGGAGATCAGCTATACTTGTTGGCCGCGTCACCATCTTCTACTGTATTGAATTTCCAAGGGTACGAAATAAATGGGAATACATTCTACACGATCGCCCAAGATAAAAAGAGCACCAACCAAAATAGTGGTGTCCGCTTTGATGCAATAGACGAGAATGGACAAAAGGACACATATTATGGTTACATAGAGGAGATATGGGAACTAGACTATGGAGTCTCTTTTAAGGTCCCTTTGTTTCGCTGCAAATGGGTCAACCTGAATGGGGAAGGGGTAAAGATAGACCAGTTGTACGGAATGACAACAGTGGATCTCAACAATCTTGGTTATAGAGATGAACCATTCGTCCTAGCCAATGATGTGTCTCAGGTTTTCTATGTGAAGGACATGTCCTCCAGACCGAAAAAAAGAAAAAATATGCAAACGAATACATCATATGATGAGCCAAAGCGTCACATAGTTCTTTCAGGGAAAAGAAACATCGTGGAAATCGAGAACAAGACAGACATGTCAGAAGATTATAATAAGTTTGATGAAATTCCGCCCTTCACAGTGAAAACTGACCCAAACATTTCGTTAAGTAAAGAAGATGCTCCATGGTTACGTCTGAAGCGGTCATAAGGAATGACATATGCCAAGAAGTTCATGCTCATATTATGTAACTCTAGTTCATGTCTTTCGCGGTTTGTGGCTTGACCGAAGGATATCTTTCGCGGTTTGTGGCCTTTAGTCCCGGTTTTGTAGTCTCAGTTTTTAATATTAATAAATGTCTTGAGTGTTAGTCCCGTTTTGTGGCTGGACCGGGAGTGCCTCTATGACCAGTTTCTTGGAGATGCCGGAGGACTGGGCTCCGTCGGCATCTCCCTGAAACTGGTCGTAGTGGTGTCCCTGCTCTCGAAAACCATCTTGCAGCTTGTAACTTCACTAACTAGATCAATACGCCTCGGAGCTAACTAATTTCACATATTAGGGAATGCCTCTATGACCAGTTTCTCGGAGATGCCGGAGGACTGGGCTCCGTCGGCATCTCCCTGAAACTGGCCGCAGTGGTGTCCCTGCTCTCGAAAACCATCTTGCAGCTTGTAACTTCACTAAGTAGATCAATACGCCTCGGAGCTAACTAATTTCACATATTAGGGAGTGCCTCTATGACCAGTTTCTCGGATATGCCGGAGGACTGGGCTCCGTCGGCATCTCCCTGAAACTGGCCGCAGTGGTGTCCCTTCTCTCGAAAACCATCTTGCAGCTTGTAACTTCACTAACTAGATCAATACGCCTCGGAGCTAACTAATTTCACATATTAGGGAGTGCCTCTATGACCAGTTTCTCGGAGATGCCGGAGGACTGGGCTCCGTCGACATCTCCCTGAAACTGGCCGCAGTGGTGTCCCTTCTCTCGAAAACCATCTTGCAGCTTGTAACTTCACTAACTAGACCAATACGCCTCGGAGCTAACTAATTTCACATATTAGGGAGTGCCTCTATGAGCAGTTTCTCGGAGATGCCGGAGGACTGGGCTCCGTCGGCATCTCCCTGAAACTGGCCGTAGTGGTGTCCCTGCTCTCTAAAACCATCTTGGAGATGCCTCAAACTGGCTGGAGGACTGGACTCACAAGGATGCATATTTATAGTACAAGCAGCTCGGCATAATGTCGACACTCACGACATAATGTCGACACTCACCCCTATTATTAGTGCTGACTCATCTTTAGTCCCGGTTGGTGTCTCCAACCGGGACTAAAGGTTCATCTTTAGTCCCGGTTGGTGACACCATCCGGGACAAGGTACAAGCCGCACGACATAATGTCGACACTCACCCCTATTATTAGTGTTGCCTGGCCCACTCTGCCGCAATCCCTTCAGTCGCGGTTGGTTTCTCCAACCGGGACTAAATATGAACCCTCTCTTTATATAGGCATTTCCCTCTATTTATTAGGTAACACTTAAGACATTTATTAATATTAAAAACCGGGACAAACCGGGACTAGCTAACACTCAGGACTAAAGCCGCCCCCTTTAGTCATAATCATGCCTAGTCCTATAGTACGCAGCTTCAGGGTCTTCATCGTCGTCGTCATCATCATCGTCATCGTCACCTGCCACTCCGGGGATCCTCAGCCCATCCATGGCATATACCAGGGGCCATTCCAGCCTCGGATTCACGGCGGGTGGGAGAGGGGTCTCCTGGAAGACGATGCCGCTACCGCCGGGACAGTGTGGGGCCTGTGGCGGGTTGACTCGTGGGCACCGTAGGCGAGGATGGTCTCCCCCGGCGATGTAGCGCATCACTTTGATGATAGTGTAGGGGTTCGTAGCATGGAAAACAAAAATTTTCTATCGCATACAAACAAACAAGCCAAGATCTATCTACTAGATTGTAGCAACGAGTTGATGGAATAACTCACCCTCGAAGATTCCAAAGTGTTTAACGAGAGCAGATTCTCGTGGGTGATGTAGTCGTACTCTTTCCGATCTCAAGATCGCGTAGACGATCCTTCCGGCGCCGCGTTCCCGCAGCGCTCCCGCAGTCGGTCACACGTTCGGTACTCGACGAAGACCTTCCTCTCCCTTGTTCCAGCAGGCAGCGGAGGTTGTAGCACTCTCCTCGCGATTCCGGCAGCACAACGGCGTGGTACCGGAGGTAGAGGGGAAATCCCGCAGGGCTTCGCCTTAAGCCGGTGCGAGTATGGTGGAGCTTATGAGAGAGGCTATTAGTGGTCTAGTAATTAGACACACCAATTAGAGGGCTCTAAACCAATTAGAAGGCTCTAAACCGAATAGCTCTAAACCGGGGTCTAGATCTAGGGTTTAGTTTAGAGGATAGGAAACTTGTGTGTAGGAGGGGAGCCCTGCCCCTCCTTATATAGGTGGGAGGGGGTGGGCGCGCCAGGGGAGGGAGGGAGTCCCTCCCCAACTCGGCCTTGGGCTGGGCGCCGGCCTGGAGGAGTCCAACTCCTCCTCCAGGTTGGTTCCAACTCCTCTTGCTTGTTTCCCACAGTTTCTTGTTTTTGGCAGTTTGACTTTCAAACTGGACATTTGACTTTTCTGTTTTAGGATTCAATTTAATCCTATATTTGGGACAGCAAGAACACTTAGTACATGATGCAATCATTCCAATATGTAATGACACATTCATGTACCCCTTCCCCCCCGGAGTGCCGGACAATCCGGAACCTTCTAGAATATCCCCGATGAAAACACCGGAATCATTCCCGAACTCCGAAACGGGACTTTCCTTATATGAATCTTATTCTCCGGACCATTCCGGATCACCTCGTGATATCCCGGATCCCATCCGAGACTCCGAACAACATTCGGTCTCTTTCTCATAATACCATAACTACTCAAACAACGTCGAATCCTTAAGTGTGTCTCCCTACGGTTCGTGAATTATGCGGACATGATCGAGACACTTCTCCGAACAATAACCAATAGAGGAATCTGGAAATTCATATGGCTCCCACATATTTCTACGATTACTTTGCGATCGAATGAACCACTTACATACGATACCAATTTCCCTTTGTCTCACGATATGTTACTTATCCGAGGTTATGATCGTCGGTATCTCTGCATACCTAGTTCATCCTCGTTACTGATAAGTACTCTTTTCTCGTTCCCGTGATATGTGATCCCTTGTGACCAAGTCACATGCTTGCAAGCTAATTGGATGACATTCCACCGAGAGGGCCCAGAGTATATCTATCCGTCATGTGGATGGACAAATCCCACTCTTGATCCATGTGTTTCAACCAATACTTTCCGAACACTCAATGCCACCTTTATAGCCACCCTGTTACGGTGTGGTGTTTGATGACATCAAAGCATCCATCCAGTAAAGGTGATATGCATGATCTCATGGTCGAAGGAATTAGGTTACTATGTATCAGAAAGCATATAGCAATTGAACTATTGAAATGACTTGATCTTTATGCTACGCTTGTCTATAGGAGTATGTCCACCATATCATTCTCCTAACGATATGATCTTGTTGTTGACAACATCTCAATGTTCATGACAAAGAAACCACATCATCAATCAACCAACAAGCTAGTGAAGTATAGAGGCTATACTAGGGACTTCAAATTAAGTTTACAAATCACACAAGTATTAATGGTTTCCTTGTTAATACTATTATAGCATGAATGCAAACATTTATCATAAACACAAAGATATATAATAATAACTATATTTATTATTGCCTCTAGGGCATATCTCCAACAGTCTCCCACTTGCACTAGAGTCATCTAATCTAGATTACATGGTAATATACCGAACACCCATGGCAGTTTGGTGTTGGTCATGTTTTGCCCTCGGGAGAGGTTTAGTCAACGGATCCGCCACATTCAGATCTGTGTGTACTTTGCAAATCTTTATATCCCCATCCTGGATATGTTCTCGAATAGCGTGAAAACGTAGCTTGATATGCTTCAGCTTCTTGTGTGACCTTGGTTCTTGCGCATTGGCTATGGCGCCCATGTCATCACAGTAGATAGACATTGGGTCCAGCGCACTAGGAACCACACCCAGCTCTGTAATGAACTCTTTCATCCATATCGCTTCTTGTGAAGCCTCCGAAGCAGCCATGTATTCCGATTCAGTTGAAGATCTCGCCACAACGCTTTGCTTTGCACTCCTCCAGCTAACTGCTGCACCATTCAAAATAAATACGTATCCAGATTGTGATTTAGAATCATCTGGATCGGTGTTCCAACTAGCATCGGTGTAACCATTAACAACGAGCTGTTCATCACCTCCATAAGAAAGAACCATATCCTTAGTTCTTCTCAAGTACTTAAGGATGTTTTTGACCGCTGTCCAATGATCCACTCCTGGATCACTTTGATATCTGCTAGTTAAACTAACAGCATATGCGATGTCGGGTCTAGTACATAGCATGGCATACATTAGAGATCCTATGGCTGAGGCATAGGGAGTCTTACTCATCCTTTCTCTATCTTCTGCCGATGTCGGACTTTGAGTTTTACTCAAGGTCGTATTGGGCAACATGGGCAAGAACCCTTTCTTGCTATCTTCCATTCCAAACCTCTTTAGAACTTTGTCCAAATATGTACTTTGTGACAATGATATTTGGCGTTTCGATCTATCTCTATAAATCTTTATGCCTAATATGTAAGCTGCTTCGCCAAGATCCTTCATTGAAAAACTATTATTCAAATATTCCTTGACACTATTAAGAAGGTCTACATCATTCCCAATCAACAATATGTCATCCACATACAGTATTAAGAATGCTACAGAGCTCCCACTCACTTTCTTGTAAATACAAACTTCTCCATAAGTTTGTATAAAACCAAAACTTTTGATTACCTTATCAAAACGTTGATTCCAACTTCGGGATGCTTGCTTCAATCCATAGATGGACCGTTGAAGCTTGCATACCTTGTTAGCATCTTTAGGATCGACAAAACCTTTGGGTTGTATTATATACAACTCTTCATCAATGTCTCCATTGAGGAATGCTGTTTTGACATCCATCTGCCATATTTCATAATCATAATATGCAGCGATTGCTAACATAATCCTCACAGACTTTAGCTTCGCTACCGGTGAGAAAGTCTCATCGTAGTCAACTCCTTGAATTTGTCGAAACCCTTTTGCGACAAGTCGAGCTTTATAGACAGTAATATTACCATCAGCATCTGTTTTCTTCTTGAAAATCCATTTGTTCTCGACAGCCTTCCGGCCATCCGGTAAGTCCACCAAAGTCCATACTTGGTTTTCGTACATGGATCCAATCTCGGATTTCATGGCTTCTTGCCATTTATTGGAATCTGGGCTCATCATCGCTTCCTCATATGTCTCGGGGTCATCGGTGTTGTCCACCAACATGACATTCATAACGGAATCATACCAATCTGGAGTGGTACGAGTTCTCTTTGACCTCCGAGGCTCTGTAGCAACTTCAACCGAAGTTTCATGATCACTATCATTAGCTTCCTCTCTTATTGGTGCAGGCACCACAGGAACTTCTTCCGGTGCTGCGCTACTCGCAATTTCGAGAGAAGGTTCGACAACCTCGTCGAGTTCTACTTTCCTTCCAGTCACTTCTTTCGAGAGAAATTCCTTCTCTAGAAAGGATCCATTCTTGGCAACAAAGATTTTGCCTTCGGATATATGATAGAAGGTATACCCAATAGTTTCCTTCGGGTATCCTATGAAGACGCATTTTTCCGCTTTGGGTTCAAGCTTGTCCGGCTGTAACTTCTTTACATAGGCTTCGCATCCCCAAACTTTAAGGAACGACAATTTAGGTTTCTTCCCAAACCATAATTCATACGGTGTCGTTTCAACGGATTTAGATGGTGCCCTATTTAAAGTGAATGCGGCTGTTTCTAATGCATAACCCCAAAATGATAGCGGTAAATCTGTAAGTGACATCATAGAACGAACCATATCTAAGAGAGTTCGATTACGACGTTCAGACACACCATTACGCTGTGGTGTTCCCGGCGGTGTCAATTGTGAAAGTATTCCGCACTTCTTTAAATGCTCGCCAAACTCGTAACTTAGATATTCACCTCCACGATCAGAACGTAGAAATTTAATCTTCTTGTTACGTTGATTCTCTACCTCACTTTGAAACTCCTTAAACTTCTCGAAAGTTTCGGACTTATGTTTCATGAAATAGATATACCCATATCTACTCAAGTCATCCGTGAAGGTAAGAACATAACGATAACCACTGCGCGATGCTACACTCATTGGACCACACACATCGGTATGTATGATTTCCAATAAGTCTGTAGCTCGCTCCATCATACCAGAAAATGGAGTCTTAGTCATTTTACCCATCAGACATGCTTCGCATCTTTCAAGTGATTCAAAATCAAGTGATTCAAGAAGTCCATCGGAATGGAGTTTCTTCATACGCTTCACTCCAATGTGACCAAGACGACAGTGCCACATATAGGTCAAATTATCGCTTGATTTCAAACGTTTAGCTTCAATATTGTTGATATGTGTATTTCCACTATCGAGATTCAACAAAACTAATCCCGATGGTAGATAAAGAGGTAGCGTGCCGACCGCGATCACATCAACCTTTGATCCGTTTCCCACGCGCATCGTCACCTCGTTCTTCACTAGCTTCCGTTTATTCTGCAGCTCCTGTTTCGAGTTACAAATATGAGCAACCGAACCAGTATCAAATACCCAGGCACTACTACGAGTACTAGTGAGATACACATCAATAACATGTATATCAGATATACCTTTCTTCTTGATGTTGCCGTTCTTCAAATCCGCCAAGTACCTTGGGCAATTCCGCTTCCAGTGACCTTCTCCCTTGCAGTAAAAGCACTCAGTTTCAGGTTTAGGTCCAGCCTTGGTCTTCTTCGTCGGCGTGGTAACTTTCTTACCACCCTTCTTGAAGTGTCCCTTTTGCTTAGACTTGCCTTTCTTGAATTTGGTGGTCTTATTGACCATCAACACTTGGTGCTCTTTCTTGATCTCCACTTCTGCAGATTTTAACATAGCAAATAGTTCTGGCAACTCTTTGTTCATGTTCTGCATGTTGTAGTTCATCACAAAGTTCTTGTAACTTGGTGGTAGTGATTGGAGGATGCGGTAAACTCCCAAAGTATTAGGAATCACTATACCCAAACTTTGAAGTTTATTTGCGTGCCCAGACATCTTAAGCACATGCTCACTGACGGAGCTACCCTCTTCCATCTTGCAGTTAAAGAACTTTTCAGAAGCTTCATAACTTTCAATTGCCGCATGAGTCTCAAAGATTAATTTGAGATCCTCGACAATATCATATGGATCTGACTCTTCAAACCTTTTCTGAAGTTCCGATTCTAAACCATACAAGATAGCACACTGAACTATGGAGTACTGATTCTTCCGAGCAAGGTAAACATTCTTTACTTCATCGGTAGCATCAGCTGCAGGTGGGTCACCTAGCGGTGCATCCAGCACATAGGTCAAATTACCAGCTGTGAGGACAATCCTCAAATTGCGGAACCAATCCGCGAAGTTGCTTCCATTGTTTTTCAACTTTTCTTTCTCTAGGAACGCATTAAAATTGATGGTAGGGGCTGCCATTGATCTACAACATATTTGCAATAGTTTAGACTAAGTTTATGACAAATTGAGTTCAAATTAATTAATGAAATTAAACTAGGTGAACTCCCACTCAAAACAACATCCCTCACATTGTTTTAGTGATCACACGAACCAAATCCACTACATCAACACCGATCATCACGAGAGCTGATATAGTTTTAATGGCGAACAATCATCATGTTCATCATATCTACTATATGATTCATGCTTTGCCTTTCGGCGATCCGTGTTCCTGAGGCCATGTCTGTACATGCTAGGCTCGTCAAGATCAAACCTTAGCTTCCGCATAAGCAAATCTGGCTTGCTTACGTTGTATTCACCCGCGGAATCAAAGACACCCGATCATCACGTGGTGCTTCGAAGCAGCAAGCTTTGGCAACGGTGCATACTAAGGGTGAACACTTTAGAACTTGAAATTTATGTGCATGAGGGATCATCTTATAATGCTACCGTCGTCTACTAAGCAATACAAGATGCATAAAGGATTAACATCACATGCAATTCATAATATGTGATATGATATGGCCTTTCTTCTTTGTGCTTCCGATCTCCATCTTCAAGCACGAATATGATCTCCATCATCACCGGCATAGCATCAAGGTCAATGACGCTTCTCCATGGTTGTCGTCCACCAGCTTCAACTATTACAACTATTTTGAATAGACACGCAGGTCTTAACAGAAATTAAAGACAACCATATGGCTCCTGCCGGTTGCCAACTTACAATAAGGAACATTGCATACATCAAATATAATCACAATCATGGCCATATCACATCACTGCACACCCCTGCAAAACAAAGTTAGACGCTTCTACTTTCTTTGCATATTTTACGTGGTTTGGGGCTTTCCATAAGTGTCGTTCTAACTTACGAACAAGAACCACAACATTGATACTAGCATTGTTGATCACCCGTTGTAAATTGGATCTTTACTATGCTAGGAGAAACAGGCACCCGCAAAGCCACTTATGCAAAACGAGTTGCATGTCAAGCGTGGAGCAAGTCTCATGAACGATGTCATGTAAGGTTAGCCCGGGCCGCTTCATCCCAACATACCGCAAGATGCAAAGTACACAAAAAGCAATCTACAATAAAAGCATCAACGCCCACAATGACCATTGTGTTCTACTCGTGCAACAGATCTACATATAGACACGGCTCTGATACCACTGTAGGGGTTCGTAGCATGGAAAACAAAAATTTTCTATCGCATACAAACAAACAAGCCAAGATCTATCTACTAGATTGTAGCAACGAGTTGATGGAATAACTCACCCTCGAAGATTCCAAAGTGTTTAACGAGAGCAGATTCTCGTGGGTGATGTAGTCGTACTCTTTCCGATCTCAAGATCGCGTAGACGATCCTTCCGGCGCCGCGTTCCCGCAGCGCTCCCGCAGTCGGTCACACGTTCGGTACTCGACGAAGACCTTCCTCTCCCTTGTTCCAGCAGGCAGCGGAGGTTGTAGCACTCTCCTCGCGATTCCGGCAGCACAACGGCGTGGTACCGGAGGTAGAGGGGAAATCCCGCAGGGCTTCGCCTTAAGCCGGTGCGAGTATGGTGGAGCTTATGAGAGAGGCTATTAGTGGTCTAGTAATTAGACACACCAATTAGAGGGCTCTAAACCAATTAGAAGGCTCTAAACCGAATAGCTCTAAACCGGGGTCTAGATCTAGGGTTTAGTTTAGAGGATAGGAAACTTGTGTGTAGGAGGGGAGCCCTGCCCCTCCTTATATAGGTGGGAGGGGGTGGGCGCGCCAGGGGAGGGAGGGAGTCCCTCCCCAACTCGGCCTTGGGCTGGGCGCCGGCCTGGAGGAGTCCAACTCCTCCTCCAGGTTGGTTCCAACTCCTCTTGCTTGTTTCCCACAGTTTCTTGTTTTTGGCAGTTTGACTTTCAAACTGGACATTTGACTTTTCTGTTTTAGGATTCAATTTAATCCTATATTTGGGACAGCAAGAACACTTAGTACATGATGCAATCATTCCAATATGTAATGACACATTCATGTACCCCTTCCCCCCCGGAGTGCCGGACAATCCGGAACCTTCTAGAATATCCCCGATGAAAACACCGGAATCATTCCCGAACTCCGAAACGGGACTTTCCTTATATGAATCTTATTCTCCGGACCATTCCGGATCACCTCGTGATATCCCGGATCCCATCCGAGACTCCGAACAACATTCGGTCTCTTTCTCATAATACCATAACTACTCAAACAACGTCGAATCCTTAAGTGTGTCTCCCTACGGTTCGTGAATTATGCGGACATGATCGAGACACTTCTCCGAACAATAACCAATAGAGGAATCTGGAAATTCATATGGCTCCCACATATTTCTACGATTACTTTGCGATCGAATGAACCACTTACATACGATACCAATTTCCCTTTGTCTCACGATATGTTACTTATCCGAGGTTATGATCGTCGGTATCTCTGCATACCTAGTTCATCCTCGTTACTGATAAGTACTCTTTTCTCGTTCCCGTGATATGTGATCCCTTGTGACCAAGTCACATGCTTGCAAGCTAATTGGATGACATTCCACCGAGAGGGCCCAGAGTATATCTATCCGTCATGTGGATGGACAAATCCCACTCTTGATCCATGTGTTTCAACCAATACTTTCCGAACACTCAATGCCACCTTTATAGCCACCCTGTTACGGTGTGGTGTTTGATGACATCAAAGCATCCATCCAGTAAAGGTGATATGCATGATCTCATGGTCGAAGGAATTAGGTTACTATGTATCAGAAAGCATATAGCAATTGAACTATTGAAATGACTTGATCTTTATGCTACGCTTGTCTATAGGAGTATGTCCACCATATCATTCTCCTAACGATATGATCTTGTTGTTGACAACATCTCAATGTTCATGACAAAGAAACCACATCATCAATCAACCAACAAGCTAGTGAAGTATAGAGGCTATACTAGGGACTTCAAATTAAGTTTACAAATCACACAAGTATTAATGGTTTCCTTGTTAATACTATTATAGCATGAATGCAAACATTTATCATAAACACAAAGATATATAATAATAACTATATTTATTATTGCCTCTAGGGCATATCTCCAACAGATAGTACGGTTCGCCCACCACAGACGACGGCCGGCTTCGTTGTGGTTCACCGGTGGCAGGCCATCACCCTCGTACCTGGGGAGCTCCCTTTCCCGCCTATTAGTGAAGAAGGCATTCCAGGTGTCGTAGTTGTCGGGATCCCACTGGGGATCCATCCGCTGCTCCGGCGTGAGCTCGTGGTAGAAGTGGTTTGTGATGGCCGCCTGGCGTGCGGAACCTTGAGGGACAGGAGGGACAGGAACCCCTCCAGCGCTCAGCATCTAGCCGGCGGGCGGCCGGTAGCCCGGCGGACAAGGGTAGTTGGAGGCGCACAGCGCCTCGGTCTCCTCAAGGGTCAGAATGGCCCAGTAGGCGTTGTCCATTGTTCTAAGAGAGGAAGGTGTGGATGTGTGGATAGCCATGACACGATCACCCTAAATACAGAGGGAAAGGGCGGGAAAACTTGGCGTGAAGCTTTGGGAAATGGCGGGAAATATCTTTAGTCCCGGTTAGTGACTACATCCGGGACTAAAAGCTCTAGTAGAAAGGAAAGGGCGGGAAAACTTGGCGGGAAGAGATGGGAAATGGCGGAAAATATTTTTAGTCCCGGTTTGTGACTACATCCGGGACTAAATGTGTGCCGAACAATGATAATGTTTCGAAAAAACCGTCACAAAATGACCTATCATGTTCGAGGTTTCATGGCTTTTTCGGTCCAAATGACCGATATTATGTGCTGAATCACGGCATAGTTTGTGATGTTATGCCCATATTATGCATGTGTGTGGACATTGGTATGGAGAACAATGTTGCAGGAGGAAGTTTTCCTTTTTGTCGCACGGAAAAGCCCTTTTCCATTTTCCGAGCGCAAAAAACGGGTCGTTTTGTGAAGTAACCACCAAAATGCCGTTTCACAATGCTACCGTCCCATTTTCCTAAAATACTAGACCACCTTACATGGACTATCTCCCAACCGGTACATCTCAAACCTTTTCGTCCATCCCGGGTAAAAAGGACAAATGTCTGCCAAATCGGTAGGAAGTGGGTCCGGTTTGTACTAGAGGTACATGATCTATTGCCCGTGATTTTTTGAAAAAATCATTTTTAGACTCGCAATATGTGGTTTCTTCATAGATCCAATGTAAGTTCTAACGATGCTCGTCCCCTATCTTCATGCACACCGGTTCAACCATAGTTAGAAATTCAGATAATTCAAAACGGGCATAATAAATTCAAAAAAAATCCGAACAATGAAAATCCTTCGCTTGGTGTCATATTTTGTTACATAGTTGAAAGGAAAAATACCAGACTTGGTATATTGATCATGTTTCGAAGAAACCTTCACAAAATGACCTATCATGTTCGAGGTTTCATGGCTTTCGGTCCAAATGACCGATGTTATGTGCTGAATCACGGCATAGTTTGTGATGTTGTGCCCATATTATGCATGTGTGTGGACATTGGTATGGAGAACAATGTTGCAGGAGGAAGTTTTCCTTTTTGTCGCACGGAAAAGCTCTTTTCCATTTTCCGAGCGCAAAAAACGGGTCGTTTTGTGAAGTAACCACCAAAATGCCGTTTCACAATGCTACCGTCCCATTTTCCTAAAATACTAGACCACCTTACATGGACTATCTCCCAACCGGTACATCTCAAACCTTTTCGTCCATCCCGGGTAAAAAGGACAAATGTCTACCGAATCGGTAGGAAGTGGGTCCGGTTTGTACTACAGGTACATGATCTATCGCCCGTGATTTTTTGAAAAAATCATTTTTAGACTCGCAATATGTGGTTTCTTCAGAGATCCAATGCAAGTTCTAACGATGCTCGTCCCCTATCTTCATGCACACCGGTTCAACCATAGTTAGAAATTCAGATAATTCAAAACGGGCATAATAAATTCAAAAAAAATACGAACAATGAAAATCCTTCGCTTGGTGTCATATTTTGTTACATAGTTGAAAGTAAAAATACCAGACTTGGTATATTGATCATGTTTCAAAAAAACCTTCACAAAATGACCTATCATGTTCGAGGTTTCATGGCTTTCGGTCCAAATGACCGATGTTATGTGCTGAATCACGGCATAGTTTGTGATGTTGTGCCCATATTATGCATGTGTGTGGACATTGGTATGGAGAACAATGTTGCAGGAGGAAGTTTTCCTTTTTGTCGCACGGAAAACCCTTTTCCATTTTCCGAGCGCAAAAAATGGGTCGTTTTGTGAAGTAACCACCAAAATGCTGTTTCACAATGCTACCGTCCCATTTTCCTAAAATACTAGACCACCTTACATGGACTATCTCCCAACCGGTACATCTCAAACCTTTTCGTCCATCCCGGGTAAAAAGGACAAATGTCTGCCGAATCGGTAGGAAGTGGGTCCGGTTTGTACTATAGGTACATGATCTATCGCCCGTGATTTTTTGAAAAAATCATTTTTAGACTCGCAATATGTGGTTTCTTCAGAGATCCAATGCAAGTTCTAACGACGCTCGTCCCCTATCTTCATGCACACCGGTTCGACCATAGTTAGAAATTCAGATAATTTAAAACGGGCATAATAAATTAAAAAAAAATCCGAACAATGAAAATCCTTCGCTTGGTGTCATATTTTGTTACATAGTTGAAAGGAAAAATACCAGACTTGGTATATTGATCATGTTTCGAAAAAAATAGAAAATGGTTTTGGATTATTTATTCAAATCCATACACTTCTTATGTTTAAAGTTTTTCTAAATTCCAAATTAATATTCAAAAATATAAGTTAATTCATTTTAAAAGGTTACATTAATTATTTTTTAGAAATAGAAAATGGTTTTGGATTATTTTTTCAAATCCATACACTTCTTATGTTTAAAGTTTTTCTAAATTCCAAATTAATATTCAAAAATATAAGTTAATTCATTTTAAAAGGTTACATCAATTATTTTTTAGAAATAGAAAATGGTTTTGGATTATTTATTCAAATCCATACACTTCTTATGTTTAAAGTTTTTCTAAATTCCAAATTGATATTAAAAAAATATAAGTTAATTCATTTTTAATTGTAAATGGTTCATATTTTAATTGGTTACATTAATTGTTTTTTAAAACAGAAAATGGTTTTGAATTATTTATTCAAATCCAAACACTTTTTACGTTTAAAGTTTTTCTAAATTCCAAACTAATTATCATTTAAAAAACAATACAAATTTAAACCCCAAAATAAAAAATAAGATGGGAACAGAGAGAAAATACCTGAATTTTTTTGAAAACAGGGGAATATGTCCCGGTTGGAGCCACCAACCGGGACTAAAGACCCCTGCGCGCGCCCCTTGGGCTAATGAAAAAAAATTGAACTATACGTCCCGGTTGGTGGCTCAAACCGGGACGTATGACCCTTTAGTCCCGGTTGGAGCCACCAACCGGGACAAAAGGTCCTTTGGTTATAACTGGGTGCCCCTCCTCTTCTTCTTCCCCATCTCCCCTCCTCTTCTCTTCTCGCGCACGACGCCGTCAGGCTGCCCCGCCGCCGTGCACGCCCTACCGGCCGCCCCTCGCCCAGCCAAGCGTGCAGGAAGCTTCGCCTCGTCGCCCCGAGGCTTCTCCCCGAAGGAATCGGCCCCGCTCGCTCCCAATCGTCGCCAACGACCCTCGAGCCCGACGATCGCCGCCGTCGATTCGTCGGCTCCCGACCTCGCCTCGCCTCCCCGACACCACCGCCGCACACCTGGTGAGCTGCTGGTCCTCGTGGACCCTCTCTCTCGCCCCCTCTCGCTCTGGTTCATCCTCCCCGTCGACCACCTGCCACCACCGCCGCTCACCGTCGTCGTGCTCTCTCTCCGGTGACCTTTTGGAGGCGGCGCCGCTACTCTTTGGCTCGCCTCAACCTCCTCTCTCTAACGCGCGCACGCACGCGCCCTAGATCGCCCCCTAACGCCGTTCCCCATCACCGTCCTGCTGTAGGGGTTCGTAGCATGGAAAACAAAAATTTTCTATCGCATACAAACAAGCAAGCCAAGATCTATCTACTAGATTGTAGCAACGAGTCGTTTGGAATAACTTACCCTCGAAGATTCCAAAGCGGTTAACGAGAGCAGATTCTCGTGGGTGATGTAGTCGTACTCTTTCCGATCTCAAGATCGCGTAGACGATCCTTCCGGCGCCGCGTTCCCGCAGCGCTCCCGCAGTCGGTCACACGTTCGGTACTCGACGAAGACCTTCCTCTCCCTTGTTCCAGCAGGCAGCGGAGGTTGTAGCACTCTCCTCGCGATTCCGGCAGCACAACGGCGTGGTACCGGAGGTAGAGGGGAAATCCCGCAGGGCTTCGCCTTAAGCCGGTGCGAGTATGGTGGAGCTTATGAGAGAGGCTATTAGTGGTCTAGTAATTAGACACACCAATTAGAGGGCTCTAAACCAATTAGAAGGCTCTAAACCGAATAGCTCTAAACCGGGGTCTAGATCTAGGGTTTAGTTTAGAGGATAGGAACTTGTGTGTTGTAGGAGGGGAGCCCTGCCCCTCCTTATATAGGTGGGAGGGCTGGCCGGCCAAGGGGAGGAGAGTCCCTCCCCAAGTCGGCTTGGTGGGGCGCCGGCCAAGGGAGGAACCCTCCTCCAATTCGGCCTCCACCAATCCTCCTCTCTTCCCACTTCCCAAAATTGCCGTTTGACTTTCAAACTAGCCGTTTGACTTTTCAATTTAGGATTTAAATAAACCCTTTATTTTGGACAGCAAGAACACCTAGTACATGATGCAATCATTCCAACTTGCAATGACACATTCATGTACCCTTCCCCTTCCGGAGTGCCGGACATTCCGGGACCTTCTAGAATGTTCCCGATGAAAACACCGGAACCATTCCCCAACTCCAAAACGGGACTTTCCTTATATGAATCTTATTCTCCGGACCATTCCGGATCACCTCGTGATATCCCGGATCCCATCCGAGACTCCGAACAACATTCGGTCTCTTTCTCATAATACCATAACTACTCAAACAACGTCGAATCCTTAAGTGTGTCTCCCTACGGTTCGTGAATTATGCGGACATGATCGAGACACTTCTCCGAACAATAACCAATAGAGGAATCTGGAAATTCATATGGCTCCCACATATTTCTACGATTACTTTGCGATCGAATGAACCACTTACATACGATACCAATTTCCCTTTGTCTCACGATATGTTACTTATCCGAGGTTATGATCGTCGGTATCTCTGCATACCTAGTTCAACCTCGTTACTGATAAGTACTCTTTTCTCGTTCCCGTGATATGTGATCCCTTGTGACCAAGTCACATGCTTGCAAGCTAATTGGATGACATTTCACCGAGAGGGCCCAGAGAATATCTATCCGTCATGTGGATGGACAAATCCCACTCTTGATCCATGTGTTTCAACCAATACTTTCCGAACACTCAATGCCACCTTTATAGCCACCCTGTTACGGTGTGGTGTTTGATGACATCAAAGCATCCATCCAGTAAAGGTGATATGCATGATCTCATGGTCGAAGGAATTAGGTTACTATGTATCAGAAAGCATATAGCAATTGAACTATTGAAATGACTTGATCTTTATGCTACGCTTATCTATAGGAGTATGTCCATCACATCATTCTCCTAATGATATGATCTTGTTGTTGATAACATCTCAATGTTCATGATAGGGAAACCACAATCATCAATCAACCAACAAGCTAGTTTAACAAGAGGCTTTACTAGGGACTCTTATTTTAGTTTACAAATCACACAAGTATTAATGTTTCCGGTTAATACAATTATAGCATGGTATGTAAACATTTATCATAAGTGTGAAGACATGATAATAACCACTTTATTATTGCCTCTTGGGCATATCTCCAACAGTCTCCCACTTGCACTAGAGTCAATAATCTAGTTTCGAACCTTTGTGTATATAACACCTATGGCTTTCCGGTGTTGTATGTACACGATTGCTAGTGGTCAACTGATCTCCGGATCTGACACTTCCAGGTCCGTGTGTAATTTGCATGTCTTTGCGTCTCTACGCATCACTCATTCTCTAATGAGATGGCTTTGTATAAATTTGGTCTTTCGGTGTGACCTTTAGTTCTTTAGGGTTAAAACATGTTGACAATATTGTCGTACAATATATCTTCATAGTATTATCCCACTGTGAACTACACCTAGTTTGATAACAAACTACTTGACACAAATGCCCTCTTTTGCTGCTAATATAGCAGTCATATACTTAGCCTTTTGTTGTAGTATCTGTCACAATGTCTTAACTTTGGAAATCATCCAAATCCATTATGGAACTCACTTTCCATTATATTGTGCCACCCTTAGTTTAGATTGAGATAAACTTAATCTGTACTTTGTGACAAAGCTAGTATCAATGTAGTACTTTTACAATGAACTAACCATCTATTTGTCACTTCTACAAATAATATACTCTTAGTTCTTCCAAAAGATCATAAGAATATCCTTACTATTGTCCAATGATCATCTTACAAATCATTCTGGTATATGCTCACAACATTTAGAGCATAGGACATATCTGGATTTGTACATATCACAGTATGATTGATATAAATACTCTTTGTGATTTCATACATCAAGTATCAATCTATACTTGAATCTTTGTTTCACTTACCAAGTGCCAATACACTTGAATATATCATCAACATTGAACTCATTCAATCCTTTCTGTGCAACAAGAACCTTTCTTGTAGTTCCTATATTGAACTCATTCAATATCTTGTCTATGTACTTCTGGCACAACCATATTAGCGTCTATTGATGCCAAAATACTTGGGTTTTGCCTAAGTCTTTCATCGAGATGAAATTCTTAATATGTGTTAATAAAAGATACATTATTTCCAATCAACAATATGTCTTCCACATAATGTATTAGAAACATGTCTTAGCGCTCCCACTTAATTTCTTGCAAATGCAAGCATCTCCATCGTCTCTGATGAACTTTTAAACTCTTTCAACAGTTTCATCACAGTGAAGATTCCAACTCCGCGATGCTTACTTCAACCATTGAAGTTTGCATATGTTTTTAGCATCCCTTGAATTTTAACAAAACCCTTTGGACTGTGTCATGCACACGTCCTAGGTAACCCTTCTATTAGAAGAACTTGTTTTGTTTATTCAACTACCATATAATAAAATTATATGTAGTGGATGCTACACTAATCCATCTAGACTAAATATCGCTATGAAAGATTAGATCTTGTCATAGTCAACTTTTGAACATTGTTGTGAACTCGTTCCCAACATGTCGACTATTTCATAGATGTGAAACATCCATGTCTATTTCTTTATAGATCCAGACACAACTGTAAGGTCTTACACCTTTCTCGAGGGTCCTTCAAGTTCAAAACTTGATTTTCTCGTGTATGGAACTATCACGGATTTTATGGCTTCAAGCCATTTTACGAAGTCAGGGCCCATCATCGCTTCTTTGTATGTAGTCGGTTCATTATTCTCAAATAATGATTCAACCCTCAAATCTTGGTATTTGATTGTTTACCCGATCTACTTGTTTCAATAGGAACTTAGATCTCCGTGACCACAACATTTGAGGCACGTGAGCCATGAGCATTGTTGCTGCCTCCGAAACACTTTTCGGCGCTGCGCAATTCTGCACATATAGCTAAGGTTCTTTTAACCTTATCAAAGTTCTATTGTCCTCCCACTTAACTTTTCACGAAAAATTTCTTCTCAAAGAAACTTGACGTTCTAAGTAACAAACACTTTTGTCTCCGGTGTTTTATGGAGGAACAGTTTATACAAAGACAGGTTCATCCGACTTTGGTTGCACACAACTTTCTTATGCATAGCATACCAATGTTTAAGAAAGGACAACTTGGGTTTTATCCCAAACCATAACTTTATATGGTGTCATTTCAACGGATTATGATGGAGCTCTTTTCAGTGGAAAAACGGTAATCTCTAAAGCTTTTAATCTTTAAAATACAATGGCAGTTTTATGAATTACACCTTTCGATCTTACCATGTCAAACAAGGTTTAATTACATATCTCGAACGCTCCATACTCTTATGGTGTTTCGGTAAAATGCAAATCCACGGAACGATTCCTTAAATCTTAGGTATTATGCTAAACTTGTAACTCAAATATCTTCCTTTATGATCTTATCATAAACTATTTATATTCTTGTTACAATGATCTTGCACTTCATCTTGAAAGTCTTTGAACTTTTCAAGTGTTTCATACTTTATCCTTATTAAGTAAATATTCATATATTCACTCAAATTTTCGGAGAAAGCATATGAAGTTGAAATCCATCGCTCTTGACTACACATAACGGACTTCGTACAACAATATGTACAAGTTCCAATAAGCTTAGTCATTCGTTCCCTTTTGGCCTATGAACGAAGTTTTAATTATCTCTAGGAAAGTTTCACAAGCGTTATTTGATCAAAATCAAATAGACTCCAAAATTCCATCCATATGGATTTTCTTCATGTTTTCTTTCCAATATAATTTAAACGGCGATGTCACTTCCTAAGTGATCTTTCAATCAATTTGTCTTTCGACATTTTTAGCACTAGTTTTATGGATGTGATTTCTCCAATGAGATTTGTGAATCATCCATCTTTTATAGATCACGGCAACTATTTGAACAACCCTTTTGTTCTCATAATACCTGATAAAACAAATCTTGAAGGCAAGCTTTGATGTTTAACGAGCAACACAATAACCCTTTATTTGTTCTCGATGAACATCATCACATATTCTTTTGCTAGTTACTTAGGCCATTGTAGTTCATGAATTGTGTTGTTTCGTATGACGATTCACACCAACAAATTCAGTATCAAATACTTGAGAACCACATTGTTTAATAAGCAAAGAATATAGCCATAACATGTATATCATCTATATACTTAAACTGAACAATTCTAGTCTTTTCTTTTCTGCCATATATTTATGAGATTCTCTTTCAATATTTCCTTTTCTATTTGAAAGAATCTATCAATATCAATAGTGGAGTCATACATATGACATATAGTCCAAAGCGTGTATAATTAAATACCAATGTCTTTGGACTTGCACTTTGAAGTAGATCACCATCATCAAACAATTGGTGTTCTTTCAAATTCCTTTCTTTAGTAATCTCTTGGTGTAGTAAACATTTTACCTACATCAAATATTCACCCTTATCATGGAATCGTCCATGATCAAGCTACTTTTAGCTTATAACGATGAATTATGAGTATAATGTTGCTATCCAAAACCTTTTGGAGGATTAGGACAACAAGTGTCTCCAACCTTTTTGCAAATTCTCATCAAATATGAGAACATGACTTTTGCCATGTTATACTCTATCATGTTGCAACCAAAACTTCGTTTCAGATATCACAATATCTTCCACACATCATGGTTTCTGAAACAACTCTTTCAGATCCTAGATAACCTTGATATTAAGGGAATTCTTTGAATATCAAGAATCATGGATACAAACATGATACTTATATACTAACACTTGGAATTGTTACTCTTGATTTAATACTAATTATTAAACTTCATGGAGTAACCGGAACTTACTGAAAGTTTGCAATAGGACTTTTAAACTTTAGATTAACACTTAAAAACAATACGATACCAGTTCGTAAAGTAACTAACCAGAATTCTATAGTTCTATTATCTCAATTATAACTAAGCGCAAGGTGGTAAACGGATGCCAATGACTACAACAACTATGCAAATTCACTTTGATTTAGTTTATGATAAATTGAGTTCTAATTAATAATTAAATTAATCTGGGTGAACTCCCACTCAAAACAATATCCCTCACATTGTTTTAGTGATCACACGAACCAAATCCACCACATCAAAACCGATCATCACGAGAGTTGATGTAGCTTCAATGGCGAACAATCAACATGTTCATCATATCTTCTATATGACTCATGCTTTACCTTTCGGTGATCCGTGTTCCTGAGGCCATGTCTGTACATGCTAGGCTCGTCAAGATCAAACCTTAGCTACCGCATAAGCAAATCTGGCTTGCTTACGTTGTATTCACCCGCGGAATCAAAGACACCCGATCATCACGTGGTGCTTCGAAGCAGCAAGCTTTGGCAACGGTGCATACTAAGGGTGAACACTTTAGAACTTGAAATTTATGTGTATGAGGGATCATCTTATAATGCTACCGTCGTCTACTAAGCAATACAAGATGCATAAAGGATTAACATCACATGCAATTCATAATATGTGATATGATATGGCCTTTCTTCTTTGTGCTTTCGATCTCCATCTTCAAGCACGAACATGATCTCCATCATCACCGGCATAGCATCAAGGTCAATGATGCTTCTTCATGGTTGTCGTCCACCAGCTTCAACTATTACAACTATTTTGAATAGACACGCAGGTCTTAACAGAAATTAAAGACAACCATATGGCTCCTGCCGGTTGCCAACTTACAATAAGGAACATTGCATACATCAAATATAATCACAATCATGGCCATATCACATCACTGCACACCCCTGCAAAACAAAGTTAGACGCCTCTACTTTCTTTGCATATTTTACGTGGCTTGGGGCTTTCAATAAGTGTCGTTCTAACTTACGAACAAGAACCACAACATTGATACTAGCATTGTTGATTACCCGTTGTAAATTGGATCTTAACTATGCTAGGAGAAACAGGCACCCGCAAAGCCACTTATGCAATACAAGTTGCATGTCAAGCGTGGAGCAAGTCTCATGAACGATGTCATGTAAGGTTAGCCCGGGCCGCTTCATCCCAACATACCGCAAGATGCAAAGTACACAAAAAGCAATCTACAATAAAAGCATCAACGCCCACAATGACCATTGTGTTCTACTCGTGCAACAGATCTACATATAGACACGGCTCTGATACCACTGTAGGGGTTCGTAGCATGGAAAACAAAAATTTTCTATCGCATACAAACAAGCAAGCCAAGATCTATCTACTAGATTGTAGCAACGAGTCGTTTGGAATAACTTACCCTCGAAGATTCCAAAGCGGTTAACGAGAGCAGATTCTCGTGGGTGATGTAGTCGTACTCTTTCCGATCTCAAGATCGCGTAGACGATCCTTCCGGCGCCGCGTTCCCGCAGCGCTCCCGCAGTCGGTCACACGTTCGGTACTCGACGAAGACCTTCCTCTCCCTTGTTCCAGCAGGCAGCGGAGGTTGTAGCACTCTCCTCGCGATTCCGGCAGCACAACGGCGTGGTACCGGAGGTAGAGGGGAAATCCCGCAGGGCTTCGCCTTAAGCCGGTGCGAGTATGGTGGAGCTTATGAGAGAGGCTATTAGTGGTCTAGTAATTAGACACACCAATTAGAGGGCTCTAAACCAATTAGAAGGCTCTAAACCGAATAGCTCTAAACCGGGGTCTAGATCTAGGGTTTAGTTTAGAGGATAGGAACTTGTGTGTTGTAGGAGGGGAGCCCTGCCCCTCCTTATATAGGTGGGAGGGCTGGCCGGCCAAGGGGAGGAGAGTCCCTCCCCAAGTCGGCTTGGTGGGGCGCCGGCCAAGGGAGGAACCCTCCTCCAATTCGGCCTCCACCAATCCTCCTCTCTTCCCACTTCCCAAAATTGCCGTTTGACTTTCAAACTAGCCGTTTGACTTTTCAATTTAGGATTTAAATAAACCCTTTATTTTGGACAGCAAGAACACCTAGTACATGATGCAATCATTCCAACTTGCAATGACACATTCATGTACCCTTCCCCTTCCGGAGTGCCGGACATTCCGGGACCTTCTAGAATGTTCCCGATGAAAACACCGGAACCATTCCCCAACTCCAAAACGGGACTTTCCTTATATGAATCTTATTCTCCGGACCATTCCGGATCACCTCGTGATATCCCGGATCCCATCCGAGACTCCGAACAACATTCGGTCTCTTTCTCATAATACCATAACTACTCAAACAACGTCGAATCCTTAAGTGTGTCTCCCTACGGTTCGTGAATTATGCGGACATGATCGAGACACTTCTCCGAACAATAACCAATAGAGGAATCTGGAAATTCATATGGCTCCCACATATTTCTACGATTACTTTGCGATCGAATGAACCACTTACATACGATACCAATTTCCCTTTGTCTCACGATATGTTACTTATCCGAGGTTATGATCGTCGGTATCTCTGCATACCTAGTTCAACCTCGTTACTGATAAGTACTCTTTTCTCGTTCCCGTGATATGTGATCCCTTGTGACCAAGTCACATGCTTGCAAGCTAATTGGATGACATTTCACCGAGAGGGCCCAGAGAATATCTATCCGTCATGTGGATGGACAAATCCCACTCTTGATCCATGTGTTTCAACCAATACTTTCCGAACACTCAATGCCACCTTTATAGCCACCCTGTTACGGTGTGGTGTTTGATGACATCAAAGCATCCATCCAGTAAAGGTGATATGCATGATCTCATGGTCGAAGGAATTAGGTTACTATGTATCAGAAAGCATATAGCAATTGAACTATTGAAATGACTTGATCTTTATGCTACGCTTATCTATAGGAGTATGTCCATCACATCATTCTCCTAATGATATGATCTTGTTGTTGATAACATCTCAATGTTCATGATAGGGAAACCACAATCATCAATCAACCAACAAGCTAGTTTAACAAGAGGCTTTACTAGGGACTCTTATTTTAGTTTACAAATCACACAAGTATTAATGTTTCCGGTTAATACAATTATAGCATGGTATGTAAACATTTATCATAAGTGTGAAGACATGATAATAACCACTTTATTATTGCCTCTTGGGCATATCTCCACCACCGCCGGCGTGACGTCACCCGTGCATCAACGCGACCCAGCCAGGGAGCCACTTTGCCTGCATGGCTTGCCTATGTGGCCTCTGGCCCACAGGTCAGCATCTCTGGCTAGCCCCAGCCCGAGTAAAAAATGCCCCCCTGAACCACTTTTGCTTGTGTGGCTTCTGAGGTGGCTCCGGGCCCCTCTGTCAGTCATTGTGGCTAGATATGCCTGCGGTGTAAAAAGTTTAACCAGCTTTTAATAATTTCAGAAATAATTATAATCTTATAAATTCAATAACTTTTAATCTATAAGTCATAAAAATATGAATAATATATCAAAATGTTCAGAAAAATGAAACCTAGCTATCTAAGCTATAATCATGCATTGTTCAACAACTTAAATTACAAGTTTAATTAGAAGAACAAATCCACCCCTCTCATGTGTTCCGAAGTTTCTCCGAGTTAGGGTTTTCACCCCTCGGAACCCCAATTAAATCGTCGAGCATTTCTTAGGGTTACATTCCAATGCAAATTAACTTGTCATATCATCATACTTGCTTGAGCATTGCATCGATGCCATGTGTTGATTGTTTCCCTTTCTTTTTGGTGTTTGGATTATTAGGTTTATTATTAGTTAGGTATTATTAGGTTTATTAATTAGTTTGGTATTATTGGTCTTCGGCCCCACTGGTCAGTCACTGTGGGTAGCCCCAGACCCGATTCACATTTTCAAGCAACTTAGGTGCATGTGGGTTCGACGTTGTGCCTATCTACTACACGGTTTCCCTTTCTCTTCATTTTTATTATTGTGTATGTATATATTAGGGTTTCTCTGAATTAGGGTTTATATCTCTCAACACCGTACTTAACTTTCTCCTTTAGCCGCTTTGACTTATTCGTTTTTCCACCTATGCAGAAAATATGGACCCACACGTCAGAGACGAAGAAAAGGAAGAGGTTATCCAAGGTGTGATCCGTGGGGAAGATAATTTAGACGTATCAACGTTTCTGAACAACTCCGGTGAGGGTGATCCTCTTTTT
Source organism: Avena sativa (assembly GCA_916181665.1). Classification (NCBI taxonomy): domain Eukaryota; kingdom Viridiplantae; phylum Streptophyta; class Magnoliopsida; order Poales; family Poaceae; genus Avena; species Avena sativa. Next base: position 315,718,503 of record OV702280.1, on the reverse strand, counting down.
ACCGGAGTAGACAACTTGTTTGAGGTTGAAGGTGTTGCCTTCCGCGAGGGAGAAGGCGATGCCTTGTGTAATCGAGAAGACGACCGCTCCGGCGAGGTGCATGTAATATAAATCAATTCATTAATTAATCATCTGCTATCTATATAGAAATAGTAACGACGATCTTTCTTCTTTTAGCCCTCCGGATCGAAGGAATCTACTGAAAAGAGCAGACGAGGCCCAACCAAAAAGTTGCAAGACCATGAGAGGTTCAGGATCGAAGATGTCGCTGAAGACGGCAGACCGACAGCTCCCGAAGTTGTCGCAACCAAATTTGTGGCACAATGCGGAGTAATCGTTAGGGACTTAATCCCGATCACCATTAGAAATTGGAATAGGCCTGCTAATGCGGATAAAGAGGGAACATGTTTATTTGTCCCTAACCACGCCAAAGATTTACTGTGGAAGAGGCTCATGGTTAATTTCAAACTACTGAAGATAGAGCTGGATCCAAATGCGGAGGATCCAGTTGAGGACGCCTCACAACATGGGAGAGCCATGGAGGCTAAGGTCAGGGAGTGGGCTTTGAAGAAGATGGCCCAGTGTTTCACCAACTGGAAGAAAAGATTGCACCTTGACTATGTCGTGAAAAAGAAGACTCCCGATTTCAAGAATATTCAGTTTGAGAAGATAAAACCATTCTGGGATGAGTTTGTGGAATACAAGAAATCAGAAAAAGCTAAGAAAATGTCTGAAACGAATAAGCTGAATGCTGCTAAGAAGTATCACCATACTATGGGGCAAGGTGGCTACAGGGTTGGCATTCCTAAGTGGGAGAAACTTGAGCAGGAACTGCGTGATAAAAAGATCACCCTAGAGACAGACGATTGGGTAGAACGTGCAAGGAATTGGTTTTACGGGCATGGGGGCACGTTGGACTCGGAAAAGAGGTGTATATATAACATACGACATAAAGAAGACCCCTTGCCAATCGAGAGGATCAGAAAAGCAGTAAAGGCTGTTAAAGATGGGGACTTCATTCCCGATAGAGAGAATGATGAGCTCACACTCGCCCTTGGAAATAAGGAACATGATGGACGAACACGAGGCACAATAGGCTCCCAATCATGGAGGACTGGGTTTCCCGAAGAGAGGAAGAAATATCCTGATAGAAGCCGTCAGAGGAGTAAGGACAGGGCGGCAGTTGAAGCAGAAAGTCAGAAAGAGCGAATGCGTTTAATTGAAGAACGATTAAAGCAACAACAAGATGAAATTAACACACTTAAAGAGTAAAGTACTACCGGCCCATCTCAGCAGCACACTGCATTCGATGCTACCGGCCTATCGAATAATCGAAAAAGTAGTGTGGCTTCCACCGAGGTCCCGGGTGATGACAATGGCGATGCCGATGATGCACCGACGATGGCTCTTGTTGGCTACCCAGTGGATGATATCACAGAGATGACACACTGCGAGCTACATGTCAAAGTTGTGAACATATCAATGAAGGTGGTGGTCGGCTATGCCTTACCAATTGGACCCACACCAACTTACCATTGTCGTCCGGTTCCAGAGGGCTACGCTGTTGTCGGCGTGGATGAAATCATGCCCACCTTTGAGGTTTTGGATCTTCACTACCCTGCTGGTGAAGGGGATGTGACTGTGCTGGGTGACGCAAAAAACGTCACCATTCTATGGCCGAAGGATTGTATCGTGCTTCGAAATCACACGCCAAGGCCATCTTCGCCGCCGCCTCACCCGTCTCCAGCGAGGCCGTCGCCGCCGCGGCAGCCGTCTTCGTCGCCTCACCCGGCTCCTTCGCCTCACCAATCTCCGGTGCAGCCATCGCCACGGGAGCCATCGCCGGCGCCTCAGGATAAAAAGCGTAAGCGTACCGCTACTGTGCGTCGTAAGCGATCGCCGAAACGTAAACAAGAGCCTCTTCCAAAAGTACCAACGGTTCCTCCCAAGAGATCTTATGACTGTACTGAAGAGGAGACTGCGGCGATCGTTGATGCGGAAACGACAGCGTTTTTCGCTAAGCTGAGGCGGCCGAAAGAGCCAGAGTTCCCCAGCACCAAAGAAGAAAAAGGCAAAGTGTTGAAAATGCTAAAGAATCTTCATCAACCCGAGCCAAAGCTGTCATCAGACTATGAGCGTTCTATTCTCAAGTCACATGCGGCACAAAAAGCCTCGAAGAGCAGTACTGATGCAAGCGGGAAATCTGTTGCCCAGCTCGGAGAACAAGCAAAACAGACTTGCGCCCCTCTCAAGGTGATTTCTCAAACCAATGTGGGGTCGAGCAAATATGGGGCCGAAGAGCAGTATGATCCAGAGGTAGTTGCACAATACGGAGAAGCTGCCGCTGCTCAAGGTATGAGTATTGCCCAATACTTATCCCAGTTAGAGTTCTTCCCCTTGAGTGAAGTAGCATACAAATACCAGTACGGCAAACCTCTCGCCAAACCTGAGGAGGTAAACAATCTTCCAACAAAAATGCGAAGATTGCATAACTGGTACTTGCATGCCACAAAGGCCGGGGCTAACTGGATAGTGCTGAGGGTTACAAAAAAGCATCATGGGAAAGAAAGGGATGACATGATATCCATTGAATTTGATGAACTATTTCAATTATTCAATCAAGACGCCTTAGACAAATCGATCATCAGTGCCTATTGTCTGTAAGTACTAATTCTGTAATTAATTTAGTCTCCAGCTATATTATTTTGTTTATTGCATGTATATAATCATACTGTAATATGCAGAATGAAGATTCTCGAATGCAGCAGAGGACAAATCTATGACATTGGCTTCATTGACCCATATTGGGTTCATGAAGCTAATCTCAAAATAAGCCCCCAGGATACGGAGGATAATATAGTACACGTGTTAAGGTTTCAAGAAACCAAAAGAGAAATACTATTTCCTTACAACTTCGAGTGAGTGTTATTGTCTTGTATACACTTTCTATTTCGCTTACTCGATGTTAAGTATATAATTGATTAGTTATGCATTTGCAGCTTCCACTATATTCTGTTAATCATTCAACTTGACAAAGGGCGTGTACTAGTCATGGACTCGAAACATAAACCCCTTAAGACGTGGAAGGACATGCAGATACTTCTCCAGCGGTAATTCTAATCATTACGACACTATATCGGCAACGTTCGTGAATTTTATGATATCAAGTACTTAATAACTTCTTTTATTCGTTTTCTTCGCCGGGCAGCGCTTGGAAACGGTTCACCAACAAGGCTAGGGGTGTTTGGAAAGAGGAGCTTACATTTCAACCACTAGATGTAAGCACCACTAGCTATATCCGCGTATCTCTTTGATTCTAGTTTTGATACAGTATTATCATGCTTGATTATTATTTTGATTGAACTATGTTCTCGTAAAGTGCCTGACGCAGAGACCAGGTAACAATCTATGTGGATACTATGTATGCGAGTTCATCCGGCAGACGTGCGATGAGAAGGGCAGAAATTTAGAGCAACTCCACGTACGTAAACAATTTCTATTGTTTTTAATTTCAAATAAATTGTGTTTAGTTTCATTCATATAGGCTGACTCCTTTTTTAAATCAGATCGAACGTCTACGGGACGGTCTTCTGCTAAAGGATCGCGTTCGAGCAATTCAGGAGGAATTTGCGGGATTCTTGGATGCAGAAGTCCTAGACCCGAAAGGGGAATACTATTCTGCTGTGTATAGATAATAGGGATTGTAAAAATAGCAACTTTGAAGGAATTGGCCGGTAGCATCGAATAGCAACTTTTGTATGTAGTGCATGAACTCGATCCGTGTATTGAATGTAATATTGTCATGATGATCTTGTGTAATATAAGGTTCCTTCATTGATAAGTGCAAAACACTAAATAAACAATAAAACAACCTAAATGAATTCTCTATCGTGGCACAAAAAGTGACGAAAATGCTGCCGCGGCAACAAAATGTGCCAAAATGAATTCTCTGCCGCGGCAGAGAAATGGGCCAAATCTCTGCCGCGGCAGCAGGTTATTAGTCCCGGTTCGTGTTCGCGCTCTGATGCCGCCACGTGTGCCCCATTTGTCCCGGTTGGTAGGGCAACCGGGACTAATGGTCCTTACCAACCGGGACGCATGGGCCCTTTTCTACCAGTGTCATCTTGTTATTGTGAGTGGCAGAGTCAGGCATGCGACTTGAACATGTAGGACTTGGTTTGGTACAACGGAGTACGTACGTGAGATAGAAAAAAAAAACTAGTGTCAGTGTACGTGAAAATAGTACTCCATATATGACAAGTATTGCCGATCGACCCGATAAATTAAGCACCGGCCGGCGAAATGCACTGAACTCGCCGATAGGACGTACGTCGCTGTTATATACACAGGGCCGTTTCCTTAGGTACAGCTATAGCGGGCAGCGAGCTAGCTAGAATAATCCTCACAGTCAGTCAGTACATCACCAGATCTATCGGCGTGTTGTTACATTCAGGTAAACCCGTGTCGGCATCAACGTACTAGCTAACAGGGCGTACGCTGGTACTCCTATTGATTGATCGTGGACGCAGCAACCACCCCCGGCCCGGCCCGTACGTAGAAATGATGAGCGACCCAACGTAGACCCCTACCCCGACAAATGCATCTCTGCGCGAAAGCCCCTTTCGCCGATCGCCAAACTTAGCAGACGTACTGCACTGGAACGTATTATGTCGACCGAAAGCAACAGCCCTACCCGTCCGGTGTGGCAGCGAGCTAGCGCTGCGCCGTGTCAAGCAAACAGTATCGGTCATCAAGACTTTCGAAGCCACACCGATCCGGCCAGGTCTTCACTCCAGTACAGTACTACTACTGCACGCACTGCACGAGCACGGCGTTGCCGTGTTCGGTGGTACTAGGTGGTTGGGCGTTGCGCAGCTCCGGCCCCGCCCCGTTGGATCGGAGGCTTCGATTGCTTCCCGTGATCGCGGCGCCAGCTCGTGCTACTACATCATCTCGAGAGAAAAATTAACCCCCGGTGCAGCGAAAGAAATGAACTAGCTATAGCTATACCGCACAGGCGCCGTACGCGACACTGATCGATACATAAGACGATCGAATTCCCACCGACCATCAACCCTATCTCACAAAAAAAATCCAGCATGTGCCAGATCTAGAGACGTAGTATGGGTGGGGTAGGAACCGAACGCATCATCATCCGTCGCTGACTTGTCATGTACACTGATTAGTAGGAGTAGTGGGCGAGTAGCGGTCCCGGTCGATCGGGTCATGGACCCCGATCGAGCAAACCAAGCTGTCCGTCCAGACAAACATGTACGCAGCATGGTCCATGGTGATCAAGCTCGTATTCATGGAGAACAAAGCTACGTTATCCATCCTTCAAACCATTGCGGGTAAAGAAAACAACAAGGGAGGAAAAGCGAGGGTTATTCCCACCCACAGTAGTGGTATTTTTTTTTTTTGCCTTTTTTAGATATTTCCAGTTGATTGGTTGAGGTGTCTTGCTTGGATCCACTTATTACTGGAACCTGCTGGAGTGATCAACTTTCTCTGTCTGCCTACCAACGACGCAGCCAGAAAGGAATTAGTCGTGCGAGTAAACTCTTTTAGTTTCCCCTGCAAAAACATTTTTTACCAAATGGTGTGAGTTGGTCCAAGCCCATGGATATGGGCGTGATGGTTTTGTTTTTGTCTCCCGTGTACCCGCAAGGGCCCATATTGTGTACCCGCAAGGGCCTGTACTATGACTCATACAAATGGCCCATCACAAGCCTAATTGGTCTGACATGAACAGAGAAAAACATGGCCCATCACAAACCTAATTGGTCTAACATGAACCGGGAAAAAAATGGCCCATAGTTAGGACTATTGTAAAACACCTTCACTACCTCCTCCGGGTCGGCTCGGTATTACTTTTCAAAAAGACGTCCTTATCCACATGATAAAGGTGAACAATTCTCTATATCTACAAAACTAATTATCATACGAATGCATTAACTATAAATATATTAACAACGCTATGCAGTTGGAAACTATAATAACAAAATCTAATTAGTCATGTCATGCTTAACCCAAATTCGTAGCCACATAACCTAACCCTAACTACATCTACATATCCCTAAACTAACATACAAATCTCACAAATATCCTAACCCTAACCTACAAATGTTAACCATAATGCTTCATAGCCATCTTAGAGAATGGGGAGAGTACCTCTATGCACTTGGTGGTGGTGGTGGTGGTGGTGGTGGGGGGGGGGGGGGGGGTCGAAATCTATGAGCTTCGGGGTGAAGGTAGGGGAGGAGTGGAGAGGCTCGGGTCGGGCTGGACTAGCTCCGCGTGGTTAACCCTCTGAGGAGGGCAACATCATGTTCCATGACGCTACCCTAGATGAGGTAGTGCCCCCACTGCGGCGCTATCTAAACGGCCCTAGGCCTAACTTTTGTCGGCATGGCAGAGAGGGTGGCGCCTGTTAGAGCGGCGCTACCATGTTGAGGGTAAGGTCCCGGAGACAGATGCTGCCTAGTGGGGTTTGTTTTTCAAATTCTTACAAAGGTTTATTTTTTTAATTTCTTTCGGGCAAAGGTTATTTTCTCTTTTTTGTTTACTCCGGACAAGCCTTAGTACTATTTAGTTTGACTCCTCTTACATGGAAGAATATATGGCGGTCGATGTGCTTCCCGGAAAGTTTGCTCAGAAATAAGTTGGGAGTTGTAGAAACAATATATACATCTCCATTACATTTTTCTCGAAAGGAGGCAAAATTATCTCCGGCCTTGGCATATGCATCGATTTTTGCACAAAACCATTTTATTTCAAATCTTTTAGGGTTTACAGAAAAGGTAAAAAAATGATACACTCAGGTTTCATCTCCGAATAACAAGACTACAATGAAATCATATGTATATATAGCTTGTCCTATTTCTAAACCGGTTGAACAACTCTGTGTTACTACATTCGTTTCGGAACCATGTTGCAAGCCTAGAGAGGCACCGCTCGCCGCTTCCCTCGTGACAGGGGAGTATCTGCAGCAGGCATATCTTGAGCACAGCCTGAAACAAAATGATCAAATGAAGTATAAGGCGGCAACCTTGATTCCCATGTCAGCAGACCGGACTCCACTTTCCTGCCAGCCCCAGGTTCCATCAACAGTTCATGAAACGTAACCTTCGACAGTTTCTTCTTCACGAGAACGTCGTTCTTGGCACTACTCCAGACGAGGTGCAGCGGGCAAGCCGGATGCAAAACGAAGTCCGTGACGGCGATCTCGTGACCTCTCTCGAGAAGAGACTTGGGGTGCTCGCCGAACATGGCGATGTTCGTCTCGACCACCCTTCTGAGCCTGCTCAATATGCAGAGCCAGAAACAGACACTCAGGTCTCTCCTGATCACGTCCGCGAGCAGATTTGCAGCGACGAGCGACCAATCCGCCTGCAGCTCCCTGGCGAACTCGTCGGCGATCCGTACGAGCCGCGGATGTTCCGCCTGGCTCGCGCTCCCGAACGCGAGCGTCTTGAAGAGGTAGCTGAACTCCTCGTACGACAGGGCGTTCAGGAAAATCGGCTCCACGGTTCCGAACTTCTCGGAACTCTTGTGCCGGCTCAGGATCACCACTCTGCTCCCACTGTCCGAGCTTGCCACAGCCGAATAGAACCTGGACCAGTCCTTCTCGTCCACGTCTGAAACGAACTCGAAGATCAGCAGCGTCTTCTGATCTGCCATTAGACTTGAGTGCTCTGCCGTGCTCGACAGATCAGCTTCTCGCAGGTGCAGTATCGCGGAGAAACGCGATCTCACCCTCTCGTCGCTGCACACATGCGCCACCAGAGTTTTCTTCCCGACTCCGAGAGCGCCGATGATGGGGAGAACGGCCGGTGCAGCAGATTGATGGTCTTGTTGCAGCAGGAACTTGAACAGCAACTGCTTTTCGGTATGGCGGCCGAACATGAAACTGTCGATGTAAATGTAGGCGTCGTATGGCCTACGCACCATGCGGTCGCAGCCACACAAGATCAAAACAAATTCCTTCATATTGCGAACGATGGTTTCTAGGCTTTCCAGTGCACCCTGTAGCTCGAGAAGGTACCTGGCCTTGTTCTTTCGAGAAGCACCAGCGCCATGGACCGTGCGGGAACGTTTGGGACGGACTGAGTTGCTGACCTTCACCTCCATGGGACTGAGAGCATCCTCCAGGGACCTGTACCTTGCGGCCCCAAGCGCCCAGTAGCCTCGGTACATGGCGTCCGCCAGCATCTTGAGCTGCGCGAGCATCCCGGAGTTGGTGATGTACCGCCCGTCTGCCTCCTCGACGACCGTGCGAGCTCTCAGGAGCAGCAGTTGCAGCCTCTCCAGCTGCTTCTCTTCCGAGCATGCCTGCCTTGAGTGGTACTTGTTGATGAGCAAGGAGATGAATCGGCTCGCGAGTTCACCTGCTACTGCAGACATGGCGAGCTCCATCTTGAACTCCGCCGATGGAAGAGTGGTGGAATTACGGTGTCCAGGAGAGGGGGGAAGAGACTGGTCTTGCCCAGAGATTGTCAATATTCCTGGGCAACCCTCCTCTCATATTTACTCCATTCATTCATAATAGTGAAAGTCACAGACCGAGAAATTAACATTGCCATTTGTGGTGTAAACTGCTCCACCTTATGCTTACCATTCCACTGTGATCTAGACTGGTTAGCTCTCTTGCTCCTCACGTTGTACTTCACCGTGGCACAACATAATAGCTATGGTATATATACTCTCAAGTAAGCCACTAAATAAACTCCTCGGTATTTTCCTTCAAGCTTAGCCCGATTTATTTGAGGCAGAGAGGCGGGGCGGTTGTATCTGTGCTACAGGCGATTCAAGTCTTCTATTGCTCAGCAAGTCAAGCACTCTTGAAGTTGGAAATTTCTTGCTGGCAGATGCACGAGAGAGTCAAGAAAACATTCCAGGTGATGGAACAGCTGCCATGTACATAAGCATGATATTTGTTCACACAACCCCAATACGTATCATGTGAAAACCTTGCACGAAAAAATATTGAAAAAAATACTTACTAGCAAAGAAATTATTTGCACATTAAAAAACACAGGTTACCCATTTCGAGAATGTGCAACCAGTAATTGTGTCAATATGTTTGTATACTACGGTTAGACTTGGATTAAGCGGAAGCACTACCGGACTATGAAGTTTCGCCGAGAGGCAAAAATACACGGCAAATACCCAAAAATACAAGGCAGAGTCATTTGCCGAATATTACACTAGCCAAAGCTGACACGGCAAAAAACTGGCTGGTAAACAAACTTTGTCGAGTGTATTTTTTTAGGAACTTGGCAAAAATCTTTGTCATGTGTTTTCTACGCCATGTGGCAGCCATCTTTGCCGTGTGTATTTTTTGTAACACGCAGCAAAATTTAATTTTTTATATAGAGTATTATTTTTCAATTCAGGTAAACTGTTGATTTTCTTTGCCGAACTCTGATTTTTGCAGCACTTCAGATTTTTAATATACTTTGCCCTGTGTCAATAAACATGGCAAAAACTGGACATGCCAGGTTACACTGCAGGCTGGCGACACATGGCATCTTGTCTGAGTGTAACACATGGAAAAGAGGCTTTACACTCGGTAAAGACCCATATTTTAATCTCTGCAAAATTAATATATTTCACAATATATTTCCCATCCCAGTACCTAGCACATATCATAGAGTATCAAGCTCATATATATCACAAGCACAGAGAACAGACAAACAATCCGGCGAAAATGGATTACATAACATGTTCGTAACCATTTAGAAGTTCAAACATATTCGCCAACGATCAATTCCACATCAAACACAACCACAAACTATCCAAAAGTGGGCCATCCATTATTGATTTGGAAGGCTATGAGCTCCAATGTTGAAGGCGTCCGCGATGATTGACTTACAAGCAAAACAAACACTCGCATGAGTTTGAACTTTTATTTTTGACAAACATGGAGGAATATGAGACATTTGGAGCAATATGCAAGTCTAGGAAGACTATCTTTGTGAACAACTCGCAATATGCACACCTAAAAGAATACATTAAAATAAAGCTAATTTTACAAGGTGACCGATATGGAGAAATGCGGAGCATGATTTTGACATGGACTGTGCTGGAACGTTTGGGACTAACCGAGTTGCTAACATCCACCTCCATGGGAGTCTCCTTTTGGAGGAACCTATACTTTTTTGACAAAGAAAATATATTAATATCATGAATATATCAATTACACCCAATCTTTGTAATAAAAAAAATGACTAAAGACATTATGGATGAACACAGTCCTAATACAAAAACAAGAAGAAAAACAAAAACAAAATATCCCGCTGCAGCGATGAAAACATTGTAGCTGAAACACAAACCACAGTGGAGGAGTCCACGCTCACAAAACAATGCCTTCAATAAGGACATTGTCAGACACAACCAATTAAAAACAGACCTTGGATTTTCACCCTAGAGCAAGTCCATCCTCTCAAAACAATGCTTTTAACAAGGTAATTTTCAGTCATAACCAATTAAAGTCAGACCCTGAATTTCCATCCTGAAAGATAAGGGATTATACTCTTCATGTACTCCCGCCCCTGCTTGCCAATGTTCCTATTGCAAGTCAAGATCCACCGAGAAAGATTCTGATCACCACGAAGACATCGTCTACCCTTACTAGCCTCAGACCTTAGATGCATGACATTCTCCGCCATTGTTTTCTCCATAGAAAACAAAAACCAACATGTCGCATGATGGCAACGGGAAGCGATGGTTCGCGGTACTCCCTCCTAAAGCCGCATAGCTAGGGATATGGGTGTCCACGATCAAATTCCATCCGATCGAGTAAACTCACCGGTGGAGCCTTTCAGAACTCGTCATCGGCTAGATTAAAGAGAGATGGCATCAAGCAAAACATCGTCCTAGAACAGAGTACACAATAATAAAAGTAGTTATTATTATATCTTTGTGTTTATGATAAATGTTTATATTCATGCTATAATAGTATTAACCGAAAACATTAATACTTGTGTGATTTGTAAACTAAATTAGAGTCCCTAGTAAAGCCTCTTTATAATACTAGCTTGTTGGTTAATAGATGATCTTGGTTTCTGGATCATGAACATTGAGATGTTATTAACAACAAGATCATAATTAGGAGAATGGTGTGATGGACATACGCCTATAGATAAGCGTAGCATAAAGATCAAATCATTTCATTAGTTTGTTTGCTATAAGCTTTCTGATACATAGTAACCTAATTCCTTCGACCATGAGATGATGCTAATCACCATCACCAGATGGATACTTTGATAACATCAAACACCACACTGTAACTGGGTGGCTATAAAGGTGGCATTGAGTGTTCGGAAAGTATGTGTTGATGCACATGGATCAAGAGTGGGATTTGTCCATCCATATGACGGATAGATATATTCTGGACCCTCTCGGTGGAATGTCATCCAATTAGATTGCAAACATGTGACTAGCTCACAAGGGATCACATATCACGGGAACGAGAAAAGAGTACTTATCGGTAAAGAGGTTGAACTAGGTATGCAGAGATACCGACGATCAGACCACGGATAAGTAAAATATCACGAGACAAAGGGAAATTGGTATCGTATGTAATTGGTTCATTCGATCTCAAAGTAAACCTAGAAATATGTGGGAACCATATGAATTTCCAGATTCCTCTGTTGGTTATTGATCAGCGAAGAGTCTCGGTCATGTCTGCATAATTCACGATCCGTAGGATTCGATGTTGTTTAGTAGATATAGGATGTAAGTAGGGAGACCGAATGTTGTTCGGAGTCTCGGATGGGATCCGGGATATCGCGAGGAGATCCGGAGACTAAGATTCTTATAAGGAAAGTCCAATTCCGGAGTTCGGGAATGTTGCCGGTGTTTTCACCGGAATGATCTAGAAGGGTCTAGAAGGTTCGTCAGACCGGAAGGGTAAGGATGCATGAATGTGTCATGACTAATTGTACTGGTTGCATCATGTCCTAGGTCAAAGGCCTGTGAAAATAAAGAGTAAAATCAAACTCCGAAATTAAAAGTCAAAAGGCAAGTTCGAAAAGTCAAACTGGGACAATGTTGCCTAGTGGAGGAAGAAGAGAATCCTTCCCTCCCTCCACCACAAGCCTATTAGGATAGGGAGTTGGGGAAGGATTCAAACTCCCCTCTCCCAAGCAGCCCCTCCCTCTCATAAATAAAGGGGAGGGGGCTGCCCCCTCCACCACCACCACCACCCAAGTCGCCGCCGGCCACGCCTCCTCCTCTCCGGCCTCTAAACCCTAGATCACCGGGGAAACCCTATTTCTCCACCATAACTCGATCCGGCTTAGGCGAAGCCCTGTGGGATCTTCCCTCTACCTCCGACACCACGTCGTCGTGCTGCCGGAATCGCGAGGAGAGAACTACAACCTCCGCTGCCTGCTGTAACAAGGGAGAGGAAGGTCTTCATAGAGTACGGAACGTGTGACCGACTACGGAAGCGTTGCCAGAACGTATCACTAGAAGGATCATCTACGTGACCTTGAGATCGGCAAGTGAACGACTATATCACCCACAAGAATCTGCTCTCGTTAACCGCTTTGGAATCTTTGAGGGTGAGTACTCTATCGACTCGTTGCTACAATCTAGTAGATAGATCTTGGCTTGTGTGTGTTCATGCGGTAGATTTTTTTTGTTTTGCATGCTACGAACCCCTACAGTGGTATCAGAGTCGTGTCTATATGTAGATCTATTGGACGAGTAGAACACAATGGTCATTGTGGGCGTTGATGCTTTTGTTGTCGATTGCTTCTTATGTACTTTGCATCTTGCGGTATGGTGGGATGAAGCGGCCCGTGCTAACCTTACATGACATCGTTCATGAGACTTGCTCCATGCTTGACATGCAACTTGTATTGCATAAGTGTCTTTGAGGGTGCCTGTTTCTCCCAACATAGTGAAGATTCAATTTACAATGGGTGATTGACAATACTAGTGTCAACGTTGTGGTTCTTGTTCGTAAGTTAGAACGACACTTATTGGAAGCCCCAAACCACGTAAAACATGCAAAGAAAATTAGAGGCATCTAACTTTGTTTTGCAGGGGTGTTCTATGATGTGATATGGCCATGATTGTGATTATATGTGATGTATGCAATGTTCCTTATTATAAGTCGGCAACCGGAAGGAGCCTTATGGTTGTCTTTTAATTTCGTTAAGACATGTGTGTCTATTATTCAAAGTAGTTGTAATAGTTGATGCTGGTGGACGACAACCATGGAGAGGCACCATTGACCTTGACGCCACGCCGGTGATGATGGAGATCATGTTCGTGCTTGAAGATGGAGATCAAAAGCACAAAAAGAAAGGCCATATCATATCACATATTATGAATTGCATGTGATGTTAATCCTTTTATGCATCTTGTATTGCTTAGATCGCGTCGGTAGCATTATAAGATGATCCCTCTCACAAAATTATCAAGTAAAGTGTTTACCCTTAGTTAACACCGTTACCAAGACTCGTCGTTTCGAAACACCACATGATGATTGGGTGTGATAGAATCAATGTATGCATATAAAGGGAGCAAGCCAGATTTGCTCATGCAGAAACTAAGTTTAACCTTAACGAGCTTAGCATGTACAGACATGGTCTCGAAACACGGATCACCGAAATGTAAAGCATGAGTCATATAGTAGATATGATGAACATGTTGATTGTTCGCCATTGAAGCTACATCATATCTCGTGATGATCGGATCTGATGTAGTGGATTTGGTTCATGTGATCACTAAAACAATGTGAGGGATATTGTTTTGAGTGGGAGTTCACCTAGATTAATTTAACTATTAATTAGAACTCAATTTGTCATAAACTTAGTCTAAAATATTGCAAATATGTTGTAGATCAATAGCGGCCCCTACCATCAATTTTAATGCGTTCCTAGAGAAAGAAAAGTTGAAAAACAATTGAAGCAACTTCACGGATTGGTTCCGCAACTTGAGGATTGTCCTCAATGTTGGTAATTTGACCTATGTGTTGGATGCACCGTTGGGTGACCCGCCTACAGCTGATGCTACCGATGAGGTGAAGAATGTTTTCCTCACTCGGAAGAATCAGTACTCCATAGTTCAGTGTGCTATCTTCTATGGTTTGGAATCAGGGCTTCAGAAAAGGTTTGAGAACTTTGACCCACATGATATTGTCTGTGAACTCAAAATGATATTTGAGGCTCACACGGTAGTTGAGAGTTATGAGGCTTCTGAAAAGTTCTTTAACTGCAAGATGGAAGAGGGCAGCTTCGTTAGTGAGCATGTGCTTAAGATGTCTGGGCACGCTAGTAAGCTCCAAATCTTGGGTATAGTGATTCCTAATTCTTTGGGGATTCACCGTGTCCTCCAATCACTACCACCGAGTTACAAGAACTTTGTGATGAGCTACAATATGCAAAACATGGAGAAGACGTTGCCTGAACTCTTCTCCATGTTGAAATCTGCGAAAGTGGAGATCAAGAAAGAGCACCAAGTGTTGATGGTCAATAAGACCACCAATTTCAAAAGGCAAGGCAAGTCCAAGAAAAAGGGAAACTTCAAGGAGGGTGGTAAGAAAGCTACCGTGTCGAAGAAGAAAACCAAGGCTAGGCCTAAGCCTGATACTGAGTGCTTTTACTGCAAGGGAGAAGGTCATTGGAAGCGGAATTGCCCCAAGTACTTGGCGGATCTGAAGAACGGCAACATCAAGAAGAAAGGTATATTCGATATACATATTATTGATGTGTATCTTTCTAGTAATCGTAGTAGTGCCTAGGTATTTGATACTGGTTTAGTTGCTCACATTTGTAACTTAAATCAGGTGCTACAGAATAAACAAAGACTAGCGAAACACGAGGTGACGATGCCCATTGGAAACGAATCAAAGGTTGATGTGGTCGCGGTCGGCAAGCTCCCTCTTCATCTACCATCGGGATTAGTTTTATACTTAAATAATTGTTATTTGGTGCCTGCGTTGAGCATGCACATTATATCCGGATCATGTTTATTGCAAGATGGTTACTTGTTTAAGCCTGAGAATAATGGTTGTTCGATTTATATGAGTAATATATTTTATGGTCATGCGCCTTTAATAGATGGTCTGATGACCCACAAGTATAGGGGATCGCAATAGTCTTCGAGGGTAGTATTACCCAATTTATTGATTCAACACAAGGGGAGCCAAAGAATACTTATAAGACTTAACAATTGAATTGTCAATTCAGCTGCACCTGGAAATAGTTCTTGCTCACACTAGTTTATCAGTAGCAACAGTTTTGTAGTAGCAATAGCAAAGCAACAGCAGCAGTAAAACAAAGGCAGTAGTAACAGTAGTAGCAAACAGTAGGATATGAGTGCGGTAGGCATAGGGATGGATGGACGGGTGTTGCATGGACAAGTATAAACATGTAACTTCAAGATCTAGGGCATTTGCAGATAAATAAGATAAAGCATCCAAGTAATAAACAATCCTAGGCATGTGTCCCTAATATAGTCATACGTGCTCGCAATGAGAACTTGCACAACATCTTTTGTCCTGCCAGCGCGTTGCAGCGGGGCCTTAAGGGAATCTACTGGCAATTAAGACACTCCTTTTAATAGAGCACCGGAGCAAAGCATTAACACTCCGTGAACACACGTGATCCTCATATCACAACCATCCCCTCAGGTTGTCCCAGTTTCTGTCACTTAGGGGCCTTTGGTTCTGGATAATAACATGTGTACACAACTTGAAGATAAGACTATAAACAATACTATCATCATGAATCAATAACATGTTCAGATCTGAGATCATGGCACTCGGGACCTAGTGACAAGCATTACGCACAACAAGTTGCATCAAAGTAAAATAGCACTAATAGAGATACTAGGCACCATTCCCTAACAATCTTATTCGACTACATGACAGAACTCATCTAATCCCTACCATCCCCATAGCCTACAGCGAGGTATTACTCACTCATGGATGGGGGAAACATGGATGGTTGATGGAGAGGCGTTGGTGATGATGATGATCCTCTCCAAATTCCCCGTCTCGGCAGGGTGCCAGAATGGAGTTTCTGGTTCCGAATCGCGGTTTCTGGTGGTGGCGGCGCAGCGGAACTCTTTCTGGAAAAACATCGAATCCCCCTGAGTTTTTAGGTCAGAAGGCAACTTACAGGTGAAGACGGAGGCCGAGGGGGTGCCTGAGGCGGCAACACCCCCTGTACGCGGCCAAGCCTGGCCCGCACGGCCAGGGGGTGTGGGCCCCTAGAGCCCCACTCCGTCTCGTATTATGGATCCGTGAGTCTTCTGGTGAAATAGGATTTTTGGCATATTTTTCGGGATTTTTCCTGATAGTTGATTTTCTGCACAAAAACTAGACACCAAGGTAATTCTGCTGAGTGGGGCTCACTACCTGTGAGTCTGGCCTGGTAGGTGTTGCAGCAAGGCTGGGGCAAATGCAAGGCACACTTGGGAAGTGGAGTTCGGAAAAGTTTGGTAATATCAGGAAGAAGCTAAAAAATGCCCGGGGGATTTTGAAAAATAGAGGCAGCGCGCGCTGTTTAGAGGCCCGTCGAACCGAGAGAAGTAGCTCATAGAAAATATTTCTGAATTACTCAGACAGGAAGATGTAATGGCGAAACAACGGTCTCGTGTGGACTGGTTGAAGGAAGGAGATCGCAATACTACGTTTTTTCATGCTCGTGCGTCAACCCGACAAAGACAGAACAAAATTCAATCTTTAAAGGATGAGTCGGGTAAGGTGTGTACAGATAAGGAGGAGGTGCATGGCATTGTATGGTCCTTCTATACTAACCTGTTCAAAGCTGAAGAGGAGATCGACGTACAAGCTGCCTCCAATTTTGTGCCGACCAAAGTGACAGATGATATGAATATCTTTTTTGCGTCGTGCATACAGTCCAGAGGAGATAGAGAAGGCTCTCTTCTCTATGGGTCCATCAAAAGCTCCTGGGGTAGATGGGTTTAATGCCAACTTCTACCAAAACACTGGTCTTTAATTAAAGAAGATATTACATCAGCCATATTGGGGTTTCTCAATGGTGGACATCTACCGGAGATTATTAACAATACGGTAATTGTGCTCATCCCAAAGGTAAAATCCCCGCAAGATATCACCCAATATCGGCCTATTGATTTATGCAACGTGATTTATAAGATATGCTCCAAAGTTCTTGCTAATAGGCTTCGGTTTATGCTTGATGAGATCATTTCTGAGGAGCAGAATGCGTTTGTTCCAGGACGCCTTATTACTGACAATGTGATTATTGCATATGAAAGTATTCATTCCATGAGAAGAAAGAAGGGGAAGGCTGCCTTTTGTGTAGCAAAACTTGATATGATGAAGGCCTATGACCGAGTGGAGTGGGCATATTTACAAGGTATTTTGCAAAAACTTGGCTTTGCCGAAGAATGGATTTCTTTGGTAATGAGATGTGTGACTTCTGTGAGTCGGGAGGTGAAAGTGAATGGTGAGTTACTACCATCTTTTAGACCAAGTCGTGGTTTGAGGCAAGGAGATCCGATCTCACCATACCTATTTCTTATTTGTGGTGAGGGTCTCTCTTGTTTGCTCAAAAACTATGATCATGGATGGATAGACCGAGGCATAAGGGTGAGTTTTCAGGCTCCATGGATCTCACACCTTCTTTTTGCTGATGAATGTCTAGTTTTCATGAAGGCTGATGAGAGGAGTGCCCGGCGGCTTAATGGTATCTTGCAGATATATAGGAAGGTATCGGGGCAGCAAGTAAACAAACAGAAGAGTTCCATATTTTTTAGCCCTAATTGTGCTCAGCCGGTCAGGGTTAAGATGAGGAATGTGCTTCATATTGAGAGAGAAGCTCTATCAGAGAAGTATCTAGGCCTCCCAACTGCATCGGGAAGACTGACTGACAAACAATTTGACCATATTGTTGAAAGATCAAGGTCCCTTGTATAGGGGTGGTGTGCGAAGCGTGCTTCCTATGCAGCAAAGGAGGTGCTGATTAAGTCGGTGTTCCAATCTCTATCAACCTATTCTATGAGTATTTTCAAACTCACAAAAGGTTTATGCTCCAAATTATCGACGATTGCGTCCAAGTACTGGTGGAGTGGATCACTAGACCACAAAGGTTTGCATTGGCAATCTTGGGAGAAGATGTCGTTTGCAAAAGGAAAAGGAGGTATGGGTTTTAAGGACCTCCAAAGCTTCAATGACGCCATGTTAGGCAAACAAGCATGTCTACTGCTGGAAAACACAACGAGCCTTTGTGCTCGGGTTTTGAAAGGAAGGTATTATCATGATTATGATCTTCTATCGGCAGGATGCCCTCGCAGTGCTTCTCGTGTTTGGAAGGCTATCCTGGTTGGTAGAGATGTTCTACAGAAAGGCTTGGTTCGGCGCATTGCAATGGAGCTGATACCCGTATCTGGGAAGATCAATGGATTTCGGGTGTTCCTGGCCTGAAACCGCTGGTTCACAAGGAGAATACAGAACTGGAAATTGTTGCCAAGCTAATTGATACAGCGATAGGGAAGTGGAAAGATGACCTCGTGTTGGATACTTTCTGTCCGCCGGATGCGGAAGCAATATTGGGACTGCCACGTCCAAGGGGCGGGGGCAATGATTTCTGGGCCTGGAATGAGGAAAACTCGGGCAGGTACACTGTTAGGTCAGTCGTCTGTTGGTGAATGGATCTGGGGCAGTCATTAGTGGCTCGAACTGGGATTCAGATGCGGTTTGGAAAAAACTATGGCGACTGAAGGTGGTACCAAAAGTAAGAGTCTTTTGGTGGAGGGCTAATCAAGGGTTTTTTACCTTGTTATGCAGAACTTGCAAGAAGACATGTGATGAAGCAAGGGATATGTAAGTTGTGTGGACATGCAATAGAGACTATGTATCATGCTTTGGTCGAGTGTGAGCATGCAAAGCAATTTTGGGCTGCAACTTTGGATTACTTTGGCTTCAAAATTCCCAAACTCCATCCAGTTACCTGGATGAAAGATCTGTTGGTTGAATCAGTTATACAAGAGGAGCTAATTCCTATTGCTGTGACAGTACTATGGTGTATTTGGACAAGTCGGAATAAATTTGTGCATGGCGAAGAGTAGTATAAACCGATGGCCTCAATGCACTTGATTGATGAGCAGCTAGCTCTCCTCGAGTTACCCCCGGTGATGGTTAAAATTCAGAAACCGATGTGTAGATGGGAGAGACCACCAGTAGGCTGGTGCTCTGTGAACACTGATGGTTCGATCAATGGGGCAACAAAGGAGGCTGGTTCTGGCTATATAATAAGAAATTAGATGGGTGAGTTTGTCGAAGCTGGATGTTGCAAACACCTGCAGATTGGAGACCCGCAGATCAGCGAGCTACTCGCCTGCAGCGAAGGACTTGAGGCTGGTGCTAGGTTGGGCATCCCAAAAGTGATTCTTCAGACGGGTTGCAGAAACCTTGTGAAGCTATGGCATGAGGAACGTGTTGTGCGAGCTGAGGGCGCACACATCTTCCAGGAACTGAAGATAATGAGCGCAAGTTTCCAGGACTTCAAGTTTCTCCATATTAGTCGTGATGCAAATAATGCGGCACATAGATGTGCCAGAGAAGCTTTAGGCGTTTTATTTCTTACTCACTATGATGTAATACCTGGATTTATGTCTGATGCGGTGCAATCAGACTGTAACCCCCTTCCCTCCTAAATAAAGCAGTGGATTATAGTAAAAAAAAGGCAATTCTGCTGAAAACAGCGTCAGTCCATGTTAGTTGTATCCAAATCACACAAGTTTAAAGGAGAAACAATAGCAAAAGTATTCAGAATAGTAGATACATTTTGGACGTATCAACTCTCCCCAAGCTTAGCTTATTGCTTGTCCTCAAGCAATTCAGTTGAAAACTGAGTGCGATAAAAGAACTTTCATGAACACATTTGCTTCATATGATGTAAATATTCTCAGCATAGGATTAAATGCTTAGACAATTCATAATAAGGAGTATGAAAATAAGTGAAGGGATACGGGTAGGCTACACTAGCGCAAATTAAAAATTTCTACCGCGTAAACCAGGATTACTGTTGTCATCGATCACGGAATTACCACTAGACGCGCAGTTGCGGAACTTGATGAAGCGCGTCGAGGCAGTGTAGATGTTCTATGTCTCCTCCTCGTCCTCGTCCCATGAGCAGCTCCCCTTGCGCGGCTCATCCAAGCGCTACAGATGCAGCACCTCCGAGGTATCCACACGTACAGGGTGGAAGCGTCAGACGCCGGACTTCTAGGTCCGCGCGTGCAACACAGGCGTGAGGGGTGGCGGCTGGGTGGAATGGTATTACCCTGGTCAGCTCGCCCCATGCTCTCTTATATATACGTCCCTAGTGGGCTTCTACATTAGCAGCCCATTAGTAGCCTAAGCCTGGTCTAATTCGGATCTAATCCTCATTAGGCTTCCAGTCCCTTAAGTGTGTGACCCTATAGGTTCATATGCGTATAGACATGACATGAATACACTTATTATGTCAATAGTTGGTAGCGGCCTCTAGCAAGACGTGCCAACTCCTAAACGCATAAAAAGATCATATCAGACGAACCATCACAAGGTTTAGTACATGTCTTTCCCTTTGCCTCACGATATTTCGTCTAGCTCCAAGCTGACCTCCCTTTCTCGATACTGTGATTTGAATCCCTTTACTAGGTTAAATCTTAACCATATGTAGCACGGCCATGCATTTCTGGATCCGATCACTCGAGGGCCCCATAGATATCTCTCTCAAGTAGAGAGGGGCAAATCCCATCTTGATTGACCATGCCTTGCAGCATGCTTCAGGACAAACCCAAAAGCTACATTTATAACTACCCAGTTACGGAGTAGCGTCTGATAGCCCCAAAGTAGGTCGATCCACATCTCAAGTACATGCGATAATCTCAGGTCTAAGGACAAAACGTACACGATGTGTAGAGAGAGAGCTGCAACTAATTGCCAGTCTCAAGTTGGGTCAGTCCAACCCCATGTTCATAACACGTGTCCACATCATTGGTTTGACATCTCCATGTCTATGACTTGCGAAACATAGTCATCAACCAATCGATGTGCTAGTCTAATATTCACATGTGTCCTCACACGAACTCTGACTAGGGACAACTACTAGATAACCATACAAGTATAGAGTTTCACAAACAATTCACATAATTGCCAATCAATACAAGTTGCCTGATATGTATATTCAAGGAACATTATAATAACTCATGGATACATAAGAAATATAATCATCTCTATGATTACCTCTAGGGCATATTTCCTTCAGTCTCCCACTTGCACTAGAGTCAATCTAGATTGTATCTAATACCTATTGCTCTTGCGTGTGCCTCATGCGCAGGCTGTGGGAGTTGCTTTGTAAAAGGATCAACAACATTTGAGTCCGTATGTATTTTGCATATCATGACACTACCATCCTCAACAAACTCTTGAATCTGATGGTAACGCATGCGAATATGTTTGTTCTTCTGGTGCTTTCTAGGTTCCTTGGCTTGTGCAATAGCACCATTGTTGTCACAATAAACGTCTATGGGATTGGACGCGCCCTGAACCACACCAAGAACGATCAGGAAATTCCTAATCCAAACAGCTTCCTTTGTAGCCTCCGAGGCGGCAATATATTCAACTTTTGTTGAAGAGGAGGCCACCATATCTTGCTTGGAACTTTTCCAACTCACAACACCACCATTCATGACAAACACATAACCAGATTGCGATCTGGAGTCATCTGAGTCGTTAAGATAACTCACATCTGTGTAACCCCTTACACGGAGTTCATCCTGACCTCCATAAACTAGGATCAGATCCTTAGTCCTTCTCAATTACTTAAGGATATTCTTTACCGCTGTCCAATGAACTTCACCTGGATCAGCCTGGTATCTGCTCGTAACACTTAGAGCATAGGAAACATCTAGGCGAGTACATATCATTGCATACATGATGGATCCAATAGCCGAAGCATATGGAACTCTACTCATGCGCTCACGCTCATCAGTAGTCGAAGGACACTGAGTATTGTTGAGTTTAATGCCGTGAGACATGGGCAAGAACCCTTTCTTAGCCTCTTCCATGCTGAGCCGTTTCAACACTTTGTCAATGTATGTACTCTGGCTTAATCCAATTAGCCTCCTTGAACTATCTCTATAGATCTTGATGCCCAGAATATATTCCGCTTCTCCTAAGTCCTTCATCGAAAAACTATTTTTCAGTGAGGTCTTAACAGACTCAAGCATAGGAATGTCATTTCCAATCAGCAATATGTCATCTACATATAAGATTAGAAATACCAGCTCTCTCCCACTTTCCTTCTTGTAAACACAAGGTTCTTGTTCATTTTTGATGAAGCCAAACTCCTTTACAACTTCATCAAATCGAATGTTCCAACTCCGAGATGTTTGCTTCAGCCCATAAATAGACTTTAGAAGTTTGCATACCTTTCCAGCATTGTTTCGATCGACAAAACCTTTGGGCTGCATCATATACATGTCCTTAGTTAGGATTCCATTTAGGAAAGCCGTCTTGACATCCATCTGCCATATTTCATAGTCGAAATGTGCAACAATGGCTAGAATGATCCGTATAGATTTAAGCATCGCTACGGGCGAGAAAGTCTCGTCGTATTCAACTCCTTGAACTTGTCGAAACCTTTTGCAACAAGTCGAGCTTTATGGATGTGAACATTTCCATCCATATCAATCTTCTTCTTATAGATCCATTTGCACTCGATGGTTTTAAAACCATCAGGCAGGTCAACCAAGTTCCAAACTTGATTATCTCCCACGGACTCTATCTTGGATCTCATGGCGATCAACCATTCCTCAGAGTTTGGGTCCACCATCGCTTCTGCATAGGTCGCAGGCTCATCATTGTCTAACAATAATAATTCCCGCGTTTAGCGGAGCCTCGCTGACCTTCGTGGTTGTGGTGCTTCTATTTCCACGGGTTCCTCAACTTGTTCTGCTACAATAGCATCACTCGTAGAAGCATCCCCGACTGGCTCATCTTGAACTTCTTCAAGTCGCACCGACCTTCCACTCGTTCCCTTTGTGAGAAACAATTTCTCTAGGAAAACACCGCAACGAGCGACAAACACTTTGCCCTCTTCTCGGTTATAGAAGTAATACCCTAAGGTTTCCCTCAGATATCCCATGAAAATGCACTTATCCGATTTGGGTGTTAGCTTGTCCGACTGAAGTCGCTTGAAAAATGCATCATAACCCCAAATCTTTAGAAAAGACAAACTGGGATTCTTTCCAGTCCACATCTCATATGGTGTCTTAACTACGGATTTAGATGGTATCCTATTAAGTGTGAAAGCTACCGTTTCTAGAGCGTAACCCCAAAATGATAATGGTAAATACGACTGGCTCATCATCGATCCAACCATGTCCAACAAAGTTCGATTGCGCCGTTCAGAGACCTCGTTTCTTTGAGGCGTTCTGGGCGGCGTGAGCTATGAAACAATTTCGCAACTCTCAAGATGATCGCTAAATTCATGACTCAGATATTCACCTCCACGATCAGATCGCAAGGCCATTATTTTCTTGCCACGTTGATTCTCTACCTCATTCTGAAACTCCTTGAACCTTTCAAAAGTTTCAGACTTATGCTTCATCAAATAGACATAACCATATCTACTGAAATCATCAGTGAAAGTAATGAAGTAGTGATATCCTCATCTGGCTATCGTGCTCATTGGTCCACATACATCAGTATGTATGAGTTCCAACAAGTCTGTCGCTCTCTCGGGAAAACCCGAAAAAGGCGACTTGGTCATCTTTCCAAGTAAACAAGCCTGACATGTCTCGTATGATTCAAAATCAAACGAAGTTAGAAGACCATCACCATGGAGCTTCTTCATGCATTTTTCACTTATATGCCCCAAACGACAATGCCATAAATAGGTAGGACTCAAATCATTAGGCCGAAGCCTTTTAGCACTAACATTGTAAACAGATGCATCATCAAGATTTAAAATAAATAACCCATTCACAATGGGAGCATTAGCCATAAACATATCATTCTTAGAGATTACACAACCATTGTTCATACTCG
This sequence comes from Avena sativa, assembly GCA_916181665.1. Classification (NCBI taxonomy): domain Eukaryota; kingdom Viridiplantae; phylum Streptophyta; class Magnoliopsida; order Poales; family Poaceae; genus Avena; species Avena sativa. The sequence continues at coordinate 315,694,457 of OV702280.1, read as the reverse complement.
CAAATGAATATCCATCCCTCATCAAACATGAAGGTGATAAAATGTTTCGACCCATACTTGGAATGTAATAACAATTATTCAACTCCATAATAAATCCTGACGGAAGGTGAAGTTGCATGACGCCGACGAACAATGCAGCAACCCTTGCATTATTTCCGACGCGAAAATCCACTTTGCCTTCTGCACTTCTCTAGTCCTTATTAGCCCATGCATCGAATTGCAAATATGAGCAACCGATCTGGTATCAAATACCCAAGAGTTAACATAGGAATCAGCGAGAAGAATGTCCACAACATTTACAACAAGCGTACCTGAGTGGGAAGTACTCTTACTTCCACTCTTCTTCAAAGAAGCCTGGTACTTGCTGCAATTTCTCTTCCAGTGGCCATGTTCATGACAGAAGAAACACTCCGTGTCGTCTGCAGGTCTAGCCTTTTGCTTGGGTGCAGGCTTAGGGATCGTATCCTTTTTCTTAAAGCTAGGCTTGTTCTGCACAGCCATCACATGGCTATGCCCTGCACACTTCTTCATGTCACTTTCTGCTATTTTTAGCATCCCGCATAACTCATTAAGGCCCTTCTCCACCCCATGCATATGGTAGTTCGAAATGAACTGCCCATAGCTAGACGAAAGAGACGCCAAAATGAAATCAGTAGACAACTCTTGGCCTAGTGGAAAACCAAGCTTTTCCAAAGTCTGAATGTAACCAACCATAAGACAAATAACCTCAAGAGAATCATCACATGCTCTCTTGTAGGCATTCTTTAGGGCAACAGTTGCATTATCAGCAGGTTCATCGGGGATTGGGGTATCCAGAACCGTTTCCTTTTTATCACACCTGAGAATAATTCTCAGGTTATGGACCCAGTCCGTATAGTTTGTTCCATTTAGTTTACATTTGTCAAGAATCGAACGCAAAGAAAAAGGTGATGAAGTGTTCAGTGCCATTGATCTACAACAGAAAACATGCAAAATATTAAGCCATGTAACCATGAAAGGTTAAAACATATTAAACAATTTAATAGCATATACTCCCACTTAAATCAATATCCCTCTATTGATACTAAGTGATTCAAGATCCACAATTAACAAGTCGACTAGTGAGCTTTAGCATCACTGCTAGAAGACAAGGTAAATCGGTAAGCAACACTTGCTAATCATATCACATATGACTCTTGTTGTTGGGTGACATCTCTATGTCAAAACTAGGCGCCCAACCTTTATGCCCCAAGGTCCTTAACTGTTAAGATGACCTTGTCAAGCTCACCAACCCTTATGCGTGTAGGTATCCGATACAAACCCATCCAGCCAAGGAAAACCGCGGCACCCTAATTTCATAGGCCCACCAACGATTGTACAAGGCATAGGATGGTGCAAGGTTTGGTTGGGAGGGCAGGTTTAACTTAAACTTTGTGAGGGATCGTTCTACTTCTATCATCTAAGCATGCATAGTAGTAAAACACATAAGAATAGCAATCACATAGATGTGACACAGTATGGCCCATTTTCTCATGGTGATCTCTATCGCCATAGAACCTGTCCACCATGATGATCTCCATCTTCATGTTCCATGTGAGCCATCCTCCAAGTGATGAGTCCTCCAAGAATTAATACAAGCTATTACCCCGAACAGCTAGTAATCAAAATTACATAGAATTGGGATCATCACAAGTTGGCACGCAGGACATTACAATAATTGACAACACATATGGCTCCAGCTGTGTTGCCCTACTCACAACACGCAGGTCATGATAAATTTCATACATGCATCACATTCTTATATGGGCCATACTGATCACATACATCCTGCAAAAACAAGTTATGCATAGAATCGCATTCTACCGGATCATGTGAACTCGCAGCACCTAGTTACCTTAACGAGATACAGAAAGGGGCTACGACTAGGGGGGTCTAGGGGGTCTCCCCCTGCGGGGTTCGAAGGGACAGCGCCCCTCGCGGTATCTCCGCGCGTCCGAAAAACTGTGAAAAATGAGAGATCGAATCTACACAATTTTCTTTAAGGATTTTGATCGGCAAATCAAATTTACCATAAATCGACCATTGTTCTGATTCCATCAAACTCCTTTGATCACGGTACATCGATTTTAGATCTAGGTTCCGATTCGATCAATCATATTGGTCTTCGCATGATTCAACATGATTTATGTGTCACTGTCTACCCCGATGGCGGAAACCGACCGGTAGGGGTAAGTCGTTTGACGACCTCAGAATCACGATCACGGAAAGCAAGATCATAGATCAATCCTGAACCACCGCAATACAAACGATCACATCATTCATATCAATCTACATATCACCATATGCAACCATCCCGAACGTATAATTGAACATCATCGGCTCTGATACCACTGAAGGGATACGGGTAGGCTACACTAGCGCAAATCAAAAATTTCTACCGCGTAAACCAAGATTACTGTTGTCATCGATCACGGGATTACCACTAGACACGCAGTTGCGCAACTTGATGAAGCGCGTCGAGGAAGTGTAGATGTTCTACGTCTCCTCCTCGTCCTTGTCCCACAGGAAGCTCCCCTTGCGCGGCTCGTCCAAGCGCTACAGATGCAGCACCAACGAGGTATCCACATGTACAGGGTGGAAGCGTCATACGTTGGACTGCTAGGTCCGCGCATGCAACACAGGCGTGAGGGGTGGCGGCTGGGTGGAATGGTATTACCCTGGTCAGCTCGCCCCACCCTCTCTTATATAGACATCCCTAGTGGGCTTCTACATTAGCATCCCATTAGTAGCCTAAGCCTAGTCTAATTCGGATCTAATCCTCATTAGGCTTCCAACCCCTTAAGTGTGTGACCCTATAGGTTCATATGCGTATAGACATGACACGAATACACTTATTCTGTCAATAGTTGGTAGCGGCCTCTAGCAAGACGTGCCAACTCCTAAACGCATACAAAGATCATATCGGACGAACCATCACAAGGTTTATTACATGTATTTCCCTTTGCCTCACGATATTTGGTCTAGCTCCAAGCTGACCTCCCTTTCTCAATATTGTGATTTGAATCCCTTTACTAGGTTAACTCTTAACCATATGTAGCACGGCCATGCATTTCTGGATCCGATCACTCGAGGGGCCCAGAGATATCTCTCTCAAGTAGAGAGGGGCAAATCCCATCTTGATTGACCATGCCTTGTAGCATGCTTCAGGACAAACCCGAAACTTACCTTTATAACTACCCAGTTATGGAGTAGCGTCTGATAGCCCCAAAGTAGGTCGATCCACATCTCAAGTACATGCGATAATCTCAGGTCTAAGGACAAAATGTACACGATGTGTGTAGAGAGAGAGAGAGAGAGAGCTGCAACTAATTGCCAGTCTCAAGTTGGGTCAGTCCAACCCCATGTTCATAACACGTGTCCACATCATTGGTTTGACATCTCCATGTCTATGACTTGCGAAACATAGTCATCAACCAATCGATGTGCTAGTCTAATATTCACATGTGTCCTCACATGAACTCCGACTAGGGACAACTATTAGATAACCATACAAGTATAGAGTTTCACAAACAATTCACATAATTGCCAATCAATACAAGTTGCCTGATATGGATATTCAAGGAACATTATAATAACTCATGGATACATAAGAAATATAATCATCTCTATGATTGCCTCTAGGGCATATTTCCTTCAATAAGTCTACTCAATAGTCATTGCAAGCTATGAAGAGATTCCAACACAATAAAAATAAGTAGCATGAAACATAGGCATAAGCAACATTGTAATTCTCATAAGAAGGTATGATAAAGTGGTATCTCGCTTGCCTTTGATTGTGAAGCAAAACATAAATGCCAAGGCACCTCTAAAGTTCAAGTGAAGACTAGAAGTAAAGATATCAGAGAAACGAGCATCAAAGTTATGACATAATTAACCAAGTTTTGAGACAAGAACATTACACTAAGAATGACAACTATGCTCTCAAAAAGGTGCTCAAATAATAAGTGGAGACTCAACAAGGAAGTGAAAAGGTTTTGAAAAGTTTAAAAGGCTTCCAAATGCTGAAAGTAAGGTACTCATTAGCTTTGAGCTCTCATTGCCCCTATCATAGGCATCTTCAAGTGATTAAGGGTAAAGTGAGGTCAACTATTAGTTATATGCTTGACAAACCATAAGCTGGGGATCTCATGTCCCTTGAGTATGAGGGCCGCTCCTCATGCTACTCAACTTTAGTTACTTGCAAGTTCTTGTCATAGTAAGTACATGCGTATCATAGAGAACCGCCAACGGGGTACCCCTTGCACATGACACAAGAGCTTTCCCATATCATAATGACAAGGCAAGCAGACAATGAGCATCTCAGCAATCTTCTTATTTACCATGGGAATATGGTGTTTTTTCTCTCTTTCCTCTTTTCTCAACTCTTTTTCTGAATCTCATATATCTTTTTTATAAGAAGAATGCGTCATAGATTGCTCACTATGGTGATGATGCAAGTTTCCACCATGATTATGCATGGCTTAGGCTAGCGGCCCAGGCGCTTCTCTAACACAATATACATAACTCCATGGACTTATAAGCTCCCCTTTTATTTCACACCGACGACATCCGTAAACAAACGAGCATGATATCAACGGGGTATATATTTACATGTGTTGAAAGTGTTCCCCGTGACAACACGGTTCTGTTAATTCCCAGCCTATAATTTGCAAGCATATAACTCTCAAGGACAGTCATAATGGTTCAGGTTTATTAAGTGCAAGAAAATAAAGTGTGCCATCAAGTTCATGAGAGCTTTACTAACTAACTTTCTCAAAAAAGCAAACATTTTATTTGGAAGAAAACAAGGCATAGTAAATATGCACTGATAGAAAATGATGCTAATAGGTAGATATGGCGGACACTTTGGCAATATTGGTTTTGGGGAGGTGGAAACACGAGTAGAACTTATACTCAGTGCAACTAAAGGCTAGCAATAGAGAAGGAGCTACTAACAAGAGAGCAATAACTGTCATAATCATGCTTGCAACAAAACAAAATTAATTATGGCATAAAAGTGATACAAGAACTCTGAGGCAAAATAGATCATCAAGGCTTACTGACTCTTGTTCAGTCATATGCATGCATGAGCATGTGCCAAGTCGATTCAAATGAAGCATTCAGAGGAGGATACCACAATGTCATACCAAGTTATGAATAGAACAATGCAAGCAAACATTCATATGACATGCTACAAACTATTAGCGAGCTGGAGCTAATCATAAGAAAGCAAGAACTATTAAGCATCCATAAATAACATACACCTTACATGAGCAGACTAAGCATGCTCGCAATACTGAGTATATGTACAAAAATGAAAACAAATAGAGTTCATTACCAGCCTCTTACCACACCTCAAGTTGTCTTAATCTTCATTATTTCTCTTCACTTGTGTGGCTTGGATAATAAAATGAAACCAAACTCCACTGAGGACCACTGAACCCTGCAAAGAACTTCACAAAACCAAAGAAGAACAACAAATATATTTGGTGTTTTCGATTTTTAAAGCAAGAACACAAAGCAAAAGCAAACAAAGCAAAATATTTTGGGGATTTTTCTTAAGGCAAACCAAAGCTAAAAAGCAAAGAAACAAACCAAGAGAAGCAACAAAAATATTTTTGGTATTTTTGTGTTTTGGGAGAGCAGAAACAAGAACTAAAAAGAAAGAGAAAATGGATATACAAAGAACCGACAAAACATGATATATAGATGAGTGTGATGTTGGTATACCTTCCCCCAAGCTTATGCTTTTGGCCTAAGTGGGGCTCAATCCCATGGTGACCAAGAGGGTGCATCTCCGTAATGCGACGAAGAGGCCCCTTCGTCCTGGTACGTGCTCGAGGAAGCCCCTATGTAGTGCACAGAGTAGTCATAAGAGGGTGCGTCCCCCTGGTAGTGTCCATGGAAGCCAACAATGCGCAGCTGCTCATCCATCTCCTCCTTGGAGCGTGACCAAGGTCCCTGGCAAATACTGAACAAAGTGGTTTGTGGCAAAGGAATTTCCCTCTCTTCCCCATCAGTAAACATCATCCTATAAACCAAACTCTCTAGGGTAGAGCTAGCAGTGACAAAGTGATGCGCTTTCATGGAAGCAAGATCAAGCCTTTGAGGAGCCAAAATTGTATCATTTGGATCAACAGAGAGACCCAAGGCAACAACTATACGTGCAACAATAATTCCCCCATAAATGGGTCCTCTAGCAGCTAAGCGACGAGCAATGAGAGAACCAAGATTATACCTAGTTTCGTTATTGAGTGCAGCAGCTAGAAAGGCCAAATGATAGTTGGAAATATTGCTAGTGTTCTCCCTATCAAGAATACTAGTGGCAAGATAATAAGAAAAATATCTGATAGCTGGAAGTTGAATATTTCTTATATTCCCGCGCTGGGCTCTGCGATCATCATCATTAGTTACCCCGCGGTAGAGCTCCAACAAATCAGCGTGTTGACCTTAAATATTCTTCATCGTCCCAGCCATGCCAATACCCAAAATTTCACAAAATTTCTTCAATGTCATGGTGAAGGGCCTATTATAGATTTTGAATGACACCTCTGACCTGAAAGGGTTGTTAGTAAAAGAGAAACTCTCCACAAAAGTTTTGGTGAGCATAGAAAATTGCTCACTCTCATCCTGCATATAACTTGTTGGACCAACCCTCCTGACAAGAGTTAAGAAATCATTAAGAATCCCTGCAGCCTACAAAAAGGTAAAACAAGGGAAGGTAGAAGGGTGCGCATCCCCCTCATCTCCCTCGTTGCCAAAGCGCGGCGTAATAATATCCTCATTGTATGATGGCCTAGCTCGAGAGGATGATCTTGAAGGCCTTGTCTTCCTAGGTGCATCACTCTCAAATACTTCTCCAAAGGTGTGGTTGTCCATGACCCCCTTTTTCTAAAAAAATAGACAAACCTCAAACCAAGTAATTTCCAAGTTGATAAATGATGAGGAACTAATATAGGAACTTTCTAGAGGGATAAACATGCATCAAAATGAAATCTCTAAGCATAGAACAAGCAAGCAAGCTCACACAGCCTGTCACCTACAGTAGAAAAATACTCAAGATACAATCTACCAATCAAAAATCTAATTGGACAAGCGGAGGAGGCACATACCAAGGAGCAATCCCTCCAAAAATCAGCAGCAGAGATGGGATGAGCAAAGATATCGAAATTTGGGAGCAAAAACAGCAGGAAGTCGAGCTTGAGAAATTTTTCCGGTGTTTTTCGGGAGAGAGAAAGAAGTGGCTGGAAGGAGGCATCTTGGAGGGACACAGGTGGGCCACACCTAGGCCAGGCGCCACCTGGGGCTGGCCGCACCACCAGGGGGTGTGCTGGCCTGGTGGGTCCTCCTGGGCCATTCCAGGTGTCCCTCTGACTCTTTTTTCGAGGAAATATTTAATATGAATTTTTTGGGATTTTTTGGGAAACTTTATTTTGGCCAATTTTTAGAGTATGAAAGTTGATTTTCTCGCAGAAAAAGATTTTTATAAGAAGCAAAAGCAAACAAAAACCAAAACTACAGAAGTTTTAAGACACTCTAACAATCAAACAACTAGCAAAACTAAAACTAACAAGTCACAAGGAAAAGACTAGAAAGGAGAAAAATAAAGGTGAACAAGTATAACCATTGTGAAAGCATTGTTTTTGTTCATTAAAATCCCTTTGTTAACAAGGTTGATCAAGTCTTGTTACCAAAATAATTTTATATGAAACTAAACTATGCATTTCACTAAATGATTATTTTAACTCAAACTTGATAACAATAGTCCTAATCATAATAGTTTCAATACTTTCTTGTGGAATGGGACAATAGATTTCTCGAACTTTGATGTCTTCAATATTTTCAATGGAATTCAGGCAATAGCTCTTATCAATCTTCTTGGGGAAATAGACAGTATGCTCTTTGTCATTAATATTAAAAGATACTTTTCTTGGCTTACAATTGATGACATCACCTACAGTATTAAGAAAAGGTCTCCCGTAGACATATTATCATCTTCAGGCATCTCAAGCACAACAAAATCAGCTAAAAACAAGCAATTATGAGCCACTTGAACAGGAACATCCTCACATATACCAACAGGAATAGTAGTTGACTTATCGGCCATTTGCAAAGATATATCAGTTGGTATTAAATTTTCTAACTGCAGTCTCTTGTAAAGAGAAAAAGGCATAACACTAACTCTAGCTCCCAAATCACATAAAGCAGTTCTAACATAATTATTCTTAATAGAGCAAGGAATAGTTTGAAACCTGGATCACCAAGTTTCTTTGGAACCTTACCATTGAAGGAATAATTAGCAAGCAAAGTAGAAATTTCCTCATTAGGAATCTTCCTTTTATTAGAGACAATATCCTTCATATACTTTGAATAAGGAGGCAACTTAATAGCATCAGTCAAAGGAATTTGCAAAAATAAAGGTTTCACCACTCAGAAAACTTGTTATAGTGTTCTTCCTCCTTTGACTTGTGTTTCTTATTAGGAAAAGGCATTGGTTTTTGCACCCAATGTTCTCTTTCTCTACCGTGTTTATTAGCAATAAAATCTTCCTTAGTGTGCTTCTTAGGTTCTTCCTCAACTTCTTCTCTATCAGGAGCATCATTTTTATCATTACCACTTTCAGTTTTAGCATCAGAGACAGATATACTATTAGGATCTACAACAGGTTCAGGTGGTTCCTCAACTATTTTATGTTTCCTTTTCTTTCTCTTATGAGGACTACCATTATTTTCAACTTATTGAGAATCCGGCTCAATTCTTTTAGGGTGTCCTTCAGGATATAAATGATCTTGAGTGGCTGTGCCACTCCTAGTCCTAATTCCATAAGCATGTTTATCTCCTAAAGCATTAACTAGCATATCCTTTTGTACTTTAGCAAGTTGATCAATTTGGGTTTGAACCATTTGAAAGTGTTTACAAAGCATTTTAATATCATTAGAAGTTCTTTCCATAATATCTTTCAACTCTTTAATCGCTCTAGAGTTTTCCAATAAATGATTTTGAACTTGTTTATTAAAATTACCTTGCTTACAAATAAAAGTATCAAGTTCCTCTAAACATTGATCAGGAGGCTTACCATAAGGAACATCACCTTCATCAAAGTGTTGGAGAGAGTGTACCTCAATAGTGGATGAGTGGGGAGTTGGCTTACATAATTCTTCTATAGGAGGTAGGTTCTTCACATCTTCAGATCTAATACCCTTCTCCTTAAGACATTTCTTAGCTTCTTTCATCACTTCATCATTTAATACAATCACTACCCTCTTCTTTGGTGTTGGTGTTGGAATTGGTTCAGACACAATTGATTCAGGAGTAGTAGGCTCGGGTATATTTAGCTCAGTTGAAGTCCAATCATCATAATTCTTGCTTATTTTAGCCATTAATTCTTCAGCATTTGCGGGAGTTCTTTTCCTGAAAACACAATCAACAAAACTATCTAGGTATGTCCTAGATTCATCAGTTAGTCCATTATAATGAATATCAAGAAACTCATTTTTAGGCAATGGACATCCAGGATGTGCATGAATCAAGGCACAGAACCTTGTCCATGACTCAGGCAATTTATCTTCTTCTCCCTGTTTAAAATCAAAAAGTTTCTGCAAAGCAGCATGTCTAGCACTAGGAGGAAAATATTTCTGGAAGAAAGAAGCAATCAAACAATCAGGGCTATCAATGGATCCAGGAGGTAATCTATTATACCAAGCTTTAGCTTCTCCTTTTAGTGAAAAAGGGAAGATCTTTGTAACAAAGTACCTGCGCATCTTAAAATCATCAGAGAATAAGGCACTCATAGTGGAAAGCTCATTCATATGTGCTACAGCACTTTCATTCTCAGTCCCACAAAAAGGTTCTTTCTCAACAATGTCTATATAGGATAAATCAAGAGAGAAATCATAATATTTATCTTTAATATCTATGGGAGAGGTAGCAAATTTAGCATCTGTAGACAATTTAGGGATAATGGTACATCTCTCAAGGGGACTCTTAATAGCACTAGCACCATGTGTGTTTAGACACTCTTCAATAAATTCATCAGTCAACTCAATGTAACCATCATTAATATTGTATATATCTCTAGACTCAGGTGAGCTAACAGGTGTAATAGTGTCTTCACTAGGAGTTTCAGTATTTCCTAGTCTAGCCATAGTAGCATCTAAGAAAGGACCTAATTAACCACTCGCATCAAGCACAGTAGAAGTAACATCATGAGTATCAGAAGCAATTTCAGATTCAGCAGTAGTAGCAGTGTGTGTGGCATGAGTATGTGGTGGTGGTGTAACAAGCTTACTTATAACAGACGGTGAATCAAGAGCAGCAGAGGTGTTTAGGACTGTACCTCTTCTTGTAGTGGATGGTAAAATAGGAAACTTTCCATCACGAGACTTCCCCATGATGAAAGGAATAGAAGTGAACAATAATAGATCCAAGTGAACTTACAAATAAAGCTATGCTCCTCGGCAACAGCGCTAGAAAATAGCCTTGATGACCCACAAGTATAGGGGATCGCAACAGTCTTCGAGGGTAATATTACCCAATTTATTGATTCGACACAAGGGGAGCCAAAGAATACTTATAAGCCTTAGAAACTGAGTTGTAAATTCAGATGCACCAGGAAATAGTTCTTGCTCACAGTAGTTTATCAGTAGCAGCAGTTTTGTAGTAGCAATAGCAAAGCAACGGCAGCAGTAAAACAAAGGCAGTAGTAACAGTAGTAGCAAACAGTAGGATATGAGTGCTGTAGGTATAGGGATGTATGGACGGGCGTTGCATGGACAAGTATAAACATGTAACTTCAAGATCTAGGGTATTTGCAGATAAATAAGATAAAGCATCCAAGTACTAAAAAATCCTAGACATGTGTCCCAAATATAGTCATACGTGCTCGCAATGAGAACTTGCACAACATCTTTTGTCCTGCCAGCCCGTTGCAGCGGGGCCTCAGGGGAATATACTGGAAATTAAGGCACTCCTTTTAATAGAGCACCGGAGCAAAGCATTAACACTCCGTGAACACACGTGATCCTCATATCACAGCCATCCCCTCAGGTTGTCCCAATTTCTGTCACTTCGGGGCCTTTGGTTCCGGACAATAACATGTGTACACAACTTGCAGATAAGACCATAAACAATACTATCATCATGAATCAATAACATGTTCAAATATGAGATCATGGCACTCAGGCCCTAGTGATAAGCATTACGCACAACAAGTTGAAACAAAGTCAAATAGCACTAATAGAGATACTAGGCACCATGCCCTAACAATCTTATTCGATTACATGATAGAACTCATCCAATCTCTACCATCCCCATAGCCTACAGCAGGGGATTACTCACTCATGGATGGGGAAAACATGGATGGTTGATGGAGAGGCATTGGTGATGATGATGGCGATGATCCTCTCCAAATTCCCCGTCTCGGCAGGGTGCCAGAACGGAGTTTCTGGTTCTGAATCACGGTTTCTGGTGGTGGCGGCACAGCGGAACTCTTTCTGAAAAAATGTCGACCCCCCCTGAGTTTTTAGGTCAGAAGGCAACTTATAGGCGAAGAAGGAGGCCGAGGGGTGCCTGAGGCGGCCACACCCTCCTTAGGCGCGGCCAGGTCTGGCCCACGCGGACAGGGGGTTTGGGCCTCCCCGAGCCCCACTCCGTCTTGTATTCTGGCTCCATGAGTCTTCTAGTGAAATAGGATTTTTGGCATATTTTCTGGGATTTTTCCTGATAGTTGATTTTCTGCACAAAAACTAGACACCAAGGTAATTCTGCTGAAAATAGCGTTAATCCATGTTAGTTGTATCCAAATCACACAAGTTTTGAGGAGAAACAATAGGAGAAGTGTTCGGGAAAGTAGATACGTTTTGGACGTATCATGGTCTATTCTTATTGAATCTCGATTGTAGTGATACACATGTTCATAATATAGAAGATAAACATTTGAAATTAAGCGATAACTCAACCTATATGTGGCACTGTTGTCTTGGTCACATTGGAGTGAAACGTATGAAGAAACTCCATTCCGATGGAATTCTTGAATCAGTTGATTTCGAATCACTTGAAAGACGTGAAGCATGTCTGATGGGTAAAATGACTAAGACTCCATTTTCTTGCATGATGGAGCGAGCTATGGACTTATTGGAAACCATACATACCGATGTGTGTGGCCCGATGAGTGTAGCATCGACGATGGTTATCGTTATGTTCTTACTTTCACGGATGAATTGAGTATATATGAGTATATCTATTTCATGAAACATAAGTCCAAAACTTTCGAGAAGTTTAAGGAATTTCAAAGGGAAGTAGAGAATCAACGTAACAAGAAGATTAAGTTTCTATGATCTGATCATGGAGGTGAATATCTAAGTTACGAGTTTGGCGAGCATTTAAAAAAATGCGGAATACTTTCACAATTGACACCGCCGGGAACACCACAATATAATGGTGTGTCCGAACATCGTTGAAAGTACAAAGGAAGTCGCCTAGAGGGGGGGGTGAATAGGCTTTTAAAATTATTACGGTTTAGGCTCAAGTAAATGCGGAATAAAAACTAACGTTTAATTTATTGAGCACAAAACCTAGGTACTAAGTTCACCTAGGTGCACCAACAACCTATGCTAAGCAATACAAGCAACAAGGTGATAGCAAGGTATAAATACTTCAAGCACGATGGCTATCACAATGTAAAGGCATAAGTAAAGGGTTCGGTTGAGAGATAACCGATGGACGCGGAGACGAAGATTTGTTTCCCGAAGTTCACTTCCAAAGAAGCTACGTCTCCGTTGGAGAGGTGCGATGGTGCAATGCTCTCCGAATGCCACAAATGGCTCACCTCGAGGTGTGGTGGCTCGATGCTCACCCAACGCCACACAAGGCCTCACCCCGGATGCGGAAGCACGCAACTCACCGACGCCACAAAAGGCTCACCCTATTCTCCCAAATGCGCACCACAAAAGGCGGGCACTTGCTCCACTATGGGACGCTTGAGGGCGGTCACCGAACCCGTACAAGATTGGGGCTAACTCCACAACTGAATTGGAGGCTCCCAACAACAAAGCCACAAAAGGCCAACAATGCCACAAAAGGCCAACAACGCCACAAAAGGCTACAAGACCACAAAAGGTCAACAAGACCACAAAAGGTCAACAATCCAACCACACAACCGTCTAGGGTTCCAAGGAACCCAAGAGAAACAAGCTCACAAGCTTGAACTCGTCGAATCTCCGAGGAGAACTCAAACCTATGCACCAAATTCAAGGGCAAGTACTTCTCTCCCAAATTCCAACAAAGCTACAAAAGTTATTGGGGGAATAAGGGAGGAAGAACACAAGAGGAGAACTCAAACCTATGCACCAAATGCAAGGGCAAGTCCTTCTCTCCCAAATTCCAACAAAGCTACAAAAGCTATTGGGGGAATAAGGGAGGAAGAACACAAGACTCTCCAAGATCTAGATCCCAATGATTCCTTCACAAAGAAGGGATTTGACTTGGGGGGATTGTAGATCTAGATCTCCTCTCTCAAATCCCTCAAAAAGATGCAAGAATCATAGGAGGGGGAAGGGAGAGGGAAAGCTTCTTCAAGGTTGACAATGGAGGAGAGAGAGAAAGCCAAGAACCAAGAAGAAAAGCTAGTGCCCACGAAGGGGAAGAGGAGCCCCTTTTAAAGGGCTCCCAGATCTGCCCGTTATGGGCATTCGCGACACCAGGCCGGAACTTCCGGTGGGAGGCCGGAAGTTCCGGTGGCACCCAGCCAACGGTCGAAAACTGCGGAGCGAGAAACGGAAAAAACGAATCATGGTCGGAACTTCCAGCCCTGGGGCGGAAGTTCCGCCCAGCCTGGCTCCAACGGTCATCAGACCGTTGACGCCCGCTCCAGAAGTGCAACCGGAAGTTCCGGTCAAAACAGACCGGAAGTTCCGGTGAACTTCCGAGCAAGTTCCGACAAAGTTCCGGCAAATAGAACGCTTCAAAACAGAAGGTTACTGAGCGTGAGCGGAAGAAGACCCGGAACTTCCACCGGAACTTTCGGCGGCAAAGATGCCCTAGAGGAACTTCCGGTGGGAAGCCGGAACTTCCGGTCAGGGAAATTCCAGAAACCAGAAACGCAATAACTTTTGCATCCGAACTCCGAACGGGATGAAACCAATTTTGTTGGAAATATAACGACGAATAGAATCTTGGGTATCACCTTGGGAGAAAATATCATGAATATATATATGTGATCTATCCCCCAAGGTGTGGAGCCGGAAAACTCGCAAGATCAAAAACCGCAATAAGATATGCAAGTGAAATCCTTAGATGATGAACTAGAGCTTGTTATGATGATGACCACAAGCTCTAGATCCTCTCATGGACAAGAACCAACTAACAACCAAGAAAGATGATGCTATGAATGCAAAGGTTTGAGCTCTCTCCGAACGATGCAAACGAGACACCCGCTTGAGAGCCCCTCTTGATAGTACGGCTATCTATCCTAAACCCGGTCTCCCAACTAACAACACGAGACCGGCAAAAGAGAAGCCCTATCAACATACCTTTGCCTTGAGCGTCCCACTTGAACTTGATGTAGACCGTCTTGTTCTTCTATAGTGGGAACACCTTTCTTGTTTGCTCTTGCTCGCTCTTGCTTGATGAAGACTTGCAAAATGCCCCCCCATATTCCATGGGCAAACCTCTTCTTTGAACTTGTCTTCATCATTCCATGAGCACGAGGATGGCAAGCTTCAAGCATGAGATCTTCTAGAGATGGCGCATCTTGAGCTCGTCCTTCTTCATCCTTACTTGAGGTTGATCCATCTTGATGCAACTCTTTGCACATGCCTTGATCGACCTTCAAGCTCCTTCTTTATTCATGATTCCAATGGGCACAAAGCCCTTGGACATTTCTTCATCTTCCAACCTTGAGACCAACACATGGCCCAAGCGATGCCAATGGACAAACCTACAAGTGAAACTCAATTTATACATTAGTCCATAGAGATTGTCATTAATTACCAAAACCACACGTGGGGGCATACATGCCCTTTCAATCGTGATCGGACACTCTTAGATATGGTTTGTTCTATGATGTCACTTACAGATTTACCTTTGTCGTTTTGGGGTTATGCATTAGAAACAACCGCATTCACTTTAAATAGGGAACCATCTAAATCCGTTGAAACGACACCATATGAGTTATGGTTTGGGAACAAACCTAAATTGTCATTCCTTAAAGTTTAGGGTTGCGAAGCTTATGTAAATAAGTTACAGCCCGACAAGCTTGAACCCAAAGCGGAAAAATGCGTCTTCATAGGATACCCGAAGTAAACTATTGGGTATACCTTCTATCATAGATCCGAGGGCAAAATCTTCGTTTCCAAGAATGGATCCTTTCTAGAGAAGGAGTTTCTCTCGAAAGAAGTGACTAGAAGGAAAGTAGAACTCGGCGAGGTTGTCGAACCTTCTCTCGAAATTGAGAGTAGCGCAGCACTGGAGTATTTCCTGTGGCGCCTACACCAGTAAGAGAGGAAGCTAATGATGTTGATCATGAAACTTCGGTTGAAGTTACTACGGAACCTCGCGGGTCAACGAGAACTCGTACCACTCCCGATTGGTATGATCATGTCATGAGTGTCATGTTGGTGGACAACACCGACGACCCTGCGACATATGAGGAAGCGGTGATGAGCCCAAATTCCAATAAATGGCAAGAAGCCATGAAATCCAAGATTGGATCCATGTACGAAAACCAAGTATGGACTTTGGTGGACTTACCGGATGGCCGGAAGGCTGTCGAGAACAAATGGATTTTCAAGAAGAAAACAAATGTTGATGGCAATGTAACCGTCTATAAAGCTCGACTTGTCGCGAAAGGGTTCCGACAAATTCAAGGAGTTGACTATGATGAGACTTTCTCACCAGTAGCAAAGCTAAAGTCTGTGAGGATTTTATTAGCAATCCCTGCATATTATGATTATGAGATATGGCAGATGGATGTCAAAACTGTGTTCCTCAATGGATACATTGATGAAGAGTTATATATGGTACAACCAAAAGGTTTTGTCGATCCTAAAGATGCTAACAAGGTATGCAAACTTCAACGGTCCATTTATGGATTGAAGCAAGCATCCCGAAGTTGGAATCAATGTTTTGATAAGGTGATCAAAAGTTTTGGTTTTATACAAACTTATGGAGAAGCTTGTATTTACAAGAAAGTGAGTGGGAGATCTGTAGCATTCCTAGTACTATATGTGGACGACATATTGTTGATTGGGATTGGTGTAGACCTTCTTAATAGTGTCAAGGATTATTTGAATAATAGTTTTTCAATGAAGGATCTTGGCGAAGCTGCTAACATATTAGGCATAAAGATTTATAGAGATAGATCGAGACGCCTAATATCGCTATCACAGAGTACATATTTGGACAAAGTTCTAAAGAGGTTTGGAATGGAAGATTGTTGCCCAATACGACCTTGAGTAAAACTCAAAGTCCTGCTACAGCAGAAGATAGAGAAAGGATGAGTAAGACTCCCTATGCCTCAGCCACAGGATCTATCATGTATGCCATGCTATGTACTAGACCCGACATTGCATATGCTGTTAGTTTGGCTAGCAGATATCAAAGTGATCCAGGGGTGGATCATTGGACAACGGTCAAAAACATCCTTAAGTACTTGAGAAGAACTAAGGATATGGTTCTTTCTTATGGAGGTGATGAACAGCTTGTTGTTAATGGTTACACCGATGCTAGTTGGGAACACCAATCCAAATTATTCTAAATCTCAATCTGGATACGTATTTACTTTGAATGGTGCAGCAGTGAGCTGGAAGAGTGTAAAGCAAAGCGTTGTGGCGAGATCTTCCACTGAATCGGAATACATAGCTGCTTCAGAGGCTTCATAAGAGGCGATATGGATGAAAGGAGTTCATTACAGAGCTCGGTGTGGTTCTCAGTGCGCTGGACCCAATGTCTATCTACCGTGATAACATGGGCGCCATAGCCAATGCGCAAGAACGAAGGTCACACAAGAAGCTGAAGCATATCAAGCTGCGTTTTCACGCTATTCAAGATCATGTCCAAGATGGTGACATAAAGATTTGCAAAGTACACACAAATCTGAATATGGCGGATCCGTTGACTAAACCTCTCCTGAGGGCAAAACATGACCAACACCAAACCGCCATGGGTGTTCGGTATATTACCATGTAATCTAGATTGTGTGACTCTAGTGCAAGTGGGAGACTGTTGGAGATATTCCCTAGAGGCAATAATAAAAGTAGTTATTATTATATCTTTGTGTTTATGATAAATGTTTACATTCATGCTATAATAGTATTAACTGGAAACATTAATACTTGTGTGATTTGTAAACTAAATTAGAGTCCCTAGTAAAGCCTCTTTATAATACTAGCTTGTTGGTTAATAGATGATCTTGGTTTCCGGATCATGAACATTGAGATGTTATTAAAAACAAGATCATATCATTAGGAGAATGGTGTGATGGACATACTCCTATAGATAACCGTAGAATAAAGATCAAGTCATTTCATTAGTTTGGTTGCTATAAGCTTTCTGATACATAGTAACCTAATTCCTTCGACCATGAGATCATGTTAATCACCATCACCGGATGGATACTTTGATAACATCAAACACCACACCGTAACTGGGTGGTTATAAAGGTGGCATTGAGTGTTCAGAAAGTATGTGTTGAGGCACATGGATCAAGAGTGGGATTTGTCCATCCATATGACAGATGGATATACTCTGGGCCCTCTCGGTGGAATGTCATCCAATTAGCTTGCAAACATGTGAATGGCTCACAAGGTATCACATATCACGGGAACGATAAAAGTGTACTTATCGGTAACGAGGTTGAACTAGGTATGTAGAGATACCGATGATCAGACCACGGATAAGTCAAATATCGCGAGAGAAAGGGAAATTGGTATCGTATGTAATTGGTTCATTTGATCGCAAAGTAATCATAGAAATATGTGGGAAACCATATGAATTTCTAGATTCCTCTGGTGGTTATTGATCGGAGAAGAGTCTCGGTCATGTCTGCCTAATTCACGAACCGTAGGGAGACACACTTAAGGATTCAAAGTTGTTTAGTAGATATGGAATGTAAGTAGGGAGACCGAATGTTGTTCGGGGTCTCAGATGGGATCCGGGATATCACGAGGAGATCCGGAGAATAAGATTCATATAAGGAAAGTCAAATTCCGGAGTTCGGGAATGATTCCGGTGTTTTCACGGGAATGATCTAGAAGGGTCTAGAAGGTTCGCTGGACCGAAAGGGTAAGGGTGCATGAATGTGTCATGACTAAGTGGAATGGTTGCATCATGTCCTAGGTTAAAGGGCTGTGCAAATAAAGAGTAAAATCAAACTCCGAAATTGAAAGTCAAAAGGCAAGTTTGAAAAGTCAAACTGGGACAGTGCTTTCTAGTGGAGGAAGAAGAGAATCCTTCTCTCCCTCCACCACAAGCCTAGTAGGAGAGGGAGGTGGGGAAGGATTCAAACTCCCCTCTCCCAAGCTGCCCCTCCCTCTCATAAATAGAGGGGAGGGGGCTGCCCCTCCACACACACAACCACCCAAGTCGCCGCCCGCCGCCGCCGGCCACGCCTCCTCCTCTCCGGCCTCTAAACCTTAGATCGTCGGGGAAACCCTATTTCTCCACCATAAATCGCTCCGGCTTAGGCGTAGCCCTGCGGGATCTTCACTCTACCTTCGACACCATGTCGTCGTGCTGCCGGAATCGCGAGGAGAGAACTACAACCTCCGTTGCCTGCTGGAATAAGAGAGAGGAAGGTCTTCATCGAGTACCGAACGTGTGACCGACTACGGAAGCACTGCCGGAACGCAGTGCCAGAAGGATCGTCTACGCGATCTTGAGATCGGAAAGTGAACGACTACATCACCCACGAGAATCTGCTCTCGTTAACCGCTTTGGAATATTCGAGGGTGAGTACTCTATCGACTCGTTGCTACAATCTAGTAGATAGATCTTGGCTTGTGTGTGTTCATGCGGTAGAAATTTTTTGTTTTCCATGCTACGAAGCCCTACACTTACTAGCCTTAGACCTTTGCCGCATGACATTCTCCGCCATTGTTTTCTCCATGGAAAACAAAAACTGACATGTCGCATAGCTAGGGATATGGGTGTCCACGATCAAATTCCATCTGATCGAGTAAACTCACCGGTGGAGCCTTTCATAACTCGTCATCGGCTAGATTAAAGAGAGCTGGCATCAAGAAAAACATCGTCCTGGCACGAGAAGAACCCAAGGATCGCCCCCTCTACTAGGAAGATCGGCAGGGCACCACACAGCCTCCCGTCGGCCGACTCCCTCCGACGGAAGAGGAGGCATGCCTGCGCAAAAACCACATGCACTTGTCGGGCCAAGCAAGATGCATCGTGTTGCCTTCCCACGCACCTCAGGGCGACTGGCGACCGCGCTGATGGCAGATCTAGGATGGAACCTAGACCTGCGACCGCAGCCTTCACCCCATGTGTGGATGCCTGATGCGGCTCAGGTACTTGTAGAGCCTCGTTGGGAAACCCCAAGAGCAAGGTATGATGAGCACAGCAGCAAGTTTTCCTCAGTTATGAACCAAGGTTATCGAACCAGTAGGAGCAAGGAAATAACTCCAAAGTGTTGCTAACAACTTGGAATCCTACACAATACAAACTCAAGACTTTGCCCCAACTTACAGTGAGGTTGTCAATCTCACTGGTTTGCTGAAAACAAAGGATTAACGTATAGTGTGGAAGATAATAATTGCTTGTAGAAAGTAAAAGGTAACAGTAGATGGAATAACAATGGTAAAGATTGGACCGGGGTCCACATTTCACTAGAGGTTCTCCTTAAGATAGATAACATGCTGGGTAAACAAAATTACAGCGGGGCAATTGACAGGTTGATAAAACATAACAATGCATATACTAGACATCATGATTCCTATGAGATTTGATTGGGCATTACAACAATATACATAGACTGTAATCCAACTGCATCTATGACTAATAATCCACCTTTAGGTTATCATCCGAACCCCCTCCAGTATTAAGTTGCAAGCAACGGATAATTGCATTAAGCGATGTGTGTAAAGTAAACAATACAATTGTTACATAAACAAAAGATTATTGTTTTCTCCCTAGTAGCAACAACACATCTACAACCTTAGAGATTCCTGTCATTTCCCCAGATTACTAGAGGCATGAACCTACTATCGAGCATAAATACTCCCTCTTGGAGTCACAAGCATCTACTTGGCCAAGATAGCTACTAGCAACGGAGAGCATGCAAGATCACAAATAACACAGACATGATAGAATCAATAATCAATCTGACATGATAGAATCAATAATCAATCTGACATAGTATCTCAATATCCATCGGATCCCTCCAAACACATGTATGATTACAAATAGATGATCTTGATCATGAACGGAGCTCACAAGATCTAAATATGATAGCATAAAGGAGGAGAAACAACCATATAGCTACTGTATGGACCCATAGCCTAAGAGTGAACTACTCACCCATCATACTGAAGGCTGGCATGGTGATGAAGAAGGCCTTCGGGATGATCTCTCCCCTATGACAGGATGCCGGGAAGAGCTTCGGATCCCCCGATCTAGGGACGATGGTGGCGGAATCTATAGACTGTTTCATGGAGATCTTATCGGGTGCTTAGGGTTTCTGCATCGGGGGGCTTTTTTAGGCGAAGAGGCGAGGTCGGAGGCCGGCCAGGGGGCCCACACCATAGGGAGGCACGCCCTAGGGTGGACCCGCGCGACCCTAGGGTGTGGCCACCATGTGCCCTCTTATGATGCCATTCGGTCTCTGTGTTCTGTCCGATAAAATATTGACTTTGGCTTTTGTTCCATCCAATTCTGAGAATATTCTCTTAGTAGCTTTTCTGAAACCAAAAACAGCAGAAAACAGACAACTAGCACTGCGGTATCTTGTTAATAGGTTAGTCCCAAAAAATGTATGAAAATACCTCAAAGTGTGAACAAAGCATAGCAAAGTTGATACTAAACAAACATGAAACATTAAAAAATTATAGATACGTTTATGATGTATCAATGCCCAAAGAAGTGCCACCGCTGCATGACCAGGGAGCCGTCCCAGCACCCGCATGCAGGCAAACTCCATCCTATCGGAAGCCACACCCAAGGGAAAGCCGCGTCCCCAACCGTCGCGCTCAGCCGATCACCATTGAAGCCATCCCTAATTGCCATCAGAGATCTGTTGCCACAAACTGCACCCCTCGGCCGTCGGTGTTGGGCCCGCTACCACCGCGGCCATCGCTAGTGGCAGCGGCGAAAGGGAAGGTCACTGGGTGCATGACTTTGGCGGTGCTAGGGTTTTCACCCCGATGCTGCCCATGGTGGATGATACGGGAGCCAACTAGGATTTCTCCAAAAAAAAAGAGAGTACGCAACTGCATATGTTAATTTTATAGAAGGCAGAGACATGAATAAGGCCTTAAGCTCGTACACAAAAAGCCAAAACACTCCAAAAGCTGAAAAAACTACTCTCTGGCGTTATCATTAAGGTGTCAAGTGGGATCTCACTAAAATCCCACTTTCAGTTCATTTGCTAAAAACTAGTGTAACCATTAGATTTTAGCAAATGAATTAATAGTGAGATTTTGATGGGATCTAAAAATTTACACTAGATTTTAGCAAATAAATTAGAAGTGTGATTTTGGTGGAATCGCACTTGACACCCTAGTTATCCTACGACACTCCTACTCCGGCTACTCCCCTTCTGTTCATTTTCAGGGTACTAATTAAATTCCTGCAAGATGAAGGATGCTAGGATAGCTGCACTGTGCTGCTGCTGAACGCTGCTGAAACACCATGCATTTCGGTGCTTCCACAAAGCATGTGAAACCGTGCAAACTAAAGCATCGAACCATCTGCGTTGTTTTACTCTGAACTTGGCTCGTTCGGTCTCCCACCACTCCTGCAAGGCTGCAAGGTGTCGTTAGCAGTCGGTACATCGATATTAAAATTTAGGGCGTGTTTGGTAGCCCTGTTCAACCCAGAATATCCCACCTCAGCTCGTTTTCAGATGTTTGGTAGGTTGGTTCTGGGATCTGGGCACTGCCCACCTCATACGAAAACAGCCTCTGGGCAGTGCCCGGCAGCGAAGCTGTTCGCACCTCAGCCCTGCGGCCTCCATCCCGAAAAACCGGTTCCGCCCGTCCTCCTCGCACCCCCCAGTCTCCACCCCGACCCCGAGCCCCCACGCATTCCTTCTCCTCTATCCTCAAAACGCATCGCCCGCTCCGACCCCGAGCATCCCGTTCCTAGATTCCGCCGCCGCTGAGCGTCCCCCGCCGCCGTTCAGCGCCCCCCGTCACTCTCTCTAAGCGGAGCTCCCTCCCATCCCTCATCCTCGTCGCGCCGCCCGCCTCTGGTCGTCGGGGCGCCGCATCACCGCCATGGACAACGGGGCCGGCCAGGGACCACCAGCCGCGCCTCTATAGCATAGACCCCGCACCGGAGGAGGACGAAGACCACCAGCCTCCCCTCTGTAGCCACCGCCGCCGCGCTGGACGAGCACGCTCGCCACCAGCTGCTGCTCGTCGACCCCGTCTGGAACCGGCGCCCAGGACATCCTCCTCGCTTGATTCTCTCACCGGTGCCCATGAAGGCCTCCTCGATTGCTCCTCTCACCGGCGCCCAGGACGGCCACCGGCGCCCAGGATGGCCTCCTCGGTTGCTCCTCTCACCGACGCCCACTCACCCCAACGCCACTAGATGCACAGCCTCGCCAACGCACAGCCCCAACGCTGAGGACATGATTGCTTTTTATTTTCATTTTCTAGGTTCTGTGTGTAAGAATTTTGGACTCGTTTGCATTTTTAATTTCTAATTTAGTGGATTCTATAAAAACATCTCAGCTTAGCTATATCTAAACAGACACACTCTGCCAAACAACATCTCAACTCAACATATGTCAACACATGCAGGCTGCCAAACACATGACAAAATCTCAGTCCAACTAAGCTAAGGTCAGCATGTATGAGTAGAGATAAACAATCTGGGTTGACCCGGGCTACCAAACACACCCTTAGTGTCTGCTTGCAAGCAGTGGCGGAGCATGGCGAAAATACAATAGGGGGCAAATTTTGTTCTTCAATGAAGTGAAATTACCATAATTTCTCAGTTCTCGATCAAAAATTTAAACAATTAAAAATAATGTCTAAGAGCAGCATCTCTAGCAAATTCCAGACAACCCAATACTATAAAATACGGATGGGGTAAGCTGGAAAACATTTTTACGGTACCACGCGGGCCGCCGCTTCCTCGTCTAGGCCCTGCCCTCCGGTGCACCTCAGCCTCTGTCCCACGCACTATCCTGGATGTTTCTGCTCGCCAATGGGAGGTTCACGTGCCTCCTTCTCCCGCAGGTCCTTTTCCTTCCATGGTCACCTTGCCCATGGTCTAGTCGTTGGAATTGGTCGGCAGGTTGACTCGCCTGAAATTGGTGGGGATTTGGCTGGAATTAGAGTGTCATTGTGGAATTATACTAGATTTTGGTGACTCCGATGCCAGTTTGACAGGTGGGCTGAAATTCCCCTCTCACCAACCATTTGAATAGAAGCAGGCGAAAGCTGGAAATCTAGGGTAGGACTGGGTTTATTTAGAGAGAGCTGGATATTTTTTTTGAGTACCAACCGTTTTGCGGAATTTTATTCGGTGTGCGGTTTTTAGACTAAAACTGCAAAAGTGCTAGTACACTTGGTATACGCAGATCATAAATGATTACAACTGGGCAGTGAATCGTGTTTTGATCGATTATTAGTGGTCAAATGTCAATTAGCTAAACATAATCAACGCTAATGTGCTAAAGCAGAGTGCTAGTATACATAGTAATTTGTTTTTTGCGCATTTGAGAGGGGGGGGGGGGGGGGGGGGGGGGGGGAGGGAGGGGGGCTATGGCCCAGTTTCATCTCCACTTAGCTCCGCCAGTGCTTGCAAGTGTGCCACACCTCCCTCGCTGTCACACACTGAACCAATATGTGCTCCACCGTGTCTTCCTCCTGGAGGCATACAAAGGATGGTGATGTTTGTGCTTGAAGCCCATGCCTAAACCGGGGATCACATGTCCAAATTCTGTGTTGTAGTGCCAGCCAGAGAAAGAGTTTACTTTTAGGGCTGGCAGTGGCACCATTCCTCCAAATCGCTTCTCAGCTGAAACCTGGTGTTGCCATGGGTGAGCATTTTGTAAGTGATCCATAGAGCTAAGCACTCCCGGGCTCCCCTCAAAGCTATCGTCCCTGGAAAAATCATTAAGCCATTTTGTTTTCAGACATTCCTTGTGCCATCGTCCTGCTATCGATGATACGGTGTGCTGACAGTTAGCGAGTGGCCAGGGGCAAAATCAGATGCCGCTTTCCCTCCTATCCAGCGATCTCTCCAAAACAGAGTTCTCTGCCCGTCTCCTGCTTTGATGTGCACTAAACTATCAAAGACTGCCCTGGCATTCGGGTCCTTCATCTCCATAGGCAGCCCCTGCCAAGGCCTGCTCAGGTCAGTTCTGCCTAGCCATTCCCATCTACTAACTCGCAGCGCAAGGCCGTGCAAACGTAGATTCTTGATACCCAGACCTCCAAATTCAGATGGTTTGCAAACATTCTTCCAGGCCACCAAACATTGCCCTCCATTAGGATTTCTACAAGTTCGAGGCACACCTGTACTTGGAGGCCCCAAGCGCCCACTAGCCCCAGTACATGGCGTCAGCCACCATCTTGAGCTGCGCGAGCATCCCGGAATCCGCCTCCTCGACGATGTTGGAATTTACCCACATATCAACTACATCAAACTAGACAAACAAGCACGCTCGAAAAACCTTATGCCCAAGGGCACGTGTCGTGCCCGTTTTTTTTCTTTATTTTCTTCTCAACTCACTCAATGTGTTACAAGACTCACGGTCTACCCTTACTTATATATGCAAGCTAGACCTGACTAATACTAAACCTAAACCATCACGTACACACGTATGGATACTACTAGTACTAGGACTCACACATACACTTGCCTAACTAGGAAACCTTTCTAGACTAAGACACGTACACCACACATACCACGAACACACATAGTCCTAGTGCTACTCGGACATAGAATAATACCACTCGGACTCTCTTACCAAGATTAAGCTAACAATTTCTCCCTAATCTTGATTGACTACTCTTCGTCTTCCATGCTTCCCTAATCTTGAATCCTCGTAGATCTGCGTCTTGTCTAGGTCTCGCACCACGACAAGTCTAATTGACTCTCCTCAATTTTGACTTGACGAATTTACGAAACAACTCAAGTATGATCCGGACTATCCAGCCACGCTAGCAAACCTTGTGGAATCACACAACCCGTGAAACACACCGTCCACCCTAGCGCAATACATGCCGACCTCCTGGTGTGGACTAGACCATCCACTTTGGCCTCATGTAGAGACATTGCCTCATTGAAGAAACTCACCTTCACTGGTTTACCGTCCCTTCACACTTGAACTTCGAGACACATAGACGACCTGATTGAGGCACGCAAATTGTGTCTTCGTCCATACAATGGACAGTCCCTCAACCTTCATTCGCTTCAACTGCAACGGATCCTCACAGAGGCAAGCACTTGGACACAACGACGACTCACAAACACCACGCTAACTCAATGTGCTAACCTGCACGACCATGACTCCTTGACTCATACTCTCCCGGACGACGATCTTGACAAGATTCCCGGCACCGCACCCCGGTACCACCGCACTCATCAACGATCATCCAATCCACCACCTTGCCGACGACACCTCGCCCGCCTTCTTCTTCCTTGTCGCTCCTCCAAACGACGATCGCCCGCCGCCTCACTGATGACGGCATGTTCGCCGCCTCCACCTGGTCGCCCGCCCCGAGGCGCTAGTCGGGTCGCCTCCCCGGGGCAAGCTTCAAATCCTCTACCTCGGTCTGATACCAATTGTTGGAATTTGCCCACAGATCGACTACATCAAACTAGACAAACAAGCACGCTCGAAAAATCTTATTCCCAAGGACACGTGTCGTGTCCGTTCTTTTTCTTTATTTTCTTCTCAACTCACTCAATGTGTTACAAGACTCACGGTCTACCCTTACTTATATATGCAAGCTAGACCTGACTAATACTAAATCTAAATCATCACGTACACACGTATGGATACTACTAGTACTAGGACTCACACATACATTTGCCTAACTAGGAAACCTTCCTAGACTAAGACACGTACACCACGCATACCACGGACACACATAGTCCTAGTGCTACTCGGACATAGACTAATACCACTCGGACTCTCTTATCAAGATTAAGCTAACAGACGACCATACGAGCTCTTTGGAGCAGCAGTTGCAGTCTCTCCAGCTGCTTCTCTTCGGAGTATGCCTGGCTTCAGTAGTACTTGTTGCTGAGGAAGGAGATGAATCGGCTCACCAGCTCACCTGCTACTGCAGACATGGCATTATGGCAAGCTCCATCTTGAGTTCCTCCCCTGGAAGAGTGGTGAAATTACTGTGTATGCTGCTCTAAGATTTACTCCATTCATTCATAATACTGAAAGTCAAACAGAGAGAAATAACATTGCCATTTTTGGTGTAAACTACTCCACATTATGCTTAAAATTCCACGGTGTTTTGAGTTAATAGCATTTTAGTACCACTTTTATGCGTGAGTTTACGAATTGGTACCACTTTGTGTCTTGGCGACCAAAATCTACCACCCTAGTGCAAGTTTTTTACAATTCATGCAAATAATCGTCTAAGAGCAAATTGATAGACAAACTGACAATGGGGCCCACATGGCATCATAAAAATAGACAGGCACGCATATGTGAGATGGTTGCAAATTCTGGGCTTTTTTGAAAAACTTCTGGGCTTTGCTATCTCTCTTCTTCAACCGGGAGATGGTTGTGTCTAAAAAAAATCTAGGGAAAATCACTCGTACCTAGAGCCCCGCACCACCATAGATTCCTCTGCTCCCTTTCTCTACAGACTCCACCGCCGACTGGTTCGCTGGTGCGTCGTGCCTCTATATCCACCCGGTCAGCCGTCGGTCATCGCACGCCCCCATGACACATCGATCGCCGAGCCATCCTGACCATCGTCGCGCAGCGTTTGTGCCCCCCCACCCAAAAGGTGGAGGGCGAGCCCAGGTCTAGTCGAGACCCGCCGCCCTTGGGTGCGGCGCTTAGCTGCAGTATATTCAAGCTCTTCGGAGGCCGCGGCCGAGCTGCAGGTCGCCGGCGGTGATCAAGGTCGTGAGTACCAAAAGAGAGCACCGCGGCGTTCGCATCCTCTAGATCCGCGCACGCATGCTCCACTGAAGTGCCACTACAGGGAGGGCCGCATAAGCCGGCAACCACCACTATAGCGGATGCCGGGGGACGAGGAGCACGCCGACAGACCATGGAGGGCTCCGTCCGAGCCAACCGGTGATGGACCACCAAGGCCTAGTCAGGAGGAGGGCCAAGCGCGGCGGCGGCTAGGTAGGAGGGCTAGACAGCAGCCAGCCGCTCGGCCACGCGCGACAGCGTTGACGGCCCCGTGGAGGACGCCCATGGATAATATGTTTGATTTCTTATCTTTTATATATACTTATTTTTTTAAGGCATGGAGAAACTACAAAAAAATCCAAATTTAAAATATGCGAGCCCTCCGTGTTTTTGTGGTGCTATTGTAGGGTTCGCAGCATAGAAAACAAAAATTTTCCTACGATGGGAACAACTATGTACCAAGATCTATCTACTAGATACAAACAATGGGCGGATATATATCCGTAGAGAACATACCCTTGAAGACCGACAAAGCTTAACGAGTCCAAACTCGTGGTTGATGTAGACGATCTCTTGCCGATCTCAAGATCGAGAGAAAGTCTTAGCGCCGCAAACCAGTGGTGCATCCGTGCTCGCACACACGTCCGAGGCACCGAGCAACCTCCGCCTCCTTGCTCCAGCGATGCAGCGGAAGCACAACTCTTTCTTGCCGAATAGCCACCGGGAACATGTATCTCGCTAGTCCGAGACCATGGGAGATAAAATACTAGAGGGGGAGAGAGATCCTTCACGAGGAGGTGTGAGTGAGAGAGAGGGAGGGGGCTCCTTTTATAGGGAGAGGGGGGCACCCAAGGGGCCATGCGCCCAGCCATGGGGCTGCCCCCACCTATTCCACATTCATGTGGGTGGACACTTCACTCACTCAAATGCCTTTCAATTCCCTCCACTCAAAAACCCACTCAAATTCCCATTAAATTTCCATCAAACTTAATGCGAACTCTCATTAAATAAAACTCCTTTTATTTATTCAGAATTTGTCAATTACTTTAATGACAAACATTCACATATAACCCCTTGCTAGTATGTCATTTCACATGCAGAAACACTTTCTGCAATTTCACCCGAAAACCCGTTTAGGTATCTAGTGAAATAAATTCATGCGCTTGTTTATTCTTTCCGACATGAAACTTTTGCTCCAAATGGATGTCGGTGTCTCTTAAGTGTGTCACCCTACGGTTCGTGAATAATGAGAACATGATCGAGACCCCTCTCGGATCAATAATCAGAAGCGGGATCTGGAGACCCATACTGACTCCCACACATTCAACGATGACTTTCTTGTGATAGTCGGAACCTTTTACGCTAGTATCTTAATCCTTTTGTTTTGCGATATATTACATGTCCGAGATTCGATCATCGGTATCTCCATACCTAGTTTGATATCGTTACTGACATGCACTCTTTTCTCGTTCCCGTGATATACATTCTAGTGATCAAATCACTTGCTTGCAAGCTAATCAATGTGATATCGCCGAGAGGGCCCAGAGCATATTTATCTGTCATCGGGATGAACAAATTCCACTCTCGATCCATGGGCCTCAACATAACACTTTAGTAGTTCTGAACCCATCTTTATAATCACCCTGTTATGGTGTGACGTTTGATGTTATCAAGAAACTCTTCCGGTGTTAGTGATTGACATGATCTCATGGTCTAAGGATTAGGATCACTTCATAAGTTGTTATAGCAATATAAACTCAATGACTTTGATCGTAATGTTATACTTCGGATGAATGTTTATCACACCGTTACACTAATGTTGTGACCTCGTTATTAACAACATCCAATGTCCATGATCAGGAAACCTTTGATCATCTTGTTAATCAACGAACTAGTTTATAAGAGAGGCATAACTAGGAACTTCCTTTTGTTTATTAAACACACATGTATTAACGTTTCCGTATTAATACAATTATAGAATATAAAATAAATATTTATCATAAACAAGGAATACGATAATAACCACTTTATTATTGCCTCTCGGGCACATTCCCTTCAGTCTCCCACTTGCACTAGAGACAATAATCTAGTTTGAAAACTTTGCGTATTAAACACCTATGGTTTTCTAGTGTTCCATATACGCAACTGCAAGTGGTTAACATAATCTACGTATCTGACACTTTCAGGTCCGTGTGTATTTGCATGTCTTTGCGTCTTCACGCATCACTCATTCTCCAATGAGATGGCATTGTATAAATTTGGTCTTTCGATGAGACCTTTAGTTTTTTGGGGTTAAATCATGTCGATACTATTGTCATATAATATATCTTTAGTGTTAGCCCATTGCGAACCATACCTTAGTTTGATAACAAACTACTTGACACAAATGCCCTCCTTTGCTGCTACTATAGCAGTCATATACTTAGCCTTTTGTTGTAGTATCCGTCACAATGTCTTAACTTTGGAATTCGTCCAAATCCATCATGAAATCTCCTTTCCATTACAATGTGCCACCCATAGTTTAAATTGAGATGAACTTAATTTGTATCTTGTGACAAAACTAGTACCAATGTAACGCTTTACAATGAACTATTTATAATTGTTTGTCACCTCTACGCAAATATATTCTTAGTTCTTCCAAAAGATCATAAGAATATCCTTACTATCGTCCAATGATCATTTTATAATTCATTCTGGTATATGCTCATAACACTTAGAGCATATGACATATCTGGATGTGTACATATCATGGTATGATTGGTCAAAACATTCTCGTGATTTCACTCATCAAGTGTCAAAACACTTGAATCTTGTTTAACTTATCAAGTGTCGATACACTTGAATCTTGATTCAATTCCTTTCCATGCGACAAGAACCGTTTCTTGTTGTTTCTATATTGAACTCCTTCAATATCTCATATATGTACGTTTGGCACAACCATATTAGCGTCATAGTCTATCCACTATAGACATTCATGATAAATATTCGGGTTTTGCCTAAGTCTTTCATCGAAATGAAATTCTTAACCTTTGTCAATAAAATTTACATCATTTATAATCAACAAGATGTCCTCCATATAATGTATTAGAAATATGTCTCAGCACTCCCACTTAATTTCTTGCAAATGCAAGCATCTTCATTGTCTCCTGATGAAAACTCCTTTTCATCACGGTGAAGATTCCAACTCTGCGATGCTTACTTCAACCATTGAAGTTTGCATGCCCTTTTAGCATCCTTTGAATTTAACAAAACCCTTCGGATCGTGTCATGTACACGTCCTAGGTAACCATTCTATTAGAAGAACTTTGTTTTATTTATTCATCTACCATATACCAAATTATATGTAGTGATTGCTACTTTAATCTGTCTTGACTAAATATCGCTATGAAAGATCAAATCTTGTCATAGTCAACTCCTTGAACATTGTCATAAAATACTTCACGACATGTCGTCTATTTCATAGATGTGAAACATCCATGTCTATTTCTTTATAGATCCAAATACGACCGATAGGTTTTTACACCTTTTCAGAGGGTCTTCCAAGTTCAAAACTTGATTTCTCGTGTATGGAACTATCACGGATTTTATGGCTTCAAGCCATTTGACGGAGTTAGGGCCTATCAT
This sequence comes from Avena sativa, assembly GCA_916181665.1. NCBI lineage: Eukaryota > Viridiplantae > Streptophyta > Magnoliopsida > Poales > Poaceae > Avena > Avena sativa. Next base: position 315,663,517 of record OV702280.1, on the reverse strand, counting down.
CGCTTCTTTGCATGTAGTCGGTTCATCAAAGTCAAACAATAATGATTTACTCTCAAATCTCAGCATTTGATTGTTTATCCGACCGACTTGGTTCAATAGGAACTTAGATCTCCATGACCACAACCTTTGAGGCACGTAAGCTATGAGCATTATGGAAGCCTCCAGAATGATTTCCGGCGCTGTGCAACTCAGCACATTTAGCTAAGGTTCGTTAACCTTATCAAAGTTCTATTGTCCTCCCACTTAACCTTTTGTGAAAATTCCTTTTTCAAGAAACTTTACGTTTTAAGCGACAAACCCTTTTGTCCTTGGTGTTATGGAGGAATACCCAATGGTTATTCGAAATAACCTACAAAGACATCCTCATCCGACTTTGGTTGTAAACATCTTACTTATGCTTAGCATACCAAAATTTAAGAAAGGACAACTTGGGTTTTACCCCAAAGCATAACTCATATGGTATCATTTCAACGGATCAAGACGGGGCTCTTTTCAGTGTAAAAGCGGACGTCTCTAAAGCTTTAATCTTTTAAAACATAATGACAGTTTTATAAATAACACCTTTGATCCAACCATGTCAAACAAGGTTTCGTTACAAATCTCAAACACTCCATACTCCTATGGTGTTTCGGGAGATGTAAATCTTGGTGTTTTGCTAAACTTGCAACTCAAATAAATCCCTTTATGATAAAATCATAAATTATTTATTTTCTTGTCACACTTGCAACTCAAATAAATCCCTTATGATAAAACCATAAACCATTTATTTTCTTGTTACAATGGTTTTCCACTTCATCTTGAAAGTCTTCGAACGTTTTCAAATATTTCATACTTCTTTATCATTAAGTGAATATTCACTCAAATTTCCGGAGAAAGCATATGAAGTTGAAATCCATCGCTTACGACTATACATAATGGACTACATACATCGATATGTATAAATTCCAATATTTTAGTCGTTCATTCTTCTTTGGCCTTTGAACGAAGTTTTAATTATCCCGAGGAAAGTCTCACAAGCGTCACTTGATCAAATCAAAGACTCCAAAAATTCATGAATATAGAGATTCTTCATGTTTTATTTCTAATATAATTTAAACGGTGATGTCACTTTGTAAGTGATCTTTCAATAATTTGTCTTGCGACATTTTAGCATTAGTTTTTATGGATGTGATTTCTCCAACTAGATTTGTAAATCATCCATATTATATGGAATACGATAATTATTTGAACAACCTTTGTTCTCATAATACTTGATTTAAATAACAATTATTAAAACAAATCTTGAAGTCAAGCTTTGATGTCAACGAGAAATACAAACGATGGTTTGTTTGTTTTCGATGAACATCATCACATATTCTCTTGCTAGTTACTTAGGCCATTGTGGTTCATGAATTGCGTCGTTCTGTATGAAATTTCATACCAACCAATTCGGTATCCAATACCCAAGAACCACATTGTTTAACAAGCAAAGAATACAACCATAACATGTATATCATCTATATACCTAAATTGGATATTTCCAATCTTTTCTTTCCTGCCAAATATATTTTATAGATTCTCTTTCAGCATTTCCTTTTCCTTTTTAAAAAAATCTATCAACATTAAAAGTGGCGCCATATACATGACACATAGTCCAAAGCGTGTATATTCAAATAATAATACCTTTAGACTTGCACTTTGAAGTAGATCACCATCATCAAATGATCGGTATTCTTTCAAAATCCATTCTTTAGTAATCCTTTAGTGTAGTAAACACTTTACATACATCTTCCATTCACCCTTATCATGACGACTTTCATGATCAAGCTACTGTAGCTTATAAAGGCGAATCGTGAGTATAACATTACTTTCCAAAACCCTTTTGGATGATTAGGATGTCTAGCATCTCCAATCTTCGCAAATTCTCATCCAATATGAGAACATACATTATACTCTATCATATTGCAACCAAAACATTGTTTCAGATATCGTTATATCTGTCACACATGATGGTTTCTGAAATAATTCTTTCAGCTCCTAGATAAACTTGATATTAAAACAATCAAGAACCATGGAGGCAAACATGATACTTAAGATACTAACACTGGAATTGTTACTCTCGATTTAATACCAATTATTAAATCTCACGGAGTAAACGGAGTTTGCTGAAAGTTTGCAATAGGACTTTAAACTTTAGATTGACACTCAACACAATACGATACCAGTTTGTAAAGTAAATATCCAGAATTCTATAGTTCTATTATCTCAATTACAACTATGCATAAGGTGGTGAACGAATGCCAATGACTATAACACATTATACAAATTCATTTTGATTTAATTTATGATAAATTTAGTTCTACTAATCCAAATTAGAAATGAACTCCCACTCAAAAACGACACCCCTCGTGTCTTTTTGTTGATTACATGAACCAAATCCACTACACCAAGTCCGATCATCACGTGAGTCGGTGTAGCTTCAAAGGCGAGCATCCATATGTTCATCATATCAAAACATATGACTCATGCTTAACCTTTCGGTCCGTGTTCCGAGGCCATGTCTGTACATGCTAGGCTCGCCAAGTAAGAACCTTAGTATTCGTGTGTGTAACTATCTTACATCCGAGATATGCTCGTGGATTCAAGTACACCCGATCATCATGTGATGTCTTGAAGCGACGAAACATTGTTGGTGCATACTTAAGGACAAACACATTTTTATTTTGATATCTAAATGAGGGATTATCTTATTATGCTAATAAAACTCCAAACAAGCAATATAAGATGCAATCAAACATCATATGTTTATAAGTAAAATGATATGGTTCCTGCATATAATCTCTATCATGTGCGCCGTGGTATGATATCTATCATACCTCTATGTGTAAGTCCAAGGTCTATGGAACCTACACGTTATGTGTGTTGTAAGAGTATCATCGCATACTTCTACTTACAACATTACCATATCATAACACTAGCCCAACAACAATCTAAACTAGACGCCTCTAATTTATCCATTGTAAGTTTTACGTGCCTTAGGGCTTTCGAAGATAGAACCGTTCTTACCTACGAACATGAACCACAACGAGGATAACCAAATTGTTGACAACTCGTTGCAAATTAGATATTGACTATAGTAGGAGAGACAGACACCCGCTAGCCACTTATGCAAACTAGTTGCATGTCAAGCGTGGAACAGGTCTCATGTGCGAGGACATGTAAAGTTTGTCCGGGCCACTTCATCCCACTATGCCACCAATATCCAAAGTACAACTAAGAAGCAATAAAATGATCATCATCGCCCACATACTCATATGTGTACTACCCGTGCAAAGCATCTACGCATAGATCCGGCTCTGATACCACTATAGGGTTCACAGCATAGAAAACAAAAAAAATTCCTACGATGGGAACAACTATGTACCAAGATCTATCTACTAGATACAAACAACGGGCGGATATATATCCGTAGAGAATATACCCTTGAAGACCGACAAATCTTAACGAGTCCAAACTCGTGGTTGATGTAGATGATCTCTTGCCGATCTCAAGATCGAGAGGAAGTCCTAGCGCCGCAAACCAGCGGTGCATCCGTGCTCGCACACACGTCCGAGGCACCGAGCAACCTCCGCCTCCTCGCTCCAGCGATGCAGCGGAAGCACAACTCTTTCTTGCCGAATAGCCACCGGGAACATGTATCTCGCTAGTCCGAGACCATGGGGATAAATACTATAGGGGGAGATAGATCCTTCACGAGGAGGTGTGAGTGAGAGAGAGGGAGGGGGCTCCTTTTATAGGGAGAGGGGGGCACCCAAGGGGACATGCGCCCAGCCATGGGGCTGCCCCCACCTCTTCCACATTCATGTGGGGGGACACTTCACTCACTCAAATGCCTTTCAATTCCCTCCACTCAAAAACCCACTCAAATTCCCATTAAATTTCCACCAAATTTAATGCAAACTCTCATTAAATAAAACTCCTTTTATTTATTCAGAATTTTTTCAATTACTTTAGTGACAAACATTTACATATAACCCCTTGCTTGTATTTCATTTCACATGCAGAAACACTTTCTACAATTTCACCCGAAAACCCGTTTCAGTATCTAGTGAAATAAATTCATGCGCTTGTTTATTCTTTCCGGCATGAAACTTTTTCTCCAAATGGATGTCGGTGTCTCTTAAGTGTGTCACCCTACGGTTCGTGAATAATGCGAACATGATCGAGACCCCTCTCGGATCAATAATCAGAAGCGGGATCTGGAGACCCATACTGACTCCCACACATTCAACGATGACTTTCTTGTGATCATCGGAACCTTTTATGCTAGTATCTTAATCCTTTTGTTTCGCGATATATTACATGTCCGAGATTCTATCATCGGTATCTCCATACCTAGTTTGATCTCGTTACTAACATCCACTCTTTTCTCATTCCCGTGATATAACATTCTAGTGATCAAATCACTTGCTTGCAAGCTAATCAATGTGATATCACCGAGAGGGCCCAGAGCATATCTATCCGTCATCGGTATGAACAAATTCGACTCTCGATCCATGGGCCTCAACATAACACTTTAGTAGTTCTGAACCCATCTTTATAATCACCCTGTTACGGTGTGACGTTTGATGTTATCAAGAAACTCTTCCGGTGTTAGTGATCGACATGATCTCATGGTCTAAGGATTAGGATCACTTCGTAAGTTGTTATAGCAATATAAACTCAATAACTTTGATCTAATGCTATACTTCAGATGAATGTTCATCACACCATTACACTAATGTTGTGATCTCGTTATTAACAACATCCAATGTCCATGATCAGGAAACCTTTGATCATCTTGTTAATCAACGAGCTAGTTTATAAGAGAGGCATAACTAGAAACTTCCTTTTGTTTATTATAAACACACATGTATTAAAATTTTCGTATTAATACAATTATAGCATGTAAAATAAACATTTATCATAAACAAGGAATACGATAATAACCACTTTATTATTGCCTCTCGGGCACCTTCCCTTCAGCTATGTCATCCTGACAGGTGGTCAGTTTTAGTGTTAATTTGCTCTTAGCCGTTATTTGCGTGAATTGCAAAAAACATGCGCTAGGGTGGTACTTTTTGGCGCCAGAACACAAAGTGGTACCAATCCGTAAGATCACGCACAAAAGTGATAGTATTAAAATGCTATTAACTCCGGTGATTTAGACTGGTTAGACCCGTTGTGCTCCTCATGTTGTGCTTCACTGTGGCACAACATTATAAACTTCTCGGACATATAATGTATGCCATCAAATAAACTCCTCGGTATTTCCCTTCAATCTTACTCTAAACTTATTCGATTTTATTCGAGTCAGAGGTGGTTGTATGTGTGCTACAGGTGACCCTGTGAGCTTATTCTAGTAGCATTTTGCTTCAGATGATAGATCAGATAATAGAAAGGTGCAGAAAAATTGGCCACACTATCAGCCGAGTAACCAGTCAAAGTTTCAAATTTAGCTTGAAGGTGATGGCTTCAAGTCTTCTATTGCTCTGCAAAACCGCCAGTCAGCAGTAAGCTCCAACTGGGAAATTTATAGTTGGCAGTTGTGTTAGGAATACTTGTACCGTATCGTGACATGTCACGTACGCTAGTCTCAGCCTCCTGATATGTATCGAGGAGGGGTGGTTCAGTTGTAACGATCTTCCAAGATAAGGATAGATCGATCCACCCTAACCTCTCGTGCAAGATGTAAACAACCAATGTATATCCTGTCGAGCTATGACTCTATATTAACACGAAACGAGCCTAAGGCCAAAGGCATCGTTCCACCCGAACTTTCACATGGTATCAGATCCTACCCTTCCACAAAACACATCTATGAGTTCATCCTCTGCTCCCGCTGCCATGAGCAACCTCCTCCCCAGCTAGGGCACGACGGAGAAGCTTACACGTGAGAACTACCTTCTCTGGGAAACGCAAGTCCTCCCGGCGGTTCGTGGCGCCCGGCTCATGGGGTTCCTAGATGGGACTTACAAGGCGCCGCCCAAGCTCATCACCGTCACAGGCAAGGACGGCAAGGACAGCACGGAGGAGGTCAACCCCGACTACGAGACATGGGTGGCCACGGACCAGCAGGTCCTCACTTACCTCCATCACTCCATCACCAGGGAGATCATGGTCTCGTGCATTGGCATGAAGACCGCCGCCGAGGTATGGAAGGCGGTGACGGTGATGTTCGCCGCTTAATCTCGCACCCACATCGCCAATCTTCGCACCAAGCTCGCCAACACCAAGAAGGAGGGCAAAACGACGCCGCAGTACTTCGCGGCGATCAAGGCGATCTGTGACGAGCTCGCTGCTGCCGGGCGCAAGGTGGAGGAAGACGAACAAGTCGAGTACCTCCTCGCCAACCTTGACGACCCCTATAACCCGCTCTTTGCGGCCATCGGGCGAATCCCGCCCACAACCTCACCGTCAGCGAGCTCTACGCTCAGGTAATGGCATATGATAACAGGATGGAGATGCTGATCGGTGTCCATGGCGAGGGTTCCGTCAACGCTGTTGCACGCGGTGGACATGGCGGCAGAAGACGGGGCGGACGCGGTCGTGGCCGCGGCAATGGTGGCCGTGGGCCGTGGCTATGGACGTAGAGGCAGCGCACGCGCCCAGCAGGGCGGCAACAACGGAGGCGGCCGGCGCAACGGAAACGGTGGTGGCAACAAGGGCAAGGACGTCATCGTATGCCATCCCGCCTGGAAGTGCTGGCACCGCTACTCCGATGACGAGGAGGAGGAAGAAGAGAAGGGTGCCAACACCGCCTACGGAGTCGACACCAACTGGTACGGCAACTCCGACGCCACCAACCACATCACCGGTGAGCTAAACAAGCTCACCATGAAGGAGACATACACCGGCGGTGAGAAGATCCACGCCGCCAACGGCACATGTATGAATATCAGCCATGTTGGTCATGCATTTGTTGATTCCCCATCCAAACAACTTCACCTTCGCAATGTTCTTCACGTTCCTTCAAGTACAAAAAACCTTGTGTCTATTCACCGCTTAACACGCGATAACAATGTTTTTGTTGAATTTCATCCATGGCATGTCTATGTGAAGGAACGGGACACGAGGAAGGTTCTTCATAAGAGTAGATGCAAGAAGGGTCTCTATCCGTTGGTGTCTTCATCATCCATACAGAATAAACAAGCCCTTAGCGCCACCAAGCCTTCAGCTACACGGTGGCATGATCGTTTAGGTCATCCCTCCTTTAAGATTGTTCAACAATTGCTTAGCAAATTTGATCTTCCTTGTTCTAAAGAGTCTAGAATTGAGTCAGTTTGTTTGTGATTCATGTCAAAGAGCAAAAAGTCATCAACTTCCCTATACAAGATCCACTAGTGTGTCAACCAATCCCCTCGAACTTATTTTCTCTGATGTATGGGGCCAGCACCCTCCCCTGTTGGTCGGTTTTCATACTATGTAAGCTTCATTGATGATTTTAGCAAATTCACATGGATCTATCTTCTCAAAAAGAAATCTGAAGTGTTTCACATCTTCAAGAATTTTCAAAGCCTTGTTGAACACAAATTTAATCGAAAAATCATTGCCATACAAACAGATTGGGGTGGTGAGTATGAAAAACTCAGTCCCTTCTTTACTCAAATGGGAATTTCCCATCATGTATCCTGCCCACATGCCCATCAGCAAAATGGGTCGGCAGAACGCAAGCATCGACACATTGTCGAAGTTGGACTTGCACTTCTAGCCAATGCCTCAATGCCATTAAAATTTTGGGATGAAGCATTCATGACAGCCACTTACCTCATCAATATGCTTCCCTCTTCGGTTATTAACCAAGAAATACCCATCACTCGTCTCCTAAATGAAATGCCCGATTTTTCTTCTCTCCGTGTATTTGGATGTGCATGTTGGCCGAATCTTAGACCATATAACAAGCGCAAGCTCGCTTTTCGCTCCAAACAATGCGTCTTTCTCGGTTATAGTTCCATGCATAAAGGCGTCAAATGCCTAGATGTTAGCTCCGGTCGTGTCTACATATCACGCGATGTGGTATTTGATGAGGCCATTTTTCCTTTTGCTAAACTCCACCCCAACGCCGGAGCCCTTCTACGTCAAGAAATCCTCCTTCTCCCAAATACCCTCTTCAATTCTTCTGATTCCGGGGAACAACAATGTACTGAACTAACCGCTGATGATTCTCCTGTTTTAGCTCCGTTGAATTTGTCACAGGGGCAGGTGCAGACTGCTGGTGAAAATCACTACCAAAACGGTGCAAAACGGAGTCAGAATCAGCTGAAGAAAACTCGTCGCTAAACGACATCACGCGCACGGGAACCGGTGCAGATTCGCCCGCGATCTCCACGCGATCTGCCTCGGGATCTTCCTCCGAGGAATCCACCTCGGGATCGCCCTCCTCTGTCGGCAGCAGGGACCAGGGGTGCATCGGCCCCGGCCGCACGCCACGTCGCCTGGCTCCTCGTCAACAGGAGAGGCTAGCCAGCCCAGCGTCGACACGTCGTCTGGTGGTCCTTCCTCCTCCGGTCCCGCATCTGTCACTTCCTCACGTGGCCCCCCGCCCGGCCCACACGTCATGCGGCATCTCGAGGGTGCCGAATCTGGCGCACCAATCGGCTCCTCTCCCACCCACAGCCGGTCGGCCGTACGCGGCAACCCCCCTGCGACGCGGTCAGCTGTCCCAGGTTCGCTGCAAGGAGGCGGATCTTCTGTGGCAACAGGATCTGCAGATGCACCTGAGGCTCCAGTGCACCGCACACGGTCAACAACGGGTAAACGAACTCCAAAAATTTATTCCGATGGCACGGTACGTTATGGTCTGTCAGTTTCCTCTCATGAGCCTACAAACTTGCAAGTAGCATTAAAAGACTCAAACTGGAAACATGCTATGGATGATGAGTATAGGGCTTTGGTAGAAAGTAAAACTTGGCACCTAGTACCACACAAACATGGCATAAACTTGATAGACTGCAAATGGATCTACAAAATTAAAAGAAAAGCTGATGGCACTATTGATAGATACAAGGCTAGATTGGTAGCTAAAGGTTTTAAACAACGATATGGTATAGATTATGAGGACACTTTTAGCCCAGTTGTTAAATCTGCTACCATAAGACTTGTTCTAGCTATTTCAGTATCTAGAGGATGGAGCTTAAGACAATTAGATGTGAAGAACGCGTCTCTCCATGGTGTTCTGGAAGAGGAAGTTTATATGAAGCAGCCACCTAGTTATGAAGATCCAAAGACACCATATCATGTGTGCAAATTGGATAAATCACTATATGGACTCAAGCAAGCACCAAGAGCATGGTTTGCCAAGCAAAGCTCAAAACTTCAAGAGTTTGGTTTTCTCCCTTCAAAAGTTGATACATCATTATTCATTTACAACAAGTCTGATATTATCATCTTTGTATTAGTCTATGTTGATGACATAATTTTCACCAGTTCTTCTGACAAATCTATCACTACACTGCTTAAAGATTTAAGTGCATCATTTGCTTTAAAGGATCCAGGTGACTTGCATTATTTCTTGGGAATTGAAGTAAAGAAACTCAATGATGCTATTGTACTAACCCAAGAAAAGTATGCTTTGGACTTGTTGTCTAGAGTTGGCATGAAGGATTCAAAGGTGGCGCCAACGCCCTTGGCAGCTTCAGAAAAATTATCTGTTGTAGAAGGTGTTGCTCTTGGCTGAGGAGATAGTACTAACTATAGAAGCATTGTTGATGCACTTCAATACTTGACACTCACTCGACCAGATATTGCCTTCTCTGTAAACAAGGTATGCCAGTTCTTACATGCACCTACCACAGTTCATTGGACTGCTGTAAAGAGGATACTGAGGTACATCAAGGGAACTACAAGCCTTGGATTGACCTTTAGAAAATCTTCTTCCACCTTAGTAAGTGCCTTCTCAGATGCAGACTAGGCAGGGTGTGTAGATGACAGAAGATCTACAGGTGGTTTTGCAGTTTATTTTGGTCCTAATCTTATTTCTTGGAGTGCTAGAAAATAGGCAACAGTGTCAAGGTCAGGTATAGAAGCAGAATACAAAGCACTTGCAAATGCTACAGCTGAAATAATATGGGTTGAATCCTTGTTGGGAGAGCTTGGAATTAAAAGAAGCCAAGTTTCATGTCTTTGGTGTGATAATATGGGGGCAACTTATATCTCTGCTAATCCCATCTTTCATGCAAGGACAAAACACATAGAAATAGACTTTCATTTTTTAAGGGAAAGAGTTGCAAACAAATTGCTTGAGATCCGCTTTATTTCTTCACAAGATCAGGTGGCAGATGGCTTCACCAAAGCTTTGCCTACACGGCAGCTTGAAGAGTTTAAACACAACCTCAACCTTAGAGAAGGTTCAGTTTGAGGAGGGGTGTTAGGAATACTTGTACCGTATCGTGACATGTCACGTACGCTAGTCTCAGCCTCCTGATATGTATCGAGGAGGGGTGGTTCAGTTGTAACGATCTTTCAAGATAAGGATAGATCGATCCATCCTAACCTCTCGTGCAAGATGTAAACAACCAATGTATATCGTGTCGAGCCATGACTCTATATTAACACGCAACGAGCCTGAGGCCAAAGGCATCGTTCCACCCGAACTTTCACAAGTTGAACGCGAGAGTCAAGAAAACATTCGGTGTGATGGTCGTTGCTAAGGAAGGTGATGAATCGGCTCACGAGCTCACCTGCTACTGCAGACAGGGCAAGCTCCATCTTGAACTCCTCCGATATGAAACAGTGGTAAAATTACGGTGTCTAGGAGAAGGGGAAGAGACTGATGTGAGACTGGTGTTGGATGCCCGAAAATTGTCAATTACCAATAAGACAGGGCTACGTTAGAATTTATGGCTCCGTGACCAAACCCTTCATCTAAGAATCCAATATCTGAATGCGTCCTTTACTTTTATGATGCAGATTGGTTTTCTATTATGTAATACTTGACGTTCATTTCTTTTCCAAAAAATGAAAAGTTCTAGTATTATAGAAATCGGGAATAAGGAAAAGCAAAACCTGTAAAATATATCTATTCTCACCATTCTCATAGTATATGAGACAAATGTATGCATTAATGTTTCCCGTACTTATTAAGTGTTATTTTTTATCTTTCTTTATCTATAAATAAAATAGAATGACCCGTTTAAAGTGTAATGATTATAAGTCTGTAATGCATTATATATTCTAAAATAGGTCCTATTCTTCTACCCTTTTCGGGTAGTAGTTGATGACTATTTATAGCTACTGACATCAAATAAAAGTCTGACCCGTCTATTTTGTTGGTTGGTTGTGATTGCTTATCTAGCATACCACTCAGTATTTTCTGAGTCTTAACCTCAACTTAGTCAAGTTATTTGAGGCAGAGGCTGTTGTATCTTTGTAGCGGTACAATACATGGTCATGTCAAATACAACACATGTACTGGTCGCGTGAACAATCCAGTAGTAGTTGTTTTCTTCCGATTGTTGATTTTTTTTGTGAAACGGATAAAAACGAGACCAACATGGGAAATATTTTTTTTGGGAAATAGGCCATTTGACATTTTATTAAGAAGATGTGTGACACACAAGCTCGGCCCAAGGGTCGAATTCGTGCTGCATGGGAGGCGCCACTGCACTGTCACCACTGGCCCAAGACCCCATTCACCTTCCCGTCGTAGAATGGTGCAGGAAGATTGGCCACGCTATCTGGAAACTTCGGCTAAGTAAATATGAAACCTGTTAAAATTCGGAAAGTCCTTTTGGGTTTCGAACTCTAGTGTCCCCTTCTTATTAACTTTTTAAAAACTATACCTATAAAATTTTAAAAATTATGAAACAAAATCCTAAAAATTGCTAATGATGTTTCCCATGAAAGTGCAAAATCTCAATTCGAAGTGCTTTGCATTCCGAGCTACACAAACATAACAAAGTGTGACTTTTTGTGATTCGAAATTACTATACTATAGATCTACGTTTTTCTTTACTTATGTGCAGCTTAAAATACACATAATTTCAAATTAAGATTTTGTTATTTGTGGTATAAATCATGGGCTACATCCTGATTTTTTTAAACTTACGAATATGAATTTTTTTATTTAAAAAAATGGATCACTGATGCCAATGTGCACTAAATCTCCACTCGTTAAGATTTCCAAAGTAGCCCGAAAATGATGGCTTCGCATCAGCATTCAGGTTGAAGCAGGAAATTTCTTATTGGCATACGATACGTCAGAGTCAAGAAAAACATTCAGTATGATGGAACAGGTGCCATGAGCATAACGTTTGTTAATGTTGGAAATCGAGATATAAACGAGAGAGACCACAAGAAAATGATTCAACTGATGTTTATTCCATTGATGATCTTAGTATATATACATGGGGAAGGGACGCGAGTGAATAGGCGCGTCCGTACGAGGAGGTGCGAGATAGTCGGTTGCATAGAAAAATTATATGGAATGATTATCCCTTTAATTAATATAATCTATTAATTAAATCCTAACACTTCTCTTAATTCTTTCATGTCCTTGTGATTGATCATCTTTAAAATTATCTTCTCCAATAACCCTGTAGGAAAAATATGAGGAGAATATTGTATGATATGTTGCTAAAACTCCTTTAAACGCAGTGGAAAAATAAGAAGAAAATGGTGCAATATATAATGGTCAAGATAAAATTGATGATCATACCGATTAGCACTAGGTGTTCTAGATCGTGGCCTTCAATTGTTAGTCGAAGGAGGCCAACGACCTCTGTTCTTGATTTCCTCATGAAGAGGCGGAGATACATCGATTACCACGGGCAATATTTTATTACCTTTTGCTTGTTCTTTCCGATCTCAAAATCGCTCAGATATGGAGCGTGTTGGTAACGTTGGAAATCGAGATGTAAACGAGAGAGACCACAAGCAAATAATTCAACCGATGTTTATTCTATTGATATAGACGCGTCCGTACGAGGGATACGAGATAGTCAGTTGCCATATTGCAACCAACATAGAAAAATTAGACGAGAGAATTATTCCTTTAATTAATCTAATCTATTAATTAAATCCTAACAGTTATCCGAAGGCATATCATGTGAACAACTTCATTTACGTGGACGAATCGTGGTGCATTGGTCTATAAATCTTATAGGTCTTCTGAGTTCTGACAGAGCAAATGCGCTGACAGCTTGTGCTTTTGCACCGAGTGGTTGTGGCATCCGTCTAGAAAACATGTGCATTTTTTTGTCGTGAGGCTCTTCTAGCTAGGAGAGTAGGAGGTACGTTTCAAAAGCTATTTCCATTTCCATGTCAGATGGTTGGTGAAACAAGTCTACAAGGCTCTTGATTTTCTTTATTACATAGTAGAAGGCTTGACCTGTTGACTGTTGTTGAGCGACAAGTGTACATAAGTCAATGCCCTAGCCATGGTTCATCTATAACTGAGTGGCTTCTGCATGCCTGCTAGCGCATAAGATATGAAACCCTAGTTTGCTAGTAGGAGCATACACAGAACCGGAAACTTGGGATCAGACGACCCTGATAACAGTTAGTTAGCCGAGTGGTTGTGTTTTTTTTTTGTTAAGCGACATTAAATAGCACATGAGGGATCTATCGAGAATAGGATGCACCGGGAATTTGAGTGGACGCACCAGAATCGTATCTTGCTCATGTCTACATGATTAAGCTGCATGTTACACATGGGTTTATAGTATGCTGCTATGTGTGAGGACATAGTTAACATGGCAGGACACGATCCGCGCTCTTCTCACTTGTTGGAGCAGTAGCTGCCGCAAGGAGGCACCAATAGATGATGCACATTATGATCATTTGTTTCATTGTTTGTATTAGTGGTAATCATGTGGGTCTCTCGATCGGTTCCTCCATTGCAAGTGAGCTAGTGAGTGGTAGGAGAAAATTGCAAGTAACACCATACTTTGAGGCATTTGTTGTACAGAACACACAAACAATTTTTTGTTGCAGCTAGCACAGCTTTGTGGCTAAATCGTTGCAGCTGGCCAAATGATGCAATTAACATGTTAATAATTCCAGGCCCACCTAGCCCCACCACATCAAGGCCCGTATAAGGGAAGAATCAAGAAAATAAGAAACCGAGTCATAACTTGTACGAGCTCAACCAGAAAGAGCGCTGCGCTGCTATGCGACCTGGCGATGGGGACGGCAGCGTCGGCGCGCCGACGTCGAGCGGGATTAGTGCGGACGACCTCCTGTACCCATACAGTGGGTACGTCTCCCTCCTCCTCTCTCAAGTAGACGAGGCGCGAACGATACGGCCTAGCGACTACAGCGGCACGGTGGCGTCGGTTCAGGCGGATTTCGATGACCTCGTCAATCCTTCGAGCAGGTATATTTCCCACCGACTTGCGCCCTCTTTCCCCTATTTCCCGTACTGCAGTTTTCTCGGTTTTGGAGGGGGTCCGAAGAACCCTAGGTTTGCTTTACTATGAAAACTAGGCTTCAGATCGACGTACAATTGTAATCTTCTTCTTAGATTCAGTGTGTGAAATTGTTAGATGCAGTAATCATTATTTATTTGGGAATTTTGATAACATAATTTGGAGAAATTGAAGAAATTGTTTTTATGTAAATGTATTGATTTTATTTGTCTCAATTATTCTTTTGGTTCACCGTAGTTCTGTGTAGGGGTTCGCAGCATAAAATAAAAAAATTCTACCTATACGAACACGACCACCAAGATCTATACTATGTAGACATAAGTAACAGAATGAAAAACGGACTTCATACCCTTGAAGATTGTGGTACGCCTTACACTACACAGGTAGGCGTATAGCGATGAAGACAACACCTCAAATGTTGCGCATCGAAGCTCTACACACGTCCGGTGTAGGGAAGTCTCCCGAGATCCGATCCGGCAGAGCAGCGGAAGAAGAAAGAAGCCGAATCGTCCTACGCACGACAGTAGTGCGGAGGTGGAGAAATTGTAACATCCCAGCATTTAGGAACCAACGAAGGATAGATTTAAGAATCTGTGCAATTGTATTCATTCATCTGTAAAAACGTGGGTAAAATTTTCGCCAAATAAAAACCTAAAGTGATCAAAGTTTCTTTCACTCTTTAAGATTAGGAATAGCCTTGAAGAATGATCGTTATAAACTTTGATATGATCTTTGTGGATTAGTGTGTTTTGGGAAATGAAATTTAAATTCAAACTTGAGTGTTGGATTTATAAATTTAAAAAGGAATTAGAATTAGGATTGAGTAATTTGATTTAATCAAGAGTTAACAATTAGTAACTCAAACTTTAAATAAATAACATAATCAAGAAAATGAATATTCATCCCATATCTTTATTCAATAAATAAGTTACAAAATGTAACTTAGAAAAGTAATCAAGGATCTTTATAATAGTAAATGAAAGAAATGAAGAACATTTATATATTGATTAATATTACAATCTTTATTACAAAAGGATAAAATAAAGATTACAAAAGAGTAAAAAAAAAGTACTAAAGAATTAAATAAATATTATAAGGGACTATTCTATAAAGAAAAAGAAAACCTAATCTAAATCTTGAATCTTCAAGTCTTGTACCTACAAAACAAATTACAAACTAAAAGAAAGAAAATAAAAGATTAGGATATGTTACTCTCAGTAGTGACAGTGAGTTACAGTGTTCAACTTTACATCACTGAGTAATCTTTAGAGGCAAGTTTCACCAATATGAAAGAACTAAATCTTTCATAATTTTTAAGACATAAGTCAAATAACTCTAAACAGCAAGAGGGCCAAGTTTCACCCGACAAGTAAATGTAATCAGATAAAAAGTAGATCATTCTCTGAACATATCCACAAGGGTGCAGCAGGCACACAGGCAGCACACACACCAAAATGCATGGTGTGTGCTGTCAACACAGTAACAACAGCCCATACAAACAAAACTGCTCAGCAAAGCCGTGGGCAAGCACCCCCAACACCATTTCCTTGTTCATACAGATCAAGCACCAGCAGCCAAACTAAACCAAACCAAACCAGATCACACCAACCACACACTTGATCATCTCATCAAGATGGTGACATAAGGAGGGGGTAGACCAGGTGGATAGCAAGAACAAGGTCAAGCTAACAGGACCAGGAGGTGGATAGCAAGATCAAGGGCAAGTTCCAGGAGCTGGAAGTAGCAGGAGAAGCATCAGGAGGAGCACCAGATCAGGCTAGCCACACAACCAGCAAGATCATGCTACAAGATCAACAAGTTGCAACCCCAACAACTCCATTGTTGTGGTGAGTGGTAAAAGACCATCACATGATTTATCTATCTAAGCTAGACAATAATTCATGTGTTGTCTTATACTCAACTTCTCAGAAAAACACCCAAGTGGGGTGAGTCCATCATTGAAGCTTTAAACACTAAAAGCCATCAGAAAACTATACAGATCCAACCAGGATCTCAGAAAAACCTCATTGATCCTAGCTATCATGCCATATCTTAAATTCCAAGAATAAATATAGCTAAGATATGGACTTCGAGGCACATCTCTTAAACATGAGTAGCACCTTAGAATTTCTAGATTCTTATGGATCTATATAACTTAATAAGCCTACAAATCATTTTCCCCAACTTTGACTCAAGAATCAGTAGCAGGTATCACTACTAGAACAGATCCATGAGGAACAATAAGATAAGGACCTAGTCCCTAAGCCTCAGACCAACATCATAGGCTTTAGGGTTCAAGGAAAGAAGTTTCCACTTATCTCTGATATTAAGCAAATCTTAAGCATTAACAAAATCAAGCCAAGTAGTAGAACCTAGACTTGTGTTCCATTTTAAGATGGTGTCACAAAGGCAGCTTCTAAACCAAGCAGATTAAGCATCTAGCTTTCACAGATAAACTCACAGACAACTAAGCATCATCTTCCTGGTACCAATCACCAGGAATTAGATCCAGGAATATATATACATAACATCATTGTAAGAGATCAATTAATCTCAAACTGTATATGAATCCATAAGCCAACAACTACAGATACAGTGACTACATCACCCACAAATCACTGTCAATAACCAAGTAATGACAGTGGTGAACTCTCAAATCACTAGGATCTCCAAGTAGTGATTCTACAATAACACTATCATTTGAACCATATCAAATTAACCAATGGAATCAATTTGGTAAGCCACCACTACAAGGAATTTGGCTACATATGACCCTCTATTTTTGTCACAAAATCATCACAATAGTTCGTTTATGACGATTCTATGACGATTTTGAGATCGTCGAAAGCTGGGCGTCGCAAATAAACTATAACGACGATTTTTGCAAAATCGTCATAACCGTCTATGACGATATTGGATCGTCATAACCATTATGACGATCCAATATCGTCATGAGCCATCTAGCCAAGCCAGATCCTACGTGGCTAATCCGACGTGGCAAAATTATGACGAAACGAGATCGTCGTAATGTGAATTCGGCCTAGTCCATTTCAATGTTCTATATGGACTGAGCCCAACAAATGAGCCTTTATTAAATGGGCCTTGGCCTTTTTTGGGCCTTTTTTCTTTTATGCCTAGGCAGTTTTAGGCTTTGGCCTTTTTCAATTTATTTAATTTTTGGGCTTCATCCTTTCCATTGTCTGTTTTTTTTCTTTCGGTCCATTTAGTTTATGTACTTCGGCCTTTTTAGCTAAAATGCACACTGATCAAATGTGTTTTGGGCCTATTCTGGCCCGTTTAAGAGCCCATGTGCAAAACTTTCAATGGTACAACAGTATAGCAGCCAAGCAAGTGGAATAATGAACAAATAATACAACAGTAAAGCATCAAAACATTTTGCTGGTGCATCTGAACATTTAACCAAACATACATCTCATCTGTTGATAATCAACACAGTTAAAAAGGATTTCAAAGACCAATCACACATAGAAAGCAGAATAGACAAGCTCAGCAAGAGAACGCAAGTTGATCAGCTAGGGCACTGGCCAGCAAGAGAACGACCATGTTGCCATCCCCCCAATCCATCCCAGGGGCGTTGCTGCTGTGAACCGCCACTGCTGGCCGCCACTGCTCCTCCATGCTACCAACCGCCGCTGCCGGCCGTTGCTCCTTATATATGTTTTTGAAGGGAATATGCCCTGAGAGGCAATAATAAAGTGTTTATTATGTGTATTCCAAGTATATGATAGATGTTTATTTTGCATGCTATAATTGTATTAATACGGAAACGTTAATACATGTGTGTTTAATAAACAAACAGAAAGTTCCTAGTTATGCCTCTCTCATAAACTAGCTCGTTGATTAACAAGATGATCAAGGTTTCCTGATCATGGACATTGGATGTTGTTAATAACGGGATCACAACATTAGTGTAATGATGTGATGAACACTCATCCGAAGTATAGCATTACGATCAAAGTCATTGAGTTTATATTGCTATAACAACTTACGAAGTGATCCTAATCCTTAGACCATGAGATCATGTCAATCACTAACACCGGAAGAGTTTCTTGATAACATCAAACGTCACACTGTAACAGGGTGATTATAAAGATGGATTCAGAACTAATAAAGTGTTATGTTGAGGCTCATGGATCAAGAGTGGAATTTGTTCATCCCGATGACAGATAGATATACTCTGGGCCCTCTCGGTGATATCACATTGATTAGCTTGCAAGCAAGTGATTTGATCACTAGAATGTTATATCACAGGAACGAGAAAAGAGTGCATGTCGGTAACGAGATCAAACTAGGTATGGAGATACCAATGATCGAATCTCGGACATGTAATATATCGTGAAACAAAGGGATTAAGATACTAGCGTAAAAGGTTCCGACGATCACAAGAAAGTCATCGTTGAATGTGTGGGAGTCAGTATGGGTCTCCAGATCCCGCTTCTGATTATTGATCTGAGAGGGGTCTCGATCATGTCCGCATTATTCACGAACCGTAGGGTGACACACTTAAGAGACACCGACATCCAATTGGAGCAAATGTTTCATGCCGAAAGAATGAACAAGCGCAGGAATTTATTTCACTAGATACCGAAACAGGTTTTCGGGTGAAATTGCATAAAGTGGTTATGCATGTGAAATAGAATTCTAGCAAGGGGTTATTTGTGAATGTTTGTCATTAAAGTAATTGACAAAATTCTGAATAAAATAAAAGAGTTTTATTTAATGAGAGTTTGCATTAAATTTGGTGGAAATTTAATGGGATTTTTGAGTGGACTTTTGAGTGGAGGGAATTTAGAGGAGTTTTGTGAGTGGAGTGTCCACCCACATGAAGAGGGGAGGGCAAGGGGGCAGCCCCCATGCGCCGGCCACCCCCTTGGGGTTCCCCCCCCCCTCCTCCTATAAAAGGAGCCCCTCCTCCTCACTTGTCTCACACACCTCCTCGTGAAGGATCTCTCTCCCCCTCTAGAATTTATTCCCCATGGTCTCGGACTAGCGAGATACATGTTCCCGGTGGCTATTCGGCAAGAAAGAGTTGTGCTTCCGCTGCATCGCTGGAGCGAGGAGGTGGAGGTTGCTCGGTGCCTCGAACGTGTGTGCGAGCACGGATGCGCTGCTGATTTGCGGCGCTAGGACTTCCTCTCGATCTTGAGATCGGCAAGAGATCGTCTACATCAACCACGAGTTGAACTCGTTAAGCTTTGTCGGTCTTCAAGGGTATGTTCTCTACGGATATACATCCGCCCGTTGTTTGTATCTAGTATATATAGATCTTGGTATATAGTTCACATCGTAGGAAAAATTTTGTTTTCTATGCTGCGAACCCTACAGTGGTATCAGAGCCGGATCTGTGCGTAGATACTTTACACGGGTAGTACACATATGAGTATGTGGGCGATGATGATCATGTTGTTGCTCCTTTGTTGTGATTTTGGATATTGGTGCCATAGTGGGATGAAGCGGCCCGGACAAACTTTACATGTCCTCGCACATGAGACCTGTTCCACGCTTTACATGCAACTAGTTTGCATAAGTGGCTAGCGGGTGTCTGTCTCTCCTACTATAGTCAATATCTATTTTGCAAGCGAGTTGTCAACAATTTGATTATCCTCGTTGTGGTTCATGTTCGTAGGTAAGAACGGTTCTATCTCGAAAGCCCTAAGCCACGTAAAACTTGCAATGGATAAATTAGAGGCGTCTAGTTTAGATTGTTGCTGGGCTAGTGTTATGATATGGTAGTGTTGTAAGTAGAAGTATGAGATGATACTCTTACAACACACATAGCGTGTAAAATCCATAGACCTTGGATTTACACATATAGGTATGATAGTGATCATACCATGATGCACATGATAGAGATCATCTGCGGGAACCATATAATTTCACTAATAAACATATGATGTTTGATTACATCTTATATTGCTTGTTTAGCGCTTTGTTAAGCATAATAAGATGATCCCTCATTTAAATATCAAGATAAGAATGTGTTCTTCCTTTAGTATGCACCGATTATGTTTTCGTCGCTCCAAGACATCACGTGATGATCGGGTGTTCTTGGATCCACGACCATATTTCGGGTGTAAAACAGTTACACACGCAAATACTAAGGTTCTAACTTGGCGAGCCTAGCATGTACAGACATGGCCTCGGAACACAGACCGAAAGGTTAAGCATGAGTCATATAGTTGATATGATGCCCATTTGATGCTCGCCTTTGAAGCTATACCGACTCACGTGATGATCGGACTTGGTGTAGTGGATTTGGTTCATGTAATCACCAAAAGGACACGAGGGATGTCGCTTTTGAGTGGGAGTTCATTCGTAATATAGATTAGTTGAACTCGATCTATCATACACTTAGTCTAAACTTTACAAATTCTGTTGTAGATGGCACCACCTGCTTTTAATTTCAATGCGTTCATGGAGAAAGAGAAACTAGCAACGAACGGTAGCAACTTTACTGAATGGGCCATGAATTTGAGGATTCTCCTCTCTGCTGCACAAAAGCAATATGTGCTAGAAGCGCCGTTAGGCCCCCCACCTTTTGATGATGCCCCTGACGAGGAGAAGAATGTCTATCAGACTCGTCAGGAGGACCACAACTTAGTTCATTGCGGCATATTGTATGGGCTAGAGCCGGAACTTCGAAAGCGTTTCGAAAACGGCAATGCATTTGATACAATGGGTGAGTTGAAAATGATTTTCGACACACATGCTGCTGTAGAGAGCTACAATGCTTCAGAAAAGTTCTTTAGCTGCATGATGGAAGAGCACAGCTCCGTTAGTGAGCATGTACTCAAGATGTCGGGTTACGCCGATAAGCTTGTGTCCTTGGGAATATCGATTCCCATTGACTTAGGCATCCATCGTGTTCTGCAGTCTCTGCCACCTAGCTATAAGAGCTTCGTGATGAACTATAATATGCAAGGCATGAAGAAGTCTCTCCCCGAGCTTCTGTCAATGCTTAAAACTGCAGAAGTGGAGATCAAAAAGGAACATCAAGTGTTGATGATCAATAGGAACACTGGTTTCAAGAAAGACAAGAAGGGAAAACGGAAGGGAAGTAAGGGCGGCAAGCCTGTTGCCGCGTCTGAAAAGAAACCCCGAGTTGGACCTAAGTCTGATACCGAGTGCTACTATTGTAAGGGGACTGGCCACTGGAAGCGCAACTGCCCCAAGTATCTGGCAGACAAGAATGCCGGCAAGGCAAACAAAGGTATATATGATATACATGTTATTGATGTGTACTTGACTAGTGCTCGCAGTAGCACCTGGGTATTTGATACCGGTTCAGTTGCTAATATTTGTAACTCGAATCAGGGGCTGCGGAACAAGCGACCGCTAGCAAGGGGTGAGGTCAAGATGCGTGTCGGCAATGGATCAAACGTTGATGTAATCGCCGTCGGAACGCTGCCTCTCCACTTACCGTCGGGATTAGTCATAAACTTGAATAAATGTTATCTGGTGCCTGCACTGAGCATGAACATTGTATCTGGATCATGTTTGATGCAAAGTGGTTATTCATTTAAATCTGAGAACAATGGTTATTCCATTTATATGAATGAAATCTTTTATGGTCATGCACCAATGATGAATGGTTTATTTCTGTTAGATCTCAATGATAATGTTACACATATTCATAATGTTGATGCTAAAAGGATTAAACTTAATGATGATATATCCGCATATATGTGGCACTGCCGTCTAGGTCATATTGGCATTAAACGCATGAAGAAGCTCCATTCGGATGGACTTTTGGAATCACTTGATTATGAATCATTTGATACATGTGAGCCATGCCTTATGGGCAAGATGACTAGAACGCCGTTTTCCGGTTCAATGGAACGGGCGACAGATTTATTGGAAATCATACATTCTGATGTATGTGGTCCAATGAGTGTGTCGGCGCGAGGTGGATATCGTTATTTTGTTACTTTCACGGATGATTTGAGTAGATACGGTTATATCTACTTGATGAAACACAAGTCTGAAACCTTTGAAAAGTTCAAGGAATTTCAGAATGAAGTGGAAAATCATCGTAATAGAAAGATCAAATTTCTACGGTCCGACCGTGGAGGTGAGTATCTAAGTTACGAGTTTAGCACTCACATGAAAGAGTGTGGAATTGTTTCACAACTCACACCTGCCGGAACACCACAGCGAAATGGTGTGTCGGAACGTCGTAATCGTACTTTATTAGATATGGTTCGATCTATGATGTCTCTGACAGACTTGCCGTTGTCATTTTGGGGTTATGCACTAGAAACTGCTGCATTCACTTTAAATCGGGCACCATCTAAATCCGTTGAAAAGACACCGTATGAATTGTGGTTTGGAAACAAACCTAAGCTGTCATTTCTTAAAGTTTGGGGTTGCGATGTTTATGTGAAGAAACTTCAACCGGATAAACTCGAACCCAAAGCGGAAAAATGCGTCTTCATAGGATACCCTAAAGAAACTATTGGGTATTCCTTCTATCACAGATCCGAGGGCAAGGTTTTTGTTGCCAAGAATGGATCCTTTCTAGAGAAAGAGTTTCTCGCGAAAGGTGTGAATAGTCGGAAGGTAGAACTCGAAGAGGTTGTGGAACCTTCTCTTCAAAGTATGGCGAGTAGCGCAGCGCCGGAAGTTGTTCCGGAGTTGGCTCCACCTGTTGAAGAGGGAACTAATGATAATGATCATGAAACTCCGAAAGAGAGTACTACCGAACCTCGCAGGTCAAACAGGACGCGTGCAGCTCCCGAGCTGTACGGAAATCCTGTCATAAATTTCATGGTTGATGAAAATAATGACCCTGCGACGTATGAAGAAGCGATGATGAGCCCGGATTCCAACAAATGGTTAGAAGCCATGAAATCCGAGATGGAATCCATGTATGAAAATCAAGTTTGGAACTTGGTGGAATTACCTCATGACCGAAAGGCCGTGGAGAACAAATGGATTTTCAAAAGGAAAACTGATGCTGATGGTAATGTGACCATCTATAAAGCTCGACTTGTCGCAAAGGGGTTTCGACAAATTCAAGGAGTTGACTACGATGAGACTTTCTCTCCCGTAGCGATGCTAAAGTCAGTTAGGATTATGTTAGCAATTGCTGCATATTTCGATTATGAAATATGGCAGATGGATGTCAAAACCGCGTTTCTCAATGGTAATATTGAAGAAGAGTTGTATATGATACAACCAAATGGTTTTGTCGATCCTAAGGATGCTAACAAGGTGTGCAAGCTTCAACGATCCATCTATGGATTGAAGCAAGCATCACGAAGTTGGAATCTCCGCTTTGATGAGGTGATCAAAGAGTTTGGATTTGTCCAAACTTATGGAGAAGCTTGTATTTACAAGGAAGTGAGTGGGATCAATGTGGCATTTCTGATATTATATGTGGATGACATATTATTGATCGGAAATGATATAGAACTTTTAAACAGTGTTAAAAGTTATCTAAACAGCAAATTTTCAATGAAGGACCTAGGTGAAGCGTCATACATATTAGGCATAAAGATCTATAGAGATAGATCTAGGCGCCTAATAGGGCTATCGCAAAGTACATACCTTGATAAGATTTTAAAGAAGTTTAAAATGGACGGAAGTAAGAAGGGGTTCTTACCTATGTTGCAAGGCAAGACATTGAGTAAGACTCAAAGTCCGGCTTCGGCGGAAGAAAGAGAGATAATGGACAAAGTCCCCTATGCTTCAGCCATAGGCTCTATAATGTACGCCATGCTATGTACAAGACCGGATGTGGCACACGCTATTAGTTTGACTAGTAGGTACCAATCGGATCCAGGTTCGGAACACTGGATAGCGGTCAAGAATATCCTTAAGTACTTACGAAGAACTAAGGATATGTTTCTTGTATACGGAGGTGAAGAAGAGCTCGTCGCTAAGTGTTATGTCGATGCTAGCTTTGACACCGATCCGGATGACTCTAAGTCTCAATCCGGATACGTATTTCTCATGAATGGCGGAGCGGTTAGTTGGAGGAGTTCCAAACAACCTGTGGTAGCGGGATCAACAACGGAGGCCGAATATGTTGCTGCTTCAGAAGCAGCTCAGGAAGCAGTTTGGATGAAGGAGTTCATATCCGAACTAGGAGTTGTGGCAAACGCGTTGGACCCAATGGTGATCTATTGTGACAACAATGGTGCCATTGCCAATGCCAAAGAGCCAAGGTCTCACAAGCATTCCAAGCATATTAAGCGCCGGTTTCACTCCATCTGCGAGCATGTCAAGGATGGAGATATAAAGATTTGTAAAGTACATACGGATCTCAATGTAGCAGATCCGTTGACTAAAACTCTCCCTAGAGCAAAACATGATCAACACCAGAACTCAATGGGTGTTAGATTTATCACTATGTAACTAGATTATTGTCTCTAGTGCAAGTGGGAGACTGAAGGGAATATGCCCTGAGAGGCAATAATAAAGTGTTTATTATGTGTATTCCAAGTATATGATAGATGTTTATTTTGCATGCTATAATTGTATTAATACGGAAACGTTAATACATGTGTGTTTAATAAACAAACAGAAAGTTCCTAGTTATGCCTCTCTCATAAACTAGCTCGTTGATTAACAAGATGATCAAGGTTTCCTGATCATGGACATTGGATGTTGTTAATAACGGGATCACAACATTAGTGTAATGATGTGATGAACACTCATCCGAAGTATAGCATTACGATCAAAGTCATTGAGTTTATATTGCTATAACAACTTACGAAGTGATCCTAATCCTTAGACCATGAGATCATGTCAATCACTAACACCGGAAGAGTTTCTTGATAACATCAAACGTCACACCGTAACAGGGTGATTATAAAGATGGATTCAGAACTAATAAAGTGTTATGTTGAGGCTCATGGATCAAGAGTGGAATTTGTTCATCCCGATGACGGATAGATATACTCTGGGCCCTCTCGGTGATATCACATTGATTAGCTTGCAAGCAAGTGATTTGATCACTAGAATGTTATATCACAGGAACGAGAAAAGAGTGCATGTCGGTAACGAGATCAAACTAGGTATGGAGATACCAATGATCGAATCTCGGACATGTAATATATCGTGAAACAAAGGGATTAAGATACTAGCGTAAAAGGTTCCGACGATCACAAGAAAGTCATCGTTGAATGTGTGGGAGTCAGTATGGGTCTCCAGATCCCGCTTCTGATTATTGATCTGAGAGGGGTCTCGATCATGTCCGCATTATTCACGAACCGTAGGGTGACACACTTAAGAGACACCGACATCCAATTGGAGCAAATGTTTCATGCCGAAAGAATGAACAAGCGCAGGAATTTATTTCACTAGATACCGAAACAGGTTTTCGGGTGAAATTGCATAAAGTGGTTATGCATGTGAAATAGAATTCTAGCAAGGGGTTATTTGTGAATGTTTGTCATTAAAGTAATTGACAAAATTCTGAATAAAATAAAAGAGTTTTATTTAATGAGAGTTTGCATTAAATTTGGTGGAAATTTAATTGGATTTTTGAGTGGACTTTTGAGTGGAGGGAATTTAGAGGAGTTTTGTGAGTGGAGTGTCCACCCACATGAAGAGGTGAGGGCAAGGGGGCAGCCCCCATGCGCCGGCCACCCCCTTGGGGTTCCCCCCTCCTCCTATAAAAGGAGCCCCTCCTCCTCACTTGTCTCACACACCTCCTCGTGAAGGATCTCTCTCCCCCTCTAGAATTTATCCCCCATGGTCTCGGACTAGCGAGATACATGTTCCCGGTGGCTATTCGGCAAGAAAGAGTTGTGCTTCCGCTGCATCGCTGGAGCGAGGAGGCGGAGGTTGCTCGGTGCCTCGAACGTGTGTGCGAGCACGGATGCGCTGCTGATTTGTGGCGCTAGGACTTCCTCTCGATCTTGAGATCGGCAAGAGATCGTCTACATCAACCACGAGTTGAACTCGTTAAGCTTTGTCGGTCTTCAAGGGTATGTTCTCTACGGATATACATCCGCCCGTTGTTTGTATCTAGTATATATAGATCTTGGTATATAGTTCACATCGTAGGAAAATTTTTGTTTTCTATGCTGCGAACCCTACAGTTTTCTTCTAGAACAAAAATGCATGACAATTAATAAAATTGGTAAAACAGATTCTTAATAAGCATCAAAATAGATACTAGTTACTTTACAAGTATTTATTTGCAAAAGAACAAGCACTGCTCAATATCTGTTTTCATTGTGCATAATAGAATGATGCAATGGAACTACCACAATCCCTATTCATGCAAAAAGTGTACAATAAATTCTCAAACGATATCGGTAAGGTACATTCTCACAGCAACACAAGCTCAAAATTAACAGAGATGGTCATCATGGGTACAAGCAAAGCAATTTACCATTAGATATGAATAACTAATGCACTCATACTTTCAAATTTTCTTGACAGCAAAAGCATACATTTCAGATCCTTGCACAAATCGAGTCATTAACAATAGCAATAATCATACATTTCAGATCCTTTCACAACACAGTTAACAGATTTCTCTGTATATGACCAGGATCATACTAACCTGTAGAGACCTCAAACCCCTAAATGAAGAGAAGACAAATTCACATGTCTTCCCAGTCCATGCTGACCAAGCACCGGTACAACTCCGCGGCCTTGGACTATATGCAACAGAACCTGAGAAACCGAATTTGATCTTAGATATGAAAGGACCCGGGATACCAAATTGATCTCAGAAATAAAGGCAGAAGAATGTTTCTATTTGATAGCAGTAGTTTCTATTTAAGCTATGTACATTTTTGTTCAGGAGAGTACTTTCTATTAGATAGCAATAGTTTTTATTTAAAACAAATTTTTGTGTCATAAGGCATAAGCTATAGTAATTTATCTGGCTGAACCTACTGACCCAGTTCCGATCAGTACAAGCTATGATTCATATTGAGGCAAATATGGAACCAACAAATTGCAGATCGGTTTGGTTCTCCATGTCATACGTTTATTCCTGAAAACCATTTGCTACTCTAGTCTTTGATGGAGTATATAAACATGGAAATAAAACGCAGCTTACCTAACAAAGATAATTATCCCTTGAAAATTCATCCTATATCCATCTACCGGCCAGTAGCTATGGCGCTGCTGTGGAGAAGAACAAAAATAGCAAGGATAAACAACTATCTGTAATAAAACTAGTTGCACAAGTAATACACAATGAATTTAGAACATCAGTAGATTTAGTAAACTAACTAACCACAGAATTGCACAAGATTTAATTGCCATAGAACTATAAAATGCAGCACGACTTACGAATTTCAGAAACCAAGCTTGATAAACTGTAGTGTATAGATACAGTTAAGCATGTATATACACACACTTCAGTTAGTTTGAGCACCCACTAACATCTGAAGCAAGAAGAACAAATAATTTCTAGAACTATCAATTTGAGCACCCAAATACTAACAAAACAATTGACTTCCAGAACTATCAAACCCTAATCCCAATCAAGAACAAAACTATCTCTTCCAACAAAACAAATAAAAAACACACTGTTCCATCTAATTAACTAGCCCCCAATATGTACATGTTCAACAAATTCATGACTTGGGATTGAATTAGTAGACGAACACATGCAGAATAACCCCCTGATACAACTACCTACAACTTTCACATGCAGAACAGGAGCCTCCTTGGCTCCTTGCTAGGAAGCGGGAGAGGTAGGCGATGGTGTCCAGCAGACCGGTCCGGTGTTGTCGCTGCTCCTCCGTGTGGATGCCAAGGTCAGAGATGAATATTCTCCTGCAAATTAAAACAACACGAGGTTATGAAGAGAATCAAACTTTGTGCATATGAATAGCTACATCAAACAGAGTGGAACAATGTGGTACTCAGTGCATCATTAATTTTGAAAAGGCTTGAGAAAAGCAAAGTGACAAAGCACCAGACCATGAAAATATTAGTGCACCAGAAAAAACTATGAACAACGCATGAGCCGCTACTATAAGACTAAGACGGCAAGCAGTATCACGAGGATCTAAGAGTCCACGGACAACATAGTTCTCACACAGAATTTTTAAAGCATTCAAAATATGTTGCTTATTATTTCCTTAAGCAAACACATCATTCCAGGTCCAAGACCATCAAGTCCTCCTATAATCCCCAACAGTACAGATAAATTCAGGTGACACACTGTCATGGTCACCATGTACAGTCCCCCAAATAAGATATAACGATTGATGTAACTACCAATTGTAGAACATACCAAGGATAAGTGTAAGCAGAATTGAGATATATTTGTACAAGGCAATCATAGGTACCAATCCAGAACAAGGTAACATCGTAATTGTGTCGAAGTAATAGTACCAGGGTTGGACAGAGAGGCGCCATCTCACCGTCAAGCAAGAACACCACCGGTCTACGACCTCGTCGTCAGTGCTGAAGACTAGCAGCAGTCTCCAGGGGAGCATCCAAGACCGGGGCAGACCTGCCGGCAGCCAGAGCACGCTAGGACCAAGAACCCCAGGTTTCGGTACACACCGACAGCCGTGTAATGGATAGCTGCAAGCCTGCAACCCGTTGGCAAGCCAACCATAACAAAAACTGAAGCATATAAACACTAGTGAGTAGTATGACCAAAATAAATAGAGGCTAGTGCAAGCACACTATCACCGCTAAATTAGTTTTCCTATGTATAGCAATCTATGCATAATCAGGAAAAACATATAAGCTATGAAATAGAAAATATATAAGTTACAACACTACTGCCTATGCATAACAATCAGCAAGTATTATTGACTGGAATGGATTTATCTCCCCCATACATGCATGCTTTTCTCTGCTGTCTATTCACAAATTCAGTTCAATGGTAAAAACAAAAGACTTTTAGAAATAATACATGCAGGACATTGCACATGTTTAATGCACAATTAGCAATTAGCAATACATGTTTAATACACCAGACTTTTAGAAAGAATACATGCAGGACATTGGACATGTTTAATACACCATACATTGGACAATACATGTTTAATGCACAATTAGCAATCAGATTTCAAATAGCTCGTGGAGAATAATTATATGAACACAACATTAACATAGCTTGAGGAGACACCAACACCGACAGAACACTAAATAATCAATTATGGTGCCTAAAAATTACATGATCAATCAAAACTAACTACAAGCTCACTGGTAGAACAATTACATGTCCAACTAACTAGGAACTGCAATAGAACAAAATTTCTCTATTACCTAAATAATGATCATCCAAATAGAGGGGATTAGGGCAAGATGAAGACCTCGTCCTTGTCCCTGTCTACCGTAAATGTAGGGTTCGCAGCATAGAAAACAAAAAATTTCCTACGATGTGAACTATATACCAAGATCTATATATACTAGATACAAACAACGGGCGGATGTATATCCGTAGAGAACATACCCTTGAAGACCGACAAAGCTTAACGAGTTCAACTCGTGGTTGATGTAGACGATCTCTTGCCGATCTCAAGATCGAGAGGAAGTCCTAGCGCCGCAAATCAGCAGCGCATCCGTGCTCGCACACACGTTCGAGGCACCGAGCAACCTCCGCCTCCTCGCTCCAGCGATGCAGCGGAAGCACAACTCTTTCTTGCCGAATAGCCACCGGGAACATGTATCTCGCTAGTCCGAGACCATGGGGAATAAATTCTAGAGGGGGAGAGAGATCCTTCACGAGGAGGTGTGAGAGACAAGTGAGGAGGAGGGGCTCCTTTTATAGGAGGAGGGGGGAACCCCAAGGGGGTGGCCGGCGCATGGGGGCTGCCCCCTTGCCCTCCCCTCTTCATGTGGGTGGACACTCCACTCACAAAACTCCTCTAAATTCCCTCCACTCAAAAGTCCACTCAAAAATCCCATTAAATTTCCACCAAATTTAATGCAAACTCTCATTAAATAAAACTCTTTTATTTTATTCAGAATTTTGTCAATTACTTTAATGACAAACATTCACAAATAACCCCTTGCTAGAATTCTATTTCACATGCATAACCACTTTATGCAATTTCACCCGAAAACCTGTTTCGGTATCTAGTGAAATAAATTCCTGCGCTTGTTCATTCTTTCGGCATGAAACATTTGCTCCAATTGGATGTCGGTGT
Source organism: Avena sativa (assembly GCA_916181665.1). Lineage (NCBI taxonomy): Eukaryota > Viridiplantae > Streptophyta > Magnoliopsida > Poales > Poaceae > Avena > Avena sativa. Next base: position 315,633,027 of record OV702280.1, on the reverse strand, counting down.
CTCTTAAGTGTGTCACCCTACGGTTCGTGAATAATGCGGACATGATCGAGACCCCTCTCAGATCAATAATCAGAAGCGGGATCTGGAGACCCATACTGACTCCCACACATTCAACGATGACTTTCTTGTGATCGTCGGAACCTTTTACGCTAGTATCTTAATCCCTTTGTTTCACGATATATTACATGTCCGAGATTCGATCATTGGTATCTCCATACCTAGTTTGATCTCGTTACCGACATGCACTCTTTTCTCGTTCCTGTGATATAACATTCTAGTGATCAAATCACTTGCTTGCAAGCTAATCAATGTGATATCACCGAGAGGGCCCAGAGTATATCTATCCGTCATCGGGATGAACAAATTCCACTCTTGATCCATGAGCCTCAACATAACACTTTATTAGTTCTGAATCCATCTTTATAATCACCCTGTTACGGTGTGACGTTTGATGTTATCAAGAAACTCTTCCGGTGTTAGTGATTGACATGATCTCATGGTCTAAGGATTAGGATCACTTCGTAAGTTGTTATAGCAATATAAACTCAATGACTTTGATCGTAATGCTATACTTCGGATGAGTGTTCATCACATCATTACACTAATGTTGTGATCCCGTTATTAACAACATCCAATGTCCATGATCAGGAAACCTTGATCATCTTGTTAATCAACGAGCTAGTTTATGAGAGAGGCATAACTAGGAACTTTCTGTTTGTTTATTAAACACACATGTATTAACGTTTCCGTATTAATACAATTATAGCATGCAAAATAAACATCTATCATATACTTGGAATACACATAATAAACACTTTATTATTGCCTCTCAGGGCATATTCCCTTCAGTCTCCCACTTGCACTAGAGACAATAATCTAGTTACATAGTGATAAATCTAACACCCATTGAGTTCTGGTGTTGATCATGTTTTGCTCTAGGGAGAGTTTTAGTCAACGGATCTGCTACATTGAGATCCGTATGTACTTTACAAATCTTTATATCTCCATCCTTGACATGCTCGCAGATGGAGTGAAACCGGCGCTTAATATGCTTGGAATGCTTGTGAGACCTTGGCTCTTTGGCATTGGCAATGGCACCATTGTTGTCACAATAGATCACCATTGGGTCCAACGCGTTTGCCACAACTCCTAGTTCGGATATGAACTCCTTCATCCAAACTGCTTCCTGAGCTGCTTCTGAAGCAGCAACATATTCGGCCTCCGTTGTTGATCCCGCTACCACAGGTTGTTTGGAACTCCTCCAACTAACCGCTCCGCCATTCATGAGAAATACGTATCCGGATTGAGACTTAGAGTCATCCGGATCGGTGTCAAAGCTAGCATCGACATAACACTTAGCGACGAGCTCTTCTTCACCTCCGTATACAAGAAACATATCCTTAGTTCTTCGTAAGTACTTAAGGATATTCTTGACCGCTATCCAGTGTTCCGAACCTGGATCCGATTGGTACCTACTAGTCAAACTAATAGCGTGTGCCACATCCGGTCTTGTACATAGCATGGCGTACATTATAGAGCCTATGGCTGAAGCATAGGGGACTTTGTCCATTATCTCTCTTTCTTCCGCCGAAGCCGGACTTTGAGTCTTACTCAATGTCTTGCCTTGCAACATAGGTAAGAACCCCTTCTTACTTCCGTCCATTTTAAACTTCTTTAAAATCTTATCAAGGTATGTACTTTGCGATAGCCCTATTAGGCGCCTAGATCTATCTCTATAGATCTTTATGCCTAATATGTATGACGCTTCACCTAGGTCCTTCATTGAAAATTTGCTGTTTAGATAACTTTTAACACTGTTTAAAAGTTCTATATCATTTCCGATCAATAATATGTCATCCACATATAATATCAGAAATGCCACATTGCTCCCACTCACTTTCTTGTAAATACAAGCTTCTCCATAAGTTTGGACAAATCCAAACTCTTTGATCACCTCATCAAAGCGGAGATTCCAACTTCGCGATGCTTGCTTCAATCCATAGATGGATCGCTGAAGCTTGCACACCTTGTTAGCATCCTTAGGATCGACAAAACCATTTGGTTGTATCATATACAACTCTTCTTCAATATTACCATTGAGAAACGCGGTTTTGACATCCATCTGCCATATTTCATAATCGAAATATGCAGCAATTGCTAACATAATCCTAACTGACTTTAGCATCGCTACGGGAGAGAAAGTCTCATCGTAGTCAACTCCTTGAATTTGTCGAAACCCCTTTGCGACAAGTCGAGCTTTATAGATGGTCACATTACCATCAGCATTAGTTTTCCTTTTGAAAATCCATTTGTTCTCCACGGCCTTTCGGTCGTGAGGTAATTCCACCAAGTTCCAAACTTGATTTTCATACATGGATTCCATCTCGGATTTCATGGCTTCTAACCATTTGTTGGAATCCGGGCTCATCATCGCTTCTTCATACGTCGCAGGGTCATTATTTTCATCAACCATGAAATTTATGACAGGATTTCCGTACAGCTCGGGAGCTGCACGCGTCCTGTTTGACCTGCGAGGTTCGGTAGTACTCTCTTTCGGAGTTTCATGATCATTATCATTAGTTCCCTCTTCAACAGGTGGAGCCAACTCCGGAACAACTTCCGGCGCTGTGCTACTCGCCATACTTTGAAGAGAAGGTTCCACAACCTCTTCGAGTTCTACCTTCCGACTATTCACACCTTTCGCGAGAAACTCTTTCTCTAGAAAGGATCCATTCTTGGCAACAAAAACCTTGCCCTCGGATCTGTGATAGAAGGAATACCCAATAGTTTCTTTAGGGTATCCTATGAAGACGCATTTTTCCGCTTTGGGTTCGAGTTTATCCGGTTGAAGTTTCTTCACATAAACATCGCAACCCCAAACTTTAAGAAATGACAGCTTAGGTTTGTTTCCAAACCACAATTCATACGGTGTCTTTTCAACGGATTTAGATGGTGCCCGATTTAAAGTGAATGCAGCAGTTTCTAGTGCATAACCCCAAAATGACAACGGCAAGTCTGTCAGAGACATCATAGATCGAACCATATCTAATAAAGTACGATTACGACGTTCCGACACACCATTTCGCTGTGGTGTTCCGGCAGGTGTGAGTTGTGAAACAATTCCACACTCTTTCATGTGAGTGCTAAACTCGTAACTTAGATACTCACCTCCACGGTCGGACCGTAGAAATTTGATCTTTCTATTACGATGATTTTCCACTTCATTCTGAAATTCCTTGAACTTTTCAAAGGTTTCAGACTTGTGTTTCATCAAGTAGATATAACCGTATCTACTCAAATCATCCGTGAAAGTAACAAAATAACGATATCCACCTCGCGCCGACACACTCATTGGACCACATAAATCAGAATGTATGATTTCCAATAAATCTGTCGCCCGTTCCATTGAACCGGAAAACGGCGTTCTAGTCATCTTGCCCATAAGGCATGGCTCACATGTATCAAATGATTCATAATCAAGTGATTCCAAAAGTCCATCCGAATGGAGCTTCTTCATGCGTTTAATGCCAATATGACCTAGACGGCAGTGCCACATATATGCGGATATATCATCATTAAGTTTAATCCTTTTAGCATCAACATTATGAATATGTGTAACATTATCATTGAGATCTAACAGAAATAAACCATTCATCATTGGTGCATGACCATAAAAGATTTCATTCATATAAATGGAATAACCATTGTTCTCAGATTTAAATGAATAACCACTTTGCATCAAACATGATCCAGATACAATGTTCATGCTCAGTGCAGGCACCAGATAACATTTATTCAAGTTTATGACTAATCCCGACGGTAAGTGGAGAGGCAGCGTTCCGACGGCGATTACATCAACGTTTGATCCATTGCCGACACGCATCTTGACCTCACCCCTTGCTAGCGGTCGCTTGTTCCGCAGCCCCTGATTCGAGTTACAAATATTAGCAACTGAACCGGTATCAAATACCCTGGTGCTACTGCAAGCACTAGTCAAGTACACATCAATAACATGTATATCATATATACCTTTGTTTGCCTTGCCGGCCTTCTTGTCTGCCAGATACTTGGGGCAGTTGCGCTTCCAGTGGCCAGTCCCCTTACAATAGTAGCACTCGGTATCAGACTTAGGTCCAACTCGGGGTTTCTTTTCAGGCGCGGCAACAGGCTTGCCGCCCTTACTTCCCTTCCGTTTTCCCTTCTTGTCTTTCTTGAAACCAGTGTTCCTATTGATCATCAACACTTGATGTTCCTTTTTGATCTCCACTTCTGCAGTTTTAAGCATTGACAGAAGCTCGGGGAGAGACTTCTTCATGCCTTGCATATTATAGTTCATCACGAAGCTCTTATAGCTAGGTGGCAGAGACTGCAGAACACGATGGATGCCTAAGTCAATGGGAATCGATATTCCCAAGGACACAAGCTTATCGGCGTAACCCGACATCTTGAGTACATGCTCACTAACGGAGCTGTGCTCTTCCATCATGCAGCTAAAGAACTTTTCTGAAGCATTGTAGCTCTCTACAGCAGCATGTGTGTCGAAAATCATTTTCAACTCACCCATTGTATCAAATGCATTGCCGTTTTCGAAACGCTTTCGAAGTTCCGGCTCTAGCCCATACAATATGCCGCAATGAACTAAGTTGTGGTCCTCCTGACGAGTCTGATAGACATTCTTCTCCTCGTCAGGGGCATCATCAAAAGGTGGGGGGCCTAACGGCGCTTCTAGCACATATTGCTTTTGTGCAGCAGAGAGGAGAATCCTCAAATTCATGGCCCATTCAGTAAAGTTGCTACCGTTCGTTGCTAGTTTCTCTTTCTCCATGAACGCATTGAAATTAAAAGCAGGTGGTGCCATCTACAACAGAATTTGTAAAGTTTAGACTAAGTGTATGATAGATCGAGTTCAACTAATCTATATTACGAATGAACTCCCACTCAAAAGCGACATCCCTCGTGTCCTTTTGGTGATTACATGAACCAAATCCACTACACCAAGTCCGATCATCACGTGAGTCGGTATAGCTTCAAAGGCGAGCATCAAATGGGCATCATATCAACTATATGACTCATGCTTAACCTTTCGGTCTGTGTTCCGAGGCCATGTCTGTACATGCTAGGCTCGCCAAGTTAGAACCTTAGTATTTGCGTGTGTAACTGTTTTACACCCGAAATATGGTCGTGGATCCAAGAACACCCGATCATCACGTGATGTCTTGGAGCGACGAAAACATAATCGGTGCATACTAAAGGAAGAACACATTCTTATCTTGATATTTAAATGAGGGATCATCTTATTATGCTTAACAAAGCGCTAAACAAGCAATATAAGATGTAATCAAACATCATATGTTTATTAGTGAAATTATATGGTTCCCGCAGATGATCTCTATCATGTGCATCGTGGTATGATCACTATCATACCTATATGTGTAAATCCAAGGTCTATGGATTTTACACGCTATGTGTGTTGTAAGAGTATCATCTCATACTTCTACTTACAACACTACCATATCATAACACTAGCCCAGCAACAATCTAAACTAGACGCCTCTAATTTATCCATTGCAAGTTTTACGTGGCTTAGGGCTTTCGAGATAGAACCGTTCTTACCTACGAACATGAACCACAACGAGGATAATCAAATTGTTGACAACTCGCTTGCAAAATAGATATTGACTATAGTAGGAGAGACAGACACCCGCTAGCCACTTATGCAAACTAGTTGCATGTAAAGCGTGGAACAGGTCTCATGTGCGAGGACATGTAAAGTTTGTCCGGGCCGCTTCATCCCACTATGGCACCAATATCCAAAATCACAACAAAGGAGCAACAACATGATCATCATCGCCCACATACTCATATGTGTACTACCCGTGTAAAGTATCTACGCACAGATCCGGCTCTGATACCACTGTAGGGTTCGCAGCATAGAAAACAAAATTTTTCCTACGATGTGAACTATATACCAAGATCTATATATACTAGATACAAACAACGGGCGGATGTATATCCGTAGAGAACATACCCTTGAAGACCGACAAAGCTTAACGAGTTCAACTCGTGGTTGATGTAGACGATCTCTTGCCGATCTCAAGATCGAGAGGAAGTCCTAGCGCCGCAAATCAGCAGCGCATCCGTGCTCGCACACACGTTCGAGGCACCGAGCAACCTCCGCCTCCTCGCTCCAGCGATGCAGCGGAAGCACAACTCTTTCTTGCCGAATAGCCACCGGGAACATGTATCTCGCTAGTCCGAGACCATGGGGAATAAATTCTAGAGGGGGAGAGAGATCCTTCACGAGGAGGTGTGAGAGACAAGTGAGGAGGAGGGGCTCCTTTTATAGGAGGAGGGGGGAACCCCAAGGGGGTGGCCGGCGCATGGGGGCTGCCCCCTTGCCCTCCCCTCTTCATGTGGGTGGACACTCCACTCACAAAACTCCTCTAAATTCCCTCCACTCAAAAGTCCACTCAAAAATCCCATTAAATTTCCACCAAATTTAATGCAAACTCTCATTAAATAAAACTCTTTTATTTTATTCAGAATTTTGTCAATTACTTTAATGACAAACATTCACAAATAACCCCTTGCTAGAATTCTATTTCACATGCATAACCACTTTATGCAATTTCACCCGAAAACCTGTTTCGGTATCTAGTGAAATAAATTCCTGCGCTTGTTCATTCTTTCGGCATGAAACATTTGCTCCAATTGGATGTCGGTGTCTCTTAAGTGTGTCACCCTACGATTCGTGAATAATGCGGACATGATCGAGACCCCTCTCAGATCAATAATCAGAAGCGGGATCTGGAGACCCATACTGACTCCCACACATTCAACGATGACTTTCTTGTGATCGTCGGAACCTTTTACGCTAGTATCTTAATCCCTTTGTTTCACGATATATTACATGTCCGAGATTCGATCATTGGTATCTCCATACCTAGTTTGATCTCGTTACCGACATGCACTCTTTTCTCGTTCCTGTGATATAACATTCTAGTGATCAAATCACTTGCTTGCAAGCTAATCAATGTGATATCACCGAGAGGGCCAAGAGTATATCTATCCGTCATCGGGATGAACAAATTCCACTCTTGATCCATGAGCCTCAACATAACACTTTATTAGTTCTGAATCCATCTTTATAATCACCCTGTTACGGTGTGACGTTTGATGTTATCAAGAAACTTTTCCGGTGTTAGTGATTGACATGATCTCATGGTCTAAGGATTAGGATCACTTCGTAAGTTGTTATAGCAATATAAACTCAATGACTTTGATCGTAATGCTATACTTCGGATGAGTGTTCATCACATCATTACACTAATGTTGTGATCCCGTTATTAACAACATCCAATGTCCATGATCAGGAAACCTTGATCATCTTGTTAATCAACGAGCTAGTTTATGAGAGAGGCATAACTAGGAACTTTCTGTTTGTTTATTAAACACACATGTATTAACGTTTCCGTATTAATACAATTATAGCATGCAAAATAAACATCTATCATATACTTGGAATACACATAATAAACACTTTATTATTGCCTCTCAGGGCATATTCCCTTCAGTAAAACCCTAGTGGGTGTCGTTGTCTAGGTTCATGGTCGAGCTCCGAATGGATGATGATGTTGTCCAGGTTCCCCACGGAAATTGGCCTCATCCTCGCCGAGATCCGAGTCCCTCTGCACTAGAAATCAAAGAAAAGGGTCAAAGTTGAGATTCGAGTCCCTCTGGATCGGAAACCTAGCCAAGAGGACAGGGGAGGGGTACCTGCGTCATGGCCGTCCTTGTTCCCGGCGAGCACCTCGGAGGAAACGTCCAGGACAGATCCCATACGTTGCGCTGGCCGCCGTCTCCTCTGCTGGTCGGTCCTGCTTGCGAGCAAACCAAAGCAAACGATTTGAAAGGGAAGCGGCACGACACCGTCCTCCTTGGCCGCCGCAATCCCTCGGGTGAGCACCGTCATGCGCCGCGATTCCGAGATGGCGGCGAGGAAATATGAGGAAGCGGGCGAGGCGGAGGCCGTCGAGGGTCACCGTTCCTGCGCGTTGGGGAACATGCGGGCACCAAGGATGAGCTGGCTCCACACCTTGTAGACACCGAAGGAGGAGTTGCGCCGGGGTTGAGGACCTTGAGGAATAGGTAGAGGAAGAGGTCGCCGACCTTGAGGACAGGGGCGGCCTCTCGTTGCTCTCCATGGCCATCCAGCAGCCCAGGCCCAGCCGATGGTAGTTTGTTGGGAGGGCGGAGGAGATCAGGTGAGGATGGAGGGGGTCAGGGCGCCGCTGTAAGTGGAGGGGATCAGGGCGTGGTGTGGGATCGGGGCGTGGAGGGGATTAGGGCGTGGGATCTCGTTGCTCTCCATGGCCACGGACCTAGGGTCGATCCGCTAAGGGAGGAGAAGGGGAATGGAGATGGGCGTGGTGTGGCGGCGGGGAAGAGATAAGGGTTAGGGTTAGTCATGGCGGCGGGGGATCTGGCTGTGCGCGATGATGAAATATACGCCGCGTGTGCGCGCTATGCATGCTAGGTCATCGATCCGCACCAAATTTCCACAGTGCATCATCCCATCCGTTTATTATGTTCACATCATACGGTTGATATTGTCTTTCTATTATATCTTGATCTGTCTAGCAATTATGACGATTTTGTCTATAGAAATTACGATGTTTTTCACAAGATCGTCATAGTTTATTAAGGATTTAGCCCTCCCAAACAACTTGCGACCATCTGGTGTAGACTTGTCATAGATCTATGACGATTTCATTCACGGTCACTACCAAAACGTCATAGGCTGACACATTCCTTGTAGTGCACTAGCATCACCAAAGCCAACTATAAGTAGTATTCCACATCAAACAACCACTCATCATGCTTAGGGATCATCATTACTAGATCCAAATCATCATATATATGATCAACAGAGGGATATGAACCCTAATCAGAACAAGAACCCTAATTAGGATATGAACCCTAATCAGAACATGAACACTAGACAGGGGTAGCCACTAGAAACACATAGCACAGGGTGGCATAGCACAGAGGACACGAGGGGAAGAAAGAACAACTTACTGAAGGTTTTTGTTGTGGGCGAGAAGAGGAAGCAGAGGGTGTCGACAAGCATGGCGGCACGGGGAGCACCCCGAGGGGGCGCTGCGACCCGCACCACGCCGAGGTAGCGACCACAACCACACCTGAAGGCGAGGGACACCACCACAGCACACGGGAGCAGCGGCGGCGGCAGCACCAGCACCACCCCCAAACCCTAGGGTTCGGGACGGAGCCGGTCTGGCCACAGGAGGGCCCCAGGTCCAAATCGAGATGGACAGGAAGGAGGAGCAGGGTCAACAACCACCCCATGCATCACGACGACAGCCGGGGAGGTCCACGGCGACGTGAATCACCGGCGGTGGCATCGCCGACCACGGGGTCGAGGGAGGAGAAGAAGAGAGATGAGAACGAGAGAGAGACAAAGAGAGAGTGGGCTGGTTGGGCCAGGACCCCTTCGGGGAGTCATTTTGGTTCTGCCCAATTGGGCCAAAACGACCCAATAAACCCAACACAGCCAGCCCAATCACCTAAAGCCAGTTTTAATAATTAAGAAAAGACCAAAATGCCCCTAAATTTAAATAAATTCTAGAAAATAAAATAAAAATCCAAAAATTATGAATAAAATATTTTTGGATTCACAATAATCCAATCTATCTAAATAAATTAAGAAATAAAATTTTAGGCATATAATTTTTATCAAGAATTTTATAATATATATATATATTCCTTATGAAATTTTATAAAATTAAAGAAAGATGATAAAAATAAATAAAAATCACTTTTATTATATACCAATATTATAGGATTTTAGAAAAATACTAAACAAATAATTTATATATTTTGTTAATAATAATTCTTAAAGGAATTTTTAAATAAGTAAAATTCAAATAAAATGAAAGAAACTAAGGAATACAATATTCAATAAATATTAATAATTAATATTTGCAAATTCTCTACTTATGAAAAGAGTTTTTATAATTTAAAATAATGGGGGAGAATACACCCAAACTAAATAATGCATTACATTACTTTGCATAATCATTTTGCTTCTTTAAATATTGTCCTTATCAGGCAATAATGATGTTTTGTAGACATAGAAGCTCAAGGTCCAGTGCAAGCATCCGCTTCACTACCTTGCAATCACAAGGCAAGTTCATCACTTGCTCATGTCCTTTGAAGAGTATTTATCAAAGTATTTGCAAATTGTGTGTTATCATATATACTCCAAAGAAACAAAATATTATTTTCTCAAATAAAGAAATCTTAGGTATCATCCTAAGTGATGATAAAATGGAGAAATAGAACTTAGGGTTCTATTTGCAATAATGATGATCAATTAGGGACTTAATAACCCATGCCATCAGTGATTCTAGTGTCGTATATCACGCGTTAACCATGAGATTTGGAATGGGACAGAGAAGTCAGATGTATCTTCTTTCTCTCGCATGTAGCCAGATGTGCAGGTCATGGCTGTTATCACTCGTAGCGTGCATATTAATTGGTAATTTATAGAGGATATGCAGCATATGGGTGGGAATACTCAACGTCCCACGATAGTTCTGGCATCTAACGGTTTGTACAAACCATTGCCGTAATTCAACATGTGGGCATGGTGTACACCAACGAGGCATGCGAGGTCGCGGAGGGGGCAGTGATTAGCTTGGATCACCTACCGGGCCCCACATCATGGAATTGTGGACGGGAAAGTACGTCCGGTTGTGCAACAAGGAGTTGATCTCTCATGGGTAAAGTAACGCACCTCTACAGAGTGTAAGAATTGTAACTTGTTACTCCCTTTTCCGGGAAGGAGCTACGAACGCGGCAGGAAAGGAACTCCATGAAAGTTCTGGTCAACCTGTGAAGGCTGATGGTCATAGATTTTCATAATAAAATCAACCTTCGAAGAAAGATTTACAAAAAACTGCATAGTACCAAGTACTTATAGTCTGAGGTGGTAGTTAGTGCATCAAACCTCCAACCTTGGATATAATGAACTTGCCGGGTAACGCTATTACTCATCCTTTCCTTTGATCCCTTGCTTAGAATCCGAGGATCCTGAAGACACGCCAATGCATGCAGCCGAATGCCAAGAATATGTGTTCTACGAGGAACCTGACCTGTCAGGAGGTATTAAAGAAGTGGATTACGAAATCCGCTATGGTGTCGATGACAACGAGTCAAACTAAGTACCTTAGTTAGTAGTAACTGACGGAGCTGAGAAGCATGAACCATATAGAATAAGCTGCTGAGCTCAACTCCTAGTTGGAGTTGCTACTTTTAAATTCCGCTGAAACACTTTATATTTTGGTATGTAAGTTGAATCTTTTCAAAGTCTTGAACTTCTGGTATTGTAACAATAATAATGTGTGAATGTTTGTAATATGGACCCGCAATGTTTCTGTTGTACCACTCTGAGGGATGTGATGTCATGTCAACGACTATAGTGTACTACATATGCAGTGATATGCTGGGTCATCGCAAAAATAAACCAAGATGCTAGATACAATCTAATGGAGAGAGCTCTAGGGTTTAGAGGAGAGAGGAGAGAACTTGTTGTTGGGATGCAAATAGAGGGGAGGGGCTCCTCTATTTATAGTAGGGAGGGGGTAGGGTCAAACCCTAGGGCTTGGTTGGTGGGATCCCCCAAGCCACCAACGGCCCTGGTGTAGGGTTCGCAGCATAGAAAACAAAAAATTTCCTACGATGGGAACAACTATGTACCAAGATCTATCTACTAGATACAAACAACGGGCGGATGTATATCCGTAGAGAACATACCCTTGAAGACCGACAAAGCTTAACGAGTCCAAACTCGTGGTTGATGTAGACGATCTCTTGCCGATCTCAAGATCGAGAGGAAGTCCTAGCGCCGCAAAACAGCAGCGCATCCGTGCTCGCACACACGTTCGAGGCACCGAGCAACCTCCGCCTCCTCGCTCCAGCGATGCAGCGGAAGCACAACTCTTTCTTGCCGAAAAGCCACCGGGAACATGTATCTCGCTAGTCCGAGACCATGGGGAATAAATTCTAGAGGGGGAGAGAGATCCTTCACGAGGAGGTGTGAGTGAGAAGTGAGAGGAGGGGCTCCTTATATAGGGGAGGGGGGCAGCCCAAGGGGGCATGGCCGCCGGCCATGGAGGGTGCCCCCACCTCTCCCTCATTCATGTGGGTGGACACTCCACTCACAAAATGGCCCTTCAATTTTCTCCACTCAAAAACCCACTCAAATTCCCATTAAATTTCCACCAAATTTAATGCAAACTCTCATTAAATAAAACTCTTTTATTTTATTCAGAATTTTGTCAATTACTTTAATGACAAACATTCACAAATAACCCCTTGCTAGAATTCTGTTTCACATGCATAACCACTTTATGCAATTTCACCCGAAAACCTGTTTCGGTATCTAGTGAAATAAATTCCTGCGCTTGTTCATTCTTTCGACATGAAACTTTTGCTCCAACTGGATGTCGGTGTCTCTTAAGTGTGTCACCCTACGGTTCGCGAATAATGCGGACATGATCGAGACCCCTCTCGGATCAATAATCAGAAGCGGGATCTGGAGACCCATACTGACTCCCACACATTCAACGATGACTTTCTTGTGATCGTCGGAACCTTTTACGCTAGTATCTTAATCCCTTTGTTTCGCGATATATTACATGTCCGAGATTCGATCATCGGTATCTCCATACCTAGTTTGATCTCGTTACTGACATGCACTCTTTTCTCGTTCCCGTGATATAACATTCTAGTGATCAAATCACTTGCTTGCAAGCTAATCAATGTGATATCACCGAGAGGGCCCAGAGTATATCTATCCGTCATCGGGATGAACAAATTCCACTCTCGATCCATGAGCCTCAACATAACACTTTATTAGTTCTGAATCCATCTTTATAATCACCCTGTTACGGTGTGACGTTTGATGTTATCAAGAAACTCTTCCGGTGTTAGTGATTGACATGATCTCATGGTCTAAGGATTAGAATCACTTCGTAAGTTGTTATAGCAATATAAACTCAATGACTTTGATCGTAATGCTATACTTCGGATGAATGTTCATCACACCATTACACTAATGTTGTGATCCCGTTATTAACAACATCCAATGTCCATGATCAGGAAACCTTGATCATCTTGTTAATCAACGAGCTAGTTTATAAGAGAGGCATAACTAGGAACTACCTTTTGTTTATTAAACACACATGTATTAACGTTTCCGTATTAATACAATTATAGCATGCAAAATAAACATTTATCATAAACAAGGAATACGATAATAACCACTTTATTATTGCCTCTCGGGCATATTCCCTTCAGTCTCCCACTTGCACTAGAGACAATAATCTAGTTTGAAAACTCTGCGTATTGAACACCTATGGCTTTCCGGTGTTCCATATACGCAATTGCAAGTGGTTAACATAATCTACGGATCTGACGCTTCAGGTCCGTGTGTATTTGCATGTCTTTGCGTCTTCACGCATCACTCATTCTCCAATGAGATGGCATTGTATAAATTTGGTCTTTCGGTGAGACCTTTAGTTCCTTGGGGTTAAAACACGTCGATACTATTGTCATACAATATATCTTTAGTGTTAGCCCGTTGCGAACCACACCTTAGTTTGATAACAAACTACTTGACACAAATTCCCTCCTTTGCTGCTACTATAGCAGTCATATACTTAGCCTTTTTGTTGTAGTATTCGTCACAATGTCTTAACTTTGGAACTCTTCCAAATCCATCATGGAATCTCCTTTCCATTACATTGTGCCACCCATAGTTTAAATTGAGATAAACTTAATTTGTATCTTGTGACAAACCTAGTATCAATGTAACGCTTTACAATGAACTATGTGTAATTGTTTGTCACCTCTACACAAATATATTCTTAGTTCTTCCAAAAGATCATAAGAATATCCTTACTATCGTCCAATGATCATTTTATGATTCATTCTGGTATATGCTCATAACACTTAGAGCATAGGACATATCTGGATGTGTACATATCATGGTATGCTTAATCAAAACATTCTCGTGATTTCACTCATCAAGTGTCAAAGCACTTGAATCTTGTTTCACTTATCAAGTGTCGATACACTTGAATCTTGATTCAATTTCTTTTCCATGCGACAAGAACCGTTTCTAGTCGTTTCTATATTGAACTCCTTCAATATCTCATATATGTACGTTTGGCACAACCATATTAGCGTCACAGTCTATCCACTATAGACATTCACGCTAAATATTCGGGTTTTGCCTAAGTCTTTCATCAAAATGAAATTCTTAATCCTTTGTCAATAAAAGATACATCATTTCCAATCAACAAGATGTCCTCCACATAATGTATTAGAAATATGTCTCAGCGCTCCCACTTAATTTCTTGCAAATGCAAGCATCTTCATCGTCTCCTGATGAAAACTCCTTTTCATTAAGGTGAAGATTCCAACTCCGCGATGCTTACTTCAACAATTGAAGTTTGCATGCCCTTTTAAGCATCCTTTGAATTAACAAAACCCTTTGGATCGTGTCATGTACACGTCCTAGGTAACCATTCTATTAGAAGAACTTTGTTTTGTTTATTCATCTACCATATAACAGATTATATGTAGTGGTTGCTACTTTAATCCGTCCAGACTAAATATCGCTATGAAAGATCAAATCTTGTCATAGTCAACTCCTTGAACATTGTCGTAAAATACTTTACGACATGTCGACTATTTCATAGATGTGAAACATCCATGTCTGTTTCTTTATAGATCCAAATACGACCGATAGGTTTTTACACCTTTCCGGAGGGTCTTCCAAGTTCAAAACTTGATTTCTCGTGTATGGAACTATCACGGATTTTATGGCTTCAAGCCATTTGACGGAGCCAGGGCCCTGTTGGAGATATGCCCTAGAGGCAATAATAAATATAGTTATTATTATATATCTTTGTGTTTATGATAAATGTTTGCATTCATGCTATAATAGTATTAACAAGGAAACCATTAATACTTGTGTGATTTGTAAACTTAATTTGAAGTCCCTAGTATAGCCTCTATACTTCACTAGCTTGTTGGTTGATTGATGATGTGGTTTCTTTGTCATGAACATTGAGATGTTATCAACAACAAGATCATATCGTTAGGAGAATGATATGGTGGACATACTCCTATAGACAAGCGTAGCATAAAGATCAAGTCATTTCAATAGTTCAATTGCTATATGCTTTCTGATACATAGTAACCTAATTCCTTCGACCATGAGATCATGCATATCACCTTTGCTGGATGGATGCTTTGATGTCATCAAACACCACACCGTAACAGGGTGGCTATAAAGGTGGCATTGAGTGTTCGGAAAGTATTGGTTGAAACACATGGATCAAGAGTGGGATTTGTCCATCCACATGACGGATAGATATTCTCTGGGCCCTCTCGGTGAAATGTCATCCAATTAGCTTGCAAGCATGTGACTTGGTCACAAGGGATCACATATCACGGGAACGAGAAAAGAGTACTTATCAGTAACGAGGATGAACTAGGTATGCAGAGATACCGACGATCATAACCTCGGATAAGTAACATATCGTGAGACAAAGGGAAATTGGTATCGTATGTAAGTGGTTCATTCGATCGCAAAGTAATCGTAGAAATATGTGGGAGCCATATGAATTTCCAGATTCCTCTATTGGTTATTGTTCGGAGAAGTGTCTCGATCATGTCCGCATAATTCACGAACCGTAGGGAGACACACTTAAGGATCCGACGTTGTTTGAGTAGTTATGGTATTATGAGAAAGAGACCGAATGTTGTTCGGAGTCTCGGATGGGATCCGGGATATCACGAGGTGATCCGGAATGGTCCGGAGAATAAGATTCATATAAGGAAAGTCCCGTTTTGGAGTTGGGGAATGGTTCCGGTGTTTTCATCGGGAACATTCTAGAAGATCCCGGAATGTCCGGCACTCCGGAGGGGGAAGGGTACATGAGTGTGTCATTACATATTGGAATGATTGCATCATGTACTAAGTATTCTTGCTGTCCCAAATAAAGGATTTATTTAAATCCTAAATTGAAAAGTCAAACGGCTAGTTTGAAAGTCAAACGGCAGTTTTGGGAAGTGGGAAAAGAGGAGGAGAGGTGGAGGCCGAGTTGGAGGAGGGTTCCTCCCCTTGGCCGGCGCACCTCCCTAGGCCGAGTTGGGGAGGAACTCCTCCCCTTGGCCGGCCAGCCCTCCCACCTATATAAGGAGGGGCAGGGCTCCCCTCCTAGACACACAAGTTTTCCTATCCTCTAAACTAAACCCTAGATCTAGACCCCGGTTTAGAGCTATTCGGTTTAGAGCCTTCTAATTGGTTTAGAGCCTTCTAATTGGTGTGTCTAATTACTAGACCACTAATAGCCTCTCTCATAAGCTCCACCATACTCGCACCGGCTTAAGGCGAAGCCCTGCGGGATTTCCCCTCTACCTCCGGTACCACACCGTTGTGCTGCCGGAATCGCGAGGAGAGTGCTACAACCTCCGCTGCCTGCTGGAACAAGGGAGAGGAAGGTCTTCGTCGAGTACCGAACGTGTGACCGACTGCGGGAGCGCTGCGGGAACGCGGCGCCGGAAGGATCGTCTATGCGATCTTGAGATCGGAAAGAGTACGACTACATCACCCACGAGAATCTGCTCTCGTTAAACACTTTGGAATCTTCGAGGGTGAGTTATTCCATTGACTCGTTGCTGCAATCTAGTAGATAGATCTTGGCTTGTTTGTTTGTATGCGATAGAAATTTTTTGTTTTCCATGCTACGAACCCCTACAGTGGTATCAGAGCCGTGTCTATATGTAGATCTGTTGCACGAGTAGAACACAATGGTCATTGTGGGCATTGATGCTTTTATTGTAGATTGCTTTTTGTGTACTTTGCATCTTGCGGTATGTTGGGATGAAGCGGCCCGGGCTAACCTTACATGACATCGTTCATGAGACTTGCTCCACGCTTGACATGCAACTCGTTTTGCATAAGTGGCTTTGCGGGTGCCTGTTTCTCCGAGCATAGTAAAGATCCAATTTACAACGGGTGATCAACAATGCTAGTATCAATGTTGTGGTTATTGTTCGTAAGTTAGAACGACACTTATGGAAAGCCCCAAACCACGTAAAATATGCAAAGAAAGTAGAAGCGTCTAACTTTGTTTTGCAGGGGTGTGCAGTGATGTGATATGGCCATGATTGTGATTATAGTTGATGTATGCAATGTTCCTTATTGTAAGTTGGCAACCGGCAGGAGCCATATGGTTGTTTTTAATTTCTGTTAAGACCTGCGTGTCTATTCAAAATAGTTGTAATAGTTGAAGCTGGTGGACGACAACCATGGAGAAGCGTCATTGACCTTGATGCTATGCCGGTGATGATGGAGATCATATTCGTGCTTGAAGATGGAGATCGGAAGCACAAAGAAGAAAGGCCATATCATATCACATATTATGAATTGCATGTGATGTTAATCCTTTATGCATCTTGTATTGCTTAGTAGACGACGGTAGCATTATAAGATGATCCCTCATGCACATAAATTTCAAGTTCTAAAGTGTTCGCCCTTAGTATGCACCGTTGCCAAAGCTTGCTGCTTCGAAGCACCACGTGATGATCGGGTGTCTTTGATTCCGCGGGTGAATACAACGTAAGCAAGCCAGATTTGCTTATGCGGAAGCTAAGGTTTGATCTTGACGAGCCTAGCATGTACAGACATGGCCTCAGGAACACGGATCGCCGAAAGGCAAAGCATGAATCATATAGTAGATATGATGAACATGATGATTGTTCGCCATTAAAACTATATCAGCTCTCGTGATGATCGGTGTTGATGTAGTGGATTTGGTTCGTGTGATCACTAAAACAATGTGAGGGATGTTGTTTTGAGTGGGAGTTCACCTAGTTTAATTTCATTAATTAATTTGAACTCAATTTGTCATAAACTTAGTCTAAACTATTGCAAATATGTTGTAGATCAATGGCAGCCCCTACCATCAATTTTAATGCGTTCCTAGAGAAAGAAAAGTTGAAAAACAATGGAAGCAACTTCGCGGATTGGTTCCGCAATTTGAGGATTGTCCTCACAGCTGGTAATTTGACCTATGTGCTGGATGCACCGCTAGGTGACCCACCTGCAGCTGATGCTACCGATGAAGTAAAGAATGTTTACCTCGCTCGGAAGAATCAGTACTCCATAGTTCAGTGTGCTATCTTGTATGGTTTAGAATCGGAGCTTCAGAAAAGGTTTGAAGAGTCAGATCCATATGATATTGTCGAGGATCTCAAATTAATCTTTGAGACTCATGCGGCAATTGAAAGTTATGAAGCTTCTGAAAAGTTCTTTAACTGCAAGATGGAAGAGGGTAGCTCCGTCAGTGAGCATGTGCTTAAGATGTCTGGGCACGCAAATAAACTTCAAAGTTTGGGTATAGTGATTCCTAATACTTTGGGAGTTTACCGCATCCTCCAATCACTACCACCAAGTTACAAGAACTTTGTGATGAACTACAACATGCAGAACATGAACAAAGAGTTGCCAGAACTATTTGCTATGTTAAAATCTGCAGAAGTGGAGATCAAGAAAGAGCACCAAGTGTTGATGGTCAATAAGACCACCAAATTCAAGAAAGGCAAGTCTAAGCAAAAGGGACACTTCAAGAAGGGTGGTAAGAAAGTTACCACGCCGACGAAGAAGACCAAGGCTGGACCTAAACCTGAAACTGAGTACTTTTACTGCAAGGGAGAAGGTCACTGGAAGCGGAATTGCCCAAGGTACTTGGCGGATTTGAAGAACGGCAACATCAAGAAGAAAGGTATATCTGATATACATGTTATTGATGTGTATCTCACTAGTACTCGTAGTAGTGCCTGGGTATTTGATACTGGTTCGGTTGCTCATATTTGTAACTCGAAACAGGAGCTGCAGAATAAACGGAAGCTAGTGAAGAACGAGGTGACGATGCGCGTAGGAAACGGATCAAAGGTTGATGTGATCGCGGTCGGCACGCTACCTCTTCATCTACCATCGGGATTAGTTTTATACTTAAATAATTGTTATTTGGTGCCTGCATTAAGCATGAACATTATATCAGGATCTTGTTTATTGCGAGACAGTTACTTGTTTAAATCCGAGAATAATGGTTGTTCGATTTATATGAGTAATGTGTTTTATGCACATGCACCTTTGATAGATGGTCTATTCATATTGAATCTCGATAGTAGAAGTACACATATTAATAACATTGAGGCTAAACGTTTGAAATCAAGCGATAATTTGACCTATATGTGGCACTGTCGTCTTGGTCACATTGGAGTGAAGCGTATGAAGAAACTCCATTCCGATGGACTTCTTGAATCACTTGATTTTGAATCACTTGAAAGATGCGAGGCATGTCTGATGGGTAAAATGACTAAGACTCCACTTTCTGGTATGATGGAGCGAGCTACAGACTTATTGGAAATCATACATACCGATGTGTGTGGTTCAATGAGTGTAGCATCGCGCAGTGGTTATCGTTATGTTCTTACCTTCACGGATGATTTGAGTAGATATGGGTATATCTATTTCATGAAACATAAGTCCGAAACTTTCGAGAAGTTTAAGGAGTTTCAAAGTGAGGTAGAGAATCAACGTAACAAGAAGATTAAATTTCTACGTTCTGATCATGGAGGTGAATATCTAAGTTACGAGTTTGGCGAGCATTTGAAGAAATGCGGAATACTTTCACAATTGACACCGCCGGGAACACCACAGCGTAATGGTGTGTCTGAACGTCGTAATCGAACTCTCTTAGATATGGTTCGTTCTATGATGTCACTTACAGATTTACCACTATCATTTTGGGGTTATGCATTAGAAACAGCCGCATTCACTTTAAATAGGGCACCGTCTAAATCCGTTGAAACGACACCGTATGAATTATGGTTTGGGAAGAAACCTAAATTGTCGTTCCTTAAAGTTTGGGGATGCGAAGCCTATGTAAAGAAGTTACAGCCGGACAAGCTTGAACCCAAAGCGGAAAAATGCGTCTTCATAGGATACCCGAAGGAAACTATTGGGTATACCTTCTATCATAGATCCGAAGGCAAAATCTTCGTTGCCAAGAATGGATCCTTTCTAGAGAAGGAATTTCTCTCGAAAGAAGTGACTGGAAGGAAAGTAGAACTCGACGAGGTTGTCGAACCTTCTCTCGAAATTGCGAGTAGCGCAGCACCGGAAGAAGTTCCTGTGGTGCCTGCACCAATAAGAGAGGAAGCTAATGATAGTGATCATGAAACTTCGGTTGAAGTTGCTACAGAGCCTCGGAGGTCAACGAGAACTCGTACCACTCCAGATTGGTATGATTCCGTTATGAATGTCATGTTGGTGGACAACACCGATGACCCCGAGACATATGAGGAAGCGATGATGAGCCCAGATTCCAATAAATGGCAAGAAGCCATGAAATCCGAGATTGGATCCATGTACGAAAACCAAGTATGGACTTTGGTGGACTTACCGGATGGCCGGAAGGCTGTCGAGAACAAATGGATTTTCAAGAAGAAAACAGATGCTGATGGTAATGTTACTGTCTATAAAGCTCGACTTGTCGCAAAAGGGTTTCGACAAATTCAAGGAGTTGACTACGATGAGACTTTCTCACCGGTAGCGAAGCTAAAGTCTGTGAGGATTATGTTAGCAATCGCTGCATATTATGATTATGAGATATGGCAGATGGATGTCAAAACAGCATTCCTCAATGGAGACATTGATGAAGAGTTGTATATGATACAACCCAAAGGTTTTGTCGATCCTAAAGATGCTAACAAGGTATGCAAGCTTCAACGGTCCATCTATGGATTGAAGCAAGCATCCCGAAGTTGGAATCAACGTTTTGATAAGGTAATCAAAAGTTTTGGTTTTATACAAACTTATGGAGAAGCTTGTATTTACAAGAAAGTGAGTGGGAGCTCTGTAGCATTCTTAATACTATATGTGGATGACATATTGTTGATTGGGAATGATGTAGACCTTCTTAATAGTGTCAAAGAGTATTTGAATAATAGTTTTTCAATGAAGGATCTTGGCAAAGCAGCTTACATATTAGGCATAAAGATTTATAGAGATAGATCGAAACGCCAAATATCATTGTCACAAAGTACATATTTGGACAAAGTTCTAAAGAGGTTTGGAATGGAAGATAGCAAGAAAGGGTTCTTGCCCATGTTGCCCAATACGACCTTGAGTAAAACTCAAAGTCCGACATCGGCAGAAGATAGAGAAAGAATGAGTAAGACTCCCTATGCCTCAGCCATAGGATCTCTAATGTATGCCATGCTATGTACTAGACCCGACATCGCATATGCTGTTAGTTTAACTAGCAGATATCAAAGTGATCCAGGAGTGGATCATTGGACAGCGGTCAAAAACATCCTTAAGTACTTGAGAAGAACTAAGGATATGGTTCTTTCTTATGGAGGTGATGAACAGCTCGTTGTTAATGGTTACACCGATGCTAGTTGGAACACCGATCCGGATGATTCTAAATCACAATCTGGATACGTATTTATTTTGAATGGTGCAGCAGTTAGCTGGAGGAGTGCAAAGCAAAGCGTTGTGGCGAGATCTTCAACTGAATCGGAATACATGGCTGCTTCGGAGGCTTCACAAGAAGCGATATGGATGAAAGAGTTCATTACAGAGCTGGGTGTGGTTCCAAGTGCGCTGGACCCAATGTCTATCTACTGTGATAACATGGGCGCCATAGCCAATGCGCAAGAACCAAGGTCACACAAGAAGCTGAAGCATATCAAGCTGCGTTTTCACGCTATTCGAGAACATATCCAGGATGGGGATATAAAGATTTGCAAAGTACACACAGATCTGAATGTGGCGGATCCGTTGACTAAACCTCTCCCGAGGGCAAAACATGACCAACACCAAACTGCCATGGGTGTTCGGTATATTACCATGTAATCTAGATTAGATGACTCTAGTGCAAGTGGGAGACTGTTGGAGATATGCCCTAGAGGCAATAATAAATATAGTTATTATTATATATCTTTGTGTTTATGATAAATGTTTGCATTCATGCTATAATAGTATTAACAAGGAAACCATTAATACTTGTGTGATTTGTAAACTTAATTTGAAGTCCCTAGTATAGCCTCTATACTTCACTAGCTTGTTGGTTGATTGATGATGTGGTTTCTTTGTCATGAACATTGAGATGTTATCAACAACAAGATCATATCGTTAGGAGAATGATATGGTGGACATACTCCTATAGACAAGCGTAGCATAAAGATCAAGTCATTTCAATAGTTCAATTGCTATATGCTTTCTGATACATAGTAACCTAATTCCTTCGACCATGAGATCATGCATATCACCTTTGCTGGATGGATGCTTTGATGTCATCAAACACCACACCGTAACAGGGTGGCTATAAAGGTGGCATTGAGTGTTCGGAAAGTATTGGTTGAAACACATGGATCAAGAGTGGGATTTGTCCATCCACATGACGGATAGATATTCTCTGGGCCCTCTCGGTGAAATGTCATCCAATTAGCTTGCAAGCATGTGACTTGGTCACAAGGGATCACATATCACGGGAACGAGAAAAGAGTACTTATCAGTAACGAGGATGAACTAGGTATGCAGAGATACCGACGATCATAACCTCGGATAAGTAACATATCGTGAGACAAAGGGAAATTGGTATCGTATGTAAGTGGTTCATTCGATCGCAAAGTAATCGTAGAAATATGTGGGAGCCATATGAATTTCCAGATTCCTCTATTGGTTATTGTTCGGAGAAGTGTCTCGATCATGTCCGCATAATTCACGAACCGTAGGGAGACACACTTAAGGATCCGACGTTGTTTGAGTAGTTATGGTATTATGAGAAAGAGACCGAATGTTGTTCGGAGTCTCGGATGGGATCCGGGATATCACGAGGTGATCCGGAATGGTCCGGAGAATAAGATTCATATAAGGAAAGTCCCGTTTTGGAGTTGGGGAATGGTTCCGGTGTTTTCATCGGGAACATTCTAGAAGATCCCGGAATGTCCGGCACTCCGGAGGGGGAAGGGTACATGAGTGTGTCATTACATATTGGAATGATTGCATCATGTACTAAGTATTCTTGCTGTCCCAAATAAAGGATTTATTTAAATCCTAAATTGAAAAGTCAAACGGCTAGTTTGAAAGTCAAACGGCAGTTTTGGGAAGTGGGAAAAGAGGAGGAGAGGTGGAGGCCGAGTTGGAGGAGGGTTCCTCCCCTTGGCCGGCGCACCTCCCTAGGCCGAGTTGGGGAGGAACTCCTCCCCTTGGCCGGCCAGCCCTCCCACCTATATAAGGAGGGGCAGGGCTCCCCTCCTAGACACACAAGTTTTCCTATCCTCTAAACTAAACCCTAGATCTAGACCCCGGTTTAGAGCTATTCGGTTTAGAGCCTTCTAATTGGTTTAGAGCCTTCTAATTGGTGTGTCTAATTACTAGACCACTAATAGCCTCTCTCATAAGCTCCACCATACTCGCACCGGCTTAAGGCGAAGCCCTGCGGGATTTCCCCTCTACCTCCGGTACCACACCGTTGTGCTGCCGGAATCGCGAGGAGAGTGCTACAACCTCCGCTGCCTGCTGGAACAAGGGAGAGGAAGGTCTTCGTCGAGTACCGAACGTGTGACCGACTGCGGGAGCGCTGCGGGAACGCGGCGCCGGAAGGATCGTCTACGCGATCTTGAGATCGGAAAGAGTACGACTACATCACCCACGAGAATCTGCTCTCGTTAAACACTTTGTAATCTTCGAGGGTGAGTTATTCCATTGACTCGTTGCTGCAATCTAGTAGATAGATCTTGGCTTGTTTGTTTGTATGCGATAGAAATTTTTTGTTTTCCATGCTACGAACCCCTACAGGCCCATCATCTCTTCTTTGCATATAGTCGGTTCATCATTATCAAACAATAATGATTTACTCTCAAATCTTAGTATTTGATTGTTTATTCGACCGACTTGGTTCAATAGGAACTTAGATCTCTGTGACCGCAACATTTGAGGCACATAATCCATGAGCATTCTGGCTGCCTCCGGAACATCTTCCGGCGCTGCGCAACTCAGCATATTTAGTTAAGGTTCGTTAACCTTATCAAAGTTCTATTGTCCTCCCACTTAACTTTTACGAAAAAATTCCTTTTTCAAGAAACTTCACGTTTCAAGCGACAAACCCTTTTGTCTTTGGTGTTATGGAGGAATAACCAATTGTTATTCGAAATAACCTACAAAGACATGCTCATCCGACTTTGGTTGTAAACATCTTACTTATGTTTAGCATACCAAAATTTAAGAAATGACAACTTGGGTTTTACCCCAAA
Organism: Avena sativa; assembly: GCA_916181665.1. NCBI lineage: Eukaryota > Viridiplantae > Streptophyta > Magnoliopsida > Poales > Poaceae > Avena > Avena sativa. The sequence goes on along the minus strand of OV702280.1, from coordinate 315,608,601 downwards.
CCATAACTTCCATGGTGTCATTTCACCGGATCAAGATGGAGCTCTTTTCAGTGTAAAAGCGGTAGTCTCTAAAGCTTTAATCTTTTAAAACATAATGGCAGTTTTATAAATAACACCTTCGATCCAACCATGTCAAACAAGGTTTCCTTACAAATCTCAAAACATTCCATATTCCTATGGTGTTTCAGGAGATGTAAATCTAGGTGTTTTGCTAAAATTGTAACTCAAATAAATCCCTTTTATGATAAAATCATAATTCATTTATTTTTCTTGTTACACTTGTAACTCAAATAAATCCCTTTATGATCAAATCATAATTCATTTATTTTTCTTGTCACAATGATTTTCACTTCATCTTGAAGGTCTTTGAACATTTTCAAATATTTCACACTTCTTTCTCATTAAGTGAATTATTCACTCAATTTCCGGAGAAAGTATATGAAGTTGAAACCCATCGCTTACGACTACACATAATGGACTACATACATCGATATGTATAAATTCCAATATTTTAGTCGTTCGTTCTTCTTTGGCCTTTGAACGAAGTTTTAATTATCCCGAGGAAAGTCTCACAAGCGTCACTTGATCAAATCAAAGACTCCAAAAATCCATGAAAATGGAGATTCTTCATGTTTTCTTTCCAATATAATTTAAACGGCGATGTCACTTCGTAAGTGATCTTTCAATCATTTGTCTTGCGACATTTTAGCATTAGGTTTTATGGATGTGATTTCTTCAACTAGATTTGTAAATCATCCATCTTATATGGAATACGGTAATTATTTGAACAACCTTTGTTCTTATAATACCTGATTCAAATAACAATTATTAAAACAAATCTTGAAGTCAAGCTTTGATGTCAACGAGAAATACAAACAACGGTTTGTTTGTTTTCGATGAACATCATCACATATTCTCTTGCTAGTTACTTAGGCCATTGTGGTTCATGAATTGCGTCATTCCGTATGAAATTTCATACCAACCAATTCGGTATCCAATACCCAAGAACCACATTGTTTAACAAGCAAAGAATACAACCATAACATGTATATCATCCATATACCTAAACTGGATATTTCCAATCTTTTCTTTTCTGCCAAATATATTTTATAGATTCTCTTTCAGCATTTCCTTTTCCTTTTAAAAGAATCTATCAACATCAAAAGTGGCGCCATATACATGACACATAGTCCAAAGCGTGTATATTCAAATAATAATACCTTTGGACTTGTACTTTGAAGTAGATCACCATCATCAAAATGATCGGTATTCTTTCAAAATCCATTCTTTAGTAATCTTTTAGTGTAGTAAACACTTTACATACATCTTCTATTCATCCTTATCATGACGACTTTCATGATCAAGCCAATTTAGCTTATAAAGGAGAATCGTGAGTATAACATTACTTTCCAAAACCCTTTTGGATGATTAGGATGTCTAGCATCTCCAACCTTCGTAAATTCTCATCCAATATGAGAACATATATTATACTCTATCATATTGCAACCAAAACATTGTTTCAGATATCGTTATATCTGCCACACATGATGGTTTCTGAAACAATTCTTTCAGCTCCTAGATAAACTTGATATTAAAACAATATGATACTTAAGATACTAACACTGGAATTTTAACTCTCGATTTAATACTAATTATTAAATTTCACGGAGTAAATAGAGTTTGCTGAAAGTTTGCAATAGGACTTTAAACTTTGATTGACACTCAACACAATACGATACCAGTTCGTAAAGTAAATATCCAGAATTCTATAGTTCTATTATCTCAATTACAACTATGCATAAGGTGGTAAACGAATGCCAATGACTACAACAAATTATGCAAATTCACTTTGATTTAATTTATGATAAATTGAGTTGTACTAATCCATATTAGAAACGAACTCCCACTCAAAAACGACATCCCTCGTGTCCTTTTGGTGATTACATGAACCAAATCCACTACACCAAGTCCGATCATCACGTGAGTCGGCGTAGCTTCAAAGGCGAGCATCCATATGGTCATCATATCAAAACATATGACTCATGCTTAACCTTTCGGTCCGTGTTCCGAGGCCATGTCTGTACATGCTAGGCTCGCCAAGTAAGAACCTTAGTATTCGCGTGTGTAACTGTCTTACACCCGAGATATGCTCGTGGATTCAAGTACACCCGATCATCACGTGATGTCTTGAAGCGACGAAACATTGTCGGTGCATACTTAAGGAAGAACACATTTTTATCTTGATATCTAAATGAGGGATCATCTTATTATGCTAATAAAACGCCAAACAAGCAATATAAGATGCTATCAAACATCACATGTTTATTAGTGGAATGATATGGTTCTCGCATATGATCTCTATCATGTGCACCGTGGTATGATCACTATCATACCTTTATGTGTAAATCCAAGGTCTATGGAGTTTACACGTTATGTATGTTGTAAGAGTATCATCTCATACTTCTACTTACAACATCACCATATCATAACACTAGCCCAGCAACAATCTAAACTAGACGCCTCTAATTTATCCATTGCAAATTTTACGTGGCTTAGGGCTTTCGAAGATAGAACCGTTCTTACCTACGAACATGAACCACAACGAGGATAACCAAATTGTTGACAACTCGTTGCAAATTAGATATTGACTATAGTAGGAGAGACAGACACCCGCTAGCCACTTATGCAAAACTAGTTGCATGTCAAGCGTGGAACAGGTCTCATGTGCGAGGACATGTAAAGTTTGTCCGGGCCGCTTCATCCCACTATGCCACCAATATCCAAAGTACAACTAAGAAGCAATAAAATGATCATCATCGCCCACATAATCATATGTGTACTACCCGTGCAAAGTATCTACGCATAGATCCGGCTCTGATACCACTGTAGGGTTCGCAGCATAGAAAACAAAAATTTTCCTACGATGGGAACAACTATGTACCAAGATCTATCTACTAGATACAAACAACGGGCGGATGTATATCCGTAGAGAACATACCCTTGAAGACCGACAAAGCTTAACGAGTCCAAACTCATGGTTGATGTAGACGATCTCTTGCCGATCTCAAGATCGAGAGGAAGTCCTAGCGCCGCAAAACAGAAGCGCATCCATGCTCGCACACACGTTCGAGGCACCGAGCAACCTCCGCCTCCTCGCTCCAGCGATGCAGCGGAAGCACAACTCTTTCTTGCCGAAAAGCCACCGGGAACATGTATCTCGCTAGTCCGAGACCATGGGGAATAAATTCTAGAGGGGGAGAGAGATCCTTCACGAGGAGGTGTGAGTGAGAAGTGAGAGGAGGGGCTCCTTATATAGGGGAGGGGGGGCAGCCCAAGGGGGCATGGCCGCCGGCCATGGAGGGTGCCCCCACCTCTCCCTCATTCATGTGGGTGGACACTCCACTCACAAAATGGCCCTTCAATTTTCTCCACTCAAAAACCCACTCAAATTCCCATTAAATTTCCACCAAATTTAATGCAAACTCTCATTAAATAAAACTCTTTTATTTTATTCAGAATTTTGTCAATTACTTTAATGACAAACATTCACAAATAACCCCTTGCTAGAATTCTATTTCACATGCATAACCACTTTATGCAATTTCACCCGAAAACCTGTTTCGGTATCTAGTGAAATAAATTCCTGCGCTTGTTCATTCTTTCGGCATGAAACTTTTGCTCCAACTGGATGTCGGTGTCTCTTTAGTGTGTCACCCTACGGTTCGCGAATAATGCGGACATGATCGAGACCCCTCTCGGATCAATAATCAGAAGCGGGATCTGGAGACCCATACTGACTCCCACACATTCAACGATGACTTTCTTGTGATCGTCGGAACCTTTTACGCTAGTATCTTAATCCCTTTGTTTCGCGATATATTACATGTCCGAGATTCGATCATCGGTATCTCCATACCTAGTTTGATCTCGTTACTGACATGCACTCTTTTCTCGTTCCCGTGATATAACATTCTAGTGATCAAATCACTTGCTTGCAAGCTAATCAATGTGATATCACCGAGAGGGCCCAGAGTATATCTATCCATCATCGGGATGAACAAATTCCACTCTCGATCCATGAGCCTCAACATAACACTTTATTAGTTCTGAATCCATCTTTATAATCACCCTGTTACGGTGTGACGTTTGATGTTATCAAGAAACTCTTCCGGTGTTAGTGATTGACATGATCTCATGGTCTAAGGATTAGGATCACTTCGTAAGTTGTTATAGCAATATAAACTCAATGACTTTGATCGTAATGCTATACTTCGGATGAATGTTCATCACACCATTACACTAATGTTGTGATCCCGTTATTAACAACATCCAATGTCCATGATCAGGAAACCTTGATCATCTTGTTAATCAACGAGCTAGTTTATAAGAGAGGCATAACTAGGAACTACCTTTTGTTTATTAAACACACATGTATTAACGTTTCCGTATTAATACAATTATAGCATGCAAAATAAACATTTATCATAAACAAGGAATACGATAATAACCACTTTATTATTGCCTCTCGGGCATATTCCCTTCACCTGGGCCCCACCCACGGGTGGGTAACCCTAGGGTTTTGGCTGGTGTCCCCCTCTCCCCCTCTCTCCCTTGGCCGCTTCTACTGGGAGATCTTTTTGAAAGGCGTCGCCGTCGACGACATCGACTCCTTGGCGAAGGCCCTAACGGGTGATGCGCCTGCAGATTATAAGAAGACCTAGGAGGGCGTGGGCGCTACCCTTGGCCTGGCGATGGTGATGGCGGCTGGCGTGCAGCTGAACCTGAACAAGGTCACCTCCAAGATGCAGGTGGTGGCGGATGGCACTGAGGTAGCTTTTGCTTCCTTTGCCTCCCGCTGCAAGCATTTTGGCCCCCGTCTCGTTGACCTTCTAGCCACCTATGCGTTGGAGCAGCAGCGGGCGACCAAGGCTAGGGCCTCGTAGTCCGAAGTTTCTCCAGATGCGGCTATTCTGTAGGGTCCTTCTGCTACGTAGTTGTTTTTATAGTTTTGAGTCTATTTTTGTCACGGCGTTTGTAATGTCATGTACTTGATGACCTTGATGCTACCACGTCATGGTTATTTTGATATGAATATATGCATTTCCTTCTACTACTGTCGATTGCGCTTGTCCTTATGCTTTGTCACTTGTGTGCCTGTTAGGGACCTTCAAATGCTGACCCCGTGACCCCATCATCTGCCTTGGCCGTTGCCCGTCCAACTACAAGTGAGGCATCACAGTTGCCTTTACTAGTGACCGCATCCCAAGCCTGGAGAAGGATGTCCTTATCATCCGTGGCCATGCGGATGTTTGGAAGTCCAAGACGGAGTGGGCCGTTGCAAGAGAGGGGTATCTTCTTAAAGAATTTCGGCAGATCGGCGAGCAGCTTCGGTGCAAGTCGCCTCTGGACGTCTTTTATATTGTTTTCAGCTTGATTTGATGTTTGTGGCTTCTGAGCTGCTGCTCTTTTGTAGTTTCCAATCTTGTTCCACAGGAAGAGAAGGAACACGTTGCTATTCGGCTCAATTGCCTCACCCAACAGGAGTTGGAGGCCGGAGGTTTCTTCTGGATGGACCGTGACCAAGTGACTATAGTCACAATGGTTCAGGATCGTGTCCACCAGGTGCTTCAGGTTTTGAAGCATGCGAGGTCGTCGCTCGTGTCTATCTGGGCTGCCATGTTTCCCCTAGATGCGGCTCCATCCAGTTTCTTGGGGCTGCTAGGGAAGTTCCAAAGCGTAGACGCCGTGAAGGATCTTGTGTTTATGTAGGTTGGAGTTAGATGACATTTGGGGCATAGTGCCAATCAAACCGTAAATCATGGTCTAGATAGCCAGATGGAGATCGACTCAAATGGTTACATGTAGGAAAATGCAGATATAGGTTCCAAGATGAGAGCTTTCTCGATGAGGCCAGCGAGTCTGGTCATTATGAGGAGTTGCTTGTTTGTTGTGAAGGTGATACTGATGTTGAGGATTTATACCCAACTCCAGTTCAGGACGTAGTAGAGGATGTCATGTCTAAGGCACAAATCTGGGGTTGCAGTGTGTATTGCTGTGAGAACCATGTGGGTTTGCAAATTAACTAGAGTAATTTGGGCCAGCTGTAACAATTTAGGCACAAAGCTGTGTTAGCTGCAACAAAAGAGTTATTTCTCTGTTCTGTGCAACGGATGTCATAAAGCATGGTGTTGCCTGCAATTTTCTCAGACTAGTAGTACTACTAGCTTGCTACCCATTATTCTCAAAGATGCCGGAACTAATGTGGAATGTCCTATGAGCGAGTTTATATTTGAGACTACTCGAACTGCTCAGCCCCTAGACCCCCTTGTCATGTCTGGCCTATCACTTTAATTGATATTATATCTATTTTTGTTTATCTTCCAGATATGCTACAAATATAATTCCGGAGATAGTTAATGCATAATATAATAATCAATTTTTGTTTACTTTTGCTTAGCTCTAGAGCCGGAAGGGACACCACCATACACTACATGAATTGGGGTCTTCGAGGGCAAACAAACCTAGCAAATAGATCAAAACCCTCGGCAAACCTCTAACATCGTCAAACACGTGCCACTCAACGGCCGCGCTGCACGGGTTTGCCGACGGTGAAGTGTTTCCGACGGCTTCCCTCGGTAAACCTACTACGGTTGCCGACGACCTTCATTTGCGACGGTGTTACCACGAAGGCCCTCAGCAAACCTTCCTCTTTGCCAATGGCCCACATTTGCTGAGGGTTTATTCTCAATCGTTAGCAAACGACCAGATTTGCCAAGGGCCGCGATAGAAAACCCTCAACAAATAAAATTTCGTCGGCAACATTGTTTTCTCCGTAGTGGTGAGGGCCGTGACTAGGCATCATTTTTTGTCCGGCGCCCCAACAACACCCGGGTCCGCACTACGGGGGCATGACTGGGATGCTTTAAATCCTGTATTTTTTTGATAAATTTGCCCCCTTGACAAACTAATGTGTCTCATATGACCTACCAGTGAAACTATTTCAGAATCTAACCCTAGATTCAACATTGACAAGTATGGAGCCAAAATAATGCAGGTCACCACGAAACATCTTCCGCCGAAGCAAGGTCGACGCCAAGCTAGCTGGCGCCAAAGATAGTTCAGCGCCAATGAGTTTGGCGCTGAACACATTAAGTTATTTCTACCGAAATTTCTTGATGCCGACCTGTACAACTTGGTCTATATGCCTATATCCTTCATTCCTTTTTAGGGAACTCGAGGGTCAAATTCCAATAGTTTGGCCGAAGGGACAGATAAAGCGTTAGTTTCACCAAGAGGTTAGATTTGTCAAAAAAAAAACTTAAATCAATATATAACCTGGCTTTGGCACGTGGTCCGATCAAGTCACCGGCCGGCCATGTAAGCGCCAACGGCTCCTGGTCGTGGCAGTTGTCACGGTGTCCACATCAGATGGTCGGCAATGCGATGGCAACACAGCGTGAGGTAACCGTCATGCTGTTGTTGACTTCTCAACCCTCCAACCGTCCAACGTCACCGCACCCACAGGCCCCGCCAGGCCAAAAAATGCTTGGATCACATACCTGTACACAATACACACTCTGAACCACGAGCCGTGCAGTAGCTGCCCTAGTTTTTTTTAGAAACATAATACAATTGAAGACGTTCACAATATGTATATGCACCCACCCCTATGAACGCACACATGCACACCCTATCCTTATGAGCACCTCCGAGCGGGCGCCTCCTATTGACGGAAACATCACCTTCCACTGAAAGAATATTCCGCCTTTTATGTAACACACAGTATTAAACCTGAGTTTGAACTCTGGTGGGCTGGAGGTACAGCCACCCTCCAAACCATCCAACCACATGTTGATTTGCAGTTGTTGGCTTATTAACGCATCACCAGATCAGAGTTCCTGCACAAACTTGAAAATTTTAAAAACTTTATATTTAAATCTCAATTTTTAAAAAAAATACCAGCATGTAGATAATGTTTTATTATTCTACCTATGTGTAAAATTTTAATACAAAATACCATATATTTTACCTTCATAAAAAAGACAAATGTACATATCTAAGACGTGAACGGTGCAAGATTCGAATCTCCTAAAATTTGTCCTTTTTTTATTAAGCCAAAAAATACAATTATTTTACACTAAAAATTTGCAAGCTCGTAGTGTAGATATTTCAGTCCATCCCTATATTTTTTTCGGATGCTTTTTGAAACTTTGAAATAAAGTTTTCAGAATATTCCGGGTTCTATGGCAAGTTGGCCCGCCCGCCTTTGAGGGTTGCGTGCGTGGTATGTGGGCTCATATTCACGTGGTTTAGAAATCCATTGGTGGCAACGAGAAAAGAATTACAAGCTTGTATAGTGCAGATACTTCTCTTTGCCCTCTTTTTTAGAGCAACCACATAAAAACTAAAAAACAAATCAAGATAAAATGATTATCCTGAATTTATAGATAAAATCCTAAGAGATCTATAAATACAAAACAATTCATAGGGTTTCCTGCAACCATTGAAGCCAACAGCGGCCGCGCAGATTCAGCACCGTCGAGACACACACTAGAAGAGACGTCGAGTCGCCACCAATGCAAGATCCAAAAAATAACTATCACCAATGAGGCTTTTTTAGTCGACGAACATGTCTACTGCACGCAACGAGGCACATGTTGTGGCACGTTAATCAGGGACGTCCTCATGGTGTGTTGAACAAAGATTCGCCGCGTCCCATCTACGAAGTTGGAGAAGAACGACAAATCCACTACCTCTGGACCAACAACCTCACTCTAGAGGAACCACCTCGCCCCGACCACCAACGCCGTTGCGGATAACAACGAAAGCTAGCGATACACGGAAAAACTAATCTCGCTAGATTTGATAACAACGAGAAGACCAAGTTGTCGATCTGAAGGACCGAGCATCACACATTGCCATCAACTTCAAGACACTGCCATGAAGGTCGCCATTGGTGTGTAAGTAGAGTTGAGATAGACTTTTTTGCCCGAACGCTGCTCCCACCACCCCAACAGACAAGTCCTAACCCTATCCACTATACCAAAACAGAGGAGTGAGATCCCTCTCCCTTCTGCTGCTGGAGCGACAAGAAGAGGGAGAGGGTACCAACGACCTAGCCAGTGGAGATCTAGAGTGAAGTGGGTCGTCGCCTCGTCACCTGGGAGAGGAGGAAGATGCGAAACATTTCTCTCCACCCTATTATGTTAGCGTTCTTTACTAAAAAACAAGAGTCTCTTGTAAATCGGAGGGTTTCTTCCCATAAAAAGAAGGATCCAATGGGTGTCAGTTACCTTAAACAAGTATGTTATGAACTTATGATAATCAATCATATTTTCTATGCAAACCAAGCTTAGCCAGTTGCAGATGTAGATAAAAACGACAAGACAGGCACACATAAAAAAAGGGCCAACTAGACATAATTCTAAGCAAGCGATTAGGGTACTAAAATGTTCTCAAATCCAGGGTAGACGATGACAAACCCAACTCACCCTTTGCATCCGCCACTGAGCTTAGATTTAGTGGTTAGGTTTCTTATGGTAGAACCAGTCCACCTAGATTCAAATCCTAAACTTTGCATGTGTGTTTGAATTACCTAGATTTATTTCAGGTTCTAACCAACGTTATTCTTTTATTGATAGGTGACGTGCTTGTCAACGGCAAGACGCTTATGTTGACTTCATCAACCTTAAGATCTATTGGCATAATCCCTCGTATGTGCTTATAGAGATAGTGTATGCATGTATATATTCATAGGGTGAGTGTACTTTGTACTCCCTCTGTTTTTAAGTATAAGATATTTTACTTTTGGAAAGCAAATGTATCTAGACTTTTTTAATATATATGTTTATTACAAATCGGAGTGAACCTACACACTAAAAAAATATAAATATATTTACTTTACAAAGCTAAACCATCTTATATTTTTAAACAAAAGGAGTATATGTGAGCGTTTGCATTTGGTGTTTCTAGAAAAAAAACATATTTTTCTATTTTATCTGTAGAATTGTTGGGGGATCCCATCGGGTGCACGCACCACGGCTCTTTGGATAATCAAAGCCCGTTGTACCCGACCGACCAGAACTACACGGTCCGAGAACCGCGTCGACCTAGATCGCAGAGTTGACAGAGAGAGAAAGTTTTGAGGACAGCCAAAAATAGATTTGATCCAGTTCACTTCAAGCGTTCCGGTGAGGAGGGCGAATCAACACGAACACCGGCACACCGCCCCACTTCTCCAACCAGGCCTCGCAACCAAACTCCCCGCACAGTTGCGCTCCCAGAAGAATCTTTCCCGAAGCCTCTCCGGTCTCTCTCCCCCACTCCCCGCCCCCGCCACCTCCGCCGCCGCCGCCCGCGACTCCTCTTCCGCGTCGTTCGTCAGGTGCAGTTCTTCTCTCTTCTCTCCCGTTTGTTACTTTTTTCTTCTTCTGCTCCTTCTGGGTGTATGCGTGAGATCAGTCGTGGGCGCATCCGGCATCCGTGCTTCCTTTGGTACATATCGGATTGGGGAGTTAGATTTGGTTGTCTAGTTTTGCGGTTCCGTACTAGTATGTTTGGACGAAAGGCGAGATTCGTTCTGAAAATACTCCTCTTTTCCCCCCCATTTTTTATAACCCCCTGGAAAGGTTCCTTGATCCTGAATTCATATATCGAAAAGTGGAAGGTCTTTATATTTCACAATGGAAGGCAATTGATTCACAATATATGATCGTGGCAAACGCGTTTGTCGATTTTCCCTGTGCTAGGAGTTTGTACTGAGATGCAGATCAGTATATGTATTACATCGTCTAATGAATGAATCAGTCGACGAAGAGTAAAAGATGTGCACATATGAAATGGTCAATTTCGTTGTTTTCTGACTCTTACCGTTATGCAATTTTCTGAAAAATACATCTACTGCTCAATTTCCATAATCAACCATCCTCCTTCCATCTGCCATTTTGATGGCAATTTGTATGTTAACTCTCATCTCCCCGTTTTTCCATCATACTCCATGCACACTGCAAGCCTGATCAGGATACTAATCACATTGTTCTTTGCCGCTAATGTAGCAATGCAGCTGTATCACCATCCGTATTCGCTGGACAGTCAGAAAGTAAGGATAGCACTGGAAGAGAAGGGCATTGACTACACCTCGTATCGTGTCAATCCACTAACTGGAAAAAACATGAATGTGGCCTTCTTCCGCATGAACCCTTCGGCAAAGCTCCCTGTCTTCCAAAACGGCGCTCATGTCATTTTCCGCGCCATCGATATCATTCAGTAGGTTCTTCATTCACTTTCACAATGTCTGAAACCTAAGACACATCCAATACTGCTGATCAAGCAACGATGTTCACTTATCTTCTCTATAATTTCATAGGTACATAGACAGACTTGCAGTGCATTTAAGCGGTGAGATCCAGCCTGTAAATACCGAGGTTCTCCAATGGATGCAGAAAGTTGATGGTTGGAATCCTAAGATGTTCACACTCACTCACACCCCATTAAAGTACCGAGCATTTGTCTCCAAGTTCATACGTCGGGTGCTGATTGCTCGGATGGCTGAAGCCCCGGATTTAGCTAGCATGTACCACGTCAAGCTCCGTGATGCTTATGAGACTGAAGACAGGCTCAAGGATCCTGACACTATGCAGCAATGTGAGGAAGAGCTGAGCAAACTCCTGGATGATGTTGAGGCGCAGCTCAACAAGACCAAATATCTCGCTGGCGATGAATTCTCACCGGCTGATTCAATGTTCATTCCCATTCTTGCACGCATAACCCTTCTCAACCTACATGAGGAATACATCAGCTCCAGGCCCAGGATCTTGGAATACCACACATTGGTCAAGCAGAGGAACAGCTACAAGGTTGTAATTGGGAAGTACTTCAACGGCTGGAAGAAGTACCGCACTCTCTTCAAGACCTCGTTCTTCCTTTGTGTACGAACCTTGTTCCGAAAATACTAGGTGGTTCGTCCTGTTGCGTAGCCGTTTCCATGCAACCAATTTGTACAGTAAGGTTAGGCTGAATATATGACCGGCATACCTTCATGTGTTTTTCCTCCCAAGGCCTGGTGATAGTTCCTGAGAGTTTTTTTTATACATTTCTCTGCTCCAATGTTGCTGTGTAAAGCCTACAGAATCTAGATGTTGAGTTACTTACAGATTAATAGGCCTATATATACAGTTTGAGTTTCTAATACGATATGTCTATTCATGGGCAAGTCTCATTTCTATACCCTGTTTTTTCAAACGTACCTCATGTCTGAAGTACCTTGTGCACCAACTGTCACTGCAATTTTCTTCTGCATTTGTTTCCAAGTTTTCCAAATTTGTTAGAGGGCTTAAATTTTCCAAATTCATATTATTTGAACTCATATAGGTTCTGATTACTCTCAGCTTGCAGCACAATATTTTTCTAATGTATTAATGCCCAGCTTTCTGGATGTGTGTGAGCAGGAGATCTTCACGCATCTCTACATTAATGGTACAGGACAATGGGTCCCATTGTCATTGACTGCATAGTGATTCTAGATGTACTCTGTGTCTTCATTACTCTATCCACCAAGGTTCTCCAATCTCCACAGAGTGCACATCACTCCTATTTATACATCAAAGCTGAAACTCTTTGTCCAGCAATTCAACATTGTTGTTTGATGCCGTTTAGCTTCAGATTTTGTAGCTCTGACAGTAAGCAGAGAAGGGGAAGAAAGAGAGAGCCTAAGAGCACTAAGAATGGGAACATAGAGGAAAGCTTAATTATGTTTTCACTTCTAGTGTTGGAAGTGTAAATATTTAGTTTGGTGCTTTCCTGATGTCTCCCATTCCTATGGTTCTTGAGCCCTCCTTCCTCTTCCTTTTGGCTTGCGCAATTGCTTACTGGAGAAACTGTAGACATGTGTGGACATACTTAGATACTGTGAGATTTTGAAGGCTAGTCGAGAAGAGGAAGACAAGAGAGCCTGAGAGCAGTGGGAATGGGAACATGGAGGAAAGCCTAACTCACTTTATTTTCACCTGTAGTGCTGGAGGTGAGAACTCAGTTTGGTATTTCCCGATGCCTCCCATTCCTATTGTTCTCAAGCACTCCTTCCTCTTCTTTGGCTTGCTAAAGATATCTTTAGCGTACAAACCAAATATACATATGCACATATTCGATGCGAAATATCAAAATCAAGGTAGGAAGGGGAAGAGAGAGAGGGCCTAAGAGCAGTGGGAATGAGAACATAGAGGAAAACATTGCTTATTTGTTCTTCACCTCTTTTTTTGAGGTGGAAACATGGTCTGGTATTTCCCGATGCCTCTCATTCCTATCGTTCTTAGGCGCTCCTTCCTCTTCCATTTTGTTTCCTAAATCAAATTAGTAGAAAAAAGTAAAAAACTACCGTATATTGCAAATATTCAGATGATACGAGATATATGTTGTGAAATAGGAAGAGGAAGAAAAGAGGACCTAGAAGAGTGGGCATGGTAGTATAACATGGTTTTCCTAAAAGAGGACCGAGATATATGTTGCTAAAGACCACCGTTCCTTGTCCAACACTAGAGGAGGCTTTGATTTGAGTTTTCCTAATGCCTCCCATCACAATTGTTCTTTGGTACTCCTTCCTCTTTGTTTTGGATCGCACAACACTCAACATAAGCATATTTGTAGTATAACATGGTTTAGTTCAAGTTCATACACCCTACACAGTTGGAGTGCTATTTTATCTGTTTTTTCTTTGGCATGCCTTAATCCGTATGCAAGACAAGATAGTGGCTTAGTTAGCTGCTTTATAATTTTATTGTAGTTTGTTTTTTAGATACTACTAACAAAACGAAACAAATGGTTAGCTCCATATTATTCTATGCATGAAATCACGCCAAGAAATTTAATTGACCAGGTTGTATATATATGTCGTATACATCTCTGTATCTGAAAAATGGCAGGTAGTCATGGCGATCTAAACAAGAATGTTTATAAACTTAACAAGAAAAGACACAGAAATTTAACACATCAAATGGTGCATATTCTTCACTAGTTCCCTTGTGTTGAACTCATGCTGTAGACATAAATCAGATCAATCACACACCACTGCTTAATAGGCCCGGAAAATCGTAATGAGAAAGGTGGTAATTAGCACATATAACATGTAACAGTACATGCATCAGATTATTTTTAGCATCGGTTACTATCTATACTGTAAAAGGATCTGAACTGGATAAAGTGCTCCTACAGAGTTCACAGTTCACACATGGCCATAGAGAACTGCAGATTAGCAAGAAACAACCATGACTGAGTAGATTTATCTGCAGCTCATAAACTACACTCATAGTGGAATCTGTATACTAACACCGGTGGTGTTTTTGATATTTTTGTAGACGCACAGCATGAGGCTTATGTCCGTAACTCTTGAACCTTGTTTGGTTGATGCATCGCAACCTTAGTGATTTGATCCTTAGAGGGATTGTGACCAAGCTATATAAGATTCTAAAACATGTAATTTGGAAGTAATTCAGTGGGTGGAAGACGTACTGAACTCTCTTCAGGACGTCATTCTTCTTTTGTGTCCCAAACCTTGTGCTGGAAATACTAGGTGGTTCAGCGTGTTGCCTAGCCAATCCATGCTGACCCAGTGTGTATAGTGAGTTTAGACTGATATATGACCAGTACACCTTCATGTGTCCTCCAAGGTATCGTGGATTATGGTTTTGTTGGAGTTCTGTTTTTCTACATTTCTCTCCTTCCATGTAGCTGTGTACACCCTACAAAATTCGGATATTAAGTTTCTTATATACCAATATACCTATATATAAATCTTGTTCATCGAGAAAATGTCCTGTATATACGATGTTTAGTTTTTCTGATAAAAGATCCATGTAATCATGGGATAATCGCATTCTGTCATCTTTTGTAGTGCAGCTCATTATCTGGAGTAACTTTTTATAGTTGTTTAATGTCTAAAGTACCTTCTGTAACAATTTTCATTGTAGTGTTATTTTTTTTTATTCAAATTTTCAAGTTTATTTAAAGATCTTAATCTGTCCAAGTTCATACTCCCTCTGTCCCGAGTTAGAGGTCACATATTTGTCTAGATTTGCATGTATCTATTTATTAAAATGCGTTTAGATACATGTGTATCTAGGAAAATCTGCAGCAAGTAATTCAGGACAGAGGGAGTATTATTTTCAGCTCATAACTCGGAGTACTATCAAGGCTTCGTTCTTTCTTTGTGTCCGAACCTTGTTCCAAAAATACTAGGTGGTTAAGCATGTTGCTTAGCCAATCCATGCTGTGTATATTGAGTTTAGGCTGAATATATGACAATTATACCTTCATTTGTTTTTCCTCCAAGGCCTGTCCGATGGTTCCTCAGAGTTTTGTTTTCCATACATTTCTCTGCTCCAATGTCGCTGTGTACAGCCTACAGAATCTAGTTGTTGAATTACTTACAGAATAATATGCCTATATATACAGTTTGGGTTTTCTAATCTGATATGTCTCCATTCATGTCTGAAGTACCTTGTGTACCAACTGCCACTGCAATCTTATTTTGCCTTTATTTGGAAGTTTCCCAAGTTTGTGAATTTTCTGAAACTCATAGCTTCTGATTGCTCTTGCATTACACTACTTTCCTACTGTATGAATGCACAGCTTTCTAGATGTGTGTGAGCTGAAGATCTTCATGCACGTGGTGTACATTAACAGTACATGACAATGGGCCCCATGGTCATTGACTGTACAGCGATGCTGAATGCAGTGTGTGTCTTCATTACTTGATCCCCCAAAGGTTCTCCTGAGAGTGCATAACACGCCTATTTATACATCAAAGCTGAAACACTTCGCCCAGCAATTCAAGAAGATTGCTGCTTGATACCTTTTGTTTCTTCAGATTCTGTAGGCTCCAAGAGCAAGCAGGGAAGAGGAAGAAAGAGAGAGCTTAAGAGCAGTAGGAATGGGAACATGGAGGAAAGCTTAAATCTTTTGTTTTCACCTCTAGTGTTGGAGGTGTAAATGTTTAGTTTGGTGCTTTCCTGATGCCTCCCATTCCTATGGTTCTTGAGCCTTCCTTCCTCTTCCTTTTAGCATGCACAATAGCTTACCGGAGAAACCGTAGATATGTGTGCACATATTTAGATATGTGAGACCTTGAAAGCTAGTCGATAAGAGGAAGATAAGAGACCCTGGGAGCAGTGGGAATGGGAACATGGAGGAAAGCTTAACTTGCTTTGTTTTCACCTCAAGTGTTGGAGGCATTTGGTGTTTCCCAATGCCTCCCATTCCTATTGTTCTCAAGCCCTCCTTCCTCTTCTTTTTTTGCTTGACCGGTTGCTTTAGCGTCGAAACCATACATATTTGTGCACATATTCGATGTGAAATCTCAATAGCAAGACTGGAAGAGGAAGAAAGAGAGGGCCTAAGAGCAGTGGGGATGAGAACATAGAGGAAAGCCTAACTTATTTGTTCTTCACCTCTTGTTTTGAGGTGGAAACATGGTCCGGTTTTCCTGATGCCTCTCATTCCTATTGTTCTTAAGCACTCCTTCCTCTTCCTTTTTGTTCGCTAAATCGCTTTAGCAGAAAAAAACATATATTCCATATAGTCAGATGATATGAGATGTCCATTGCAATACACGAAGAGTACGAAAAGAGGGCTAAGAGTGATGGAAGGCTAAAGCCCTCAGTTCCTCATCCAACACTGGAGGAGGCTCTGATTTGAACTTTCCTGATGCCTCCCATGCCTATTGTTCTTTGGTGCTCCTTCCTCTTCCTTTTGGACTGCACACCATAACCTTTTGGACTGCACACCATAAAATAGATCCATTGCATATCATGATTTGGTTCAAGTTCATACACCCAGCATAGTCGGAATGCTATTTTCTGTGTTAATTTTTTTCTTAGGCATGCTTTAATCCATACACAAGACAATGTTGTGGCATAACTGAAAAACTGGGTTTATACTTTATACTTTATACTTTATAATTTCATATTTGATCCTTCAACGGATGGTGGCCAAGCTTTCAGATTCTGCACATGTAACTTGGAAGTAATTCAATGGGTGGAAGAAGTACTGAACTCTCTTCAGGACCTCATTTGTCCTTTGTGACCGAAACCTCGTTCTGAAGTTCAGCGTGTTGCCTAGGGGATCCATGCTGAATCGATGTGTATAGTGAGTTTAGACTGATATATGGCCACCAAGGGATTGTGGTAGAAGGTTTCCTTCGTTCTGTTTTTCTATATTTCCCTCCTTCCATGTTGCTGTGCACGCCCTACAAAATTCAGATATTAAGTTTCTTATTACAGAACAATAGACCTATTTATAGATTTTGTTCATCGAGAAAATGGCCTATATATACGATGTTTTAGCTTTTCTGATAATAGCTCCCCGTAAATCATTGGCTAACTGCATTCTGTCATCTTTTCTAGTACCTTCTTTTGGTTGTTGATGTCTAAAGTACCTTGTGTACCAATTGTCACTGCAATGTTATTTTCCTTTGTTTTAAATTTTCCAAGTTTATTTTAAGGTCTTAATTTGTCCAAGTTCATATTATTTTTGGCTCATAACTCAGATTGCTACCACTTTTTGTACTGTATAAACAAAAAGGTTGCTACTGATATAGCTTTATGGATACGTGTTAGTAGAAGATCTCCATGCATGTGCTCTAAATTAAAAGTACAAAATAATAGCAAATGCCTAGTTATTACATGCCCTTACTGTCATTGAATGTACAGTGGTGCCAGATATACTGGTTGTCTTCATTACTTTGCTTTCCCTAAGGCTGTCTATAAAGTGCCGTGCACGTCCTATTTATACCACAAAGCTGAAATACCTTTCCTAGCAACTCTAGCTTGTTATCTGAGAGTTTTGTTTCCTTATATTTGTAGGCACAAAGAGTAAGCCAGGAAGAGGAAGAAAGAGAGAGCTCACGAGCACTGGGAATGGGAACATGTAGGAACACCAAACTTGTTTGTTTTCACCTCTAGTTTTGGAGGTGCAAATATTTGGTATGATGCTTTCCTGATGCCTTCCATTCCTACCGTTCTTGTGCACACCTTCCTCTTCCTTTAGGCTTGCAAACTAGCTTTAATGGAGAAACTATAGGCATGTTTTATGCACATATTTAGATAATTTTGAGATCTCGAAGGCGAGTCGGGAAGAGGAAGAAAAGAGGGCATAAGAGCAGTTGGAGTGGGAACATGGAGGAAATCCGAACTTGCTTTGTTTTCACCTCTAGTCACTAGAGGTGAGAACTGGTTTGGCGTTTCCCAATGCCTCCCATTCCTATTGTTCTTAAGCACTCCTTCCCCTTCCTTTTGGGCTTGCTTAGTATGTTTAGCCTACAAAATAAATATATATGTCCGCATAGTTAATACACCCTTCGTAGTTGGATTGCTATTTTCTGTGTTTGATCTTTCTTTCTTTGTCTTGGATTAATTCGTACATAAAATAAGGTGCTGGCTTAATAGGCTAACTGATTTACACTTCATAATTTAGTTACATAGATTCCTTTATAGATTCTACTAGCACAGAGAAACAAATATCCAGCTCCAGATTATTCTGTTCTGCACATGAACACATATTGTGCCAATACATTGAATTGACCTGTAGATAGTGTATATGTATGAAGCATGCATAAGTACGTCGTTTTGGAACCCGAGCTCTAGGGAGATCAGTGTTTAAAAAAAATGGAAAATAGTATTTGGAAGTTTGATAAAACTCTGATTTTTTTGTAGAGACATGATGATAATTTGTATGAACCTTTAAATTTTGTTATCAAATATGATAATTTTGTTATCAATCTGGGCGGCCTCGGGATCCAGGACATTCAGCTATCCTGCATCGCACTATGCCTACGATGGCTCTGGCTCAGCAAAACTGACAATTCTCGGGCCTGGAGCGGCCTCGACATGCAATTCACCGGCCCTGAGCGGGACCTGTTCTTCGCTTCTACCTACATCGAGCTTGGGAATGGCCTGACCACGTGTTTCTGGGAGGACCGAGGATACTCTGTCCGTGAGATTGCACCGGCCCTCTACGCCTGCATCCCAGAAGGCAGGCGCAGCAGGAGGACGGTTGCTGATGGCCTCGCTGGAAACGGCTGGGCCCGAGACATACAGGGGGTCCTAGGGTATCAAGAGGTGGGAGAATACTTGCAACTCTGGCAACGTATTCTTCCCACAACGCTTACCTCCGACGATGACAAATGGGTCTGGCGATGGACAGCAGATGGCGCGTACACTGCCAAGTCGGCTTACCTGGCAGCTTTCCACGGGTCCACTAGATGCGCTGCCTGGAGGCTAGTCTGGAAGACATGGGCACCTAACCGTGTCAAGTTCTTTCACTGGTTGGCAAATCTTGATCGCTGCTGGACGGCAGAGCGGCTCGCTAAACGACAACTATAGCACCACCCCACGTGCATGCTCTGCGACCAGGCCATGGAGACAATGCACCATCTCATGATCTCCTGCCCCTTCTCCAAGCAGATCTGGCAAGAGATCCTTGCTTGGCTGCGCTTGCCTTGCACCCCACCCCATGACGAACCCTCCCTCTTCGAGTGGTGGACGGCAGCGACACGTCAAACCCCCAAGCCAATGCACAAAGGCTTGGCCTCGGTCGCACTGCTGGTGCCCTGGATGCTCTGGAAGCTCCGCAACGACTGCGTCTTTGAGCGTGCCCAGCCGCGCCCCCTGCTCCTGATTACCAAGATCAAAGATGAGGCCTCAGCTTGGGTGCTGGCAGGAGCCAAGGGGCTCGGTGTCCTTCTCCCGACGACTTGGGATGTACTTTGAGTTTTTCCTTTTTGTACCTGGATTGTAAAACCCTTCAGCGGGCTGTAACAAACTCTACCTTTGCAATATAATGAAACGCAAAGCTTTTGCGTTTTCTCAAAAAATATGTTGTATTTTTTGAGAGAAAATACGTATTCCGGGCTATACAAAACCACAAAATGTGGCCCAAAATAGGTATTCAAAATTCGATTTTGGTCTTCCTATTTATGTTTTTTGTGTAGCTCAGTTGAAAACTTAGTTCGATTAAAATTTGTACATATATACATACTAGACATCTATATGTACTTGTGTATATATATTTTTGAATTATTTGAGATGTACTATAAAATTCTTGAGTTTCTTTCTTGAAATTAGGCTTCTAGGCTTCTAGACCCTGAGCTCCAATTGGAGTTTCTTGCCTATGTACATCTCCCGATCTGACAAAGGGCAGGTAGTCATACTGACATAAATAAGCACATTTTAAAACTTAACAAAAAAAGTTGACCAACGGGGGAAGATTTCCCTTGAGGCAAAACTCTCCGCTAATGTGCCAATGTGCCTCCTTCCCGTAGCCTAGCCCAGCCTCCACCTTTCCCGCCGCCGACGAGCCCCCACCGGCAGCCTCCTCCCATGCCCCCTCTGTCCCACCGCGACAGCATGTCGGCCTCCAGCTCCTCCGGTGATAGCTGCCGCCACGGCCACGGGCGCTGCTGGGCTGGATCTGAGGCGCGGCCTCGGGCGGCCTCTCCTACCTTGAGGCTATGCGTAACACCTTCCCGAGCCCTGTCATGGCCGTTGCGACCTCCCGGCGACCGCGGCGCCTCGCGCCGCCCATGAGGAACGCGGCCTGGCCAAGGAGCGCGTCGTTCCTTGCTCTAAGGTCCATCGTGTCAGCACCAGCGCCGACGCCGTGAACGAGGAGGGGTTCAGGCAGCCTCGCCGCAAGAACCAGCGCCACTACGAGTGCCGCCAGGAGGGCCGGAACTCGCCGCCCTCTCGCCACCACGACCAGCGCCGGAACTCCTCGCCCCTGCGTCTCCACAGCTCCGCCATCCTCCACTACAGGTGCCTTGAGCCTGTCCACATCGTACGCGGCTGCACCAATGATGTGCGCTGCCGCAAATGCCTTCTCGTCGACCACGAATCCTAGCAGTGTGCGATGCGACGCAACGAGCGCGGTGAGCTGGAGCGTTCGGTCTCTTCCCCACACGCGGCCCCGGCTCCACTCTGGTGCGCACCCACACCGGCAACTCCACTGTGCCGGGAGACGAGCGTGCTGCCCTTGCGCCGGCCCTGACGCCGCCGCCTGACGCCCGCGCCATGGTGCCGTTCCAACGCCCCAACCCGCCGCCACCCGCCTTGACCCCTGCGGCCTCTTCCCTGGCATCGCCGGCGCCGGAGTGCGTCATCATATCGCGCACGGTGGAGATGGCGGAGGCTGAGGACGTCCTCAAGCTGGCGATGGTCGCGTCGATCATCGGCACCAGGCCTAGGGTTTCTGTCGGGCAGGGCGAGCAGATCCTATACGCGCGTTTCGAGCTACACCAGGGCGACTTCACCGTGCACCTTCACCACCCGGAGGATTTACTCGTGACATTCCACTCCAAGACAACGTTTGACAAGGTCGCCGATGACCACTTCCTCAAGGACCCTGCTTTCTCCCTGTCGATGAGGCCATGGTGCAAGCTCGCCCATGCCAATGCCGGGCACCTAGGTTATCAAGTCGAGCTTGAGCTCCGTGGCATACCCGCGCATGCCTGGCATTTCTCGATGGCAGAGCACCTGCTGGGAGGCAGTGTTTGGATCGAGTGGCTTCATCCGGGCACTGATGGTGCTCGACGTGGCACTTCGTCGGTAACCCAAAGCGCAGGGTGTGAAGAGCACAGCAGCAAGTTTTCCCTCAGTTGAGACCGAGGTTATGGAGGTGAAACTCATGTGCACGCTAGGCATCATTGGCATCAACCAGAAGGTTATGGATGTGGAGATGCAGGCCTACGCTGACGTGTTCGCGATCCCCATATCCCTCCCCATCCTGTTAGCCATTGTAGCGCTTCTCGGCCACACCCTTCCTGACGACATCCTGCAAGGTAGCGCGCCACAGAGTGACGCCGACGCCCCGTGGGGATCTAGACATGGATCGTCCCGTCTATGGATCACAAACTTCGTATCATCATTTGGAATGTACGTGGGCTGAAGATCTGAGCAAACTCCTGGATGATGTTGAGGCGCAGCTCAACAAGACCAAATGTCTCGCTGGCGACGAATTCTCACCGTCTGATTCGATGTTCATTTCCGTTCTTGCACGCATAACCCTTCTCAATATACATGAGGCATACATCAGCTCTAGGCCCAGGATCTTGGAATACCACACATTGGTCAAGCAGAGGAACAATTACAAGGTTCTAATTAGGAAGTACTTCAACGTGTGGAAGAAGTACCGCACTCTCTTCAAGACCTCGTTCTTCCTTTGTGTCCGAATGTTGTTCCGAAAATACTAGTTGGTTCAGCCTGTTGCGTAGCCGATCCATGCAACCAATTTTTACAGAAATTTTAGGTTGAATGTATGGACCAGCATACCTTCATGTGTTTTTCCTCCAAGGCCTGGCCATAGTTCGTGAGAGTTTTTTCCATGCGTTTCTCTGCTCCAATGTTGTTGTGTACAGCCTACAGAATATAGATGTTGAGTTACTTATACAGAATAATAGGCCTATATATACAGTTTGAGTTCACAATATGTCTATTCATGGGAAAATCTCATTTCTACCTTGTTTTTTAAAGCGCACCTCATGTCTGAAGTACCTTGTGTACAAACTGTCACTGCAATTTTCTTCTGCCCTTGTTTCTAAGTTTTCCAAAATTTTAGGGCTTAAATTTTCCAAATTCTTATTATTTTGAACTCATATAGTTTCTGATTACTCTCAGATTGCAGTACAATATTTTCCTACTGAATAAATGCCCAGCTTTGCACGGGCTCTACATGAACGGTACAGGACCATGGGCCCCATCATCATTGACTGCATAGTGATTCTGGATGTACTTGGTGTCTTCATTACTCTATCCACCAAGGTTCTCCAATCTCCACAGAGTGCACATCACGCCCCTATTTATACATCAAAGCTGAAACTCTTTGTCCAGCAATTAAACATTGTTGTTTGATGCCTTTTAGTTTAAGATTTTGTAGGTTCCAATAGTAAGCAGAGAAGAGGAAGAAAGAGAGAGCATAAGAGCACTAGGAATGGGAACATAGAGGAAAGCCTAATTCTTTTGTTTCCACCTCTAGTGTTGGAAGTGTAAATATTTAGTTTGGTGCTTTCCTGATGTCTCCCATTCCTATGGTTCTTGAGCCCTCCTTCCTCTTCCTTTTGGCTTGGGCAATTGCTTACTGGCGAAACCGTAGACATGTGTGGACATACTTAGATATTGTGAGATTTTGAAGGCTAGTCGAGAAGAGGAAGAAAAGAGAGCCTGAGAGCAGTGGGAATGGGAACATGGAGGAAAGACTAACTCGCTTTGTTTTGACCTCTAGTGCTGGAGGTGAGAATATAGTTTGGTATTTTCCGATGCCTCCCATTCCTATTGTTCTCAAGCACTCCTTCCTCTTCTTTGGCTTGCTAAAGAGATCTTTAGCGTAGAAACCAAATATACATATGCACATATTCGACGCGAAATACCAAAATCAAGGTAGGAAGGGGAAGAGAGAGAGGGCCTAAGAGCAGTGGGAATGAGAACATAGAGGAAAACATTGCTAATTTGTTCTTCACCTCTTTTTTTGAGGTGGAAACATGGTCTGGTATTTCCTGATGCCTCTCATTCCTATCGTTCTTAAGCGCTCCTTCCTTTTCCATTTTGTTTCCTAAATCAAATTAGTAGAAAAAAAATAAAAAACTACCGTATATTGCAAATATTCAGAGGATACGAGATATATTTTGTGAAATAGGAAGAGGAAGAAAACAGGACCTACAGGAGTGGGCATGGTAATATGATGTAAGGCTAAAGACCACCGTCCTTGTCCAACACTAGAGGAGGCTTTGATTTGAGTTTTCCTAATGCCTCCCGTCGCAATTGTTCTTTGGTACTCGTTCCTCTTCGTTTTGGATCGCACAACACTCAACATAAACATATTTGTAGTATAACATGGTTTAGTTCAAGTTCATACACCCTACATAGTTGGAGTGCTATTTATCTGTTTTTTCTTTGGCATGCCTTAATCCGGACGCAAGACAAGATTGTGGCTTAGTTAGCTACTTTATAATTTTATTGTAGTTTGTTTTTAGATTCTACTAACAAAACGAAACAAATGGTTAGCTCCATATTATTCTATGCATGAAATCACACCAAGAAATTTAATTTACCAGGTTGTATATATATGTCATATACATCTCTGTATCTGAAAAAGGGCAGGTAATCATGGCGACCTAAACAAGAATGTTTATAAACTTAACAAGAAAATACGCAGAAATTTAACACATCGAATGGTGCATATTCTGTTAACTGAACAGGTATTGGTCTGAAGAGGTATTCTGGACATGTTATTGGCTTGGCCCATTTGGCCCACCTAACTAGTATATATGTGCTGTGTGTGTTCTGCCTCTCAGTAGAAACCCTAGCCGCCACACACAAGGCAGCAGGTTAGGACCCTTGTATCCTACATGGTATCAGAGCATAGGGAGACAAGGGTAGAGACATTGGCGGCCACCTTGACGGAGTTGGTGAAGATGGTGGCGCATGAAGCACTGGTTCCATCCAGGAAGTGAAATCTGTTCCAGGAGAAGCTGCTGGTGGTGGAATCAAGAGAGGGAAGGCTTAGAAGATGGAGGGTGAGATGAGTCAGGTGCTGAACAAGCTCGCAAATCTGCTTGCTGCCAGGGCTGAAGCTCCTGGATCTGGCACAAGGGAGGTCTCACAAGTTGAGGTAAACCACAAACTTGAGCTCATGCCAAATGAGGTTAAGCTAGAAGGCGTTGGGAATTATTTGAGTTGGTCAAGAAGGGGTCTGAGAATCTTGAGAACCAAGGATGTTGAGGGATATGTTCTTGGGAAGGATAAAGCACCAGAGGATGAGGAGAGTGTAAAATGGAGGAAGTGGAGTGCTACTGATTCATTGTTGCTTACTTGGTTGTTAAATTCTCTGACCCCATCTGTTGCAGCTTCTGTGGAAGCTCTCTCTACAGCTGCAGAAGTTTGGAAGGCCCTGGAGGAAATGTACTCAGGAAAAGGGAATATTATGTTGATCTCTCAAATCGAAGACAAGGTTCATGACCTGGTCCAAGGCAACAAACCAGTGATGACATTGTGGGGGAGCTAAAGCAATTGTGGGCTGATCTTGACCATTTGAATCCGTTGAAGCTAGAGCATGCTGAATGTGTGGCAACCGCAAACAAGTGGATTGAGGGGAAGCGAGTATTGAAGTTTTTGAAGGGTCTGCATCCTGCATTTGAGGGCAGGAAGGCAGCATTACTGCACCAGACTACTCTACCTTCACTGCAGGAAGCTATTGCTGCAGTTGCCCAAGAAGAATCAAGGTTGAGGGAGAACATAAAAGAAGAACCAGCCATGAAACCAGCCTATCTTGTTGCAGAGTACCGAAACTGTCATAATTGTGGAGTGAAAGGTCATTTGAGTAATGATTGCACGGCACCTTGGCATGGTAGAGGAAGAGGATATGGCAGAGGAACCTACAACAACTATAGGGGCTATAGAGGCAGGAGAGGTGGTCATGCATATCAGAGGGGAGCAAGAGCTAATATGACAGTCACCGAGGAGCCATCTAGCTCAGCTAATATTGAGAAGAAAGGTGAGCATAACAATGGCAAGAAGAAGGAAGAACGGTGTGATGATTTTGGGCAATTCGCACACTTTGTCTATACCAATGAAGGTAATACTGAATACGCATCTGTAGCAGTACATAGATCTAATTCTGAATGGATTTTAGATTCGGGAGCAACTAAGCATGTTACTGGTAATTTAAAGGAGTTTGAAACTTATACATTATTCCCTTCAACACATTATGAGACTATACAAACCGCAGATGGTACTGCACAACAAATAAAAGGAGTTGGGTCAGTAGAATGCACACAAGATATCAATCTATCATCTGTTCTACATGTTCCTGCCTTTCCCGTGAACTTAGTCTCGTTGAGTGCATTGATAGATCAACTAGACTGCTGCATAATGCTTAACAAAAGGGCTTGTCTAATTCAGGAGAGTCTGACTGGAAGGAAGATTGGATCAGGAACCAGGCATAGAGGTCTGTGGTACCTAGACCTGGACAAGTCAAGGCAAGCGGTGTTTGTAGCAACCTCGGTTGAGAAGGAAGCTCTTGCGATGATTCATCACTGTCGAATGGGTCATATGGCTTTTGATAAGATGAGTAGAGTATTTCCAGATGTAATGAATGGAGTGGATAAGACTCACCTAAAATGTGATGCATGTGAGTATGCTAAGCATACTAGAACATCTTATGTGAGTAGAGGATTAAGAAGTATTTCTTCATTTACTCTTGTTCATTCTGATGTATGGACTTGCCCTATTACATCAGTGGGTGGAATGAAGTATTTTGTAACTTTTATTGACTGTTACTCGCGGATGACCTGGTTATATCTTATGAGACACAAAGATGAGGTGTTTCAATGCTTTCAGAATTTTTATAACTATGTGCAAACACAATTTAAAGTGCAGGTACAGATGGTTAGAACTGATAATGGGACAGAGTATGTCAACAAGTTGTTTGGAAGTTTCTGTTCAGAAAAAGGCATCTTACATCAGACCTCTTGTCCTGACACTCCCCCACAGAATGGAGTAGCAGAACGGAAGAATAGGCACATTTTAGAAGTTGCTCGCTCACTGATGTATACTATGAATGTGCCAAAGTTCTTGTGGAGTGAAGCTGTTCTCACTTCAATATATCTTATCAATCGTACTCCCTCAAAGATTCTAGGTATGAAATCTCCTTGCCAATTATTGTTCGGTCAAAATAAATTCATTGTTCCTCCCAAGGTATTTGGTTGCACCTGTTTTGTCAGGGATCATCGGCCATCAGTGAGTAAGTTGGATCCAAGGGCGGTGAAATGCATATTTATTGGTTATCCATCAGGACAGCAAGGATATAGGTGCTGGAATCCCACGGAAAGGCGAACCTTTGTCAGTATGGATTTTACATTTCGTGAATCTGAACCTTTCTATGGTGAACGAACAGAACTAAGTGGTCTTTTTGAAGCACTTGACCATTCTTTGACAGGAAGGAATGGTCAAGAGGGGGAGAGTTATTCTCAGATTGAGCAGCAAACGACTGGAGCAAGTGGTGTTCAGTCTCAGCCTCCTATTGTTGGGACCATTCCTATTCCTCTTAGAGAAGGTAATGCAAGGATAGGGCCTACAAATCCTGCTTCTAGAAGAACTGAAGGCAAAGAATTGCAAGTCTATTCTCGAAGGCCTCGTATTGAAATACAGGGGGAGAAGCAGCCAGCCGCAGAGCAGGGGGAGCAGCTGCAGCAGGCCGTAGAGCAGGGGGAGCAGGAGCAGTCAAATGAGCAGCAGCCGGATGCAGAACAAAGAATTGATGAAGTGCAAGGGATGCAGCAAGATCAGTCACAAGATTCAGTTGGCGATGGTAGTTCGTTAAATGCATCTGAGAGTTCGTTGGACATGCCAATTGCCCTAAGAAAAGGAAGGCGTGTAGCAACAACAAAATCTGTGCAGAGATACGGGTTTGAAAATGATATTAGCAACTATATCTCTTATGAAGCTCTATCACCATCATATAGAGCCTTTGTGGCTGCACTTCAAGCTGTTATCATTCCTTCAGATTGGCAAACAGCTAAACTGGACCCAAACTGGTGTGCTGCAATGAGAGAGGAGTTGGAGGCATTAAGGAAGAACCAAACTTGGGAATTAACTAATCTTCCAAACGGCAAGAAAGCAGTCGGCTGCAAATGGGTGTTCACAATCAAGCAAAATCCTGAAGGGAAGATTGAGAGATACAAAGCAAGATTGGTTGCTAGAGGGTATAGTCAGACATATGGTATTGACTATGATGAGACCTTTGCTCCGGTGGCTAAGATGAATACAGTAAGGATACTAATTTCATGCGCAGCTAATTTCGGATGGCCCTTGCATCAGTTGGACGTGAAGAATGCATTTTTGCATGGCGATCTACATGAATAAGTCTATATGGAAGTCCCTCCAGGCTTAGCATCTTTTGGAACTAAAGGAAAAGTGTGCAGACTCAAGAAATCTTTATATGGCTTGAAACAATCCCCAAGGGCCTGGTTTGACAGATTTAGGCGTGCAATATGTGATATCGGGTATGCGCAATGCAATTGTGACCACACTGTCTTCTACAAGCATTCATCATGCAAGATTACTATTCTAGCAGTATACGTTGATGATATCATAATTACTGGTGATGATGAGGAGGAGATATTAGAACTCAAAAAGTGTTTGAGCAAGACCTTTGAAGTAAAAGATTTGGGTCAATTGAAATATTTTCTGGGCATAGAAGTGGCAAGGTCAGAGAAAGGAATTGTTTTATCACAACGGAAATACACCCTTGATCTCCTTAGGGAGACAGGGATGATAGGATGTAGAGCTGCTGCTACCCCTATTGATCAAAATGATAAGATCATAGCTCAGTCTGGAGAACTTGTGGACAGGGAGAAGTACCAAAGGCTTGTAGGGAGATTACTTTATTTATGTCACACAAGGCCTGACATTGCTTACGCTGTAAGTATAGTAAGCAGATATATGCATGAACCTAGGAGTGCACATATGGATGCAGTCCAGAGAATCTTAAGATACCTAAAGGGGACACCAGGGAAGAGTCTGCTATTTAGAAGTAATGGACATCTCACCATTGATGGTTATAGTGATGCAGATTGGGCGAGTTGTCTCGATGATAGACGGTCCACATCAGGATACTATGTATTTGTTGGAGACAACTTAGTAGCATGGAGAAGTAAGAAGCAATCAGTTGTGTCGAAGTCAACCGCAGAGGCGGAATACAGAGCTTTGTCCCAAGGGCTAAGTGAAATGTTGTGGGTTAGAAATCTTCTAAGTGAATTGAAGGTGTTGAAGTCAGGGAACTTAAATGTCTGGTGTGATAACAAATCTGCCATATGCATTGCAAATAACCCAGTTCAGCATGACAGGACTAAACATGTGGAGATAGACAGATTCTTCATCAAGGAGAAGTTGGATGCAGGTATAATCAAGATAAACTATATACCCACAGGACAGCAGGTTGTAGACTGTCTAACAAAAGGATTGGCGGCAAAGCAGAGCAATGCAGCATGTAGCAAGATGGGAATGATCAATATATATATCACCCATCTTGAGGGGGAGTGTTAACTGAACAGGTATTGGTCTGAAGAGGTATTCTGGACATGTTATTGGCTTGGCCCATTTGGCCCACCTAACTAGTATATATGTGCTGTGTGTGTTCTGCCCCTCAGTAGAAACCCTAGCCGCCACACACAAGGCAGCAGGTTAGGACCCTTGTATCCTACATATTCTGCACACACCACTGCTTAATAGGACCGGAAAATCGGACTGAGAAAGGTGGTAATTAGCACATATAACATGTAACAGTACAAGCATTGCTGATTATTTTTAGCATCGGTTACCATCTATATTGTAAAAGGATCTGAACTGGATAAAGTGCTCCTACAGAGTTCACACATTGCCATAGAGAATTGGAGATTAGCAAGAAACAAGCATGACTGACTAGATTTATCTGCAGCTTCGTAAACTATAC
Source organism: Avena sativa (assembly GCA_916181665.1). Classification (NCBI taxonomy): domain Eukaryota; kingdom Viridiplantae; phylum Streptophyta; class Magnoliopsida; order Poales; family Poaceae; genus Avena; species Avena sativa. The sequence continues at coordinate 315,579,114 of OV702280.1, read as the reverse complement.
TCACAGTGGAATCTGTACACTTGAAAAAAAAACCGTGGTGTTTTTGATATTTTTGTAGACACACAGTATGAAGCTTATGTCCCTTACTCTTGAACCTTATGTAGTGCATGCATCTGAACCTGAGTGATTTGATCCTTAGGGATTGTGGCCAAGCTATAAGATTCTGAACATGTAATTTGGAAGTAATTCAGTGGATGGAAGAAGTATTGAGCTCTCTTCAGGACCTCATTCTTACTTTGTGTCCCAAACCTTGTGCTGGAAATACTAGGTGGTTCAGCGTGTTGCCTAGCCGATCCATGCTGACCCAGTGTGTATAGTGATTTTAGACTTATATATATGAGCAGTACACCTTCATGTGTTCTCCAACGTATTGTGGATGATGGTTTTGTTGGAGTTCTGTTTTTATACATTTGTCTCCTTCCATGTAGCTGTGTACACCCTAGAAAATTCGGATATTATGTTTCTTACATACCATTAGACCTATATATAAATCTTGTTCATCGAGAAAATGTGCTGTATATACGATGTTTTAGTTTTTCTGATAATAGATCCATGTAATCATGGGCTAATCGCATTCTGTCATCTTTTGTGGTGCAGCTCATGTCTGAAGTAATTGTTGATATTTGTTTGATGTCTGAAGTACCTTGTGTACCAATTCAAGTTTATTTCATGATCTTAACCTGTCCAAGTTTATACTCTGTCCCGAACTAGACGCCACCGATTTGTCTAGATTCACACGTATCTGTAAAACGCGTTTAGATACATGTCATATCTAGACAAATCCGTGACGAGTAATTCGGGACAGAGGGAGTATTATTTTTAGCTCATAACTCGGATTACTATCAACTACTCGTTCATCCTTTGTATCTGAACGTTGTTCCAAAAATACTAGATGGTTCAGCATGTTGCGTAGCCAATCATGCTGTGTATATTGAATTTAGGCTGAATATATGACAAGTATACCTTCATTTAATTTTTCCTCCAAGGCTGATGGTTCCTCAGAGTTTTGTTTTCCATACATTTCTCTGCTCCAATGTCGCTGCGTACATCCTACAGAATATAGTTGCTGTATTGCTTACAGAATAATAGTCCTATATATACAGTTTGGGTTTTCTAATCTGATATATCTCTATTCATGTCTAAAGTACCTTGTGCACCAACCGCCACTTCAATCTTATTTTGCCTTTACTTTTAAAGTGTTCCAAGTTTGTTATATGGCTTAATTTTCTGAAACTTATAGTTTCTGATTGCTCTTGCATTACACTACTTTCCTACCGTATGAATGCACAGATTTCTGGATGTGTGTGAGCTGAAGATCTTCATGCACGTGTACATTAATAGTACAGGACAATGGGCCCCATGGTCATTGAATGTACAACGATGCTGGATGCACCGTGTGTCTTCATTACTTGATGCCACAAGGTTCTCTTCAGAGTGCATATCACGCCTATTTATACATCAGAGATGAAACACTTCGTCCAGCAATTCAAGAAGATTGGTGTTTGATACCTTTTGTTTCTTCAGATTCTGTAGGATCCAAGAGCAAGCAGGGAAGAGGAAGAAAGAGAGAGCTTAAGAGCAGTAGGAATGGGAACATGGAGGAAAGCTTAAATCTTTTGTTTTCACCTCTAGTGTTGGAGGTGTAAATGTTCAGTTTGGTGCTTTCCTGATGCCTCCCATTCCTATGGTTCTTGAGCCTTCCTTCCTCTTCCTTTTAGCATGCACAATAGCTTACCGAAGAAACCGTAGATATGTGTGCACATATTTAGATATGTGAGACCTTGAAAGCTAGTCGAGAAGAGGAAGAAAAGAGACCCTGGGAGCAGTGGGAATGGTAACATGGAGGAAAGCTTAACTTGCTTTGTTTTCACCTTAAGTGTTGGAGGCATTTGGTGTTTCCCAATGCTTCCCATTCCTATTGTTCTCAAGCCCTCCTTCCTCTTCTTTTTTTGCTTGACCGGTTGCTTTAGCGTAGAAACCATATATATCTGTGCACATATTAGATGTGAAATCTCAATAGCAAGACTGGAAGAGGAAGAAAGAGAGGGCCTAAGAGCAGTGGGGATGAGAACATAGAGGAAAGCCTTACTTATTTGTTCTTCACCTCTTGTTTTGAGGTGGAAACATGGTCCGGTTTTCCCGATGCCTCTCATTCCTATTGTTCTTAAGCACTCCTTCCTCTTCCTTTTTGTTCGCTATAAATCGCTTTAGCAGAAAAAAACATATATTCCATATAGTCAGATGATATGAGATGTCCATTGCGATACATGAAGAGTACGAAAAGACGGCCTAAGGGCGGTGGGCATGGGAACATGATGGAAGGCTAAAGCCCTCAGTTCCTCATCCAACACTGGAGGAGGCTCTGATTTGAACTTTCCTGATGCCTCCCATGCCTATTGTTCTTTGGTGCCCCTTCCTCTTCCTTTTGGACTGCACACCATAAAATAGATCCATTGCATATCATGATTTGGTTCAAGTTCATACACCCAGCATAGTTGGAGTGCTATTTTCTGTGTTATTTGTTTTATTAGGCATGCTTTAATCCATACACAAGACAATGTTGTGGCATAACTGAAAAACTGGTTTATACTTCATACTTTATACTTTATAATTTCCTATTTGATCCTTCAACGGATGGTGGCCAAGCTATCAGACTCTTGACATGTCACTTGGAGGGTTTAGGGTTTAGTGGAGCTATCACCCACTGCAATGCATGGGTGGAAGAAGTACTGAACTCTCTTTAGGACCTCATTCGTCCATTGTGTCCGAAACTTCGTTCTGAAGTTCAGCGTCTTTCCTAGGCGATCCATGCTGAATCGATGTGTATAGTGAGTTTAGACTGAAATATGACCACCAAGGGATTGTGGTAGAAGGTTTCCTTCGTTCTGTTTTTCTATATTTCCCTCCTTCCATGTTGCTGTGCACGCCCTACAGAATTCAGATATTAAGTTTCTTACAGAACAATAGACCTATTTATAGATTTTGTTCATCAAGAAAATGGCCTATATATACGATGTCTTAGCTTTTCTGATAATAGATCCCCATAAATCATTGGTTGTTGATGTCTAAAGTACCTTGTGTACCAATTGTCACTGCAATGTTATTTTCCTTTGTGTTGAATTTTCCAAGTTTATTTTAAGGTCTTAATTTGTCCAAGTTCATATTATTTTTGGCTCATAACTCGGATTGCTACCACTTTTTGTACTGTATAAACGAAAAGGTTGCTACTGATATAGCTTTGTGGATACGAGTAAGTAGAGATATCCATGCATGTGCTCTAAATTAACAGTACAAAATAATAGTAAATGCCTAGTTATTACGTTCCCCTACTGTCATTGAATGTACAGTGGTGCCAGATACACTGGTTGTCTTCATTACTTTGCTGTCCCTAAGGCTGTCTATAAAGTGCCGTGCATGTCCTATTTATACCACAACGCTGAAATACCTTTCCCAGCAACTCTAGCTTGTTATCTGAGAGTTTTGTTTCCTTATATTTGTAGGCACAAAGAGTAAGCCAGGAAGAGGAAGAAAGAGAGAGCTCACGAGCACTGGGAATGGGAACATGTAGGAACGCCGAACTTGTTTGTTTTCACCTCTAGTGTTGGAGGTGCAAATATTTGGTATGATGCTTTCCTGATGCCTTCCATTCCTACCGTTCTTGTGCACACCTTCCTCTTCCTTTAGGCTTGCAAACTAGCTTTGATGGAGAAACTATAGGCATGTTTTATGCACATATTTAGATAACTTTGAGATCTCGAAGGCGAGTCGGGAAGAGGAAGAAAAGAGGGCATAAGAGAAGTTGGAGTGGGAACATGGAGGAAATCCGAACTTGCTTTGTTTTCACCTCTAGTGTTACTAGAGGTGAGAACTGGTTTGGCGTTTCCCAATGCCTCCCATTCCTATTGTTCTTAAGCACTCCTTCCCCTTCCTTTTAGGCTTGCTTAGTATGTTTAGCCTACAAAATAAATATATATGTCCGCATAGTTAATACACCCTTTGTAGTTGAATTGCTATTTTCTGTGTTTGATCTTTCATTCTTTGTCTTGGACTAATTCGTACATAAAATAAGGTGATGGCTTAATAGGCTAACTGATTTACACTTCATAATTTAGTTACATAGATTCCTTTACAGATTCTACTAGCACAGAGAAACAAATATCCAGCTCCAGATTATTCTGTTCTGCACATGAATCCATATTGTTCCAATACATGAATTGACCTGTAGATAGTGTGTATGTATGAAGCATGCATAAGTACGTCGTTTTGGAACCCGAGCTCTAGGGAGATCAGTGTTTAAAAACATGGAAAATAGTATTTGGAAGTTTGAAAAAAGACTAAATTTTTTTGTAGAGACATGATGATAATTTCTATGAACCTTTAAATTTTTATTATCAAATATGGTGTACTTTTTGGGGAGAAAATATGTTCTATTCCGGGCTATACAAAATCACAAAATGTGGCCCTAAATAGGTATTCAAAATTCGATTTTGGTCTTCCTATTTATGTTTTTTGTGTAGCACAGATGAAAACATAATTCGATTAAAATTTATACATAATACATAGTACACAGCTATATGTACTTGTGTATATATTTTTTGAATTATTTGAAATGTACTATAAATTTTTTGAGTTTCTTTCTTGAAATCAGGCTCCTAGACCCTGAGCTCCAATTGGAGTTTCTGGCCTATGTACATCTCTTGGTCTGACAAAAGGCAGGTACTCATACTGACATAAATAAGCACATTTTAAAACTTAACAAAAAAAGTTGACCAACGGGGGAAGATTTCCCTTCATTGGCTATGCGTTGTTAGACAGATGACTCTCTCAGCGCATTACCGCTATGGATAATATAACCTCTTTAGTCCGCCCCTCCCAGCGCGTTACTGCCGTGGAGGGGATTCAAACCCGGGTGGGCTTGGCTCCACACCTAGAGCACAAGACACCAAGCTAGCACTTGGTTCTCTTAAAACTTAACAAGAGACAGCTTTTACACACAAGTGGCACAAAGTCTTCACTTGCTCCCCTATGTTGAACTCAAGCTCGAGGCATAATCAGATCTTGATACACTACAGCTGACCACTGACCACACTGTCCAAAATCTCCGGTCATGTCTATAGAATTTAGATACTAAGTTACTTAAAGAACGGTATGTACACATTTTGTTCCTCAAGAAAATGTTCCACATATAAGATATGGTTTTGCTGATAAATGATAATAGATCCTATAATCGTTGGCTAATGACATTCTATCATCTGTTCTAGTGCAATTCATGCTTGAAGTACCTTTTCTTGGTTGTCGATGTCTGAAGTACATTGTGTACAAATTGCCACTGCAATGTTCTTTCCCTTTGTTTCTTAATCTTTCTTACTAGCTTATTTAGAGGGCTTAACTTGTCTAGGTTCATATTATTTTTAGCTCATAATTCTGACTGTTACCTATTTTCGTACTGTATAAATGTGCAAGTGGGCACTGTTACTATACAAAATATTTTATATATGGGTGATCAAGCATAAAGTGTCCATGCACGTGCTTTAAATTAAATGTTCAGGATAACAGGTAGGCCTGGTGATTGATGTCACCACTTTTATTGATTGTACAATGGTGCTACATGCACTGGTTGTCTTCATTGCTTGCTCTCCCTAAGGTTCTCTACAAAGTGGTCTGCACGTCCTATATATACCACAAAGCTAAAACACTTCCTCGAGCAATTCCAGTTTGTTGTTTGAGAGTTTTGCTTCCCTGGATTTGTAGGCACTAAGAGTAAGCCGGGAAGAGGAAGCAAGAGAGCTCAGGAGTACAAGGAGTGGGAACATGCAGGAACGCACAACTTGTTTGTTTCCACCCCCAGTATTGGAGGTGCAAATGTTAGTTTCGATGCTTTCCCGATGCCTCCCATTCCTACCGTTCTTCTGCACTCCTTCCTCTTCCTTTTTGCTTATGTGCAAGATTTGATGGAGAAACCATAGACATTTGTGTACATATTTAGCTAAACTTGAGATCTCGAAGGTGAGTCGGGAAGAGGAAGAAAAGAGGGTATACGAGCAATTGGATTGGGAACATGGAGGAAGCCTGACTTTCTTAGTTTTCACCTATTAATTGAGATGCGAACTTAGTTTGGTGTTTCCTGATGCCTCCCATCCCTATGGATCTTAAGAACCCATTCCTCTTCCTTTTTGGCTTGCTTGATTGCTTTAGCATGGAAACCAAATGTATGTGCAGTGTGCACGTATCCGATGTGAGATCACAAAAACGATCTAGGAAGAGGAAGAAAGAGTGGGCCCAAGAACACTGGGAATGAGAACATAGAGGAAAGCCTAACTATTTGTTCTTCACCTCTTGTGTTGAGGTGGAAGCATGGTTTGATATCTCCCAATGCCTCTCATTCCTATCGTTCTTAAGCTCTCCTTCGTCATCCTTCTTGTTGGCTACATCACTTTAGCAGTAAACATAACATATATTGCAGACATTCAGATGATACAAGATGCCCATTGCGAGACTAGAAGATGATCTAAACAGGACATAAGAGTGGTGGGGATGGGAACATGATGGAGAATAAAGCCCTCAGTTCCTCGTCCAACACTAGAAGATGCTTTGGTCTAGTTTTCCTGATGCCTCCCATGCCTACCATTCTTTGGTGCACCTTCCTCTTCCTTCTGAATCAAGCAACAATGTTCACTTATCCTCTCTATAAGTTCGTAGGTACATAGACAGACTTGCAGTGCATTTAAACGGTGAAATCCAGCCTGTATATACCGAGGTTCACCAATGGATGCAGAAAGTTGATGGTTGGAATCCTAAGATGTTCACACTCACTAACAACCCCCTAAAGTACCGCACATTTGTCTCCAAGTTCATACGTCGGGTGCTGATTGCTCGGATGGCTGAAGCCCCAGATTTAGCTAGCATGTACTATGTCAAGCTCCGTGATGCTTATGAGACTGAAGACAGGCTGAAGGACCCTGACATTATGCAGCAACGTGAGGAAGAGCTGAGCAAACTCCTGGATGATGTCGAGGCGCAGCTCAACAAGACCAAATGTCTCGCTGGCGACGAGTTCTCACCTCTGATTCGATGTTCATTTCCGTTTTGCACGCATAACCCTTCTCAATCTACATGAGGAATACATCAGCTCTAGGCCCAGGATCTTGGAATACCACACATTGGTCAAGCAGAGGAACAATTACAAGGTTGTAATTAGGAAGTACTTCAATGTGTGGAAGAAGTACCGCACTCTCTTCAAGACCTCGTTCTTCCTTTGTGTCCGAATTTTGTTCCGAAAATACTAGTTGGTTCAGCCTGTTGCGTAGCCGATTCATGCAACCAATTTTTACAGAAATTTTAGTTTGAATGTATGGACCAGCATACCTTCATGTGTTTTTCCTCCAAGGCCTGGCCATAGTTCGTGAGAGTTTTTTCCATGCGTTTCTCTGCTCCAATGTTGTTGTGTACAGCCTACAGAATATAGATGTTGAGTTACTTATACAGAATAATAGGCCTATATATACAGTTTGAGCTCACAATATGTCTATTCATGGGAAAATCTCATTTCTACCTTGTTTTTTAAAGCGCACCTCATGTCTGAAGTACCTTGTGTACAAACTGTCACTGCAATTTTCTTCTGCCCTTGTTTCTAAGTTTTCCAAAATTTTAGGGCTTAAATTTTCCAAATTCTTATTATTTTGAACTCATATAGTTTCTGATTACTCTCAGATTGCAGTACAATATTTTCCTACTGTATAAATGCCCAGCTTTGCACGGGCTCTACATTAACGGTACAGGACCATGGGCCCCATCATCATTGACTGCATAGTGATTCTGGATGTACTTGGTGTCTTCATTACTCTATCCACCAAGTGCACATCACGCCCCTATTTATACATCAAAGCTGAAACTCTTTGTTCAGCAATTAAACATTGTTGTTTGATGCCTTTTAGTTTAAGATTTGTAGGTTCTAATAGTAAGCAGAGAAGAGGAAGAAAGAGAGAGAGCCTAAGAGCACTAGGAATGGGAACATAGAGGAAAGCCTAATTCTTTTGTTTCCACCTCTAGTGTTGGAAGTGTAAATATTTAGTTTGGTGCTTTCCTGATGTCTCCCATTCCTATGGTTCTTGAGCCCTCCTTCCTCTTCATTTTGGCTTGTGCAATTGCTTACTGGAGAAACTGTAGACATGTGTGGACATACTTAGATATTGTGAGATTTTCAAGGCTAGTCGAGAAGAGGAAGAAAAGAGAGCCTGAGAGCAGTGGGAATGGGAACATGGAGGAAAGACAATCGCTTTGTTTTCACCTCTAGTGCTGGAGGTGAGAATATAGTTTGGTATTTTCCGATGCCTCCCATTCCTATTGTTCTCAAGCACTCCTTCCTCTTCTTTGGCTTGCTAAAGAAATCTTTAGCGTAGAAACCAAATATACATATGCACATATTTGATGCGAAATATCAAAATCAAGGTAGGAAGGGGAAGAGAGAGAGGGCCTAAGAGCAGTGGGAATGAGAACATAGAGGAAAACATTGATTATTTGTTCTTCAGCTCTTTTTTTGAGGTGGAAACATGGTCTGGTATTTCCCGATGCCTCTCATTCCTATCGTTCTTAAGCGCTCCTTCCTCTTCCATTTTGTTTCCTAAATCAAATTAGTACAAAAAAGTAAAAACTACAGTATATTGCATATATTCAGATGATACGATATATCTGTTGTGAAATAGGAAGAGGAAGAAAATAGGACCTAGAGGGGTGGGCATGGGAATATGATGTAAGGCTAAAGACCACAGTTCCTTGTCCAACACTAGAGGAGGCTTTGATTTGAGTTTGCTAATGCCTCCCATGAATATTGTTCTTTGGTGCTCCTTCCTCTTTGTTTTGGATCGCACAACACTCAACATAAAAAATATTTCTAGTATAACATGGTCTAGTTCAAGTTCATACACCCTACATAGTTGGAGTGCTATTTTATCTGTTTTTTCTTCAGCATGCCTTAATCTGTATGCAAGACAAGATAGTGGCTTAGTTAGCTACTTTATAATTTTATTGTAGTTTGTTTTTAGATTCTACTAAAAAAACGAAACAAATGGTTAGCTCCATATTATTCTATGCATGAAATCACACCAAGAAATTTAATTTACCAGGTTGTATATATATGTCGTATACATCTCTGTATCTGAAAAAGGGCAGGTAATCATGGCGACCTAAACAAGAATGTTTATAAACTTAACAAGAAAATACGCAGAAATTTAACACATCGAATGGTGCATATTCTTCACTAGTTCCCTTATGTTGAATTCATGCTGTAGACACAAATCAGATCAATCACACACCACTGCTTAATAGGCGTGGAAATTCGGATTTATGTTTCTTATATACCAATAGACCTATATATAAATCTTGTTCATCGAGAAAATGTCCTGTATATAGTATATACGGTGTTTTAGTTTTTCTGATAATAGATCCATGTAATCATGGGCTAATCACATTGTGTCATCTTTTGTGGTGCAGCTCATGTGTGAAGTAATTGTTAATAGTTGTTTGATGTCTGAACTACCTTGTGTACCAATTCAAGTTTATTTCAAGATCTTAATCTATCCAAGTTTATACTCTGTCCTGAATTAGACGTCACAGATTTGTCAAGATTCACACGTATCTATAAAACGCGTTTAGATACATGTCGTATCTAGACAAATCTGCGACAAGTAATTCGGGGCAGAGGGAGTATTATTTTTAGCTCATAACTCGGATTACTATCAACGACTCGTTCTTCCTTTGTATCCGGACGTTGTTACAAAAACACTAGATGGTTCAACATGTTGCGTAGCCAATCCATGCTGTGTGCATTGAATTTAGGCTGAATATATGACAAGTATACCTTCATTAATTTTTCCTCCAAGGACTGGCTGATGGTTCCTCAGAGTTTTGTTTTCCATACATTTCTCTGCTCCAATGTCGCTGTGTACATCCTACAGAATATAGTTGCTATAGTACTTACAGAATAATAGTCCTATATATACAGTTTGGGTTTTCTAATAGTTTTGTTTTCCATACATTTCTCTGCTCCAATGTCGCTGTGTACATCCTACAGAATATAATTGTTGTATTGCTTACAGAATAATAGTCCTATCTATACAGTTTGGGTTTTCTAATCTGATATATCTCTATTCATGTCTGAAGTACCTTGTGTACCAACTGCCACTGCAATCTTATTTTGCCTTTACTTTTAAAGTGTTCCAAGTTTGTTGTATGGCTTAATTTTCTGAAACTTATAGCTTCTGATTGCTCTTGCATTACACTACTTTCCTACCGTATGAATGCAGAACTTTCTGGATGTGTGTGAGCTGAAGATCTTCATGCACGTGGTGTACATTAACAGTACAGGGCCCCATGGTCACTGAATGTACAACGATGCTGGATGCACTGTGTGTCTTCATTACTTGATGCCACAAGGTTCTCTTCAGAGTGCATATCACGCCTATTTATACATCAGAGCTGAAACACTTCGTCCAGCAATTCAAGAAGATTGGTGTTTGATACCTTTTGTTTCTTCAGATTCTGTAGGCTCCAAGAGCAAGCAGGGAAGAGGAAGAAAGAGAGAGCTTAAGACCAGTAGGGATGGGAACATGGAGGAAAGCTTAAATCTTTTGTTTTCACCTCTAGTGGTGTAAATGTTTAGTTTGATGCTTTCCTGATGCCTCCCATTCCTATGGTTCTTGAGCCCTCCTTCCTCTTCCTTTTAGGATGCACAATAGCTTACCAGAGAAACCTAGATATGTGTGCACATACTTAGATATGTGAGACCTTGAAAGCTAGTCGAGAAGAGGAAGAAAAGATACCTTGGGAGCAGTGGGAATGGGAACATGGAGGAAAGCCTAACTTGCTTTGTTTTCACCTCAAGTGTTGGAGGCATTTGGTGTTTCCCAATGCCTCCCATTCCTATTGTTCTCAAGCCCTCCTTCCTCTTCTTTTTTTGCTTGACCGGTTGCTTTAGCGTAGAAACCATATATATTTGTGCACATATTCGATGTGAAATCTCAATAGCAAGACTGGAAGAGGAAGAAAGAGAGGGCCTAAGAGCAGTGGGGATGAGAACATAGAGGAAAGCCTTACTTATTTGTTCTTCACCTCTTGTTTTGAGGTGGAAACATGGTCCGGTTTTCCCGATGCCTCTCATTCCTATTGTTCTTAAGCACTCCTTCCTCTTCCTTTTTGTTCGCTATAAATCGCTTTAGCAGAAAAAAACATATATTCCATATAGTCAGATGATATGAGATGTCCATTGCGATACATGAAGAGTACGAAAAGACGGCCTAAGGGCGGTGGGCATGGGAACATGATGGAAGGCTAAAGCCCTCGGTTCCTCATCCAACACTGGAGGAGGCTCTGATTTGAACTTTCCTGATGCCTCCCATGCCTATTGTTCTTTGGTGCTCCTTCTTCTTCCTTTTGGACTGCACACCATAAAATAGATCCATAGCATACCATGGTTTGGTTCATGTTCATACACCCAGCATAGTTGGAGTGCTATTTTTTGTGTTAGTTTTTTCTTAGGCATGATTTAATCCATACACACGGCAAGGTTGTGGCATAACAGAAAAACTGGTTTATACTTTATAGTTTATAATTTTGTATTTGATCCTTCAACGGATGGTGGCCAAGCTATCGGATTCTGAACATGTAATTTGGAATTAATTCAATGGGTGGAAGAAGTACCGAACTCTCTTCAGGACCTCATTCTTCCTTTGTGTCCGAAACCTCGTTCCGAAGTTCGGCGTGTTGCCTTGGGGATCCATGCTGAATTGATGTGTGTAGTGAGTTTAGACTGATATATGACCAGTACACCATCTGTTTTTCTCCAAGGGACTGTGGCTGAAGGTTTCCTTGGAGTCCTGTTTTTCTATATTTCTCTCTTTCTGTGTTGCTGTGCACGCCCTACAGAATTCGATATTAAGTTTCTTACAGAACAGTAGACCTATATATAAATTTTGTTTCAGCTTTTCTGATAATAGATCCCCTTGATCATGGGCTAACTGCATTCTGCCATCTTTTCTACCTTCTTTTAGTTGTTGATGTCTAAAGTACCTTGTGTACCAATTGTCACTTCAATGTTATTTTTATTTGTTCTGAATTTTCCAAGTTTATTTTAAGGTTTTAATTTGTCCAAGTTCAGATTGTTTTTGGCTCATAACTCGGATTGCTATCACTTTTTGTATAGTATAAACATTATAAATGTTGTGACTGATATAGCTTTGTGGATATGAGTAAGTAGAAGATCTCCATGCACGTGCTCTAAATTAATAGTACAATATAATAGGACATGCCTAGTCATTACGTGGCCCTACTTGTCATTGTTTGTACAATGGTGCTAGATACACTGGTTGTTTTAAACGAGGACCCCCTGCCTCCCGGGTTGCTCGCGCGGGCGACTCCGGAGGCGACCCCAAACCCTAGAAAAGCCACTGCTCCCCTGGCCGCCGCCGGCACCAGCGATGGTGGCGGCGTCCAGCTGTCGAAGGAGGTTGGGGGCTTGTGTGCGCACCCTAGCGAAGCCCCTTCGCGCGGAGAGGCGACATCGCGTGGGTCGCGCTGGTGTGAGGCGGCGCGGCGCTGCAAGGCCGGCGACTGCGCGACGCGGTGGCGGCGCTCGGGCCCGATCTAGGCCTGACCTGGGCCAGGCGGGCGGCTCCCATGGCGCGTCTGGCGGCGGTGCCCCTCGAGCTGCTGGTGCCCCTGCTGCAATCCTCCTCCTCCCACCCCCTCCCGTCCGCCGCTGGTGGAGGACGCCGGGCGGGCGAGCATGCGAGCAGCCCCATGGGCGATGGCTGCTCTGCTCTAACCCCGGTGGATCCTAGCGGTGGAAGCTGCGGGCCAGGTGTAGCAGCGACCATTGTCTGCGGCGGCGCGGTGCAGGAGGCTCTCGCCTGCCCGACACGCTCCCGACGGTGACCGATGGCGCTGCGCTGGTCGGTGCCCCCTCCTGCGACGACAGGTTCCTAGGCTCTCCGCCCTCTGTGAAGTTCTTTGCTAGCGGCCTGCAACGCCAGTACGCCACTGCCCCTGCATCGACGGTCTTCGAAGGTCCCTATTCTTGGGTCGGGGAGAAATCCCCGTGCGGCGATGGCCTGCGCTGTCAACGGTGACGCCCGAGGGTATCGTTACCTTCTTGGAGGCGCTGGCATGACCTTGATCAGACTTCATCCTCGAGCAACGGGGGAAACCCCAGGGCCGGCCTGCCGGACCGGACAGTGACGACGTCTCAGCGTTGTTCCCCTCATGAGGGCGCTGCTTTGCCTGCTTGTGGAGTACCTGACGCAGCAGCTGGAGGTTGACGATGCATCGCTTTGGCGTAGTGTGCCTCACAGGGTCCGGACAAATGGTGCGCAACATCTGCCAGAGTTAGCACTTCCCCGTCGATTCCCCGCCAGTTCCAGCCGAGCCCTGCCTTGCACCTGCCGATCCTCTAGGCAACATGGTGCGTGGTACGTTGGCCTGGGTAGTCCTGGGGCTGAACCTTCCCTGGAGGCGTCTGGTAATGGCGGTGACGCTGCCCTGCTGCTCCGAGCCTCGGTGCCTCGCCGTTCTTGGCTGGAGGCAAGACTAGGCGAGGCCTGACTTCATTGCGGTCTGTAGTTGAGGGCACCTCCTTGCCAAGTCGTGCGTGTGTGTGTATGTGTCCCTCCTTTTGGAGGTTGTAACCTCGATGTCTTCTATCTATTCAATGAAATGAAACGCAAATTCTTTTGCGTCTTCTCGAAAAAAAACACTGGTTGTTTTCATTACTTTGCTGTCCCTCGGGCTCTCTATAAAGTGCTGTGCTCGTCCCATTTACCACAAAGCTGAAATACCTTTTCCAGCAATTCAAGCTTGTTATCTGTGGGTTTTGTTTCCTTATATTTATAGGCACAGAGAGTAAGCCAGGAAGAGGAAGAAAGAGAGAGCTTAAGAGTACTGGGAGTGGGAACATGTAGGTACGCCAAACTTGTTTGTTTTCACCTCTAATGTTGGAGGTGCAAATATTTGGTCTAATGCTTTCTTGATGCCTTCCGTTTCTACTATTCTTGTGGACACCTTCCCCTTCCTTTAGGCTTGCAAACTAGTTTTAATGGAGAAACTATAGGCATGTTTTATGCACATATTTAGATAATTTTGAGATCTCGAAGGTGAGTCGGGAAGAGGAAGAAAAGAGGGCATAAGAGCAGTTGGAGTGGGAACATGGAGAAAATCCGAACTTTTTGTTTTCACCTCTAGTGTTAACTCTAGTTGTGAGAACCGGTTTTGGTGTTTCCCAATGCCTCCCATTCCTATTGTTCTTAAGCACTCCTACCCCTTCCTTTTGGGCTTGATTAGTAGGATTAACCTACAAAACAAATATATATATATATGTTTGTGCATAGTTAATGTAAGATTCTGAATATGAACTAGGAAGATGAAGAAAGAGAGGGCCTAAGAGCAGTGGGAATGAGATCATAGAGGAGAGCGTATCTTATTTGTTCTCCGCCTTTTGTGTTGAGGTGGAAACATAGTTTGGTATTGTTGAAAATATAAGCAAATCATCATAATATTTAATCCGAAATAAGTAATAATAAAACATGACTATAAGTGCAGGAATTAACCTAATATGTATACTAGCAGAATAGACGAACAGATCACATTCAACCAGAATAAGCAGATCGCATCTATTCCAAAAGCTAGTACAAGAAACTGTAACAAAAACTGAACTAGATAGGAGTAGATTGTGTACGGTGTTGGAGGAGGAATCGGATTCGCGTTCAAGTTGGTGTTGAGGTTCGCGTTGACACCAGTGTCGGCTGTTGATGTCCGGGAAGAAGTCCTTGTCGGGGAAGGAGTGGTCGGTCGACGTGATGCCGTCAGTAGTCGCGCAGACGCGCTCCCCAAAAACCTGACCGCCCCTCACCCGTACAGGTTCACGAGAGGCGGTGGTTCCGGAGGCCTACTGTCCCGTCGTCCGGTGCACGCCGGAAGGTGTAGCGGCGACGCAAGGTTCTGGAGGCAGAGAGAGGGATGTGTGTAACTCGTATTAGGGTTTACGCCTAAGCCGTTTATATATAGCGCTGGTCGGGTAAGACGTGGGGCGCAACCCATGTTTCTGGAAAGACCGGAAATGGCTGACAGAAAATAACTCGCACAATAATTTTCCCGAGCAGCAAAAAGATAAGATCGGCACCGAAGCACAACTCCACAAACTGCGGCGCCCGCGCGTCGTGACGAGGCGAGGCGAGGCGGGCGGCGGAGGAGGAGCGCGCGTGTATGTCACTCCTCTTCACTCTCTTTAGGAGGTAGTGAAATACTCCACTATATATATTTGTCCAACTCCCTCCAAACTAGCAAGGTGGGACTAAACTTTGGTGTCATCCCTTGCTAGGCATGAATGGGCGATGAGAATTTCAGAATTTGTATTAGGCTATGGGCCAAAGGCCACACCCAAATTCTAACAATCCCCCACGAAGTCTCATAGGCAGATATCATCGCATCACATCAATCATTTCCAGAACATTGTTTATATACCGGTGCGAGGTGGAGACTGTTAAGTTGAACTTCCACTTAGAACTTCATGCTACACTAGATTGCAACTTGAATAGTGGACTATGTCTTAAACTACAAGTTTGGTGCGCACTAGTTTCATACAAGGTCTAGACCGATACAGGACTGCCGCGAGGCTTCCCCGCGGTTTGGAGCCGCATCATACTCCATGGCCTTTCATGAGTTTATTAGAGAGCACCCAACTCCCACGGACTGCGACGTTTGATAGTCATACTCATATAGGTGTGTTCTTCAAAAGATGTTCTGCAGGACAACATCTTTGCTTTAAACAAGCCACTCAGAACACATTAAGATAAATACCAACCTGCCATGCAGAATAGGAGAGTATTGCATCTATACGGAGTGGTAGTATACCATAAGGATAATCTCCTCCTAGTTGACCAACATCTTGTCTCCCAACTCTACTTCACGGGATCTTCGATCACATAGAGCGGGTTACCACTGTGAGCAACTCAAAATGTGGGTCTCAAACCCATCTACCTCGATGCATTATCTATCACATTACGTGATAGACCCTTTGTGAAGGGATCTGCCAAATTTTTAGATGTTTGGATATAGTTTAATGCAATAACTCCAGAGTTTCTCATTTTCCTGACAGATTTCAATCTCCTCTTCACATGTCTTGATGACTTCATATTGTCCTTAGAAATATTTATTTTGATGATCACAGTTTGATTATCACAGTTCATAAGGATTGCGGGTATTGGTTTTTCAACCACATGTAAGTTCATCAAGAGTTCACGAAGCCACTCTACTTCAACTTTAATGATGTGAGTTCTGCTTCCATAGTTGACCTCGTTAAGATGGTCTGCTTGCAAGACTTCCAAGAAACAGTGCCACCACCAAGTGTAAACACATAACCACTCGTGGCCTTAGTCTCATCAGCATCAGAAATCCAGTTTGAGTCACTGTACCCTTCAAGTACCCTTGGATACCCGGAGTAGTGAATCCCATAGCTCGCAGTGCCTTTCAAATAACGTAAAACCCTTTCAAGGGCCTGCCAATGAACATCTCCAGGATTTGAGACAAATCGACTTAACTTGCTTACAATAAAGGAGATGTCAGGCCTCGTAGCGCTGGCTAAATATATAAGCGAGCCAATAATCTGAGAATATCTCAGCTGATCTTTAGCATCCTTAGGATTTCCCTGATTCTTTCAAACCAACATGCTTGATCATATGGTGTAGGAGAGGATCTGCATTCTCTATACCCAAAACGACTCAAGATCTTTTCCACATAGTGAGACTGAAGCAGTGTTATCCCACTATCATCATCTTTCAGCACCTTGATGTTCAAGATCACATCAACCACTCCTAGATCTTTCATCTCAAAGCAACGAGATAGAAAGTCTTTGACCTCCTTGATAACATTAAGATTGGTCCCGAATATCAGTATATCATCAACATACAGACATAAGATGACTCCCTCGCCCCCACCATGACGATAGTACACACACTTGTCAGCTTTGTTTACAATAAAGCCTTCATCAGTTAAAGTTCTTTCAAACTTCTCATGCCACTGCTTAGGTGCTTGCTTAAGACCATACAGAGACTTTAGTAACTTGCACACCTTGCCTTGTTGACCATCTATCACGAATCCATCCGGCTGATCCATATAAATTTCCTCATCTAACTCTCCATTTAGGAAAGCCGTCTTAACGTCCATTTGATGAACGAAAAGATCTTGCGAGGCAGCCAAGGATAGCAGTACTCGAATGATGGTCAATCTAGCCACGGGTGAATATGTATCAAAGAAGTCTTCGCCTTCTTTCTGGGTATAACCCTTGGCAACAAGGCGTGCCTTGTACTTCTCAATAGTACCATCAGGTCTAAGCTTCTTCTTGAACACCCACTTACATCCTACAGGTTTGCATCCATAAGGACGATCAGTAATTTCCCAAGTTCCGTTTGCTATGATGGAATCCATCTCACTGCGAACGGCTTCTTTCCAGTAGTCAGCATCTTGAGATGCATAAGCTTCTGAAATAGAGGTGGGAGTATCATCCACGAGGTATACAATGAAATCATCACCAAAGGACTTTGCAGTAATCTGTCTCTTACTTCTGGTAGGAGCTTCATTGTTATCCTCCACAGGATTATCAGGGTGTTCTATCCAAATGGTGGGTTCAGGAATTGTAATTAATTCTTGACTAGATAAACTAGGCATCTCCTGATTTGATGAACTAGACGAATCTTTCATAGGAAGATGTCTTCAAAGAAAGTCGCATCATTCCACTCCATGATTGTACCAACATGCATGTCGGATACCTCATATTTCACTATCAAAAATCTATATCCAATGCTATGAAATGCATATCCCAGAAAGACACAATCCACGGTTTTTGGTCCAAGCTTGCGCTTCTTGGGTATCGACACATTCACTTTCGCCAAACAACCCCAAGTTCGTAAGTAGGAGAGTTTCAGCCTTTTCCTTTCCCATTCTTCAAATGGAGTAATGGTTTTTTTCTTTTTGGGAACACAGTTTAGGACATGACACACAATCTTTATCGCCTCCCCCCACCATTCCTTGGATAGACCCGATGTATCTAACATGGCGTTAACCAAATTAGTTAGAGTACGGTTCTTTCTTTTGGCCACTCCATTTGACTGAGGTGAGTAGGGGCGTCCTCTCATGGATAATACCATGCTCTGCACAAAAAGAATCAAATTCTTTGGAAAAAACTCTCCACCACGATCAGACCGAAGCCGCTTAATCTTTCAATCAAGTTGGTTTTTTAATTTAGTTTTACAGATTTTGAAGTGATTAAAAGCTTTATCTTTAGATTTCAGAAGGTACACATAACAATATCGAGTGGAATCATCAAATAAAGTCATGAAATATCGCTTTCCACCTTTTGTCAACTCACCATTCATTCCATAGAGATCTAAATGTATTAGTTCCAGTGGTGCCAAATCTCGTACCTCAGCAGTCTTGTGAGACTTGCGAGGTTGCTTAGCTTGCACACACACTTGACACTTGGAACTCTTGACAGTAGTAAATTTTGGAATTAAATTCATATCGGCAAGCTGCGTCATGCACCCAAAATTAATATGACAAAGTCATGAATGCCAAATATTGGATTCACTATCATTGCAAATATGATTAATAACTTGAGTACATAAGTCTGACAAAGATAAGCGGAACAAGCCTCCGCACTCATAACCCTTTCCAACAAATTGTCCACACTTAGAAATTACAACTTTATTGGACTCAAAGACCAACTTAAAACCATATCGACACAAAAGAGATCCGCTGACAAGATTTTTATTGATAGAGGGGACGTGCTGCACATTCTTCAGCTATACGGTCTTCCCCGAAGTAAACTTCAGATCCACCATACCAACACCTTGAATAGAAGCACGTGAGACATTTCCCATTAGCATGGAGCCAGCCCGTTCGACCCAGCATCCTTCATCCTAGTATCACCAAGAACAACATTAGCGGACTTGCCACTGTTTCCGTGTGAACGCTTGTCAAAGCGATTAGGACAGCTCGGAGCCCAATGATTAGGATCACCACAGACATGGCAGGATCCTTTCTTCTTATACTTAGTCTTCTTCTTGAAGTTGGTAGTCTACGCGGCCTTATTTTTGCCATCAAACTTTCCTTTGCCATCAGACCTGTTCTTATTCTTGAACTTGTGGGACTGGAAGTTTTTTTCTGCACTATATGTGCGCTAGAACTTTCGTCAAAACCTCGAGGACGTGTATCTTTTGCTCTCGCCTTTTCTTCAACATGAAGAGATCCGATGAGATCCGAAACAGAAAACTCCTATCTCTTATGTTTCAGAGAGGTAGCAAAGTTCCTTCAGGAAGGAGGAAGCTTGGCAATAATGCCTCCGGCCACGAACTTGTCTGGTAAGGTACACTTGAACTGCTCGAGTTCTTTGGCAAGGGACTGTATCTGATGATACCGATCCATGATTGGACGGTCATCAGTCATCTTGTAGTCATAGAATTTGCTCCATGATATACAGTTCAGTGCCAGCATCCGAAAAACCAAAATTGGCGTTGAGTGCATCCCACGTACCCTTTCCATTATCAAATGAAATATAGGTGTCAACAATGTTGTCACCAATAATGTTGAACAAAGCCCCCATAAACATGGTGTCGACTTTCTAAAACGCTTCCTCCTGAACAGGAGAAAGGTCTCCCTCAGATTTTCCAAGAGTGGCGCAATAGCAACCTAGGTTTTTCAACCATAGAACTGCTCTCGTGCGTCATCTCTTATAGTTGACACCGTCAAAGGAAGGCGGCCTTGTAGCCGCGGCTAAACCAGTTGAATTCAGTTGCCTATAATCAGGTTTTTGGATGGTTGAAAATATAAGCAAATTATCATAATATTTAATCCGAAATCAGCAATAATAAAACATGACTATAAGTGAAGGAATTAACCTAATCATGTATACTATCAGAATAGACGAACATATCACATTCAACCAGAATAAGCAGATCGCATCTATTCCAAAAGCTAGTACAAGAAACTGTAACAGAAACTGAACTAGATAGGAGCAGATTGCGTATGGTGCTGGAGGAATAGGGTTCGCGTTCAGGTTGGCATTGAGGTTCGCGTTTACACCAGTGTCGTCAGCCATGTCGTCGATGTAGAGGCTGCTGATGTCCGGGAAGAAGTCCTCGTCGGGGAAGGAGTGGTTGGTCGACGTGATGCCGTCAGTAGTCGCGCAGACGCGCTCCCCAAATACCTGATCGCCCCTCACCGTACAGGTTCACGAGAGGCGGTGGTTCCGGAGGCCTACTGTCTTGTTGTCCGGTGCACGCCGAAAGAGGGGATGGAGAAGGTGTAGCGGCGATGCAAGGTTCTGGAGGCAGAGAGAGGGATGTGTGTAACACGTATTAGGGTTTACGCCTGAGCCGTTTATATATAGCGCCGGTCGAGTAAGACGTGGGGCGCAACCCACGTTTCTGGAAATACCGAAAACGGCTGACAGAAAATAACTCGCACAATAATTTTCCCGAGCAGCAAAAAGATAAGATCGGCTCCACACAATTCCACAAACCGCGACGCGTGCACATCGTGACGAGGCGGGCGGCGGAGGAGGAGGAGCGCGCGTGTATGCCACTCCTCTTCACTCTCTTTAGGAGGTAGTGAAACACTCCACTATATATATTGGTCTAACTCCCTCCAAACTAGCAAGGTGGGACTAAACTTTGATATCATCCCTTGCTAGACATGAATGGGCCATGAGAATTTCAGAATTTGTATTAGGCTATGAGCGAAAGCCCATATCCAAATTCCAACAGGTATTTCCTGATGCCTCTCATTCCTATTGGTCTTAAGCGCTCCTTCTCCATCCTATTTATTTGCTAAATTGCTCTAGTAGAATAACCAAATATATATGTGCATATATTGATGACATGAAATGTTCATTGCGAGACACAAAGAGGAAGGAAAGAGGGCCGAAGAGCAGTGGACGTGGGAACATGATGGAAGGATAAAGCCCTTAGTTCCTTATCTGTCATCGGAGGAGGCTTTGGTATGAGTTCTCCTGATGCCTGTCATGCCTATTGTTCTTTGATGCTCCCTTTTCCTTTTGGATCACACAACATAAAAAGGATTCATGGCATAACATTATTTGGTTCAAGTTCATACACTCTTTGGGTTGCTATTTTCTGTGTCACTAGTAGAAACCGCCCTATGTGTCCCGGTTGGTAAGGGGCTTTAGTCCCGGTTCCCCAACCGGGACGGGGCAATCGGGACTAAAGCCCCAACCTTTAGTCCCGATTGCCCCACCAACCGGGACAAAATGGCGTACACGTGGCCACTGCTGAGTGCGAGGGGGGAGGAGCAACCGTCCCGTTTCGTAACACGAACCGGGACAAATAACCCTCTACCGCGGCAGAGATTTAGCACATTTCTCTGCCGCGGCAGAGAATTCATTTTGGCAACCTTTTTTTGCCGCGGCAGCATTTTGGCCACTTTTTGTGCCGCGGCAGAGAATTCGTTTATGTTGTTTTATTTTTTATTTAGTGTTTTGCACTCATCAATGAAGGAACCATTATATTACACGAGATCATCATGACAATATAGATCCAAGTGTCGAACATATTACATTCGATACACGGAGTTCATGCACTACATATATACAAAATAAGCTCTTTGTATAATCCCTATTGTATATACACACCCAAATAGTATTCTCCTTTTGGGTTTAGGACTTCTGCATCCAAGAATCCTGCCAATTCCTCCTGAATTGCTCGTACGTGATCCTTTGGCAGAAGACCGTCCCGTAGACGTTTGATCTGATTTAAAAAAGGAGTCAACCTATATGAATGAAACTAAACACAATTTGATGGTAATTAAAAACTATAGAAATTATTTACGTACGTGGAGTTGCTCTAAATTTCTGCCCTTCTCACAGAACGTCTGACGGATGAACTCGCAAACATAGTATCCACATAAATTGTTCCCTGGTCCCTGCGTCAGGCACTTTACGAGAACAGAGTTCAATTAAAAAATAATCAAACATGATAATAACGGTACCAAAACTAGAATCAAAGAGATGCGCGGATATAGCTAGTGGTGTTTACATCTAGTGGTTGAAATGTAAACTCCTCTTTCCAAACACCCTATCCTTGTTGGTGAACCGTTTCCAAGCGCTGCCCGACGAAGAAAAAGAATAAAAGAAGTTATTAATTACTTGATATCATAAAATTCACGAACGTTGCCAATATAGTGTCATAATGATTAGAATTACCGCTGGAGAATCATCTGCATGTCCTTCCACGACTCAAGGGGTTTATGTTTCGAGTCCATGACTAGTACACGCCCTTTGTTAGGTTAAATGATTAACATAATATAGTGGAAGCTGCGCATGCATAACTAATAAATTATATACTTAACGTCGAGTAAGCAAAATAGAAAGTGTATACAAGACAATAACACTCACTCGAAGTTGTAAGGAAATAATATTTCCCTTCTGGTTTCTTAAAACCTTAACGCGTGTACGATATTATCCTCCATATCTTGGGGTTTGTTTTGAGATTAGCTTGATGAACCCAATATGGGTCAATGAACCCAATGTCATAGATTTGTCCTCTGCTGCATTTGAGAATCTTCATTCTGCATATTATAGTATGATTATATACATGCAATAAACAAGGTGAGGTAGCTAGAGACTAAATTAATTACAGAATTAGTATTTACAGACAATAGACACTGATGATCGATTTGTCCAATGCGTCTTTATTGAATAATTGGAATAGTTCATCAAATTCAATGGATATCATGTCATCTATTTCTTTCCCATAATGTTTTTTGTAACCCTCAGCATTATCCAGTTATCCCCGGCCTTTGTGGCATGCATGTACCAGTTATGCAATCTTCGCATTTTTGTTGGAAGATTATTTACCTCTTCAGGTTTGACGAGAGGTTTGCCGTACTGGTATTTGTATGCTACTTCACCCACGGGGAAGTACTGTAACTGGGATAAGTAGTGGGCAATACTCATACCTTGAGCAGCGGCAGCTTCTCCGTATTGTGCAACTACATCTGGATCATACTGCTCTTCGGCCGCATATTTGCTCGACCCCACATTGGTATGGGAAATCACCTTGAGAGGGGCGTAAGACTGTTTTGCTTGTTCTCCGAGCTGGGCAACAGATTTCCCGCTTGCATCAGTACTGCTCTTCGAGGCTTGTTGTGCCGCATGTGACTTGAGAATAGAACGCTCATAGTCTGATGACAACTTTGGCTCGGGTTGATAAAGAGTCTTTAGCATTTTGAACACTCGGGATTTTTCTTCTTTGGTGCTGGGGAACTCTGGCTCTTTCGGCCGACTCAGCTTAGCGAAAAACGCTGCCGTTTCCGCATCAACGATAGCCGTAGTCTCCTCTTCAGTACAGTCATAAGCTCTCTTGGGAGGAACCTTTGGTACTTTTGGAAGAGGCTCTTTGTTTACGTTTTGGCGATCGCTTACCACTACGCAGAGTAGCGGTGGTACGCTTACGCTTTTTATCCTGAGGCACCGGCGATGGCTGCCGCGGTGATGGCTGCGCCGGAGATTGGTGAGGCGACGGAGCCGGGTGAGGCGACGAAGACGGCTGCTGCGGCGGCGACGACCTCGCTGGAGACGGGTGAGGCGGCAGCGAAGATGGCCTTGGCGTGTGATTTGGAAGCACGATACATTCCTTTGGCCATAGAATGGTGACATTTGTTGCTTCTCCCAGTTCAGTCACATCCCCTTCACCTGCAGGGTAGTCAAGCTTCAAACCTTGAAAGGTGGGCATGATTTCATCCACTCCGAAAACAACGTAGCCCTGTGGAACCGGACGCCAATGGTAAGTTGGTGTGGGTCCAATTGGTAAGGCATAGCCGACCGCCACCTTCATTGATATGTTCACAACTTTGACATGTAGCTCGCAGTGTGTCATCTGTGTGATATCATCCACTGGGTAACCCACATGAGCCATCATCGGTGCACCATCGTCATCATCATTGTCATCACCCGGGACCTTGGTGGAAGCCACACTGCTTTTTCGATTATTCGATAGGCCGGTAGCATCGAATGCAGGTTCTACCACCATGTGCTGCTGAGATGGGCCGGTAGTACCTTGATGGCTAAGTGCGTTAATTTGATCTTGTTGTTGCTTTATTCGTTCTTAAATTATATGCATTCGCTCTTTCTGAATATCTGCTTCAACTTCCGCCTTGTCCTTTCTCCTCTTAGAGCTTCTATCAGGATATATCTTCCTCTCTTCGGGAAACCCAGTGCTCCATGATTTGGAGCCTATTGTGCCTCGTGTTCGTCCATCATGTTCCTTATTTCCAAGGGCGAGTGTGAGCTCATCATTCTCTATATCGAGAATGAAGTCTCCATCTTTAACAGCCTTTACTACGTTTCTCATCTTCTCGATTGGCAAGGGGTCTTCTTTATGTTGTATGTTATATATACACTTCCCTTCCGAGTCCAACGTGTCCCCATGCCTGTAAAACCAATTCTTTGCACGTTTGATCCAATCGTCTGTCTCTGGGATGATCTTTTTAGCACGCAGTTCATCCCCAAGTTTCGTCCACTTAGGAATGCCAGCCCTATAGCCACCCTGCCCCATAGTATGGTGATACTTCTTGTTAGCAGCATTCATCTTATTCGTTGCAGACATTCTTAGCTTTTTCTGATGTCTTGTAATTCACAAACTCAACCCAGAATGGTTTTATCTTCTGAAACTGAATCTTCTCGAAATCCAGAGTCTTCTATTTCACGACATAGTCAAGGTGCAATCTTGTCTTCCAGTTGGTGAAACAATGGGCCATCTTCTTCATAGCCCACTCCCTGACCATCATCTCCATGGCTCGCGCATGTTCTAAAGCGTCCTCAATTGGATCCTCCGCATTTGGATCCAGCTCTATCTTCGGTAGTTTGAAATTAATCATGAGCCTCTTCCACAGTAAATCTTTGGCCACGGTAGGGAGAAATAAAGACGTTCCCTCTTCTTCCGCATCAGCAGGCCTATTCCAATTTCGAATGGTGATCGGGATGAAGTCCCTAACGATTACTCTGCATTGTTCCACAAATTTGTTTGCGACAACTTTGGGAGCAATCGGTTTGCCGTCTTCACCGATATCTTTGATCCTGAACCTCTCATGGTCTTACAACTTTTTGGTTGGGCCTCGTCCGCTCTTTTTAGTAGATTTCTTTGATCCGGAGGGCTAAAAGAAGAAAGATCGTCATTACTATTTCTATATAGATAGCAGATGATTAATTAATGAATTAATTATATTACATGCACCTCGCCGGAGAGGTCGTCTTCTCGATCACACAAGGCATCGCCTTGTCCCTCACGGAAGGCATCACCTTCAACCTCAAACAAGTCGTCCCTTCCGGCAAAAAGAGGATCACCCTCACCGGAGTTGTTCAGAAACGTCGATACATCTAAATTTTCTTCCCCGCGGATCACACCTTGAATCAACTCTTCCTTTTCCTCGTCTCTGTCGTGTGGGTCCATATTTTCTGCATAGGTGGAAAAACGGATAAGTCAAAGCGGCTAAGGGAGAATGTTAGGTACGGTGTTGAGAGATATAAACCCTAATTCAGAGAAACCCTAATATATACATACACAATAATAAAAATGAATTTACAATATCAGAAACCCTAATTCGGAGAAACCATCGGGCTCGGATCCTATCGCGAAGAACCAATACCAGAAATAAAGGCGGCAATTAATACATGGCATAATACAATGCGCAATCAATATGTATGACATGTAAGATTTAGAGATCCTACACTAGCCCTAGGTGCAACATCGATTTAAAAGGGTCCGGGATGCCCTAGCAAGGACACACCAGCGAACTCACATGCACATAAGGGGTGTTGATGTTTATTTAACTAAACTAGAGTTTAAAGTTGCTTGACAATGTATTATTATTGCTTAGACACATAGCTATGCATGGCTAAGCAGGACATAGATATAAGCTTTAGCAGTGCACACAAGCCAAACCTACTTATGCTAGGAGCAGTGGATCAGGTAATATAAGCTCAAAGGGAGTAATGCAATAGATAGGACACTCTATCTATCGATAAAAGACCATAGTAGAATCGTATGCATCATGGCAAGAATTGAAATGCTTTCGAAATCATAGGATTATATCATGGTGGGGCTATGCTTGCCTTTGCCTGTTGATAGCCGAAAGCAGAGCTTCAGGATCCTTGTACTTGACTTGATTACAGTCGGTCAAGTATTTGTCTTCGAGCTTCGACGGTGTTGATCTCTGGCTTCGATCTCGATCTCGATATCGTATTCTACCGGGAAGAACCAAACACCAGAAAGAAAGGGAAACAATCAACACATGGCATCGATGCAATGCTCAAGCAAGTATGATGATATGACAAGTTGAATTGCATTGAAATGTAACCCTAAAGCATGCTCGACAATTAATCGGGGTTCCGAGGGGTGAAAACCCTAACTTGGAGAAACTCCGGAATCACCTGTGAGGGGTTACTATGTTCTTCTAATTAAACTTTTTATGAAAGTTGTTGAGCAATGCATGATTATAGCTTAAATAGGTAGTTCTCACTTTTCTGAACATTTTGATATATTATACATATTTTTCTGAGTTATAATGAATTACTTATTGAATTTACAAGATTATTACATTTTCTGGAATTGTTTAATCAATTTAAATGGAATTATTGCATCACTGTGACATCAGCATAGGGGTGAGGGTCATTTGTCACCGGGGCAGAGGCTACCCACTACGGCTGACAGGTGGGGCCGAGGCCACGTCGTCAGCCACGCAAGCGAATGGGGCCGGGGAGGGGGGTGGTTGACCGGGCTGACACACAGGCTGGCGTCACGATGACGTCAGCCTGACATCACCCGACGTTGAACCTCTCACGCGATGCATGGGGACAGCGAAGGAGGGCTTGGAGGACTACGCGGGTAGGCGGGTTGGATAGAGTGCATCTTCAGACTTAATCAAGGTTTACATGACATCATGTATTTGTTACCCACCCTACACGTCTCATTCCTTAATCTCCATCGTTTCTTCCATGTATTTCGTATTGGAATGAGGTTGGCAATGCAGCATGTGGGTTGCATTAATATCAGAGATGAAGCTTGTTATATTTCTCCAAGAAGAAGAGCTTCCCAAAGACGTTTCATCTCTATTACAGAAATGAAGATTCAATAGAATGTGATCCACTCAGTTCTGATGAACTTCTCTGGCCTGGAACCCCTGCCCGTTTATCCTGGAGCACGACAGCTCCTCCACCACAGCCTAATGCGATGGCCTGTCAACGTGTCCGCGCTGCTGCTCCTCTAGCCAACCCCATGCTCAACCAGGCTCGACAGGCGGCAAGGTCACTTGTTTACCAAGTCTAGCACGAGCTCCTCTATCTATTGCCTTATTAAGATAGTATATATGATCCAAATAATCTTGATCACGATGCTGGTCTTCTTACCTGCCATTCTGTCAAACTGGCCATGCGAATATCTTCAACTTTTCCTTTGGACATTAGGTGAGTCAGATTAGCCTGAAATATTTCCCCCTTGGATCTTCTTTTCCTTCTGCTTCGACTGGTTATGTTTACATCTACAGCTTTTGGTCACCATTGTACTTCAGCATTTTTGACCCATTTACCGAGATTCCATATTATGTGCTTCTGTTCCAAATATGCATCCCATTTGTGATTGAACATTTCAAGCCTCTGCAACAATTAGAGCTTAATTTGTTTCATCATTGGTTTGTTGTAGTTGGCTGAGCGCTAGACCTAACTGTTTTTTACTGCCAAAATCTGAAGAAAATGATGAGCAAGAGAACTGGAATGGCAGGGCAGAAAGAAAAGAAAGGGTACAGATAAGATGAAACAAGAAGGTTTTACATCAATAGATGGTTACTGCAAGTTGTAATAGGAAACTGTAATTGTGTATAACTGGTTTTGCAACTTCAGTTCAGATGGTCCACTTCAGTTGTTGATAGAAATAGAGTAGAAACTTTGTATGCAGATTTATGTTGTGTATATGCAGGAATTTGTATGGAATAAAAACGAAATCCCAATGTTATACAATTTCTAAGAATAAAACACTGCACCCTTTAGTTCATTTGTAAAACTATTATTACACCCTTCTGTTCGACTTGTAAGCAACTAATAAGGACCTCCTATTTTTTACAATCAGCTCTTTATGATTCTTGTCGTAATTATTGTTTAAATTTATACTATAGTCAGAGCAAGAATTATGGAACGGAGGGTGCATTGGTTTGTTGTGGGGCATTCTTTTTTCCTCGGTTTAATGTGGTTGTAGCTTGTAGAGGGGAGACAAATGTACTGGATATAGGAAGGAGATTGATTTGATGGCCTCAAAATCATTTGTTTTACAAAAATATACTATCGCATGAGTGATTGACATGCATATTCAAAAAATTGTATTTGACATATTTATAGATATAGAATTTTGTGTGCCCGTAACAACGCATGGGCATGTTTACTAGTTAAAATAAAAAATGAACTAACTTATATTTTTTGAATATTAATTTGAAATTTAGAAAAACTTTAAACATGAAAAGTGTTTGGATTTGAATAACTAATTCAAAACTATTTTCTGTTTTTAAAAATAATTAATGTAACCATTTAAAATTAAAAATAAATTAACCTATATTTTTTGAATATTAATTTGGAATTTAGAAAAACTTTAAACATAAAAAGTGTTTGGATTTGAATAATTAATTCAAAACCATTTTCTGTTTTTAAAAATAATTAATGTAACCATTTAAAATTAAAAATGAATTAACTTATATTTTTTGAATATTAATTTGGAATTTAAAAAAACTTTAAACATAAAAAGTGTTTGAATTTGAATAACTAATTCAAAACCATTTTCTGTTTTTAATTTGGATTTGAATTAACTTATATTTTTTATATATTAATGGGCGGGAAAAAAGGACAGGAAATAATGGGCGGGAAGAAAATTTTATTACGATAGAACTGGAATTAAAGTACATAACGCAACTAACACTAAGTTACATAAAGCACAACTGAAGATTAAGATACATAAAAGAACTGAAAATTAAGATACATGGCCAGATTAAGTCACAATCGGCCGAACTTGTTTTGCAATCTTGGAGTGATTCAGTCATGCTCCTTCCAACACGTGTAATACTCTCCACTATAGTCGTCGTACTCGCCGCGGCCGTCGTCGCTGTAGTCGTCGGGGTCGTCGTAGTTGAACCTTGAAGGCTGAGTACGAGTGGGCTGGACTTGAGGGTAGCGCAGGCGGGGGTTAGAGTCGGCGGTCGTGTTGTAGGCCATGACGCTCTGGAGAGTCCGGCCGCGCCACCACATCCGACGGCCGGCCTCGTTGAAGTTCGGAGGAGGTGGGCCATGTAGGGGTTCGTAGGATGGAAAACAAAAAATTTCTATCGCATACAAACAAACAAGCCAAGATCTATCTACTAGATTGTAGCAACGAGTCGATGGAATAACTTACCCTCGAAGATTCCAAAGCGGTTAACGAGAGCAGATTCTCGTGGGTGATGTAGTCGTACTCTTTCCGATCTCAAGATCGCGTAGACGATCCTTCCGGCGCCACGTTCCGGCAGCGCTCCCGCAGTCGGTCACACGTTCGGTACTCGACGAAGACCTTCCTCTCCCTTGTTCCAGCAGGCAGCGGAGGTTGTAGTACTCTCCTCGCGATTCCGGCAGCACAACGGCGTGGTACCGGAAGTAGAGGGGAGATCTCGCAGGGCTTCGCCTTAAGCCGGAGCGAGTATGGTGGAGTATGAGAGAGGCTTTAGTGGTCTAGGGATTAGACACACCAATTAGAAGGCTCTAAACCGAAGGCTAGGGCAATTAGAAGCTCTAAACCAAAACGGCTCTAAACCGGAGGCTGTGGCTAGGGTTTAGATTTAGAGGATAGGAACTTGTGTGTCTAGGAGGGGAGCCCTGCCCCTCCTTTTATAGGTGGAGGGAGGCGCGCCTGGGGAGGGGAGTCCCTCCCCAACTCGTCCTCAAGGAGGGCCGGCGGTGGGAGGAGGAACTCCTCCCCCAAGTCGGCTTCAAACTTCCTTCTCCTCTTTCCACTTCCCAAAATAGCCGTTTGACTTTCAAACTAGCCGTTTGACTTTTCAAACTAGGATTTGATTAAATCCTCTATTTGGTACAGCAATGACACTTAGTATATGATGCAATCATACCAACTTGATATAACACATTCATGTACCCCTTCCCCCCGGAGTGCCGGACATTCCGGAACCTTCTAGAATGTTCCCAATGAAAACACCGGAATCATTCCCCAACTCCGAAACGTGACTTTCCTTATATGAATCTTATTCTCCGGACTATTCCGGATCTCCTCGTGATATCCCGGATCCCATCCGAGACTCCGAACAACATTCGGTCTCCTTCTCATCATTCCATAACTACTCAAACAACGTCGAATCCTTAAGTGTGTCTCCCTGCGGTTCGTGAATTATGCGGACATGATCGAGACACTTCTCCGATCAATAACCAATAGAGGAATCTGGAAATTCATATGACTCCCACATATTTCTACGATTACTTTGCGATCGAATGAACCACTTACATACGATACCAATTTCCCTTTGTCTCACGATAGTTTACTTATCCGAGGTTATGATCGTCGGTATCTCTGCATACCTAGTTCAACCTCGTTACTGATAAGTACTCTTTTCTCGTTCCCGTGATATGTGATCCCTTGTGAGCCAGTCACATGCTTGCAAGCTAATTGGATGACATTTCACCGAAAGGGCCCAGAGTATATCTATCTGTTATATGGATGGACAAATCCCACTCTTGATCCATGTGTTTCAACCAATACTTTCTGAACACTCAATGCCACCTTTATAGCCACCCTGTTACGGTGTGGTGTTTGATGACATCAAAGCATCCATCCGGAAAAGGTGATATGCATGATCTCATGGTCGAAGGAATTAGGTTACTATGTATCAGAAAGCATATAGCAATTGAACTATTGAAATGACTTGATCTTTATGCTACGCTTATCTATAGGAGTATGTCCATCACATCATTCTCCTAATGATATGATCCTGTTGTTAATAACATCTCTATGTTCATGATCAGGAAACCATGATCATATATTAACCAACAAGCTAGTTTAACAAGAGGCTTTACTAGGGACTCTTATTTTAGTTTACAAATCACACAAGTATTAATGTTTCCGGTTAATACAATTATAGCATGGTATGTAAACATTTATCATAAGTGTGAAGATATGATAATAACCACTTTATTATTGCCTCTTGGGCATATCTCCAACAGTCTCCCACTTGCACTAGAGTCAATAATCTAGTTTCAAACCTTTGTGTATTCAACACCTATGGCTTTCCGGTGTTGTATGTACACGATTGCTAGTGGTCAACTGATCTCCGGATCTGACACTTCCAGGTCCGTGTGTAGAAGCATGTCTTTGCGTCTCTACGCATCACTCATTCTCTAATGAGATGGCTTTGTATAAATTTGGTCTTTCGGTGTGACCTTTAGCTCTTTGGGGTTAAAACATGTTGATAATATTGTCGCACAATATATCTTCATAGTATTATCCCACTGTGAACTACACCTAGTTTGATAACAAACTACTTGACACAAATGCCCTCTTTTGCTGCTAAAATAGCAGTCATATACTTAGCCTTTTGTTGTAGTATCTGTCACAATGTCTTAACTTTGGAACTCATCCAAATCCATTATGGAACTCACTTTCCATTATATTGTGCCACCCTTAGTTTAGATTGAGATAAACTTAATTTGTACTTTGTGACAAAACTAGTATCAATGTAGTACTTTTACAATGAACTAACCATCTATTTGTCACTTCTACAAATATTATACTCTTAGTTCTTCTAAAAGATCATAAGAATATCCTTACTATTGTCCAATGATCATCTTACGAATCATTCTGGTATATGCTCACAACATTTAGAGCATAGGACATATCTGGATTTGTACATATCACAGTATGATTGATATAAATACTCTTTGTGATTTCATACATCAAGTATCAATCTATACTTGATTATTTGTTTCACTTTACCAAATGTCAATACACTTGAATATATCATCAACATTGAACTCATTCAATACTTTCTGTGCGACAAGAACCTCTCTTGTAGTTTCTATATTGAACTCATTCAATATCTTGTCTATGTACTTCTGGCACAACCATATTAGCGTCTATTGATGCCAAATATTTGGGTTTTGCCTAAGTCTTTCATCGGGATGAAATTCTTAATATGTGTTAATAAAAGATACATTATTTCCAATCAACAATATGTCTTCCACATAATGTATTAGAAACATGTCTTAGCGCTCCCACTTAATTTCTTGCAAATGCAAGCATCTTCATCGTCTCTAATGAACTTTTAAACTCCTTTAACAGTTTCATCACAGTGAAGATTCCAACTCCGCGATGCTCACTTTAACCATTGAAGTTTGCATATGCTTTTAGCATCCTTTGAATTAACAAAACCCTATGGACCGTGTTATGCACATGTCCTAGGTAACGATTCTATTAGAAGAACTTGTTTTGTTTATTCAACTACCATATAAAAAATTATATGTAGTGGTTGCTACATTAATCCGTCTAGACTAAATATCACTATGAAAGATCAAATCTTGTCATAGTCAACCTTTGAACATTTTGTGAACTCTTTCCCAACATGTCGACTATTTCATAGATGTAAAACATCCATGTCTATTTCTTTATAGATCCAGACACAACTGTAAGGTCTTACACCTTTCTCGAGGGTCCTTCAAGTTCAAAACTTGATTTCTCGTGTATGGAACTATCACGGATTTTATGGCTTCAAGCCATTTGACGGAGTCAGGGCTCATCATCGCTTCTTTGCACGTAGTCGGATCATTATTGTCAAATAATGATTTAACTCTCAAATCTTGGTATTTGATTGTTCATCTGACCTACTTGTTTCAATAGGAACTTAGATCTCCGTGACCACAACCTTTGAAGTACGCGAGCCATGAGCATTGTTTGCTAACTCCGGAACACTTTTCGGCGCTGCGCAACTTTGCACATATAGCTAAGGTTCTTTTAACCTTATCAAAGTTCTATTGTCCTCCCACTTAACTTTTCACGAAAAATTCCTTCTCAAAGAAACTTGACGTTCTAAGCAACAAACACTTTTGTGTCCGGTGTTTATGGAGGAATACTTAACAGTTATACAAAGACAGGTTCATCCGACTTTGGTTGCACACATCTTTCTTATGCATAGCATACCAATGTTTTAAGAAAGGACTACTTGGGTTTTATCCCAAACCATAACCTTATATGGTGTCATTTCAACGGATTATGATGAAGCTCTTTTAAGTGGAAAAACGGTAATCTCTAAAGTTTTTAATCTTTAAAATATAATGGCAGTTTTATGAATTATACCTTTGATCTTACCATGTCAAACAAGGTTTAATTACATACCTCGAACGCTCCATACCCTTATGGTGTTTCGGGAAATGCAAATCCACGGAACGATTCCTTAAATCTTAGGTATTATGCTAAACTCTGTAACTCAAATATCTTCCTTTATGATCTTTATCATAAACTGTTTATATTCTTGTTACAATGATTTTGCACTTCATCTTGAAATTCTTTGAACTTTTCAAATGTTTCATACTTCATCCTTATTAAGTAAATATTCATATATTCACTCAAAATTTCGGAAAAAGCAAATGAAGTTAAAATCCATCGCTCTTGACTACACATAATGGACTTCGTACAACAATATGTACAAATTCCAATAAGCTAGTCTTTCGTTCCCTTTTGGCCTATGAACGAAGTTTCAATTATCTCTAGGAAAGTTTCACAAGTGTCATTTGATCAAAAATCAAAAGACTCCAAAATTCCATCCACATGGAGTTTCTTCATGTTTTCTTTCCAATATAATTTAAACGGCGATGTCACTTCCTAAGTGATATTTCAATCAATTTGTCTTTCGACATCTTTAGCACTAGTTTTATGGATGTGATGTCTCCAACGAGATTTGCGAATCCATCTTTTATGGATTACGGCAATTATTTGAACAACCCTTTTGTTCTCATAATACCTGATAAAACAAATCTTTGAAGGCAAGCTTTGATGTTTAACGAGCAACACAATAACCCTTTATTTGTTCTCGATGAACATCATCACATATTCTTTTGCTAGTTACTTAGGCCATTGTAGTTCATGAATTGTGTTGTTTCGTATGACGATTCACACCAACAAATTCAGTATCAAATACTTGAGAACCACATTGTTTAATAAGCAAAGAATATAGCCATAACATGTATATCATCTATATACTTAAGCTGAACAATTCTAGTCTTTTCCTTTCTGCCATATACTTATGAGATTTTCTTTCAATATTTCCTTTTCTGTTTGAAAGAATCTATCAACATCAATAGTGGAGTCATACATATGACATATAGTCCAAAGCGTGTATAGTTAAATACCAATGTCTTTGGACTTGCACTTTGAAGTAGATCACCATCATCAAATGTTTGGTGTTCTTTCAAATTCCTTTCTTTAGTAATCTCTTGGTGTAGTAAACATTTTACCTACATCAAATATTCACCCTTATCATGGAATCGTCCATGATCAAGCTACTTTTAGCTTATAACGATGAATTATGAGTATAATGTTGCTATCCAAAAACCTTTTGGAGGATTAGGACAACAAGTGTCTCCAACCTTTTGCAAATTCTCATCAAAATATGAGAACATGAACTTTGCCATATTATACTCTATCATGTTGTAACCAAAACTTCGTTTCAGATATCACAATATCTTCCACACATCATGGTTTCTGAAACAACTCTTTCAGATCCTAGATAACCTTGATATTAAGAGAATCCTTTGAATATCAAGAATCATGGAGACAAACATGATACTTATATACTAACACTTGGAATTGTTACTCTTGATTTAATACTAATTATTAAACTTCATGGAGTAACCGGAACTTACTGAAAGTTTGCAATAGGACTTTTAAACTTTAGATTAACACTTCAAAACAATACGATACCAGTTCGTAAAGTAACTAACCAGAATTCTATAGTTCTATCATCTCAATTATAATTAAGCGCAAGGTGGTAAACGGATGCCAATGACTACAACAACTATGAAAATTCACTTTGATTTAGTTTATGATAAATTGAGTTCTAATTAATAATTAAATTAATCTAGGTGAACTCCCACTCAAAACAATATCCCTCACATTGTTTTAGTGATCACACGAACCAAATCCACCACATCAAAACCGATCATCACGAGAGTTGATATAGCTTCAATGGCGAACAATCAACATGTTCATCTTATCTACTATATGACTCATGCTCTACCTTTCGGTAATCCGTGTTCCTGAGGCCATGTCTGTACATGCTAGGCTCGTCAAGATCAAACCTTAGCTTCCGCATAAGCAAATCTGGCTTGCTTACGTTGTATACACTTGCGGAATCTAACACACCCGATCATCACGTGGTGCTTCGAAACAACAAGTTTTAGCAACGGTGCATACTAAGGGTGAACACTTAAGAACTTGAAATTGTGTGCTTGAGGGATCATCTTATAATGCTACCGTTGTCTACTAAGCAATACAAGATGCATAAAGGATTATCATCACATGCAATTCATAATATGTGATATGATATGGCCTTTATTCTTTGTGCTTCCGATCTCCATCTTCAAGCACGAACATGATCTCCATCATTACCGGCATTGCATCAAGGTCAATGACGCTGCTCCATGGTTGTCGTCCACCGGCTTCAACTATTACAACTACTTTGAATAGACACGCGGGTCTTAACAGAAATTAAAGACAACCATATGGCTCCTGCCGGTTGCCGACTTACAATAAGGAACATTGCATACATCATATACAATCACAATCATGGCCATATCACATCACTGCACACCCCTGCAAAACAAAGTTAGACGCCTCTACTTTCTTTGCATGTTTTACGTGGTTTGGGGATGTTAATAAGTGTCGTTCTAACTTACGAACATGAACCACAACATTGATACTAGTATTGTTAATCACCCGTTGTAAATTGGATCTTAACTATGCTAGGAGAAACAGGCACCCGCAAAGCCACTTATGCAATACAAGTTGCATGTCGAGCGTGGAGCAAGTCTCATGAACGATGTCATGTAAGGTTAGCCCGGGCCGCTTCATCCCAACATACCGCAAGATGCAAATTACACAAGAAGCAATCGACAATAAAAGCATCAACGCCCACAATGACCATTGTGTTCTACTCGTGCAACAGATCTACATATAGACACGGCTCTGATACCACTGTAGGGGTTCATAGAATGGAAAACAAAAAATTTCTATCGCATACAAACAAACAAGCCAAGATCTATCTACTAGATTGTAGCAACGAGTCGATGGAATAACTTACCCTCGAAGATTCCAAAGCGGTTAACGAGAGCAGATTCTCGTGGGTGATGTAGTCGTACTCTTTCCGATCTCAAGATCGCGTAGACGATCCTTCCGGCGCCATGTTCCGGCAGCGCTCCCGCAGTCGGTCACACGTTCGGTACTCGACGAAGACCTTCCTCTCCCTTGTTCCAGCAGGCAGCGGAGGTTGTAGTACTCTCCTCGCGATTCCGGCAGCACAACGGCGTGGTACCGGAAGTAGAGGGGAGATCTCGCAGGGCTTCGCCTTAAGCCGGAGCGAGTATGGTGGAGTATGAGAGAGGATTTAGTGGTCTAGGGATTAGACACACCAATTAGAAGGCTCTAAACCGAAGGCTAGGGCAATTAGAAGCTCTAAACCAAAACGGCTCTAAACCGGAGGCTGTGGCTAGGGTTTAGATTTAGAGGATAGGAACTTGTGTGTCTAGGAGGGGAGCCCTGCCCCTCCTTTTATAGGTGGAGGGAGGCGCGCCTGGGGAGGGGAGTCCCTCCCCAACTCGTCCTCAAGGAGGGCCGGCGGTGGGAGGAGGAACTCCTCCCCCAAGTCGGCTTCAAACTTCCTTCTCCTCTTTCCACTTCCCAAAATAGCCGTTTGACTTTCAAACTAGCCGTTTGACTTTTCAAACTAGGATTTGATTAAATCCTCTATTTGGTACAGCAATGACACTTAGTACATGATGCAATCATACCAACTTGATATAACACATTCATGTACCCCTTCCCCCCGGAGTGCCGGACATTCTGGAACCTTCTAGAATGTTCCCGATGAAAACACCGGAATCATTCCCCAACTCCAAAACGTGACTTTCCTTATATGAATCTTATTCTCTGGACTATTCCGGATCTCCTAGTGATATCCCGGATCCCATCCGAGACTCCGAACAACATTCGGTCTCCTTCTCATCATTCCATAACTACTCAAACAACGTCGGATCCTTAAGTGTGTCTCCCTGCGGTTCGTGAATTATGCGGACATGATCGAGACACTTCTCCGATCAATAACCAATAGAGGAATCTGGAAATTCATATGACTCCCACATATTTCTACGATTACTTTGCGATCGAATGAACCACTTACATACGATACCAATTTCCCTTTGTCTCACGATAGTTTACTTATCCGAGGTTATGATCGTCGGTATCTCTGCATACGTAGTTCAACCTCGTTACTGATAAGTACTCTTTTCTCGTTCCCGTGATATGTGATCCCTTGTGAGCCAGTCACATGCTTGCAAGCTAATTGGATGACATTTCATCGAGAGGGCCCAGAGTATATCTATCCGTTATATGGATGGACAAATCCCACTCTTGATCCATGTGTTTCAACCAATACTTTCTGAACACTCAATGCCACCTTTATAGCCACCCTGTTACGGTGTGGTGTTTGATGACATCAAAGCATCCATCCGGAAAAGGTGATATGCATGATCTCATGGTCGAAGGAATTAGGTTACTATGTATTAGAAAGCATATAGCAATTGAACTATTGAAATGACTTGATCTTTATGCTACGCTTATCTATAGGAGTATGTCCATCACATCATTCTCCTAATGATATGATCCTGTTGTTAATAACATCTCTATGTTCATGATCAGGAAACCATGATCATATATTAACCAACAAGCTAGTTTAAAAAGAGGCTTTACTAGGGACTCTTATTTTAGTTTACAAATCACACAAGTATTAATGTTTCCGGTTAATACAATTATAGCATGGTATGTAAACATTTATCATAAGTGTAAAGATATGATAATAACCACTTTATTATTGCCTCTTGGGCATATCTCCAACAGGCCGTTCTCCTCGTGCCTGGCGAGCGCCCTCTCACGCCGATCCCTGAAGAAGGCTTACCAAGTCAGGAAATAGTTGGGATGCCAGTTGGGATTTCTCCGCTGCTCCGGCGTGAGCTCGAAGTAGTAGTGGTTCGTGATGGCCATCCGGCGCGCCACACCTAGAGGGACAGGAGGAACCGTCACGCCTCCGGCGCTCAGCATCCAGCCGATAGGGACACAGTAGCCCAGCGGGCAGGCATAGTTCGAGGCGCAAAGCGCCTCCGCCTCCCTAGGGGTTAGTCGTATGGTGGAAGCCATGGGAAAGAGTGATGAGGTTGCAGATATGAGTCTAGAGATGTGCAATGACAATGGAGGCCAATCCTACATATATGTACTGAGAAATGGCGGGAAGAAAACTGTGGGAAGAAATGGCGGGAAGAGAAATGGTAGGAAAAAAAATGCAGGAAGAAATGGCGGGAAGAAAAATGGCGGGAAGAAATGATGGGAAGAAACTTGGGTTTAGGGTTTAGGGTTTTGTGAAGGTTTTTTCGAGCATCGTTAGAACTTGCATTGGATATCTAAATAAACCACATATTGCGAGTCTAAAAATGATTTTTTCAAAAATTCACGTGCGTTAGATCATGTACCTATAGTACAAACCGGACCCACTTCCTACAGATTCAACAGACATTTGTCCTTTTTACCCGGGATGGACGAAAAGGTTTGAGATGTCCCGGTTGGGAGATATTCCATGTAAGGTGGTCTAGTATTTTAGAAAAATGGCACGGTGGCATTCTATAACAGCATTTTGGTGGTTACTTCACAAAACGACCCTTTTTTGCGCTCGCAAAATGAAAAATGGCTTTTCTGTGCGAAGAAAAGGAAAACTTCCTCCTACAATATTGTTCTCCATACCAATGTCCACATGCATGCATAATATGGGCACAACATCACAAACTATGCCGTAATTCAGCATATAACATCGGTCATTTGGACCGAAACCTATGAAACCTCAAACATGATAGGTCATTTTGTGAAGGTTTTTTCGAGACATGATCAATATACCAAGTCTGGTATTTTTCCTTGCAACTATGTCACATAATATGACACCACGCAAAGGATTTACATTGTTCGGATTTTTGAATTTCTTATGCCCGTTTTGAATTTTTTGAATTTCTAACTATGGTCGAACCGGCGTGCATGAAGATAGGGGACGGGCATCGTTAGAACTTGCATCGGATATCTGAACAAACCACATATTGCGAGTCTAAAAATGATTTTTTTCAAAAAATCACGGGCGTTAGATCATGTACCTGTAGTACAAATCGGACCCACTTCCTGCCGATTCGGTAGACATTTGTCCTTTTTACCCAGGATGGACGAAAAGGTTTGAGATGTCCCGGTTGGGAGATAGTCCATATAAGGTGGTCTAGTATTTTAGAAAAATGGGACGGTAGCATTATGAAACAACATTTTGGTGGTTACTTCACAAAACGACCCATTTTTTGCGCTCGAAAAATGGAAAATGGCTTGATCATTTGGACACGCGCGAGAAGTTACAAGCTGCAAGATGGTGTGCGAGAGCAGGGACACCACTACGACCAGTTTCAGGGAGATGCCGCCGGATCCCAGTCCTCCGGCATCTCCAAGAAACTGGTCATAGAGGCACTCCCTAATATATGATCTTGCGCGTTTGGAGATCAGATCTTAATGGTAAGTACGAATCGGGACAACTTCTTCATAGTTTAGGAAAGTCGTTCTACGAATCAGGACTAAATAAAGGCCCCCTTTAGTCCCGGTCCAGCCACAAAACGGGACTAACACTCAAGACATTTATTAATATTAAAAACCAAGACTATAAAACTGGGACTAAAGGCCCCCCTATATAGTCCCGGTCAAGCCATAAACCGGGACTGACACTCAATACATTTATTAAACTTGGAAAATTGCAAACATCATAAGATATCCTTCACAAAATGAGCTATCATGTCTCATGACATTTAGGTTCACAATATGCAGCCGACCGGCCAGACATGAACTAGAGGTACACAATATGAGCATGAACTTCTTGGCATATGTCCTTCCTTATGATCGCTTCAGACGTAACCATGGAGCATCTTCTTTACTTAACGGAATGCTTGGGTCAGTTTTCACTGTGAAGTGCGGAACTTTATCAAACTTATTATAATCTTCTGACATGTCTGTATTGTCCTTGATTCCCACGATGTTTCTTTTCCCTGAAAGAACTATGTGACGCTTTGGCTCATCATATGATGTATTCGTTTGCATATTTTTTATTTTTTTTCAGTCTGGAGGACATGTCCTTCACATAGAAAACCTGAGACACATCATTGGCTAGGATGAATGGTTCATCTCTATAACCAAGATTGTTGAGATCCACTGTTGTCATTCTGTACAACTGGTCTATCTTTACCCCTTCCCCATTTAGGTTGACCCATTTGCAGCGAAACAAAGGGACCTTAAAAGAGACTCCATAGTCTAGTTCCCATATCTCCTCTATGTAACCATATTATGTGTCCTTTTGCCCATTCTCGTCCATTGCATCAAAGCGGACACCACTGTTTTGGTTGGTGCTCTTTTTATCTTGGGCGATCATTTAAAATGTATTCCCATTTATTTCGTACCCTTGGAAATTCAATATAGTAGAAGATGGTGACGGGGCCAACAAGTATAGCTGATCTCCAACAGTGGTGTCATTCAAGAGATGTGTCCGCATCCAACCACTGAAAGACTTCATGTGTTCATATGAAATCCATGAGTCAGGCTTCCTCGGGTTTTTGGAGCGTACAATATTCTTGTGTTCCTTGATATACGGAGCTGCCAAGGTGGAATTATGTAGAACTGTGTAGTGTGCTTTAGTGAAAGAATCCCCGTCCCTACATATCATTGCTTTCTTTCCCAGCGTGCCTTTTCCACTTAGTCTTCCCTCATGTCGCGAGTCAGAAACACCAATCGGCTTAATGTCAGGAATAAAGTCAACACAAAACTCAATGACCTCCTCTGTTCCATATCCCTTGGAGATGCTTCCTTCTGGTCTAGCACGGTTATGAACATATTTATTTAAGACTCCCTTGAATCTCTCAAAGGGGAACATATTGTGCAAAAATACAGGACCGATAATGGCAATCTCTTCCACTAGGTGAACTAGGAGATGCGTAATAATATTGAAGAAGGATGGTGGGAACACCAACTCAAAACTAACAAGACATTGTACCACATCCTTCTGTAATCTTGGCAAAATATCTGGATTGATTACCTTCTGAGATATTGCATTGAGGAATGCACACAGCTTCACAATGGGTACTCAAACATTTTCCGGTAGAAGCCCCCTCAATGCAATCGGAAGCAACTGCGTCATAATCACGTGACAGTCATGAGACTTCAGGTTTTGGAACTTTTTCTCTGCCATATTTATTATCCCCTTTAAATTAGATGAGAAGCCAGACGGCACCTTGATACTGTAAAGGACTTCAAAAAAGATTTCCTTCTCTGTTTTAGTAAGAGCATATCTGGCACGACTTAAGTGACGCCCTTTATCCGTCTTGTTCTGTGTATGCATGTTCTTTGGGTCTTTCATAATTTTTTGGTCCTCCCGTGCTTCTGGTGTATCTTTTGTCTTCCCATACACGCCTAGGAATCCTAGCAGGTTCACGCAAAGATTCTTCATCACGTGCGTCACTTCGATTAAAGAGCAGACACGTAGGACTTTCCAATATGGCAGCTCCCAAAATATAGATTTCTTCTTCCACATGGGTGTGTGTCATGTAGCGACGTCGTTCGGAACTGATTGACCGCCGGGACCCTTTCTAAAGATTACTTATATGTCCTTGACCATACCAAATACATCATCACCAGCAGGGAGTTCAGGATTCTTCCGGTGATCTACCTCACCTTTGAAATGCATGCCTTTATTTCTTACATGATGATTGGTCGGAAGAAATCGTCGATTCGCCAGGTACACAACCTTCTTGCATTTATGAAAATATGTACCTTCAGTCTTATCTAAACAGTGCGTTCATGCCTTATATCCCTTGTTTGTCTGTCCTGAAAGGTTACTAAGAGCAGGCCAATCATTGATGGTTATGAAAAGCAACCCTCGTAGGTCAAATGGCTCCTCTTTGTTCTCATCCCACACATGTACACCTAGTTTGCCCCACAGCTATAAGAGTTCTCCAACTAATGGCCTAAGGTACACATCAATGTTGTTGCCCGGTTGCTTCGGGCCTTGGATGAGCACTGGCATCATAATGAACTTACGCTTCATGCCCAACCAAGGAGGAAGGTTGTAGATACATAGAGTCACGGGCCAGGTGTTGTGACTGCAGCTCTGCTCCCCAAAAGGATTCACGCCATCCGTACTTAGACCAAACCATAAGTTCCTTGCGTCACCTGCAAAGTCCGGGAAGTCTCTCTCGATTTTTATCCACAGTGACCCATCAGCAGGGTGTCTCAACTTCCCGTCTTTCTTACGGTCTTCTTTGTGCCATCGCAACAACCTGGCATGCTCTTTGTTTCTGAACATGCGTTTCAACCTTGGTATTATAGGAGCATACCACATAACCTTAGCAGGAACCCTCTTCCGGAGGAGCTCTCCCTTAACATCACCAGGATCTTATACCGCAATGCATTGCATACCGGACATTTATCTAAATTCTCATACTCCTTACCGTGGTAGAGGATGCAGTCATTAATGCATGCATGTATCTTCTGCACATCTAATCCTAGAGGACAAAGAGTCTTCTTTGCTTCGTACGTACTCTCGAGAAGTTCGTTATGTTTTGGAAACTTCGGCTTCATTATTTTTAGCATCTTTTCAAATGAGGAGTCAGTTAGACCACACTCTGCCTTCCATCGCAGTAATTCCAGTGTGGTACCGAGCTTTGTGCTGCCATCTTCACAATTTGGATACAACAATTTCTTGTGATCTTCTAACATGCCCTCTAACTTCAACTTCTCATTTTCTGTTTCACAATCTTGCTTTGCATCAGAAATGACCCTACCAAGTTCATCAGCGGGCTCATCTGATGCCCGTTCTTCACCTCCTTCCTCTTTATTGTCTTCCATTGCAGTATCACCATATTCAGGAAACATATGATGATAGTTGTTATCATCATCTTCTTCTTCACCGTCTTCCATCGTAACCCCTCTTTCCCCGTGCTTGGTCCAGCAATTATAGTTGGGCATGAAACCTTTCATAACCAGGTGGGCGCGAATGATTTTCGAGGAAGAGTACTCCTTGTTGTTCCGACATTGAACACGTGGACAACGTATAAAACCATTCTCTTTGTTTGCCGTAGCCACATCGATAAATGTATTCACGCCTTTAATGTACCCGGGTACACGCCGGTCACCGTACA
Organism: Avena sativa; assembly: GCA_916181665.1. Taxonomy (NCBI): domain Eukaryota; kingdom Viridiplantae; phylum Streptophyta; class Magnoliopsida; order Poales; family Poaceae; genus Avena; species Avena sativa. The sequence goes on along the minus strand of OV702280.1, from coordinate 315,535,526 downwards.
TCCATTCCCGACCGTTCATCTGCATCATATAAGTAAGTTTATCAAAAACATGACATAATAAATAGTGAAATGACCAATTCACATTGACACATGCATTGTATCAATGACAGAGAAAAGATAAGATTGCTAACCTCGGTCGAGGGAAATAAAGAGGAGAAAGCTCAAGTGCGTCTCGGACACCTTCTATATTTTTGTTCTGTGAGAAATTGAACGGGATCATTCACTCAAACATTTCATCAAACACCTTGAATGCATGCATAGAAAAATAAATAAACTAGCACACCTCTCACACCTTCCACCAAGAAAAAATAGAGGGGAGGCAGAGGGCTGGGTGTCGTATTTATAGAGGGCGGGATCATACGTCCCGGTTTGTAACGGTGTGTGCCACGCTACGTGGCTGACGTCCAACCTTTAGTCCCGGTTACAAACCGGGACGCATGACCCCTTACGAACCGGGACGCATGCCTCCGGCCACCGTACCCGCTCGAACCGGGACGCGTGCCAGCATTAGTCCTGGTTCATGGCGCAACCGAGACTAATGCTGTTAGGGGGCGCGAACGGATAGCCTGTTTTCTACTAGTGGTGTTTGGTCTTTCTTTCTTTGTCTTGGACTAATTGGTACATAAAATAAGATGATGACTTAATAGGCTATAACTGATTTACACTTTATAATTGAGTTACATAGATTTCTTTACAGATTCTACTGGCAGAGAGAAACAAATGTCTAGCTCTAGATTATTCTGTTCTGCAAATGAATCCATATTGTTCCAATACGTCATTGAACCGTCAGATAGTGTATATATATGAAGCATGCATAAGTACGTCGTTTTGGAACCCAAGCTCTAGGGAGATCAATGTTTTAAAAAATGAAAATAGTATTTGAAAGTTTGAGAAAAGACTGAATTTTTTGTAGCGACACGATGACAATTTCTATGAACCTTTAAATTTTGTTAACAAATATGTTGTATTTTTTGAGATTGAATACATTGTTTTCCAGGATATTACAAAATCTAGCTCTAAATAGGTATTCAAAATTTCATTTGGTCTTCCTATTTATGTTTTTTTGTGTATCACAGATGAAAACATATTTCGATTAAAATTCATACGTACATACATACTTGTATGTAATTTTGTATATTCTTTTGAATTATTTGAAATGTACTATAGAATTATTGAGTTTCTTCCTTAAAATCAGGCTCCCAGACCTTGAGCTCCATTTGGAGTTTCTGGCTTGTATACATCTCTAGATCTGAAAAGAGGGTGGTACTCATACAGACATAAATAAGCACATTTTAAAACGTAACAAGATAAGAGACACAGATTTTACACACAAATGGTACAAAGTATTCACTTGCTCCCCTATGTTGAACTCAAGCTCGAGGCATAATCAGATCAATGACACACTACTGTTGACCACACTATCCAAAATCTTCGGTCATGTCTATAGAATTTAGATACTAATAATGTACTTAAAAGAACGGTATGTATACATTTTGTTTCTCAAGAAAATGTTCCACATATAAGATATAATTTTGCTGATAAATGATAATAGATCCTATAATCGTTGGCCAATCACATTCTATCAGCTGATCTAGTGCAACTCATGCTTAAAGTACCTTTTTTGGTTGTTGATATCTGAAGTATATTGTGTACCAATTACCACTGCAATGTTCTTTCCCTTTGTTTCTTATTAATCTTTCTTAGCTTATTTAGAGGGCTAAACTTGTCTAGGTTCATATTATTTTAGCGCATAATTCCGACTGTTACCTATTTTCGTACTATAAATGTGCAAGTGGGCACTGTTACTAAACAAAATATTTCAGATATGGGTCATCAAGCACAAAATGTCCATGCACGTGCTTTAAATTAAATGTTCAGGATAATAGGTAGGGCCCGATGATTGATGTCACCACTTTTATTGATTGTACACCGGTGCTATATGCACTGGTTGTCTTCATTGCTTGCTCTCCCTAAGGTTCCCTACAAAGTGGTCTGCACATCCTATATATACCACAAAGCTGAAACACTTCCTCTAGAAATTCCATCTTGTTGTTTGAGAGTTTTGCTTCCCCAGATTTGTAGGCACTAAGAGTAAGCCGGGAAGAGGAAGAAAGAGAGCTCGAGAGCATTAGGAATGGGAACATGGAGGAACACACAACTTGTTTGTTTCCACCTCCAGTGTTGGAGGTGCAAATGTTAGTTTTGGTTCTTTCCTAATGCCTCCCATTCCTACCGTTCTTGTGCACTCCTTCCTCTTCCTTTTTGCTTATGCGCAAGCTTTGATGGAGAAGCCATAGACATTCGTGTGCATATTTAGGTAAAGTTGAGATCTCGAAGGTGAGTCAGGAAGAGGAAGAAAAGAGGGCATAAGAGCAATTGGATTGGCAACATGGAGGAAGCCTCTCTTCCTTAGTTTTCACCTATTAATTGAGGTGTGAACTTAGTTTGGTGCTTCCTGATGCCTCCCATTCCTATTGTTCTTAAGCACTCCTTCCTCTTCCTTTTTTGTCTTGCTCGATTGATTTAGCATGGAAACAAAATGTATGTGAAGTGTGGACGTATCTGTTGTTTTGATCACAAAAACGAGCTAGGAAGAGGAAGAAAGAGAGGGCCCAAGAGAAGTGGGAATGAGAACATAGAGGAAAGCCTAACTATTTGTTCTTCACCTCGTGTGTTGAGGTGGAAGCATGGTTTGGTATGTCCAAATGCCTCCCATTCCTATCTTTTTTAAGCTCTCCTTCCTCATCCTTCTTGTTTGCTACATCCCTTTAGCATTAAGAAAACATATATTGCAGACATTCAGATGATACAAGATGCCCATTGTGAGACTGGAAGATGATCTAAACATGACATAAGAGCGGTGGGGATGGGAACATGATGGAATACTAAAGCCCTCAGTTCCTCATCTAACACTAGAAGATGCTTTGGTCTAGTTTTCCTGATGCCTTCCCATGCCTACCATTCTTTGGTGCTCCTCCCTCTTCCTTTTTTCTTAGAGAAAACGCAAAGGACCTTTGCGTTTCATTTTATTGAATAGGCAGAGTTTAGGTTACATCCTCGCTAGGAGGCAGGTTACAGAGATACAAACTGAACATCAGTACACATCCGAGGTGGATGGTAGTACAACCCGTAGCCCTTTGGCCCCTGCCCTAACCCACAAGCTAATTCCCCCCTTGATCTTTGCAGTCAGGGAACACACTGATGGATGGGCGCTGTTGGATCTCTGAAGATTAAGCTCGCGAGTGTCGTTTCTTTAGACAGTTTTCAGCAATAGGCTGAAACTCGTCAGTTAGCAGTTTTTCCTTAGCTGAATAAACCCGTGCGTGTATCGCATGTGATCACCACGAGATAGATTAGTTGTAGACCACGTTTTTTGGTTTCTATTAGGCTTGCTAGCGCATTAGCTCGGTCATGGCATGGCACGGTCAAGTAGGAGCTCGTGGAGCTAGTTTTTCGGTCACGATGACCATATTGTTCTCTCAGGCTACTTAAGCAGAATAACAGACAAACAGAAAAGCTGCAGATTTGCACGTAGCACAAACCTCCCTTGTTCAATTGTGTTGTGATAATTGTTGTTAGCCACCAATTTGCAGATTTCTCAACCACATTTGGTATCAGAGCGAGCGAGCTTTGGGACCATGGTAGGAACACCACCACCTACGAAGGACACCGTAGCGGGACGAGATGCTGCAGAGGAGACAGCGAAAGCAGCGGCGGAAGCGGAGCAACGGGCCTCTTACAGGTCAGTGACCCCAGAGGGCTCGAGATCGCGGAACCGTGGGCGAAGCCGATTCCGTCGAGGCGGAGGCGAGGTGGTGATCCATGAGATTGTCAGGGAGGGAGGCTCTGGTGGTAGCGTCGATGTCGGCGGCGTGAACTGGCCCACCCTCACGAAGACAAACTACACCGAGTGGGCGATCTTAATGCGCGTCAAGCTCCAGGGCGCAGGCTTTGGGATGTTGTTGACGCGGACGACGCACCGGATAGGATCGAGCGACACGCGCTCGGCGTCATCCTCGGATCCGTGCCACCGGAGATGGTCCAGGTCCTGGCGGCCAAGGATAACGCCAAGGCGGCATGGGACACCATCAAGACCATGCGCATCGGCGTGGATTGCATTCGAGAGGCGCTGCAGCAGAAGCTGCACAAGGACTTCGACGCCCTGGTGTTTGGCGCCAACGAATCAATCGAGGAATTCACGATGCGCATCTCCAGCATCGTGACGGAACTACAGACGCTCAGCGACTCAACCACCGAGCTCGACGCGGTTCAGACGATCCTACGCATCGTCCCTCAGAGGTATAGTCAAATGGCATGTTCCATTGAAACTTTTCTTGATCTGAAGGAGATGTCGCTGGAGGAGCTATCCGGGCGTCTCGCCGCGTCAGAAGGGCGCGGTGCATTGGAGGAAACGGCCGGCCGTTTGCTCCTCACCGAGGAGGAATGGGCAGCGCATGCTCGCCAGCGCGGTGGCGACAAGAGCACGCCCAAGAGCAAACCACAGAGCGGCGACAAGCCCGCCATAACAGGCGGCATGAGCGGCAGCGGCGAGCGCCGCAAGGGCAATTGCCGCTACTGTGGCAAAGCCGTCCACTAGGCGGTGGAATGCCACAAGAATAAACGGGACGAGTAGAAGCGGGGCGCGCAGGCGAACGTCGCAGAGGTGGACGCTAAGGCCCCTGGCCTCCTCCTCGCTATCGTCAATGAAGAGGACGTGACCTCTGTCAACAACACGATGTCCCTGCTGATGGCAGAAACCCTTGAGAGGGAAGACGCCGATGCCGTGGCCCCCTAGGCCGTCTTCCTCAATGAGCACCGGGTGATCCCCACGGTCACTGATGATGGCGCGTGGTACCTCGACACCGGTGCCAGCAGCCACATGACTGGCACCAGGTCGGTCTTCACCAGCCTCGACGGGACGGTTCACGGAAACGTGCGCTTCGGAGATGGATCAATGATCCAAGTGCAGGCAAAGGGCATGCTGGTGTTCACCTGCACGTCAGGCAATCACCGTGTCCTGTCTGGTGTGTTTTTCATCCCCAAACTGTGCACCAACATTCTCTCGCTTGGCCAGCTCGACGAGAACGAATGCAAGATGGCGATCGAAGGTGGCCACCTGTGCATCTTTGATCAGGAGCGGTAGCTGCTAGCTCGGGTTCAGAGGACCAAGAACAGGCTGTACAAGCTGGTTCTGAACCCTGCAACACCGGTCTGCCTGATCGCGCACCTCGACGACCCCGCGTGGCTGTGGCACGCACGCTACGGGCACCTACATTTCTGAGCACTGTGCAACCTGTCACGAAAGGAGATGGTGCATGGCATGCCACTGTTGAACCATGTTGATGAGCTCTGCGATGGGTCTGTGCTTGGCAAGCAGCACCGTACTGCATTTCCCCAGACAAGCACCTACCGTGCGACCAAGACACTGGAGCTGTTCCACACTGATCTGTGTGGACTGATCACGCCAGCCACCGCCGGTGGAAACCAATACTTCATGCTTGTAGTCGATGACTATAGCAGATACATGTGGCTGGAGGTGATGAGCTCCAAGGCGGATGCTTTCGCATGCTTCGGAAAAATCAGGACACAAGCAGAGCTACAGGGCAGATGCAGGCTGCGAGCTTTCCGTTCTGATCGGGGAGGGGAATTAAACTCCGGGGATTTCAAAGCCTACTGCGATGAGAGCGGTGTTCGCCACTTCACCACCACCCCTTACTCGCCGCAGCAGAACGGAGTTGTTGAACGCCGTAACCAGACAGTGGTTGAAATGGCGAGGTGCATGTTGAAGAGCATGGGGGTGCCATCTGAATTCTGGGGAGAGGCAGTGAAAGCTGTTGTCTACATTCTGAATCGAGCTCCAACAAGATGCCTACAGGGAAGAACGCCATACGAGGCGTGGCACATGCGCAAGCCATCGGTTGATCACCTGCGCACCTTCGGTTGCATAGCGCATGTGAAACGCACTGGCCCAGACGTCACTAAGCTCTCCGACCGCTCTATCATGGGTGTGTTCGTGGGATACGAGGAAGGATCCAAGGCCTATCGCATGTACGACCCTGCCGCCAAGAAACTGCTCGTGACCCGTGACGTCTCGTTCGAGGAACGACATCAGTGGGCATGGTCCTCGCCGGCATCAATGACCTCCTCGGCTGCCCCAACCTCTGCGCCAAGCACCTTCACCGTGGTGTACACCACGGACCATGGCGAGACCATCTTGGACGATGGTGGCAGTCCTGGAACGCAAGCGGCATCGACAGGAGAGCAAACTGCTCCTGAAACACTGGTGCCTGGAACACCAACGGCATCACCAGGGCAAGCGGCCACGCCCGCTGCAGAGAAGAGTGCAGTGAAATTCTGCACGCCACTGTCACATAACACTGGTTGTGATGACATCGGTTCAGGGCCACGATGGTTTCGCCGCATTGACGACCTCTACGACGCCACCTCGCCCGTGGCTGACGACCCTGAGGCAGAGGACGTGGAGGAGCAACAGTGCCTTCTCAATGCTAAGGAGCCTGCGAGCGTCGACGAGGCGCTTGCAGATGAATCATGGCACGTCGCAATGAAGGAGGAGTTGGAGTCCATCGTCGACAATCGCACATGGCAGCTGACTACCCTGCCGGGAGGCCACCACGCCATCGGCCTGAAGTGGGTCTTCAAGGTAAAAAGGGGTCCAGACGGCGAGATTGTCAAGTATAAGGCGAGGCTCGTCGCCAAGGTATACACACAGCGCCAGGGGTGGACTTCGATGAGGTTTTCGCCCCTGTCGCCAGAATGGAAACGGTGCGTACTCTGCTTGCTCTCGCCGCGCACTCAGGCTGGAATGTCCATCATATGGATGTGAAGTCTGCGTTCTTGAATGGCGATCTTGCAGAGGAGGTGTACGTCCATCAACCGCCAGGTTTCATCGACACCAAGCAGCCCCGACATGTGCTCAAGCTCAGCAAGGCCCTGCACGGTCTACGACAAGCACCACGCGCTTGGTATGCCAAGCTTGATGCCTCTCTCACTGATCTAGGTTTCGTACGCAACCCAATAGAGCATGCAGTTTACAGGCGTGGTGACAACAAGGAATTCCCGCTGATTCGTGTGTACGTAGATGATCTGATCATCACGGGCACAAGCAATCAGGAGATCCTGGAGTTCAAGGCAGAGATGAGTCGCTTGTTCAATATGAGTGATCTGGGCCTGCTGTCATACTATCTGGGGATTGAAGTGGATCAGAAGGAGGGAGAGATCACTCTGCATCAGAGAAGCTATGCAGCAAAGATCCTAGAGCGTGCAGGAATGCAGAATTGCAATACCTGTCACACTCTCATGGAAAACAGACTCAAGCTGCGCAAGCATGATGACAGTGGAGAAGTTGAGGCATCCATCTATAGAAGCATCATTGGTTCACTTCGGTACCTTGTCAACACCAGAACAGACCTCACTCATTCAGTGGGGATTGTCAACCGATTCATGGAGAAACCAAGTGTGCAGCACTGGGCTGCAGTGAAACAGATTCTGCGCTACATCAGTGGGACACTTGGGTATGGTTGCTGTTACAAGATAAGTGAAGGAGAACTGAAACTGTTGGGTTTCAGTGACAATGATCTTGCTGGCGATTTGAATGATCGGAAGAGCACCTCAGGAGTGGCATTCTTCTTAAATGACAGCCTGATTACCTGGACATCAAGGTGGTTGCTCTTTCATCTTGTGAGGCAGAATACATGGCAGCCTCAAACGCTGCCTGTCAGGGAGTGTGGCTCAGTCGTCTGATTGGAGAACTAATGGGAAAAAGACCCGCTGCATTCAAACTTCTGGTGGACAACAAGTCAGCAATTGCTCTCTGCAAAATTCCAGTTCATCACGATCGGAGTAAGCATATTGATACCAGATTCCATTTTATCCGCGAATGCTTTGATGAAGGCAAGCTCGAGGTTGAGCACGTCGGAACAAATGGGCAGCTGGCAGATATTCTCACGAAGGCGTTGGGCAAGGTCAAGTTCATCGAGCTAAGGCAGATGCTCGGCATCGTGAAGATTCAGAAGGGAGACGAGCTTAGGGGGTGAAATGTTGGATCTTATAGAGTAAGCTCGTCAGTGTCGTTTCTTCAAACAATTTTCAGCAATAGGCTGAAACTCGTCGATTAGCAGTTTTTCCTTAGCTGAATAAACCCATACACGTATCGCCTATGACCACCACGAGATAGATTAGTTGTAGACCACGTTTTTTGGTTTCTGTTAGGCTTTCTAGCGCATTAGCTCGGTCGTGGGATGACACACGGTCAAGTAGGAGCTCGTGGAGCTAGTTTTTCGGTCACGATGACCATCTTGTTCTGTGAGGCTACTTAAGCAGAATAACAGACAAACAGAAAAGCTGCAGATTTACACGCAGCACAAAACTCCCTTGTTCAATTGTGTTGTGATAATTGTTGTTAGCCACCAATTTGCAGATTTCCCAACCACAGGCGCCGTTGAAGACGCATTCATTTTGATGTTTCCAAATCATCCAGAATATTAGGAGGGCTGTGCAAGTGCACTGTGGAGCTGCTTGGGAGTGTCATGCCTTGCTTTGCACCACTAGTCCATGAGTGATGCTTCTTGGTCTGGCGCTGCTGTCATTCATAGCATTTCATGTCAGGTTTGTTTAGCAAAGGGGTGTGTCAGCAGCAGGTGCCGGATGGTCTCTGGTTCTTGGTCGCCTAGAAGACAGCGGGGGTGGTGCTGAAGGCCGTGCCTCGCGAGGCGCTCGGCGGTCCAGCATTTGTGTTGATTGGCTAACCAGTCCCCGCGAGACCTTCCTCTTCCTTTTGAGCCAAGCAACAATGTTCACTTATCTTCTCTATAATTGCATAGGTGCATAGACATACTTGCAGTGCATTTAAGCGGTGAAATCCAGCCTTTATATGCCGAGGTTCACCAATGGATGCAGAAAGTTGATGGTTGGAATCCTAAGATGTTCACACTCACTCACACCCCTGTAAAGTACCACGCATTTGTCTCCAAGTTCATACGCCGGGTGCTGATTGCTCGGATGGCTGAAACCTCAGATTTAGCTACCATGTACTCCCTCCTTTTAGAAATATAAAATGTTTTAGTTTTATAAGGTAAATGGATCTAGACATCTTTTAGTGTGTATATTCATTTAAACATACATACTAAAATATTTCTAAATATATTAGCTTCACTAACCTAAAGACTGAAGACAGGCCGAAGGACCCTGACACTATGCAGCCAATTGCATAGCCGATCCATGCAACCAATTCCCACTCCCTCCGATCCATATTAATTAACTTAATTTGATTTGTTAAAATTTGAATAAATCTATATACTAAATAGTGTCTAGATTCATTGAAATCTAAACAAATTTGAGTCAATTAATATGGACAGGAGGGAGTACAGAAATTTTAGGCTGAATATATTACCAGCATACCTTCATGTGTTTTTCCTCCAAGGCCTGGGATGGTTCTTGAGAGTTTTTTTTTCATACGTTTCTCTGCTCCAATATTGCTTTGTACAGCCTACAAAATCTAGATGTTGAGTTACTTACAGAATAATTGGCCTATATATACAGTTTGAGTTTACGATACTATGTCTATTCTAACTTGTTTTTCAAAACGCACCTCATGTCTGAAGTACCTTGTGTAGCAACTGTCACTGCAATTTTCGTCTGCCTTTGTTTTCCAAATTTGTTAGGGCTTAAATTTTCCAAATTCTTGTTATTTTAGCTTAGGTTGTGATTACTCTCAGATTGCAATACAATATTTTCCTACCTTAACGGTACAGGACCATGTTCCCCATCGTCATTGACTGCATAGTGATTCTGAATGTAGTACTCGGTGTCTTCGTTACTCTATCCACCAAGGTTCTCCAATATCCACAGAGCGCGCATCACGCCTTGAAAGCTGAAACTCTTTGTCCAGCAGTTAAATATTGTTGTTTGGTGCCTTTTAGTTTCAGACTAGCAGGAAAAATGCCTACGGGTCAATTTTTACTGATTATTTTAGTCTGCAGAATTCACTACTGGAGGGCCAGTGATTTTCTAAAAAAAAGTGATGAACACGTAAAAATGAAATTATATTTTCAACATTCGTTTACACTTGTCCATCTCTTGCCACTGCTTTTGATCTTGGATCAAATTTATCAGGGCAACCAAAACAAAGTCAAGAAAATGCTAATTTTGTAAGATTATTAAGTGCATAAAACAATTTTGAAAGTGGTGCCATTTTCTTCCGAATGCACTGCCATCCACACCATGGAAATATTGCAAATCTAGAATAATTAAGAAGCTCGAGGCAAAAGAAAAAACGTACTCAACAAATATAGATATATTTATAAACTGAACAATAATAATAAGTGACAAAGAAGAATGTAGATGCTTGTGATACTCGAATCATCCATCCGCTGCCAGCTTATGGACTTGGTGAAGGTTGATCCACCAATCAAATCAATAAAGCGATGAAAAACATGCCTAAATGCTTGTTGTAATTTGCAAAACTCAAAGGTTGGTGAGGGTTGATCTCATGAACTCCTGCCAGCTAATCGAGGCCACTAACCTCCTCTAGCTCATTGCTGATCATGCCCACCAAGTTCAGAAGTAGCCAGAGGCCCGTCGACAGTTTCAGCAGATCCTCAGTTATCCGACAAATTTTGACAGTATCAGAGACATCGCCAAGGTTCAGCTAACCAGTCTCTCCCGCAGTCCTGCTTCCTGGCTGCCCACGAATCCTTGACTAACTCCGCGAGCGACGGTCGGTAACTGGGTACAGGTGATCGACGAGTGAGCGGACTACTGGACCAGAAGCCCCTTTCCTCCTTGCATGGCAGGATTTTTTTTGCATATAGGACGTAAAATTCTGAGCTAGCATTGCCGATCTGCCAACAACCTAATTAGGACATCAGCACCTAGCATGGTGTGTTCTTTTATCAAACCCTTATCATGTCATCAACAGAGGGGAACTGCCACGAGGAAAGTTTATCAACTCATTGCAAGAAAATTTGTCACTAAGATCGACGTTGGTGGGAGGTAACACTGGAGGTAGTCTATTCTCGCCATCGATCAGGCCAAGCAGGCACACCTCATCAACATAGAAATAGACATGAGTAGGGTAGATTAGCTCCTTGCCTGAGAGGTTGTCACCCAAATCAACGTTGACTGGTGGTCATGCATCTATTCTCATCCTTGAAAGTCAGGTGTACTAGCTGTCGCTGGTGGTTAAAGCTAATCCCCCAAGCCTTGTTCCTAGCAGCGTCCAAGAACACCCCCTTATTGACGTGCCACGCTGCCCCCTCTTCAACGTAAGCGTGGTAGGTCGACGGCAAACGGTTTTGTCGGTTGAATTCTAGTCCATGTGCCACATGCCCTCTAGGAACCGGGTGAGTGCGGTGTCATAGGTGCGGCGTGTTCGGCAAACCGTTCTCCATGAAATGCTAAAATCAGTGTTACAAGTCTAACATCACCTATGAATAATCCTAAACATCTGCAATAAAAACAAAAGTATATTAAGCACACACGATTTCTAGCAGAGCTCCTAGCAAGTACAACAAAATGATAGTAAAGTACATTCTCATCCACTGTGGAAGTAATATTCAATAATTTCTATTTTTCTAAAATAAATATTTGCAGGTTGCAAATGCATTAATTTTAAGTTTTATGGAACCGTGCACATAACTCACGGTTTCAAATCTTGTGAAGAAATTCATTGGCTCAAAAAGGCCTATTATATATGCACTGCTTCTAGGTAATTTAACAATCTTACATGAAACATGAAATTTTAAGCATCCAGTCATTTGACATACAAAGAAAAAAAGTATTTTCTTACATATAGAAGGTCGGGAAAATAATTTATTCTTAGTGTACCACCTACCTTGAAGGGCATGCTAAATGTACCTGAAGGTATATTCTCACCACTCCGGCACTCCGGTCTTTGAAATTTGCATTTATCTGTTCTATTCTATACATACCAGGTTTCTATCTCCATCTTAAGAACATAACTTGTGTTTTTCTGTGTGCCTATGTGGAAGAAATTTGGAACACAAAACCAAACTGTGCAGTCTATAGAAGATTACAAATGCATGGATTTACCTAGTGACAACAATTGGCAAGAATCTAGAAAATAAATACAAAATGGACCCGTAGAAATTTGGCTTTATAGATATTTCATTACCTAGTCTTGTTGTTTGTAAATAACACCCTTCCCATTCATCTTGTTTCCCTCAACTTCAATCATTCCTCAACGAATTCTTATGTTGACACTGCAACCTTTGAAATCAACACATTTTGATAGAAATGGTCCAGCTCAGGTGAACATTGTCCAGTAACTCTGTCAACCTAGTCAATTGCTACATATGTTCCTGTGTATGTCGGCTGGATCATTTAACAATGTCATACAATTAACTGAAATGGTTATTGACTAGGAGAGTATCGATATGGACAATCCTGAATTACTCACGTATATCTCGTGAAGCCCATACCGGCGAGCAAGATTATTCAAGACTCCTGGTTCATGGAGGTATCATCATGTTGTCTACTCTGGCCAGGGGCGCTTCCGCTCAGTGTCCTTGGGGTATATGCTCGCAAGGCTAGTCACAAACTGAACCAAATGATCCAGATCATCTCCTAAACCAACAGATATAGATCTGCAAGTATAAGCAATAAAAACTCGCAGTGGTAGTTCCACTAAAGTAATTCAACAAACAGTTGGTAGGCACTGTACTGCTACTCTAATAGGACCAAGTATAGCTTCATGTGAAATCTGCACTGTAGCACGAAACTAAGATGCAAAGCTACCATATTTTTTTCTCCCCAAATTCTCAATCCAGGATAATTGAAGACACTATGAGTGTAGTACCTTGAGGAGATTTTTTCAACCCAAATTCTCAATCCACTATGAACGGATAATTCAAGACACTATAAGCCTAGTACCTTGAGGAGATTGTGCTTCATGCCACCCTCTAGATGTTCATCATCAGAAGATTTGACCTGTGGATAAAGAATCTCAAAACATGGCGGCGCGTTCCTCCGATCCATACCCTACACACACGTAGAATCAGCATAAATCCGCACAGACCACTCTGGCTTGGTAGGTGACGGCGATGGAGACTTACCAGTGCGCTAAAGGCCGAGGAGGAAGGCGAGGGGCAGGGGAACGAAGCAGAGGACCAGCACCGACACGAGCATAGGAGGAGCTGTGCAGCTAGGGTTGGGGCAGGAGGTGCTTGTGAATGGTGTGGTGGCCTTGGGGAGACATGGGAATTCTAGATGGCATCGATCTTGGCCAGCTTCTGGTCCGCCATTGCCAGTTTGCCACTTCTATCTGGCGGCATCGCCTCCTCAAGGTTTTCAGCCTTTGCGCTGTCGGCGGTGTAACATCCCAGCATTTAGGAACTAACGAAGGGTAGATTTAGAATTATGGAATGTTGCATGCATTCATTTGTGAAAATGTGGGTAAAATTTTCGCCAAATAAAACCTTGAGTGATCAATGTTTCTTTCTTACTTTGAGATTAGGTTTAGTCTTAAAAGAGGATTGTTATAAACTTTGATATGATCCTTAAGGAATTAAGTGTGTTTGAAAATGAATTTGAATTTTTACACTTAAGTGTTTGAATTATAATTCAAATGAATTAGAAAAAAAAGGGTTTGCATCTTGAATTAATTATGAGTTAATTATTTTAACTCCAAACATTATCTAAATGAAACAATTATGAATATGAAAACTTATTTCATATTATCAATATATACGCAAGTTACAAAGAATGAAACTTACTGAAACCATTTTCAAACTTTAAAATTTACAACAGAATAAAGAATAAGAATATTATTTATTAATAATAAATAGTCTTTATTACAAGATAATAAAATGAAAAATTACAAAGAATAAGAAAATTACATTGGAACATTCTATAACTACCCTATAAATAAACCTAAACTAAATCTTCATATCTGTATCTGCAAAACAAAATAGAAAATTAAATAGAAAAATAAAAGGGTTCGTGTTAGTATTATTTCTCTCAGATATGTTAGTGAAATGCACTTGACGAATTCATCATTGAGAAATTTTTATAAAAGGGGAAAAGTTTCACCAATATGAAAGAATCCATCTTTCATAAATTCAAAGCCAGAAGTCAAATGATAGCCAAGACGGACAAGTTCACCAGCCAGGTGAAAGTAATCTGGTAAGAGTAAGTTCAAAATTGTAAACATATCCACAAGTGCATAGCAATCACACAGGCAGGACACACACCAGCATGCATGTGGTGTATTGTCAACCTCACAGAACAACCCAATCTCACAAAACAACAAGCACAGCCGTGGGAGGCACTAGTGCATCACTCCACTTCACAGCACACAAGAACAGCCAGTGTAGACAGCAGCTAAATCAAGCACCACAGCCAGCAACCACACCAACTAAGGATCAACCAAACATCACCAGGATGGTGACATAAGGAGGGGGATGGATCAGGTGGACATCAAGCCCAGGAGCTAGGAGGAGCAGGTTAGCTCAAGATCAAGCACAGGAGTCCAGCAAAACCAGATCAAGATCATCATCATCAACTTACTACACCATCATCAGATTCTGTGGTGAGTTTCATAAAACCTTCACATAATCTAATCATCTTATTCAGAGAAAAGCATGTGTTGTTTTATAAAACAAACCCTCAGAAAGCACCCAAGTGGGGTGAATCCATCATAGGGATTTCTGAAATTCTAAAGGCAAATAACAAAGTACCAGGATCCAACCAGAGCTCAGAGCAACATCCTTGCTCTGGTTGTCAAACTATATTTTACAACTCAATCATACATATACCTATGATCTATTTCTAGGCACATCCCTAATGGAAGGGTAGCACCTTAGAAACAAATCTTTGGATCCATAGATTGAGCAAGCTCACTATCATTTTTTCCAAGCTTTGATCCAGTAAAGAATAGCTGGTACCACTACCAGGACTATCTAGATGAACCAATTAGATAAGATCTGAATCCCTAAGCCTTAGACCAACATCATTGGTCTTAGGGAATTTAGATAAGAGCATTTCTATTTATCTTTCAAAGCCAAGATTGTCTTAAACATAAACTAACCAAATCCATGGTTTAGAATCAAACTTGTGTGCCATACCATGATGGTGTCACAAGAACAATTCAATATGAATCAGGAAAGACAGTAACTCATCATAGATTCAGACAATCAACTAACTAATCATTTTCCTGTTAACACAGGAATCATAACTAGGATATTCATATGTTACACTTCACTATTTATCTCAAACCACATGTTAATTCCCAAGCTAACATCACTAAGACAGTAGCTGTATCTTATCATAATCATGACCATGAATCAAATAAACAGTGGAAAGCTATCAAGTCATTGGCTTTACCAAGCATGTTTCCCAAACAACAATATCATCTGAATCAGATGCAATCCATGCATAAAATCATCTAAGAAGCCACTAGAAATAGATAGTTCATTTTAAGCAATAAGCCTTAGACCAATAATCATTTAGTATGTGTACAGATCATCCAAACATGAATCAGTTCATCCAGTACATGATCAATCATATCACAGGAACCCTAAATGGATAATCATCCTAACCTGAATCAGAAAGTAGCTAGAGAGGACACTGCCAATGTCTAGCATCGAACCAGCAAACACAGAGAGCACCAGAGGAGGGGAATCAAACTCACTGTAGGTCCTCGCTGAAGGATAGAAGAGTAAGCAGAGGGGCCGACAATCATGGCGGCACGGGGAGCACCCCAGAGGAGGTGCTACAACCCGCACGGCGCCATGGCGGCGACCCTGATCACGCCTGGAGGTGCATAGCATCACCTCGATGCATGACGACCACGGCAGCACTTGAATCCATGCCAATCCCTAAACCCTAGGGTTCGGGACGACATCAATCCATCGCAAGGGAGCCCTAGGCTCGAATCCAATTAGATAGAATGAAAGAGCATCGTCGATAACCCCCAATTGCACCACGGTGGCGACCAGAATGGCCGACGGCGGCGGGAATCGACGGTGGCGGCATCGCCGGCCACGGGGTCGGGGTCAGAGGAGGAGAGGATGAACTCGAGGGAGAAGGAGAGGCAGTGAGGAGTGGGCCGAGTTGGGCCAAATCCCTTCGGGGTAGTCCTTTTGTCCAGGACAAACGGGTTACCAGGGCCCAATAAGTATAACTAGCCCATAAACATTTTCAGGCTTGTTTTAATCAATTGGAAAAGACCAAAATGCCCCTGACCTCAATAAAATTCTAGAAAATAAAATAAAAGACCAAAAATGATAAATAAAATATTTTTGGATTCACAATAATCCATACTATACAAATAAAATAAAATATAAAATTTTAGACATTTAAAATTTTATAAGAATTTTGTAATTCATATATTCCTTATGGAATTTTACAAAATTATTGAAAGGTGATAAAAAAAATCACTTTCATTATATATTAATATTATAATATTTTGGAAAATACTAAATAAATATTTAATAACAATTTTAATGTATAATTGATAATTCCTAAAAGAATTATTAAATCAATAAAAGTCAAATAAAAAGGAAATAAAATAAAATAATTCAATATATGTTATAAATATTAAAAAGTAATATTTATAAACCCTTTATTATTAAAAATAACTTTTTATAATAATGGGGAGAATGCATATCAAGTTAAATGATGCATGACATTATTGCATAATCATTTTTGCTTCTTTAAATATTGTCCTTACCTGGCAATAATGATGTTTTTGTAGAACTAGAAGCTCAAGGTCCAGTGCAAGCATCAGACTTCACTACCTTGCCCTCACCAGGCAAGTTCATCACTTGCTCATGTCCTTTGAAGAGTCTTTATCAAAGTATTTGCAAATTGTGTGTTATCATATATGCTATAAAAGAAAGACAATATTATTTTCACAAATAAAGAAATCATAGATATCATCCTAAGTGATGATATAATGGAGCAATGGAACTTAGGGTTCTAATTGCAAACAATTATGATCAAGTAGGGACTTAATAATCCCTGACATCAGTGATTCTAGCGCCGTATATTACGCGTTAGCCATGAGATTTGGAATGGGGCAGATAAGTCAGCTGTATCTTCTTCCTCTCGCATAAAGCCGGATGTGCAGGTCGTGGCTGTTATCCTCGTAGAGTGCATATTAATTGGTAATTCGTAGAGGATATGCAGCATATGGGTGGGAACCCTCATCGTCCCACGATAGTTCTGGCATCTAACAGTTTGTACAAACCATTGTCGCAATTCATTATGTGGGCATGGTGTACACCAAGGAGGCATGCGGGGTCGCGAAGGGGGCAGTGATTGGCTTGGACCAACTACTGGGCCCCACATCATGGAATTGTGGACGAGAAAGTACGCCCGGTTGTGCAACAAGGAGTTGATTTCTCATGGGTAAAGTAACGCACCTCTGCAGAGTGTAAGAACTGTAACTTGTTACTCCCTGTTCCGGGAAGGAGCTACGAACGTGGCAGGAAAGGAACTCCATGAAAGTTCTATTCAACCTGTGAAGGCTGAATGTCATAGTTTTTCAGAATAAAATCAATCTTTGAAGAAAGATTTACAAAAATTGCATAGTGCCAAGGAATTATAATCCGAGGTGGTAGTTAGAGCATCAAACTTCCCACCTTGCATATAATGAACTTATTGGGTAACGTTGTTACTCGTTCTTTCCTTTGATACCTTGTTTAGACTCTGAGGATTCCGAAGATGTGCCAATGTATGCAGCCGAATGCCAACAAGATGTGTTCTACGAGGAACCTGATCTGTCCGGAGGAGTTGAAGGAGTGGATTACGAAATCCGCTATGGTGTCAATGATTACGAGTCCAACTAAGTATCCCTAGTTAATAGTAACCAATGGAGCCGAGCAGCATGAACTCTAGAGAATAAGCTGTTGAGCTCAACTCCTAGACGGAGTTGCTACTTTTAAATTCCGCTGAACACTTTATATTTTGGTTTGTAAGTTGGATCTTTTGGAAGTCTTGAACTTCCGGTATTGTAATAATAATAATGTGTGTACTTTTTCTAATATGGACCCGCAATGTTTCTGTCGTACCACTCTGAGGGATGTGATATTTATAGAACGGTGTTCTGTCGATGTCATGTCAACGACTATAGTGTACTACACATGCAGTGGTATGCTGGGTCACCGCAGTTGGTATTAGAGCAAATTGCTTTGACCTTAGGTTGGAAACCTAGTAAAGGGTATTACCTGTAGGAAAGATTAGCAACGATAAAGAATTCTCTAAAAGTAATATAATGGGTATTCAAATGAGAATATTTCGTTATATATTTTAGTGCGATAATTCTTTGTTATGATGCAATATATCATTGGATACTAATCAAAATTATTGTTTCTGATATACAGAGATATTGCACAAAAGTTTCCAAAACAGACTTTGTTAAGGAAAGAGGAGACTCGTGATAATTATCAAGGATCATTCACATACCAACTTCGTCAACTTTTAAAACTCTTTAGTTGTCCAACTAGAATTCTAGTGAACACTATCACTTACCTTGATGGTCAGATGTTATCCAATTATCGTGTGAGTATCCAACTTCCAGAGAAGCTTGGATTATATCATGATCTACCTATAGGAGAAGGTAGGAGTCATTTAGCAGCCTATCATGTTGCTGTTGTGGAAGCGATAGCTAATATTCGGGAGCAGAAAGCCAAGGAGCTAGAAGGTAGCACATTTTCTGTGATACCTCATGATTCTATAGACTCAGAGCCTATACCGGATCATCTTACTTTAGTTAAGAAGCATCCTAAGTTAGCTTCCAAGTTTATGGATAGATATCGAACACTCGTTGCGTCTTTTTATAAGACCCATCAAGTGATTGTCGAAGACAAAAATGACATGTTAGAGGATCTAACTGATCCGGAAAGGAGGAAGCAGTTAGCATTTCAGTTAGAGAAAGAAGCAAGTAGTAGTGCAACACCTATCTTTAAGGATATACCTATAGATCCTGAATCTTTTATACCATATCCTTATTCACCAAGACCTGAACCTATACATGATCCTACTATGGATATGCGGTATGCAGTACCACAAGGCTCAGAGGATGGTTCTGATTCAGAACTTCCTATTGAGAATTCGGATGGATGGAGAATGGGATCATATGATGGATCTCATGAACACCAGATGTCCACAGATGGTTCTGATAGAAATGTTGGACAATCTAGTTGGATGGGTGCAAGGATGAACCCTAATAATAGTAGTAGAAATACCATGTCAATAGATAATCAGGATGAAGAAGAAGATCCTGAGGAGAGAGTGTTTGAATCATCAACATCTTCTCAAAACCCTGGGAATATACATTATCCAATGTTTAACTATCTTGCCCACGAGAGCACCTGGGAAGCAGCAGGATCTGCGAATCCTGTTGACAACTCAAGAAATGAAGCTCGGGAGATGCAGGCCGGAGATAATGTTGAATATGTTTCTGAAGACTTTTCAGCTGAGCTGGAGGGAGTCAATGCGCTCAGGTTGAGTAATGACTCAAGTCCTGACACTTCAGATACTGAGTATGTTCCTTCTGGAAGGCCATATGTTCCACAAACTGTGCGACGAACAACACGTCATCACGGTTGGACATCAGGCATGTACGATGAGCGTAGTTACTACTAGAAGGAGGCAATTAGTTAGTAGTATCAAGTATTGTGTATTGGACTCAAGTAATAAGGTAGTTTTGTAATGATACCTATATGGTATAGGTTGCAATGACTTTGTATCATTATGATATTATGTAAGATATGTGAAATGCATATTTGGATTTTCTTTGGATCTTCATTGTGTGACTAGTTCTGTGCGTAAAGTCGAGCTCAGAACACATGTGCATGATGTAATTATGAGTATTCGCTTTATGTTTCAAGACTAGAGGGTCATGGATACGGGTGTAGGAATGACTGAATAGCAGCGGATGGAGCGAGAGGCCAAGGAAAAGGCCGATGCAGATGCAGCAGACCAAGAAGCATTACCACCACCACCAATGAGGCCGTTAATGGAGCAGAACTTTATGCAATGCATGCAAATGATGCAAGAAATCGAGAAAAAGTTCATGGAAGAGCTGCTGGGGAGAGCAAATCAGAGGGCACCTGAAGGTGGAGGAGTGAGTCTATCGGATTTCCAGAATGCAAGACCGTTACCTTTTGCATCAGCTCCTAAACCAATGGATGCAGAAGACTGGCTAACAGATACTGAAAGGAAGCTGAAAACTATAGGTTGCAATGATGAGGATAAATTGAGGTATGCAACTCATCTTCTGACTGGACCTGCAGCATCATGGTGGTAAAATCAGTTAGCCATGCAATAACCAGGAAGAGAGTTTACCTGGGAAGAGTTCAAGCAGATATTCCGTGAATATCATGTTCCGAAAAGTGTTATGGAGTTGAAGTGGAGAGAATTTGAGGAGCTTTAGAAAGGATATACTAGTGTCATGAAGTACATCCGGGAGTTTAGTCAACTGTCTCGCTATGCTGAGGAGGATGTCAACACTGAAGAGAAGCGGAAGAAGCGTTTCCTGCGTGGATTAAATCCATTTGTGAGGATGCAGCTAAGGTTAGCCAATAAGCAAACTTATCAGCACTTGTTGGATGCATCCATTACTTTTGAAGATGACTACAAGAATGTCCAAGAGGACCGGAGGAAGAGAGCCAAGAAGGAAACCAAGAGGATTCAGGCAAGCAAACCTAAACCCAACCTGGAGTTCAAACCTCAGAATAGGAATTATGGCAACAATAATATTAACAGTAACAATAACAAGGGCAGTGGTGGAAATCAATCCAATCCGAGAAGGAATGTTATCTGTAACAACTGTGGAATTCCAGGGCATTTTCAGAGGGAATGCAAAAATCCTGTAGTGATCTGTTACGGTTGTGGTCAGAAGGGGCATATCAAGCCAGATTGTCCAAGCAAACCACCTGGAGGATGGCCTACCAAGGGAGGAGGACAAGCCAGTGGAGGAAATGGACAGCCCAATAAAGGAGGAAATAATGGCAAGAACAACAATGGCAAGAGGAACCAACCTACCAGGAAACTGAATTGTGCAACCCTCGACGAGGTGGATAATTAGGAGCATGCAGTTATAGGTACGCTCAATATCCTTACCAATCCCGACAAAGTTCTATTTGATACTGGTGCAACTACTTCATTCATTTCTGAAGAATTTTGTGATAAGTTCGGGATTAGAAGGGCAACGTTAGAAAGTCCTATGGCAGTAGTTACGGCAGGAGGGAATGTGATTGTATGCCACATAAAACAAGATCAGTTTATCGATCTGTGGTTGTACATATTTCGCAGACCTTTATGTGATTCCTTTGAAGGGAATTGCAGTAGTGCTGTGGATGGATTGGATGATGGAACACAGAGCTCAGATAAATTGTGAGGAGAAAACTGTCTCAATCAAAACTCCAAGTGGAGCAAGGATAGTTTACCAAGCAGATAAACACAGTCATATCATGGTGGATCTGCAGTTGAATTCGATGAAAGAAGTTAAATTGGAAGAGATTCCTGAAGTTAATGAATTCCAAGATGTTTTTCCAACAGAGTTACCGGGAATGCCACCAGACCGGGAGATAGAGTTCACCATTGACCTAATTCCTGGTACAGCACCAATGGCTCAAGCACCATATAAAATGGGACCCAAAGAGTTGAAAGAACTCAAGGAGCAAATTGATGAGTTAGCTAGAAAAGGATTTATTCAGGAAAGTGTATCTCCATGGGGAACACCAGTAATCTTTGTTATAAAAGAGATGGTGGAAGATGGATGTGTGGTGATTATAGAAACCTAAACAACGTGACTATAAAGAACAAGTATCCTTTACCAAGAATTCAAGATTTGTTTGATCAAGTGAAAGGAGCTGGAGTATTTTCAAAGATCGATTTAAGATCTGGATACCATCAAATAAAAATCAAGCCGGAAGATGTTCCAAAAACATCATTTGTCTCAAGATATGGACACCATGAGTATCTGGTAGTACCATTTGGTTTGAACAATGCACCGGCAATATTCATGAATCTGATGAACAAGATCTTCATGCCATATTTGGACAAGTTCGTCATAGTCTTTATTGATGATATTTTGATATATTCCAAGGATAAGGAAGAGCATGCTGATCGTTTGAGGATAGCGTTGCAGACTTTAAGAGAACATAAGATTTATGCTAAGTTTAGTAAATGTGAATTTTGGCTTGATGAAGTAGAATTCCTCGGTCATGTGATCAGTAAGGATGGAATTGTTGTGAATCCATCTAAAGTTCAGTCGGTACTAGAGTGGACTGCACCGACCAATGTGAAGCAAAATTCGAGGTTTCTTAGGAATGGCTGGTTATTATCGGAGATTCATTGGAGGTTTCTCCAAAATAGCCAGACCAATGACCAAATTATTAAGGAAGAATACACCATTCAAGTGGGATGAGAAATGTGAAGCAATTTTTCAAGTGTTGAAGACTAGATTAACTACAACTCCAATCTTAGCAGTTCCTGAAACAGGGAAGGACTTCACCGTATACTGTGATGCATCTAAAGAAGGCTTGGGTTGTGTATTAATGCATGGTTCAAGACAATTGAAACCACATGAAGTCAACTATCCAACTCATGATTTAGAGTTAGCAGCAGTAGTCTTTGCACTGAAAGGATGGAGGCATTTTCTTTATGGAGCCAGATGTGAGTTATACACTGACCATAAAAGTCTCAAACATTTCTTCACTCAAAAGGAATTGAATATGAGACAGAAGCGTTGGTTGGAACTAATCAAGGATTATGATTTAACAATCAACTACACTCCAGGGAAAGAAAATGTTGTGGCAGATGCTTTAAGCAAAAAGAGTGCAGATACTCAACCAAGCAATCGGGAGTTACCAAAAGAGTTACAAATGGACTTGGAAAGATTAGAGCTTCAATTTATCAGAACAGAGATTCTTCGAGGATTAGCTACTATGTAGGTAGTTGCAGAGCAGGACAGTGATCTTAAGCAAGAAATTTTTAGACATCAAGAAGAAGATCCTTTTATTGCTGAGGAAATTCGGAGGATATCTCAAGGGCAAAAATCAGTTTTTCGCCTTGGAGATTATGGGTCTTTATGGTTTCAAGACCGTCTATGTGTTCCATATGTGACGGAGATTAGAAATTTCATACTCAAAGAGACACATGATACACTATATTCTATACATCCAGGGAGTACTAAGATGTATATGGATTTGAAAGAACTATTCTGGTGGAATAACATGAAAAGGGACATTGCAAAATATGTATCTGAATGCCATACTTGTCAAAGGATGAAAGCTAAACATCAAAGTCCAGCAGGACCATTACAACCCTTGGAAATTCCTGAATGGAAGTGGGAGGAAATAGTTATGGACTTCATTACAGGATTGCCTATGACACCAAAAAGGAAGGATATGATATGGGTAATTGTGGACAGACTCACTAAGAGTGCACATATTATTCCGGTGAATCAAAAGGATAATACCGAGAAGTTAGTTGAAGTATATGTCAAAGAGATAGTAAGTAAGCATGGAGTACCCAAGAGGATCGTAACTGATAGGGGATCAGTGTTTACTTCTGCATTTTGGAAGCAATTGCATGAAGCACTTGGTTCAAGGTTATATTTCAGCACAACATATCATCCTGAGACAGGAGGTCAAACTGAAAGAACAAATCAAATCCTAGAAGACATGTTAAGGGCTTGTGCATTAGATTTTGGAGGAACACGGGAAGATCACCTACCATTGGCGGAATTTTCTTATAATAATAGCTATCAGAGTAGTCTGAAGGCAGCTCCATATCAGGTTCTGTATGGAAGGAAGTGTAGATCACCAATATGTTGGTATGAACCTGGAAACAGCAAAGAGTTTGCGCCAGATTATATCAAGGAAAGACAAGACATCATTGATAAGATCAGGGATAGACTGAAAATATCCCAGAGCAGGCAGAAAAGTTATGCGGATCAAAGTCGAAGATCATGGCATCCAGAAGTAGGAGATATGGTCTATCTGAAAGTAAGTCCAATGAAAGGAGTGAAAAGGTTCGGAGTTAAAGGGAAATTGAGTCCAAGATATATCGGACCATTCAAGATACTGAGTCAAAACAGAACTATAGCTTATGCTTTAGAATTACCATCAAGATTGGCTCAAGTGCATAATGTTTTCCATGTATCACAACTTCGTAAATGTTTAAAAGTTCTAGATGATGCAATCACACATCAAGAGATAGAACTACAAGAAGACCTAACTTATATTGAAAAGCCTTGTAAGATTCTAGAAGAAAACTAGAAAAGATTAAGGAATAGAGCAATCAAATATTGCAAGGTACAGTGGGAACATCACCCTCAAAGGGAAGCCACATGGGAGAAAGAAGAGGATTTAAGAAAAGCTTATCCAGAACTATTCAGGTACATCTCCACAAACTTCGGGACGAAGTTTAATTTAAGGGGGGAAGTCTGTAACATCCCAGCATTTAGGAACTAACGAAGGGTAGATTTAGAATTATGGAATGTTGCATGCATTCATTTGTGAAAATGTGGGTAAATTTTTCGCCAAATAAAACCTTGAGTGATCAATGTTTCTTTCTTACTTTGAGATTAGGTTTAGTCTTAAAGGAGGATTGTTATAAACTTTGATATGATCTTTATGGAATTAAGTGTGTTTGAAAATGAATTTGAATTTTTAAACTTAAGTGTTTGAATTATAATTCAAATGAATTAGAAAAAAAGGGTTTGAATCTTGAATTAATTACGAGTTAATTATTTTAACTCCAAACATTATCTAAATGAAACAATTATGAATATGAAAACTTATTTCATATTATAAATATATACACAAGTTACAAAGAATGAAACTTACTGAAACCATTTTCAAACTTCAAAATTTACAACAGAATAAAGAATAAGAATATCTTTATTAATAATAAATAATCTTTATTACAAGATAATAAAATGAAAAATTACAAAGAATAAGAAAATTACATTGGAACATTCTATAACTACCCTATAACTAAACCTAAACTAAATCTTCATATCTGTACCTGCAAAACAAAACAGAAAATTAAATAAAAAAATAAAAGGGTTAGTGTTAGTATTATTTCTCTCAGATATGTCAGTGAAATGCACTTGACAAATTCAGCATTGAGAAATTTATATAAAAGGGGCAAGTTTCACCAATATGAAAGAATCCATCTTTCATAAATTCAAAGCCAGAAGTCAAATGACAGCCAAGAGGGACAAGTTCACCAGCCAGGTGAAAGTAATCTGGTAAGAGTAAGTTCAAAATTCTGAACATATCCACAAGTGCATAGAAAGCACACAGGCAGGACACACACTAGCATGTATGTGGTGTGTTGTCAACCTCACAGAACAGCCCAATCTCACAAAACCACAAGCACAGTCGTGGGAGGCACTAGTGCATCATTTCACTACACATCACACAAGAACAACCAGTGTAGACAGAAGCTAAATCAAGCACCACAACCAGTGTAACACCCTCAGAATCGACCCTATGCAAGTTTCAGCGATTCCCGCCAAACCCGCATAGAAACGATTCAAAGGTGCCCACCAGGCACTTTCGTGCGGGTGGAAAACGAAGTAATAACATTACACAACAGTCCTCGATGGGACCCACAGAACAGATATATACAACAACGACTCAGAGAGTCAAGAATACAGATATACGGTACAGAGATCCAAATCACCTTGAAAAGATGGAGCGTCCGACTACGGACAAGATGCAAATGGGGCTAAGAGCCCTAAAGAATAACCAATGGCGTCCATAACCCTGCCCAGGCCAAGCCGGAAGGGTAACCCTGCTAACGACGTCGATCTCAAAACCTGCTTAAACAAAAGGGGTGCCGACAAAGGGCAAAGGAAAAAAAAGAGAGAGCGGTCAGTACTGAGGCCAGTACACGGCGAGACTAGAATTCGGCGGTCCTCGCCTACATAGGTATGGTGGACTGAAGCGGCAGCGGCAGCATGCACTAGACAACCTATAGAGACTCGATACAACTGGCGGCTATCAGAGAGGGGTAAGAAAGACCTATTCGGAACCAACCTGATGCTACCATCAGACAAACCCATCCTGGTGTTTCCCCCTCGATACCAAACGAGGAAGTCAACCTAGGAACTCGCACAGTTGGCAGTTTTATTTATTCAGTTATCGTTGCAGCAATTACTAGTCAGGTATAGGTAATCATCCTGATATAATAAGCGGTGGGCAGTTTTAGTTAACCATTCCGTTGTAGTTGCAATTCTTACTAGTCAGATACAATTAGTATGAGATAACCCCGAAACCCAGCAGTTGTTGGTATTTTTATTAGCCATTCCGTTGTAGTTGCAGTACTTACTAGTCAGATACAAAGACCGCAAGCGACAACCCAAACAAGCAATTGTGGGCAGTTTTATGTAGCCATTCCATTGTAGTGAAGCTGATTACTAGTCATTATAAAGTCAAATTTATAGCACTACTTTAGTTATAGTTGTGTATGATCGAGATACTGTGCTCCAAGTCGTCCATAACCGCGGACACGGCTTTCAGAAAGTTTTACTCGGCCGGGGTGCACAAATAGCAACACACACTCGATCAACCTCGGAAAAACCAAATCAAAACCCAACGAGGCCTTCACGACAAAGCAATCACAGGATTCAGAAATATTTCAGGGGGCCACCCCATTGAGTAGACCCGCAACGAAGCTAGCTGACTCCGAGACGGACTCAAGGTTTGCGTCAATGGCTGTAAATGACTGGGAACCCAAAACTGGGATTGTCGATACCGCGAAAACACTCCGCTTACCTAAACAGTACAGTGTGCTCCTCGCACAATCGTAAATAAAGCAGTAAAGCATGGCATAAGTACAGGATCGTAAATAAAACCTCAAACTAGTTTGTGGCCCCAAGAAATAAGACGGAATCAAGCTCTGGCTCAGGGGGGTCCCATAAGCCTCCCGGATGTGGATAGCGCGAATATTCAAGGAACAGGTATCAAGTACTCGGGGTCCTACGGGACACAAGTGGACGGTTAACAACCAAATAACATCTATTGCCCACCTGTGCCTCTGCTTACCTACTTCAATTTTAGTTGTTTAAATAGTAATTAAAGTGAACGATAAGTAAATCCATGATCATCTCCAACATCCAACATGCGGCCATACTCCAACAACTGTGGTACTTGACGACACGCAACGACACTTGAGCAAGCGACTACGACGCGCAAGTCCAACTATCTACCAAACAACAGGTAATAGGATGTGTCCAAGGCAATATAAGGCTGCAAGGGATAATATGGGTACGAAAACTAGAGCATCGCAACACAGATAGCAATAGATCAACAGGAGGGAATAAATGCTATAAAAGTAAGATAGGTAGAAAGGGGAAGATGCTCGCCTGAAAACATTGCCGAAGGTTCAACCGAAGATCGGGTCGACACTCGCATCAACTCAACGGCCTTATCCGCGAAGAAGCAAAACACTAGAAGAAACACCGGATGCACTATTTAATACTACGGCAAAAGATCGGGCATGATGCATGTATGATGTATGACATGGCAAAGGTGCGATGCAATTGGGCAATATTAAGCGGAACCGGGGTCCCGACAATTAATTAATAGGTTCATGTCGTTTGGATACCCCGCAATTTAAATGTTGTTTTAACAAGGCAAGATATGGCAACGGTTCGATGCACAAATTTTAAATGAGGCCAATATAAGACTAGATTTGTCCACATATGGGCCCCACATTTAATTATATGGTGAATCGGCATAAGGCCCCCAAACCACACAAATATGCATGCGAGATGAGTGATTAATATGCAACAGGTTTTATGTTTAGCATTTATAAAATAGGGGCTCGGGAAAAGGTTCACACATTAGGGTTTGGCGATCTTGGGGTCCCGGGGTTCGGGGTTCGGTCTCAGGGTTCAGGGTTCGACGGGTTTAGCGGGAGCGGATACAAGACGGAGAACTTGTCGTGACGTGCCGGGGATCTTGGGTCCAAGCGGTCGCTCTTGTCGGGTCCACGGATCGGTCGGTCTTGTCGTTCGGAAGTAGAACTTGTCGTCCTTGTGGCGATCTTGGCGTCCTTCCGGTTCAGGTTTTGGCGTCCGAGGGAAATACTTGGCGTCCGTGACGGAGAACTTGAGGTCCAGCGTTATTGCCTTGGGTTCCCATGCGGAAGGTCTTGTCGTGTAGAGGGCTCGACGTTGATGGTTCAACGGGTTCGGGCCTAGGCGGGATCGGTCTTGTGGATCGAGTAGAAGATCTTGGCGGGCTTCGGGCTTCAAAATCCGGGAGGGGAACTTGGTGTCCAGGGTCTCGGCGTCTTCGGGTTCCAAAGAAGGGCTTGGCGGCACAAATCCTTAGGCGACGGTGTGGCGTCCGCGAACGGCGAGGTCGGGGCCGGGGAAGACGGCGAGGGGGCGCGCTCGTCTCGGGACTCCGCGGGGGCCTATGCACAGGACGGGGAGGAGGAGACGCGAGGCGGTGGCGGAACGCGCGCGGCGGCGCCGGGGAGGCGACGGGGAGGAGCTGGGGTCGGCGGACGGCGACGCTCTGGGCGGGGCGGTGAGCAGAGGATGCAGGGCCGGCCGGCGGCGGAGGCGGCCGACGGGGTGGCGCGGACGGAGCGGGCCGGCGAGCCCCTGGGTGGCGGAAGGAGGGAGGGCTCGGGGCTGCGTCAGGAGGATGCGGGTGACGGCGACGCCAGGGAGGAGCTAGGCGAGGCAGAGAGCGGCGGGGAGGAGACGCGGGGGAGGCGGGGCGAGCTAGGCGGCGCCGGAGGAGGTGATGGCGGCGGACGCTCGCGGAGGGGGGCGAGGTGCGGCCGGCGGGGTGGATGCAGGAGGGCAGGGGCGCCAAGGAAGCGGGCAACGGCGGTGGAGGCCGGAGGGAGCGACGCGGGGGCTCGGGGTGGAGCAGAGGGAGAGACAAAGGAGGAAGAAGGGGGGGTTGGGAGGTTGGGGACGCGGGGACGGGGTGGGGCTGCAGGTGGGTCCCGCGGTAGAGGGTGGACCGGGTCCAGGGGAGGTGGGACCAGGGGGGTTGAGTGGGGTGGCGTCTTAGGAGGGAGTGGGCTGTGGGTTGGGGTGGGACCCAGGGAGAGAGAGAGAGGGGGGTGGGTTTGCCCAGGGGGTGGGGCCGAGGTGTAAGGGAGAGGGGTAGGGAGGCTGTGGGTGAGAGAGGGAGTGGAGGAAAAAGAGGGGGGATTGGTGAGGTGGCAGGGTGGGTACGGATTTAGGTCCAGGGTGAGGTGGCGAGCTGGGATAGGTGTGTAGGATAGGTTTGGGTAGTTTTAGGATTTAGGTGGGACTGGTTTAGATATTTTATTCTAGGGTTTTCTTTTATTTTAAAATAAATTTTGTCAACAGTTTTAGACAAATAAAATACCGGAACAGATCGATGTTTTAATTTGAAATAAGACGGGGGATACTTAGAAAACAAAACTAGGCGTTTCGAAAATAGTTTCAGACCAACAATGCATGATGATGACGATGCAATGCACAAAAACAACGCGATTTTCTAGTAGTGGTTTCGCGGGATGCCACAACCAGCAACCACACCAACTAAGGATCGACCAAACATCACCAGGATGGTGACATAAGGAGGGGGATGGATCAGGTGGACATCAAGATCAAGCCCAGGAGCTAGGAGGAGCAGGTTAGCTCAAGATCAAGCACATGAGTCCAGCAAAACCAGATCAAGATCATCATCATCAACTTACTACACCATCATCAGATTCTGTGGTGAGTTTCATAAAACCTTCACATAATCTAATCATCTTATTCAGAGAAAAGCATGTGTTGTTTTATAAAACAAACCCTCAGAAAGCACCCAAGTGGGGTGAATCCATCATAGGGATTTCTGAAATTCTAAAGGCAAACAACAAAGTACCAGGATCCAACCAGAGCTCAGAGCAACATCCTTGCTCTGGTTGTCAAACTATATTTTACAACTCAATCATACATATACCTATGATCTATTTCTAGGCACATCCCTAAAGGAAGGGTAGCACCTCAGAAACAAATCTTTGGATCCATAGATTGAGCAAACTCACTATCATTTTTTCCAAGCTTTGATCCAATAAAGAATAGCTGGTACCACTACCAGGACTATCTAGATGAACCAATTAGATAAGATCTGAATCCCTAAGCCTCAGACCAACATCATTAGTCTTAGGGAATTCAGATAAGAGCATTTCTATTTATCTTTCAAAGCCAAGATTTTCTTAAACATAAACTAACCAAATCCATGGTTTAGAATCAAATTGGTGTGCCATACCATGATGGTGTCACAAGAACAATTCAATATGAATCAGGAAAGACAGTAACTCATCATAGATTTAGACAATCAACTAACTAATCATTTTCCCATTAACATAGGAATCATAACTAGGATATTCCTATGTTACACTTCACTGTTTATCTCAAACCACATGTTAATTCCCAAGCTAACAACACTAAGACAGTAGCTTTATCTTATCATAATCATGACCATGAATCAAATAAATAGTGGAAAGCTATCAAGTCATTGGCTTTACCAAGCATGTTTCCCAAACAACAATATCATCTGAATGAGATGCAATCCATGCATAAAATCATCTAAGAAGCCACCAGAAATAGTATAGATCATTTTAAGCAATAAGCCTCAGACCAATAATCATTTAGTATGTGTACAGATCATCCAAACATGAATCAATTCATCTAGTACATGATCAATCACATCACAGGAACCCTAAATGGATAATCATCCTAACCTGAATCAGAAAGTAGCCAGAGAGGACACTGCCAATGTCTAGCATCGAACCAGCAAACACAGAGAGCACCAGAGGAGGGAATCAAACTCATCGTAGGTCCTCGCTGAAGGATAGAAGAGGAAGTAGAGGGGCCGACAATCATGGCGGCACGGGGAGCACCCAGAGGGGGCGCCGCAACCCGCACGGCGCCACGACAGCGACCCTGATCACGCCTGGAGGTGCATAGCATCACCTCAACGCACGACGACCACGACAACACTTGAATCCATGCCAATCCCCAAACCCTAGGGTTCAGGACGACATCAATCCATCGCAAGGGAGCCCTAGGCTCGAATCCAATTGGATAGAATGAAAGAGCATCGTCGATAACCCCCAATTACACCACGACGGCGACCAGAACGGCCGACGGCAACGGGAATCGACGGTGGCGGCATCGCCGGCCACGGGGTCGGGGTCAGAGGAGGATAGGATGAACTCGAGGGAGAAGGAGAGGCAGTGAGGAGTGGGCCGCTCTAGGACAAAACCCTTCGGGGTGGTCCTTTTTTCCAGGACAAACGGGCTACCAGGGCCCAATAAGTATAACTAGCCCATAAACATTTTCAGGAAGGAGCTACGAATGCGGCAGGAAAGGAACTCCTTCGGGAAGGAGCTACGAACGTGGCAGGAAAGGATCTCCATGAAAGTTCTGGTCAACCTGTGAAGACTGAATGTCATAGTTTTTCAGAATAAAATCAATCTTTGAAGAAAGATTTACAAAAATTGCATAGTGCCAAGGAATTATAATCCGAGGTGGTAGTTAGAGCATCAAACTTCCCACCTTGCATATAATGAACTTGTTGGGTAACGCTGTTACTCGTTCTTTCCTTTGATCCTTTGCTTAGACTCTGAGGATTCCGAAGACGTGCCAATGTATGCAGCCGAATGCCAACAAGATGTGTTCTACGAGGAACCTGATTTGTTCGGAGGAGTTGAAGGTGTGGATTACGAAATCCGCTATGGTGTCGATGATAACGAGTCCAACTAAGTATCCCTAGTTAATAGTAACCAATGGAGCCGAGCAGCATGAACTCTAGAGAATAAACTGTGAGCTCAACTCCTAGACGGAGTTGCTACTTTTAAATTCCGCTGGACACTTTATATTTTGGTTTATAAGTTGGATCTTTTGGAAGTCTTGAACTTTCGGTATTGTAATAATAATAATGTGTGTACGTTTGTAATATAGACCCGCAATGTTTCTGTTGTACCACTCTGAGGGATGTGATATTTACGGAACGGTGTTCTGTGAATGTCATGTCAACGACTATAGTGTACTACACATGCAGTGGTATGCTGGGTCACCGCAGGCGGGCAGGAGCGTTGTCGTCGTCGAGTCGCGGAGGGCGGGTGGAGAGTAAGCGCGTGCTTGGGCAGAGGCGTGCAAGGCGGCGTCATCCTCGGTGAAGGGCGGCGGCGGCGCATGATGCATGGCATTATTTGGGGCACATGCCATTCACAAGGATGTTTTAAGGCCAAGGGACTCAGGCGACGATGCGGGACAAAGGTATTAATCTCGTAGTGGTATGGTTGACAAAAAATGGAACCGCTTCCTATATTTTAGATGATATATATAGATAGAGATAGGGATTTTGCTTGGCACTTATACACATTGTCCAGCAGTTAAAGTCGTCATTGAATTTGGCGGCCGGCCCGAGGAATATGCCGAAACCGGTTTTGCTCAGGTCCGAATCGCAACGATAAACTGAACCGGTTCCCCGACCCGTCCATCCGTGGAGCCAGCCGAGACCAGCTGAGAATGAGATAAGCTGCCCTGCTTCCTCTTCCTCTGCGTTCCTCGATCCATTCCCTTATCACCACCACCATGCTCTCCCTTTCCCAACCCCACCCGGCCTCCACCGGCCCGCGCCACCGAAAGCCCCTGCTGCCCACCGCCCTCCACCGCCGACGCCGATGCACCTTCACCATCGCCGCACTCATCCTCCCCGGCGGCGGTGGGGCCCCCCGGGGCAGCCCCCCAAATGGCGGCAAGCTCATCCTTCCCGGTAGCAGCGGCCGAGGCGGCGGCGGCGGCGGCGGCGGCGGTGGAATGCTCCCGCGCACTCCGCCCCCGACGGCACCGGCCCAGCTTTACCAGCCCTTCCACCCGCCGCTGTCCCCGCTCCCCGCCAACTTCCGCAACCTCGACCTCACCGAGCGCCTGGCCGTGCTCCGCGACCGCATGGGCCGCTGGTACGAGTACGCGCCCCTCATCTCCGCCCTCTTCCGCGAGGGATTCACCCCGGCCTCCATCGAGGAGGCCACCGGCATGTCAGGCGTCGAGCAGAACCGCCTCGTTGTCGCCTCCCAGGTCCGCGACTCCCTCATCTCCGACGACTTCCCCGACGATCTCCTCCACCACTTCGACTCCTACGGAGGGCCCGAGCTCCTCTACGAGCTCCGCTTCCTCAACGCTCGCCAGCGCCTCAAAGCCACCAAGCACGCCATCGCCAGGAACCTCGAGTCCAAGGGCGTGCGCGAGCTCGCGCGCGCCATGAAGGACTTCCCGCAGCGCCGCGGCGACGAAGGCTGGGACGCCTTCGACAGGCACTCCGCCGGGGACTGCCTCGCTTACGCACGCTTACGGCTCTCGCGGGAGGCCATCGCCAAAGAGGACCGCATCCCCGAGCTCGAGCGCTCGCTCGACGTGGTCGAGACCGAGTCCGCCAGGGCGCGGGTGGAGCTCGAGATGGAGAGAGCCATCAAGAAGGCAGCCGGAGAGGAAGTGGAGGAGCCTGAGGATGACGTCAACGCGCGGCCTGCGGTGCCGGTGGTGCGGCTCATGTACGGAGAGATCTCTGAAGCGTCCATCGTGCTGCTGCTGCCTGTGGTAAAAGAGACGGACGGCGTGGAGGCCGTAGATCTCGCGCCGAGGAGGAGCAAGACGGACGCCGACCTCGGCATCGTGGAGGTGGACAAGGGGTGGGCGCGATGGGCGGTGCTGCCAGGATGGGCCCCTGTCATGGCGGTGGCCGACGAGGCAGTGGTCATCGAGCTGGCGGACGGGCGGGTTCTGCCGTGGCGGTCCGCGGAGAAGGAGAGGGTGTTAGTCGTGGCCAACCGGAAACGGAAGGAGGTGGTGGACGAGGGGATATACGTGCTGGAGAAGGGAGGAAAGCTGGTAGTGGAGAGGGGCAAGAAGCTGTTGGGGGAAGGCATCAGCAAGGCCGCGGCTGAGGTGGTGACCGTAGTCCGGCCACCCAAGGATGAGGAAGACATCATCTCCGGCGACGAGTGGGACTGAGGGTTTTGGAGAGTCAGGGTTTTTGCACATGCTTTGTTTTCGATTGGTAAATTTTGCCCCTTCTCTTCATAGTAGTACATACGTGAAATTAGAGAATGCAGGCTCCCTTCTTTGTTTTGCAAATCATAGGAAGATGGCAGGTCCAATGCTTTAGATGCTGCTGTTGCCAGTGCTTATTATTTGGTGAAATAAACTGATCAGACACACATATTATATAAGTACTTTTGAGTCGACCATCATCTATATCTTGACGAGTAATTGAATGGCAGAAGAAGAATGATGTGCCATTATGCACCAGGAATGTTGTAGCGAGCAGATAAATCTCACCAGCAATTTCTCAATTATTGATACTGCAGTAGAATGGAAGAAGTGCGTAAAAGAAATTACTTCACATCAACACTTCTCAAGAACCAAACAGGAGTGCACGCTGGTACAAATAATGAAATTCACAAGCAATATGGGAACATAGAGAAAAGCCTAATTCTTTTGTTTCCACCTCTAGTGTTCTTGAGCCCTCCTTCCTCTTCCTTCCGACTTGCGCAATTGCTTACTGGCGAAACTGTAGACATGTGTGGAAGTACTTAGATTGTAAGATTTTAAGGCTAGTCAAGAAGAGGAAGAAAAGAGGGTATGCCTGTGCGAAAATGCAAACTGTTAAAACTGTACACAACGGTTCACGATGGGTTAGTTAGTTCATTTGCTTTCATAATCCATTTCTTAATCCCGGGCAAAAAAAAAAGATGAACTAACCCAAACTGTACAAACCGTGAAATAGTTTCTGCACAGGCTTAGAAGTGGGAATGCGAACATGGAGGAAAGCCTAACTCGCTTTTCACCCCTAGTGCTGGAGGTGAGAATTTAGTTTGGTATTTCCTCATGCCTACCATTCCTATTGTTCTCAGGAACTCCTTTCCTCTTTCTTTTTGCCTTGCTTGGTTTCTTTAGCGTAGAAACCAAATATACATATATACTTATTCGATGCGAAATATCAAAATCAAGGTATAGAGAGAGGGGGGGCTAAGAGCAGTGGGAATGAGAACATAGAGAAAAACATAGTTTATTTGTTCTTCACCTCTTTTTTGAGGTGGAAACATGGTCTGGTATTTCCTGATGCCTATCATTCTCCTATCGTTCTTAAGTGCTCCTTCCTCTTGCATTTTGTTTCCTAAATCAAATTAGCAGAAAAAAGTAAAAACTATAGTATATTGCAAGATATCCGTTGTGAAATAGGAAGATGAAGAAAAAAGGACCTAGAGGAGTGGGCATGGTAATATGATGTAGGGTAAGGCTAAAGACCATAGTAATTCCTTGGCCAACACTAGAGGAGGCTTTGATTTGAGTTTTCCTAATGCCTCCCATGACAATGGTTCTTTGGTGCTCCTTCCTCTTCGTTTTGGATAGCACAATATCAACATAAAAATATTTATAGTATAACATGGTTTAGTTCAAGTTCATACACCCTACATAGTTGGACTGATCCCTTAACTTCTTCTCTTGGAACCTTATTTTATAGAGGGAAAGTACGTTACGTTTTCTTGTCACATTGCTCTTGTCCTTCCTAAAAAAGAAAATCTCATACCCATGGATATAGCCAGTAATTCCGAGTGGACAAGGGATCGGTTTAGTTAGTACTCAGTACGAGAAGGCTTTTATCTGTACTTTCTTCGGCATGCCTTAATCCGTATGCAATACAAGATAGTGGCTTACTCAACTACTTCATAATTTTATTGTAGTTTGTTTTTTAGATTCTACTAGCAAAACAAAACAAATGGTTAGCTCCATATTATTCTATGCATGAAATTGCACCAAGAAATTTAATTAACCAGGTTGTCTATATATGTCGTATACAACTCGGTATATGAAAAAGGACATGTAGTCATGGCGAGCTAAACAATAATGTTTATAAACTTAACAAGAAAATACACAGAACGGTGCATATTCTTCACACACCACTGCTTAATAGGACCGGGAAATGCGGAGTGAGTAAGGTGGTAATTAGTACATTTAACATGTGACACTACATGCATTGCCGATTATTTTTAGCATCGTTTACCATCTATATTGTAAAAGGATCTCAACTATGTGAGATCTAGGCATATGGTTTAATAGTATTGATATGATACTCATACGAATAAGTTGCAACTTATTTTTTTGAAAGCTCATCTGAAAAGAACTCCGAGGTTAAGCGTGTTTGGTCTGGAGCAATTTAAGGATGGATGACCGACCAGGAAGTGGGTACCGAGTGCGCATGAGGGAGGACAAAATGCACAGAAAAGACTAGTATTGGTCTGTGTGATCAGCCTAGAGATCCTATTAAGATGCCAGGAGTGACACCCCCGGGGCAAGAGGGAACGGAGTGCTACAAAGTGGTACCAGAGCTGATCCTCGCGGCTACACGGGTGTGCGGGTCAAATAAAGGGACATGTAGAGCATGGCACGTGTGGCCCAAAGTGAACATGGTATGACACATGTGCCGGCACTGGACGCATAGGCGTGTGCCAAGAGGGGATGTTCCTGGAGTGTGCTTGACCGATGAGGGCATCGATATTCTTAAGGTTGGATGTATGTGAGATCTAGAGACATGGTTTAATAGGATTGATAGGATACTCATACCAACAAGTTCTAACTTATTTTCCGGAAGCTCGTCTGAAAAGAACTCTGAGGTTAAATGTACTTGAACTGGAGCAATTTAAGGATGGGTGACCGACCGAAAAGTTGGTACCGGGTGCACACAAGTGAATACAAAGTACGTAGAAAAGACTAGTATTGATCTGTGAAGCCAGTCTAAAGATCATATTATGCTGTCAAGAATAACACTTTCGGAACCAAGAGGGAACGAGGTGCTACAAACCGGATAAAGTGCTCCACAGAGAATTGGAGGTTAGCAAGAAACTATACTCACGGTGGATTTTGTACACTTGATAAAAAAATGTAGTGTTTTTGATTTTTTTTATAGACACACAATATGAAGCTTATGTACCTAACTCTTTAACCTTATTTGGTGTATGCATCGCAACCTGAGTAAGTTGATCCTTAGGTATTGTGTCCAAGCTATAATATCCTGAACATGTAATTTGGAAGTAATTTAGTGGATGGAAGAAGTATCGAGATCTCTTTAGGACCTCATTCTTACTTTGGGCATGTTTGGTTCATGTGCGAGTTTTTCTCCACGGATACAATTTACACACGTGGGGACTGCATGGGGGATCCGGCTCTAGGCCAAAATATCCCCCTTGTTTGGTAGACCGTAATCTCGTTTCCCCTCAAGACGCCTTGGTGTTTAGTTCATTGGTGCACACATAAGTCAATGGGTGTTATGTCTTTTAACTAGCATACTTTATCTTAATCCCCTCTAATCTACCTAATTATGCCTCCATTCGTGATAATTTATACATGAAAAAGATGCCCCTTATTGTTATGAATCCATTCCAGCAAACAATTTAAAATTTCATTGAGTATTTAAAACTCTATGTCGTGTTCCTTTTTAGAGCTTATTTAAACGTATTTTTCTAAATTTGTCACACATAGTTGACCATTTAAAATTTCCTTTGAGGGGAAGCTTGAAAATTAATCATTTCACATGATTCTCATGTTGTAAGTTTTCTGTTTTGACAATGTTAAAATGAAAAACTTACAACTGGAAAGTTGTGTGAAATGGTGAGATAAAGCTACACCTCGAAGGAAATTTCAAACAGTAGCCCATGTACAAAGAATTTGGCAAAATTTGTTCATAAAACATATAAACATAAACATGAAATAGACCCCTAAAAATTCAACGAAACTAAGAACTGATTGTAGGCATGGATTCACAACATCAATACATATCTTTTTCATGTACAACTTATTTTGAATCGATGAATGGTTATATAGATTAGAGGGGATTAAGTTAACCATGCTAAGCGAGTAAGGTTACCTACCATGGCTACACGTAGCGAGCCAGATATTGCACACACAGGTCTTAGCTTTATGGAACGCTCGATTTTGCCGTTTCTAGCGGGTCAAGTTTTGAACTGCTTTAAAAACCATGCCATACGAGAAACGTATGCGATCCAACACTGCAAAAGGGCTTATTTCTTCCCGTCGGATGCGAGAAACAAAAATATAGCCTACCAAATACACCCTTTGTGTCCCAAACCTTGTGCTAGAAATACTAGGTGGCTCAGCGTGTTGCCAGGCCGATCCATGTTGACCCGGTGTGTATAGTGAGTTTGGACTTATATATGACCAGTACACCACTACTAGGAAATACCTCACCCGCAGCGCGTCAAATCAGCCATCCGTAGCACACCTGCAGTGCGCCACAAGCTGCGTGCTATGCGTAAAATTTACCCATAGCGCACAGTCTAATGCGCTACGGGTAATGTGACCTTTTTGTGGCGCACTAGCCCATGCACCACGTGGGGCATACCCAATGCTCTTTCATAACGATGTACCTGGCGTACCAGGTAGTGTGCCAATGCTGAAAAATGACGTGCGCCACGGCTATTTTTTTGTTTTTCTTTTTAAATATGCTATCATCATATATACAAATATACATGTGTACAATACATATATATGAATACACAGTTTGCAAAACAGGATAGATATGAATACATGAATACACATAGATAAGTTATACATGAATACACATGTTACATTGTTTCGATCAAGTTATAACCAAAGTAGTAGCTAGTGACATGAATACATATGTCTTAACAAAGTTAAAGCCCGCAAACTCGCCTAGACATCTAAAGTAGAAACACACATGACATAAAAACAAGGACGATAAGCATCATCACGACGAAGGTGTAAGTCTTCATCCGGTTTCTCGTCCTAACTCCCGCTAGATAGTGTGTGTATCTAGCTTCCGGCTCCGCCATAGTCGTATACCCTTCGTTGCTATTGCCGCTGAAATGGTGCACCTGTCTTCGACAGTCTTTCAAGACTCCGAGAACTCATCCCTTGTACACAACGTACCATGTCATCTACAAGACGAATAACATTAGACAACGGAAAGGTAGCTAGAGTTCAGATGTTGGCAATAATAATTAAATGGTGGGTGAAAAATATGTAAAAGTCGCATGTAAAGATACAATTATCAAATAGGGCCAACTCAAAAAGCATGCCTCATATATACCTAGGTTGTTAGACCTAGAAGTATGCTATGATGGAACTTCCAGCCAAATAGGATGCACAAGACTTGGGCTGACAATCCCATCACAACATATTCACATATATCGTATGCCATGACATTTTAATCATTGACATTCTCGAAAAATACCAAAGTAACTCGGATTTGTGCCTCATTATTGTAAAAAAGGACCAAAGTAAGCAACAAAGGACCAAAAAGTAAGCATATAAAGGTACACTTATCAAATAGGGACAACTCAAAAAACATGTCTCATATACTTAGGTTGTTGGACACAGGAATAAGCTATGATGGAACAGTAAGCCAAGAAGGATGCACAAGACTTAGACCACAAGGCTTACCATCCCATCATATCATATTCACATATATAGTGTGCCACGATATTTTAATCATCGACATTCTCGAAAAAGGCTAAAATAAGAAAAGAAGGACCAAAGTAAGCACAAAAGGACCAGAGAGTAAGAAAAAGAGCTAAGCATTGATTCATATATAACCCTAATAAGCAAAAGAAGTAAGTGTTGATTCATAACCCTAATAAGTATCATCTATCACTGTTAAGTTCAATGACCGCCGACAAGCAAGTACTTGTGGGGATAAAGTTTACATCACACAAGCTCATCGATAGTTCAGAACTACAACTAGGCAAACATTAAGACTTCTGACTAGACTCAGGAAACGGGAGGACGCCTTGTTTTATCATGAATGCCCTAAAGTCACCCTGCATCTTTAGGCGATCTACTATGCCATGGTTATTCGGTGCAATGCCTCCATATAAGACACCCCCCCAAAGTCATAACATCACGAAAGGTGATTGCCCCAAACTGCCGCTGGATGCGATACATCTCCGCTCTAATATCTGAATCATGGATCTTTGCCTTGGCTTCAGCCCACTATTGAAGATGAGATGGCATCATAGAATTCTGTTGGTCTAGTAGGAACGCCCTCATGTGATGGAGTGCGTAGTAGGTTTCCTTCCGTCTGCCTTTTGGCTGCTTCATGCAGGGGAAGTCCGTTACGTGGGTGAACACGTGCCTACTGAACTTGACCTTCTTAGGCACGAAGGTGGTGCCTTCCGCTGAGGCATAGCTAGTGAGAGCATTATCTAGAATTTCTTGATTTTGTCATTGTTTTTCTTCATTTCTGCACTCGCCTAGTTGAAATACGTGTCTTGCGAATGTTTCAATGATAAGGAGACGAGTGTGCAGCATTCATCTCTGTGCAAAACAATTCAAATAGAATGTGTTGGAAAAAGAATGATGAAAATCTAATAAATCATGTTATGGCAGCGAGTGAATGACTTACTCAGGAAAGTAAGGCACGAGAATGTATTCCTTTTTCTTATTCGCCACCATGATGCCTTGGAGGTACGAGGCCATGAATCGCCGTTCAATGGGCCTTTCCAAGCAGCAGTCACACATGTATTAGGGGTCCACTATCGCGATGACTGGGGTGTTCTCTCTAATTATCTGCATGGCCATACTGATCGAAAATAGGCGGACCATGGTATAGTGCAACGGGTATAGGTGGAACAAATTGAAGATGTCATCAAACCGTAAGAAGAACAGATCCGCGAGGACATTATCGATCAAGCCCAAGCCTTTTGGCACCTTAAACATGAATACCGCGTGCATGTGATCTTTCTCTTGAAGAAGGCATTTCTCATCATCATCACACCGTCATGCACACTCTTCATTTTCGAACTAGAGATCCTGTACAATTTCTTAGTTAGCATGGGCTCACCCACCACATGCATCCTCCACATAATACCCTTGGTTCTTCGTGGCCCATCCTAATCGCGGATCACATTCTCAGTTGACGCCACCGGCTGGCTCGAGCTAGATTTTATTTTCTGTCCCTTCTTGCCTTTTGGAGAGCGGGGAGGACCACAATATCCACACCGTCCGCTCTATGTAGTGCGTCGAAGCTTAAAATAAAGTGTCAGTTGGTTATATCAGGATCGGTGAAGACGCAAGCTGGAGGCGTCTCATGAGAACCAAACAGACGATTGTTGCAAGTGGGTTTCCCTACGGGGCCACCAGTGATGGATGTGAAATATAGCCATCCACGTCCGCATTTAAACTACATATTATTCATATATTTGATGAAAAATCTCTCTAAAACTTGCCACTAATGCGTAAAGATCAAAGGGGTATGCAATCCTTTTTTGCTATTTTTTCATCCGCAGATAATGACGTATGATGATGGGAATCACTACATAAATGCCAAAGATACGATATTTTCAACACGTCAAAGAAACCAGGAGCTGTGAAG
Organism: Avena sativa; assembly: GCA_916181665.1. NCBI lineage: Eukaryota > Viridiplantae > Streptophyta > Magnoliopsida > Poales > Poaceae > Avena > Avena sativa. Next base: position 315,494,121 of record OV702280.1, on the reverse strand, counting down.
TGGATCCAGAAGACTCAACGACCAACTATATGGGCCGCCGCCGTATAGTTTGAACCGACTTCATTAGGTCAAACAGAACAACTTTCATGAAGGCATCCCTATATAAAGAGGCTTCGGGTGACGAGAAACTAGGCCTCGACTCCATAATCTTCTTCTTTTCGACCTTATCTCTCCCTGCCACCAGAAGACGCCACGCTGGAGGAATGGGTCTAGATCTAAACCTCTAAACCCTTCTCCACCACCATAGCCATCTTCCACCACTTGTAATAGTAGATCTCTTCTCCAATTGGCAGCATTGTAAGAATATTTGCTATCAACCTTATGATCTCTATTACAATGTTTATGATTGTCGATTTCATATCTATGTGTGAGTAATTCTCCTTGCTCTAAGGGCTTGGGCCTAGCCATGTAGCTTTTGTGCATGCTATTTATCATACATGGGATCATGTATTAGTTTGTATGACATGATGATTATAGTACCCTCTCTTACCTCAATCTAAGGACTTGTCAGATACCCAAGACCCCGAGGATTGATCTAGGTAAAGGGAGTGTGAGTAATGACTGATCTTCAGGATAGGAACCCTAGTGATAGAAAGGGTAGTACAACTGTATGTGAGGAATTTACTTGAGATTAAGGTGACATCACGATGCATATCATTAGTTCTCTTTCTTCTATGGATGATACTAATAGGTTATTGCTATAATCGGTTGCAGAGGCGATAACAATTATGGATGCACTGCCCATATATAATTATCTTGCTCTAACAATTACATGTATACTTTATTATTATCTATTATTCCCATCAGATGTTTTGCACAGCTACTGGTGAAAACCGAAGACCCTAGGCCCTCTCCCTCTCTCTCTCCATCGTCAACAACAACAAGATCGCAAACTCTTGGTCCGGTGAAAACGCAATAGGAATTCTAAAACTCTCGAAGGTACGTTTAAGTAATCTCACTTTGCTTTCTGCTTCCCGAGGATTCAAAAAACCTAGGTCTACTAGGGAAAAAGAGCTATACTACATCGGATCGAAGGTATAAACCCTTTTTCTGGTGCCGTTGCCAGGGAAGCAATAGCTACCCTGGTGAGTTTAGTAGGAACCTTGCTAGTTTTAATTCTCGTTTTTAATTTTGTTAGTTTGCTTTCAGTCTTTATTTGAAAAACCAAAAAAATTAGTTAGTCTTTTAATTCTTGTTTTATCATGATTATTACTTGTTTAAGAAGATCTAAAAATATAGGAAGTATGGCTGAAAAGAAACTTAGGGAGTTTGCAACTCCTAACAATGATTATTTGCGTACTCCTATTACTCAGCCAACAATTACTACTAAAGATTATGAAATTAAGCCCCACTATTTAAGTTTGGTTCAACATAATCAATTTGGAGGCTCTGCTGTAGAAGATGCATGTATGCACTTAAATACTTTCACTGAAATATGTGATATGATGTGCATTAAAGATGTTGACCCCGATGCGGTCAAGTTGCGCTTATTTCCTTTCTCTCTTAGAGGAAGAGCAAAAGAATGGTTGCTATCTTTGCCTAAAAATACTATTGCATCATGGGTGGAATGTACTTATTTATTTATGACTAAATTCTTTCCACCCACAAAGACTATGCAACTCAATCTAATATTACTGGTTTTAGACAGGAAGAGCGTGAGTCACTAGCGCTTGCATGGGAGAAAATGAAATAATGCATGAGAAACTGTACCAGTCATGGGATGGAAGATTGATTAATTTTCCATTTATTTTATAATGATCTTAACCCTATTTCTAAGTCTATGCTAGATACTGCAGCTGGAGGAACATTTATGGGTAAACAAATTACCGAAATAAAGCAGCTGCTAGACAATATGCAAGACAACCATGCCCAATGGCCCATGGAAAGATCAAACACAAAGAAGGTGAACTCCATCACACCTCAATAAAATGAAGAATTAAATGCTAATTTAGATGAGCTCGTATTAGCCGTTAAAGGTAAGGAAACCCCGGTAAGAGGTACTCACGAACCAACTATTGAAGAAGTAGACTTCATAGCTCGTAATAATTATAACCCTGCTTGAAAGAAAAACTATAATCCTAACTTCCAGAAACATTATTCTAGTCCGGCAGGTAACTCTAATAATATGACATCAAGTAATACTAGTCTCCAAGAAACTCTTAAAGATTTTATGGACTCACAAAATGAGCAAAACAATATTCTAGTCAAAATTGCGGAGAATCATGATGCTATGCTTGGTAAATTATCTAACCAAGTTGTTAGTTTGAGAAATGATTTGAAGGCCCTCCAAGAAAGAACAAGGATTGTTGAGGCGCAGCTAGGTACGATAACCGAGAGTCAAACTATCATTCTAGCTAAATTTGCAGGTAAAGCTAAGCCCAATCCAGTTGAAGACCTCAAGATGATAAGAATCCAAAAGGAGGAGCCCGAAGAACTTGATTATAGCAATGCTCCTTCACCAAACTACATAGTTGAAGATCTTGTAAAAAGGATCAATGCCAATATTCCGTTAAGTGAAGGAAATGAGGAAGCCATGTATCAACATAAAGGTACGTGAGCTTGAGGAACAATATAAGAAAATTGCTGAAAAATTGTCTATTAAGCTAGATGATATATTTGAGCCTACTATTAAGATTAAAATTTGGACTAATGAAATAGCTACTCTGTATGATCTAGGTGCAAGTGTTTCAACAATTCCAAAGAGTCTTTATAACAAGTTAAATCTTGGCTCGTTTGAAATTACCGAACTAAAATTACATCTAGCAGATTCTACCTATAAACAAACAGTATGCATTAAATAAAATACCTTATTATACATTAAAGTCTGTCCTGCTCTTATTGATTTTGTTATTATTGACATGCCTAAAGATGCTACTGCCCCTATTATATTAGGTCGCCCTCTCTTAAGAACTATTAAGTCTTTAATCAATTTGCATGAAGGGAACGTGAAACTCCAGTTGCCTTCGCGGGATCCTTTTGTTATTCATTTCCCTAGGAAAAATAAAGCCAGGCAAGATGATAAGGAAGCCATCACTTTAAAGGCCAATTACTTTGCAGTGGGTTTTCTACTCGTATAGCCTAAGTGAACAATATCAAGGTCAAGCTATTGACCATAAAAGAGCGCTGCATGGGAGGCAACCCATGTGAAATAAAGGTTTGAGTTAAGTTTTTAAGTTTTAGTTTAAGTTTTATATAGAATAAAGAGTGCTAGAAAAATCCAGTGAGAAGAAGAGATTCAGCGATACTAAAAATTCCTTCTTTATATATGCCATAGTTGGTCGAAATTTTAGTCTGCCATTTTTCTGTCAAAGCAAGGTGTTTCGCTAAGTTTTAGTCTAAAAACTAATTCTTTAAGAAATAGACATTTTTGATGTGTACAGAAAGGTTAACGACCAACTATACGACTAGTTCCAACCGTATAGTTATGTTGCCCATCGACAATTTTTTATCCCAAGATACAGAAGGTTTGACGACCAACTATACGGCAGGAACAAAAGTTCTGGCCATATAGTTGCCGTCGTATAGTTATAGCCGCTAGAAATAAACCCTAGAAACCCTAAAATTTTGCCGTCAGACTAACTATACGGCGGGAACAAAGTGTTCCGGCCGTATAGTTGCCACCGTATAGTTGCGTACGACCACTTAAACGCACGCGGAGATACCCAAAACATCAATCATTTTTCTCTCTTCGACCTCCAAAATCTCTCAAAACCTCAAGGGATCTTCACCCCTACTCAATTTCGTTCGAATTCCTCGCACACAAGTGATCTACGGTATGTTTATCCTCTGATCCTCCAATTACTTTTCGTGAATTAATCTCTGATCTATTGTTATTATCAATCTAAGGTGATACTTATTTTGAACTATTTTCCATGATTATCTTGCCTAGATTATTATGATGAGGAAATTATTTAGTGTGCTATGATGAGGATTATGCTATGACTATTGCTGTTGGATCAAAAAGTTTTATATTTGTCTCTCTTATTTATTTTTAGAAGATGAACAGGAGGAGCCAGACACGTGCTCTTGCCACCGCTAGTTCTTCTCGGGCTATAGCTCAGGAACGCATGGGGGTTGGATTTAAGAATGAATCCCATCGTGATTGTTTCGACAAGATCAAAAACCGAGAAGTCAAGGCAACCAAGTGGGCTTGCCCCGTCACTTTGAAGCAACTCGATATTTCTAATGACTTTATTTACTTTGCAATAGAGTTTACCTGAAAAACTTTGTATTTCATGATGCACCAACCTATCTTCGGTTAACCAGTGAATTCCTTAGTTCTTTAAACATCACCATTAAGACATGGCATGGGGAGGATATAATTTCTTTCTGACTCATGAATAATAATTATTCTCTATCACTTGATGAATGGTGCAATTGTTTTGGTTTGCCCAACAATGATCCTAATGCTCTGCGCGCAGCTTTTACCGACATGGAACCTTCCCCTGAATACTGTTATAATAGTATAAGCTTTACTTCTAGAGTTAGTAAGGGGAAGAATATAAAACATCCTGCTATTCGCTATTTGTTCTATGTTATAGCTAACACCTTGCAGACATGCAATGAGTTTACAAGACTCAATGAGGAGGACACATTAGTCCTTGCAAAAGATGCTCTCAACTATGATAACTTGTCACTTCACTTGGGCGCAATTCTTGTGCGCTACTTGGAGTACCAATCCCACCAAAGCCAAGGACCAATCACTTGTGGAGGAGTCATCACCGTGCTCGCCAATGTTCCAGGCATCGACCTAGGTGAGTTACAACCGGTACTAGGTGAGAGACATGTTGGTTTATCTACTTTGAGGGCTGGTGGAATGCTCACTAAGAGAGGTGGTGTTTTCTGCATATTGCTAGATCTGGGCGTCTCTACCCCACTCGTTTGTCTAATGGTATTTTCTCTATCGAGGAAGGATGTGTGCTTATGACTTGCAGGTTGAGCAACACCAACCCAAAGAGGAGATTCCTGAGGAGGATGAGGACCAAGAAGAGCAGCAAGAAGTCCACCATCAGGAGGAGCAGCCACCAAACCAGTTCACAACATATCAAGATTTCTAAGAACTTGGAGGAACTGTGAAGGCAATGCATAATCTCGCCCTGAACCTCCGAGAAATAAGTAACCTCTCAACTCAATTTGCGAATTGGAGTTACAATTATCCCCCCCCCCACCACAGTGATTTGAAGGGCTTGCAAAAGCCTAAGCTTGGGGAGGTTTTCTATCTATTTATATATTTTGGTTTTCATTTGATTTATCTTATTTTCAAGGTTATGCTTTTATTTGAGTTTATAAGCACTCGTGTTGGTTTCCCCAACACTTTATCTTAGTTGTTTTATTTTGTTTGAGATTTTTAAGAGGAGCTTTGCCGCCAATTTTCTATTCTTTAAATTCCCCTTCTCAAAATTCACAAAAAGATTTCTCTGTTTATCTTTATTTCCCCTCTCTCTTTGTCTATTCACCTCGAAGTTCTCGCTGATTTGCAAGAGAGTGATTGACTTCGAGTTTCCAAGAAACAAATAAAAAGAGAAGAGAGAAGTGGAACCAAACATGAGAGGTATGCCTTATGACTCCCCACTTTTGAAGTTTGAGAAACCCATGCTAGTTAGTAGTAATGTTGAGATGTTATATCGGTGGAGTGAGTCTCTATATTGTAGTAAAATTTTGTTTGCATGGGTATTCAATTGGGTACGTTTTGTTCCAGCTCTTGTAGTTAACCAAGTCTTGCCTAAAAAAATTGCCAAACAATTGAAACAAGAAAAAGTCTCACAAATTGAAGACTTGGGTGTTCTAGTGTTTAGTCTTGAAATCTTATTCCTAGAGACACAGAAAATAATGATTGACTTGATAGCTCCCTTTGAAAATATTTGTTCAATTGAATAATGTTTAGCAGTTTTTATGAGCATGCCAAAGTTTGACTTGTAAATCATAAGAATGATATAACTTTATGCGTGTCAAACTTCATGGGATGCCAACAACTCCGCTAGCCTACGAACGATCTTCATGGAGGAAACCCCTAGATTTCGGCTATGAGTTGATTAAACATATGTAGCAGCAATGATATAATGGGTAAGATTCTTGGCACTCCCGGGTAGCTGTAACATGATGGAATCACTCCTCTGGCCGATATGGGTAATCATTATGCAAAAGGAACAAAACCTTAGTGATGCCACGAGTGTCCATCACAACCCGATAAACTAATATATTTTTTTGGCATGCTCTCAGTTACTTAAGAACTGAAACTCTTGAAGGACAATGAATGGAAAAGTAGTGCTTGAAAAGTCTTGATTTATTGATGTGAGAGAACTGAGATACTTTAGTATATATGCTCTTCATGACAAACTCTCACACTCTTAATTCTACATGATTACACTTTATTGTTCAAAGGCAAGCCAATGAGTTGATTACATGACATGGAATAAAGTTTACCTTTTTGAATCATCCATGCTTGCAATAATTTTGCTGCGCCATAAGGATTCATGAAACACGTATGATATGCTTGCCATTACTCTATCTATGCTGAAGTTTTTTAGATTAATAAAGTGGAGGAAACATGAGACTACCAATCATGAGTAAGAGCATCATCTCGTAATTTTAGTTTAAATTCATAGTTCCCTTTTGATTTTGGTTTTCTTGCTCGGGACGATCAAGTTTAGGCTTGGGGAGGATATGGCTGTGAAATATATCCATCCACGTCCGCATTTAAACTAGATATTATTTATATATTTGATGAAATATCTCTCTAAAGCCTGCACTAATTTGTAATGATCAAAGGGGTATGCAATCATTTCTTGCTATTTTTCCCTACGTAGATAATGACGTATGATGATGGGAATCACAACATAAATGCCAAAGATACAAGATTTACAACACATCAAATAAATCAGGAGCCATGAAGTGGATCCAGAATACTTAACGACCAACTATACGGGCCACCGCCGTATAGTTTGCACTAACTTCATTAGGTCAAACAGAACAACTTTCATGAAAGGACCCCTATATAAAGAGGCTTCGGGCGATGAGAAATTAGGCCTCAACTCCACAATCTGCTTCTTTTCAACCTCATCTCTCCCTGCCACCAGAAGCCGCAATGCCGGAGGAATAGATCTAGATCTAAACCTCTAAACCCTTCTCCACCACCATAGCCATCTTCCACCACTTGTAATAGTAGATCTCTTCTCCAATTAGCGACATTGTAAGACTATTTTCTATCAACCTTATGATCTATATTACAATGTTTATGATTATCGATTTCATCTCTATGTGTGAGTAATTCTCCTTGGGCTAAGGGCTTTGGCCTAGCCTTGTAGCTTTTTGCATGTTATTTATCATAGATGGGATCATGTATTAGTTTGTATGACATGATGATTGTAGTACCCTCTCTTACCTCAATCTAAGGACTTGTCAGGTACCCAAGACCCCGAGGATTGATCCATGTAAAGGGAGTGTGAGTAATGACTGATCTGTAGGATAGGAACCCCAGTGATAGAAAGGGTAGTACGGCTGTATGTGAGGAATTTACTTGAGATTAACGGTGACATCACGATGCATATCATTAGTTCTCTTTCTTCTATGGATGAGACTAGTAGGTTATTGATATAAGCGGTTGCGAAGGCGGTAACAATTATGGATGCACTGTCCACATATAATTATCTTGCTCTAACAATTACATGTATACTTTATTATTATCTATTATTCCCATCAGATGTTTTGCATAGCTACTGGTGAAAACCGAAGACCCTAGGGCCTCTCCCTCTCTCTCTCTCTCCATCGTCAATAACAACAACAAGATCAAAAACTCTTGGTCCAGTGAAAATGCAATATGAATTCTAAAACTCTCAAAGGTCCGTTTAAGTAATCGCACTTTGCTTTCTACTTCCGAAGGATTTGATAAACCTAGGTCTACCAGGGAAAAAGATCTATACTACATCCGTAATCCGAATCGAAGGTATCAACCAGCTAGGTCTTCATCACTACTAGGATCATTCATGGACGTGTCATCACAAAGCTGAGTGTTGATGTACTGATTGATGTAATATTCGTCATCCTCATTCAGATCCTGCACCATAGGCATGTCAATATCAGCCGAACCATTGCATGGAGGTGATAGTGGTAGCGGTGTGGGGGTCTTGCCATGGCTTGGCACTGGCACGACAGGCGGTGTTGTTGTCTGTTGGGTGCTGGCCCCGGCCGTCCCCAAACGAATCATGCTCTTCAGCCATGGGATGAATAAACCGAAGCAATTTCTAAGGACAGACGACACGTCTTCATCCACTCCTGGGGGTTGAATGGGAAGTTCCATGTTGTCGCAGCCCCATAGAACTGGAATAATTTTAACCCTATACACGTTATCTGGCACCGTCTTTGAGTGGAACATGCGATGCAAGGGTTGAATGATGGTACCCTTGGAAACATCCCTCAACTCGTTGTTCACATAGTTTAAGAGATTGCATTGAACATCGATCTACGAAAAACATGTATGGTATCAGCGATGCCATCAGAGTAATAAATGTAAAGGAGGTAAAGTCATCGGTTTACCGTGATGGCATCGAGCTAGGCTAATGTCGAGGCACCTCATACGACAACAGGCGTGCAAGATATGGAGGGGCTGCTTGATGGCGCAGTTTCGACCACCGGTGTATTCTCCCTACCTGGTGCATTAAGCTCTAGTGCCGCCGCGATTGTGGGCGGAGTCACCAACACGTCCGGTGCCGTAGTGATGGCAGGGGGAGTCACAAACGCGTACGGTGCCATGGTGATAGCGGGCGGAGTCACGGACACATAATTCACCAGATTCCTCGGCACTGCATCATTCGAGTGGGTGCTGACCATGCTTGAAATTGGGGACAACCCTTGTCGAACACCTGCATTCCAATTCATTATTAACTCCAATAAGTTATTAGGTAGGATGGAGGTGAGGGTAATTTCCAGGTTGTCTTGGACAATCTGCGGAGTCCACGCCACTTGTGCCTTAAGTTCTTGAACCTCACGGTTTTCCTCGTCGCTCATTCCCGCCACACGTGTCTTTAACGGTGGACAAAATAATCCACCTAATTCTTAGCCCCGAAGCCAGCCAGATGGCCAGCCGATGATGGCTTCTACGTAACCGGCATGATTTCCTTGGCCCAGTTCATCGCCCTGTTAAAAGGGTTGTCTCATCGGGTGGCTGTCATCAACCCTGGGATGAGAAACCCTAGGATCCCGCACTAGCAATTTCCTCCTCCCGCAAAATAAGTAATGTGAACCATTTAGAAATTTGACTTCATTGATTAGATTGTAATCGACTTGATCCATAATAATTAAATTCCTTACCACAAGATTCTCGAAGTCCTTCACCTTAGGAACGACGGTGAGTTATTTGGTTATTGGGTCCACATGGTAATGGGCCCTGATAAAGTTTTGAAGATGCATGTTTTTGAATTTCGTGAAGGGGTTAGTTTACCCCTTATCTATATACTCGTCGTCCTCCTTATCCCAATTGGGCTTCACAGCTCTATAACTGCCAGATCCGAGATGGTGGTGACCTATATTCATTGCATGCAACTTCTTCCCCTGCCTACTTGAGGCTGCAGCTGTTGGGCCGCACAGAGATAAAACAAAACTTTTCCTCTAACATGGTGATCCCAAGATCGAGCTGAGGTAGAAGGCCACAAGGTTTACCACTAGACGCGCAGTTGTGGATTACTGATGTAGCGCATCAGTTGATGCAGTACAGTCCTCAAGATCCGATCGTCCTGGTGCTGATCGTACAGCACCTCTGCTGGTATCCACACGTAAAAGGAGGAGCACCGGCGGCGAACTGCTAGGTTCGTTACGGCGGCAGGACTGCTATGGAGCTAGGGTTTCCAACACATGGAATGACCTAACCGAACAAGATTAACCTTTCTGGGTTACGGTGCTCCACTATATATAGGGAGTGAACGTGGGCTCTGCTCGCGCGACCCATTCACTAAATCCCATATAACACTAGTCACCGTGAGTCCAACTCACTAACTCAGTCCTAATCCGGTTTAGGTCCAACCCAACCAGATTACAGGTTCAGATCCAATCCAAACATGCTCCCGCTCTTAAGTGTGTGACCCCGCAGGCTCATGGCTACTTGGACACGATTGGAGTCCGACTCTCAATCGATTAGTCGGTAGAGGCTCCTAGCAGAATGTGCCGACTCCCAAGTACCAAAGAGTCATGACGACTTGCCTTTCCAATGTGACTTACGTCCGAGTCCCTTTTGCCTCACGATATACCTTGTCAGACTATAGGCGAATATTTGTCATCCCTTAAATAGTCCGACTCTCTTCTCGATCCGAGATAAGTGATTCACCCGACTAACTCTTAGTCGATCGGCTCGTTTAACACTTAACCGAGTCGTGCATGACCATGCTTTCCGAATCATATCTCACGAGAGGGCCCAGAGAATATCTCTCCAAGTGGAGGGGCAAAATCCCATCTTGGTTATTCACATCACGCAGCTTGATTCTCAGTTGACCCGAACCCTGCCTTTATAACTGCCCAGTCACGGATCAGTGTTTGACAGAACCTAAGTCGGTGATCCTCAACTCGGACTATGCAACAACCTCAGGTCTAAGGATTACATTGATTGAGATATACAAATGACAACTTGTTCGTTGTACCTCAATATGGGTCAATCCGACTCGCTAAACTCTTTAGCCGAATCTGTGTAAGTTGGAACAACATCTCCATGCCCATGACAAGTGGAACCGAGTCAACAAGCCAACTTTCACATTGGTCTAAGTTGTGTGTCCAGCAATGACCAAGGATATTTAGTACAAACAACATGAATGCATAGTTCCACAACCGAATAACATATTCAATGATACACATCAAATGTTTATACAAGGACTACTTAATATCTTTATGAATACAGTGGGAAATCTCATCATACATGATTACCTCTAGGGCATATTCCCAACAGCTGCTGCTTTGGATTCTCACCTGGCCTTGAACTCCCGGTATTGATCTTCGGTGATCTGTGGGTCGGTCTTCTAGATCTCCTCGAGACTTTTCTCTTCTTTAAAGATATTATTCTTTATCCGGGCTCTCCAGCTAGCCAGGGAGGTGCTCATCTTCGTGAGGGAGGATTTGTTTACTTCATTCCCATTATAATTTGTGTTCCGGTACTAAGGGAGGAACTTGTATCGTGCGTGCAGCTTCTCAAAGAGGAGTGTGCGCAAATGGCCATTATCTTTATGCCGAATATTCTTGGTGTTGATCGAGATAGTGATCTGGGTGATAGCCTCTAGTTGAAGACCGTATCCTTTGAATACTTGGTCGGGCTCCAAAGGAACCCCTATTAGGCTCACTTATGTAATTTCCTCTTTGACGGTGCTGACTGTGTTCGGGAGCCATTCCTTCAGCTTCTTCTTAGATGTATTGCTACCATCTGCTGTGCCCTTATCGCCATCAGTGGTTTCATCCTCGGCTCCCTCCATCTCCTTATCGACATTTATCTCTTCCTTCGCATCCTCCATCTCATCGTCGTCGCTATCGGAAGGCTGGTATTCTTCATCCTCCGTGGCCCTTCTTGCCATCTGCTCGATGTCCTCCCAGAATGAAAAGTTCTTTTGAGCTCTGACTTCTTCTTCAACGTTGATGCGCTTAGAAGAGCCGGCTTCGTCGTTGTTTCATTTTTTGTAGTAAAAGGCAAATAATGATTAGAAAAATCCAAGGAAAAATTTGGCATGACCTTTGCTATTTTTTTTTAACCTAGGAGTGTCCGATTTCTGCCAAAATGGAAGTTAATCAACATTTCGGCAAAAACTGAAACTCATTTAAAATACACATGCATACAAATCATACATATCCATCATGTCCTTTCCGTTTGAGGTATACTGTTCCAAATATGCAGCTTAATAGGAAAAGGTAACATTTCTCCTGTTTTTGTAGAAATCACACATTAGTATGCACTGAGATTACCAGTTTTACTGGACTTGGTACAAAAGAACATCATGACATATAGGTTAGCATTTAGGAACTGATATGTAGTTAATCTAACTAAAACTGTAAGAACACTGATATGTAGCATTTAGGAACAGAAAGCACACATCATGCTCAAGTGAAGATAATTAAAAATGTAAAAAAAGCAATATGTCCTACATCTAGCTAAATCTGGAGCATAGCATTTCAAAAAAATCTGGAGCATAGCATAAAAAATGCTAGCTGAAATTTGCTACAGGATATATAAGAACTACAATCAAGTAAATAAGAACTAGAGTCAAGTAAATCTGGAGCATAACATTTCATTTGAGTAAGCTATCGACATTCACCAGCATATAAACCTATGTAGTCTAATATACTACAGCCATTACATTGGACTCATGTAACATCCCAGCATTAGAGTTTAGAAATAAGCTGAACCCAGATGTGTGCATTGCATTCATGCTTAGAAAATCTGAATAATTTCGTGATTTTAAATAAAAACTTGTCAAAGTGATTGAAGCTTCTCTTAACTTGTTGGAGTTGAAGTAGATCATCAAGTTGACTGCGATAAGTTTCAATATGACCTTTGCTAAAACCTTATTTTGGGGAAAGATAATTTGATCTAAGGGTAGATCAAATATAATAAAATTAAACCATAATACATTGCTTAATGATTAATATCGGATCCTTAAGAGATCATATCATAGTATTCATTACAACTACTCAAGGATGAATACTTAATACTGTAGAGGTTCGTAGCATGGAAAACAAAAATTTTCTATCGCATACAAACAAACAAGCCAAGATCTATCTACTAGATTGTAGCAACGAGTCGATGGAATAACTTACCCTCGAAGATTCCAAAGCGGTTAACGAGAGCAGATTCTCGTGGGTGATGTAGTCGTACTCTTTCCGATCTCAAGATCGTGTAGACGATCCTTCCGGCGCCACGTTCCGGCAGCGCTCCCGCAGTCGGTCACACGTTCGGTACTCGACGAAGACCTTCCTCTCCCTTGTTCCAGCAGGCAGCGGAGGTTGTAGCACTCTCCTCGCGATTCCGGCAGCACAACGGCGTGGTACCGGAAGTAGAGGAGAGATCTCGCAGGGCTTCGCCTTAAGCCGGAGCGAGTATGGTGGAGTATGAGAGAGGCTTTAGTGGTCTAGGGATTAGACACACCAATTAGAAGGCTCTAAATCGAAGGCTAGGGCAATTAGAAGCTCTAAACCAAAACGGCTCTAAACCGGAGGCTGTGGCTAGGGTTTAGATTTAGAGGATAGGAACTTGTGTGTCTAGGAGGGGAGCCCTGCCCCTCCTTTTATAGGTGGAGGGAGGCACGCCTGGGGAGGGGAGTCCCTCCCCAACTCGGCCTCAAGGAGGGCCGGCGGTGGGAGGAGGAATTCCTCCCCCAAGTCGGCTTCAAACTTCCTTCTCCTCTTTCCCACTCTTTCCTATTTTAGCCGTTTGACTTTTCAAACTTGCTATTTGACTTTTCAATTAAGGATTCAATTTAATCCTTTATTTGGAACAGCGAGAACACTAAGTACATGATGCAATCATTCCAATATGTAATGACACATTCATGTACCCCTTCCCCTCCGGAGTGCCGGACATTCCGGAACCTTCTAGAATGTTCCCGATGAAAACACCAGAATCATTCCCCAACTCCGAAACGGGACTTTCCTTATATGAATCTTATTCTCCGGACTATTCCGGATCTCCTCATGATATCCCGGATCCCATCCGAGACTCCGAACAACATTCAGTCTCTTTCTCATAATACCATAACTACTCAAACAACGTCGAATCCTTAAGTGTGTCTCCCTACGGTTCGTGAATTATGCGGACATGATCGAGACACTTCTCCGAACAATAACCAATAGAGGAATCTGGAAATTCATATGGCTCCCACATATTTCTACGATTACTTTTGCGATCGAATGAACCACTTACATACGATACCAATTTCCCTTTGTCTCACGATAGTTTACTTATCCGAGGTTATGATCGTCGGTATCTCTGCATACCTAGTTCAACCTCGTTACTGATAAGTACTCTTTTCTCGTTCCCGTGGTATGTGATCCCTTGTGAGCCAGTCACATGCTTGCAAGCTAATTGGATGACATTCCACCGAGAGGGCCCAGAGTATATCTATCCGTCATATGGATGGACAAATCCCACTCTTGATCCATGTGTTTCAACCAATACTTTCCGAACACTCAATGCCACCTTTATAGCCACCCAGTTACGGTGTGGTGTTTGACGTCATAAAAGCATCCATCCGGTAAAGGTGATATGCATAATCTCATGGTCAAAGGAATTAGATTACTATGTATCAGAAAGCATATAGCAAATGAACTATATTAAATGACTTGATCTTTATGCTACGCTTATCTATAGGAGTATGTCCATCACATCATTCTCCTAATGATATGACCCTGTTGTTAATAACATCTCTATGTTCATGATCAGGAAACCATGATCATATATTAACCAACAAGCTAGTTTAACAAGAGGCTTTACTAGGGACTCTTTTATGTTTACAGATCACACAAGTATTAATGTTTCCGGTTAATACAATTATAGCATGGTATGTAAACATTTATCATAAGTATGAAGATATGATAATAACTACTTTATTATTGCCTCTTGTGCATATCTCCAACAAATACTCCAAAGAGAATATTAGGGTATTATCTACCACAAACCCTGAATACCAAGTTAAGTATATAACTTAAGTAAAGAAACTCTATAACTAAATATTGATACACTTGATTGCCATAGTGATTCCTACCATGGGTATCATGGTGATTTTTAAACATTAACTCTTATCACAAATATAGTTGAAAGGAAGTTGATCCAAGACCATTCATCTCATGTCTTTGTTGCCATATTAGTAGGTGACATTCCTATTTAACCAAGTATTAGTGTCAATTGATCATCAATGTGAGTGATCAATTCTTGACCTAGCACTTGTTGACTCTTAGCCTTTGTCCTATTATATTGACCTTCCAAAGATCTTAAGTAAATTAATAAAAAAAGAGGAACTATCTATGGTGAAGTGTGCCATCATTAATGGAATGTGATCCTTAGTGGTGATCAAACCATTTGTTACTGGAGGGGTTAACTCACTCATGAGTTAACTAGAAGAAGCATCTAAACCTAAGAGTTAAGGTAGTGATTATGGAGATATGAGAAATCTAGAAGTACTAGAGTATCCAATGATAATCTTGTTAAGCCAAGTAGATGTAGGGTTTTGTAGCATGGAAAACAAAAATTTTCTACCGCATACAAACAAACAAGCCAAGATCTATCTACTAGATTGTAGCAACGAGTCGATAGAATAACTCACCCTCGAAGATTCCAAAGTGTTTAACGAGAGCGGATTCTCGTGGGTGATGTAGTCGTACTCTTCCCGATCTCAAGATCGCGTAGACGATCCTTCCGGCGCTGCGTTCCGGCAGCGCTCCCGCAGTCGGTCACATGTTCGGTACTCGATGAAGGCCTTTCTCTCCCTTGTTCCAGCAGGCAGCGGAGGTTGTAGCACTCTCCTCGTGATTCCGGCAGCACAACGGCGTGATACCGGAAGTAGAGGGGAGATCTCGCAGGGCTTCGCCTTAAGCCGGAGCGAGTATGGTGGTGTATGAGAGAGTCCCTCGACGATCTAGAGTTTAGACACGCCGAGGAGGGGCAAGCCGGCGGCTAGGGTTTAGCTAGGCGGCGGCAGTTTGCCCTAGGGCCGACGGCGGCTATGGAGGCGGTGGCGGCTTGGTACTAGGGTTTGGAGGAGAGGATCTTGTGTGTCTCTAGGAGGGAGCCCTGCCCCTCCTTATATAGGTGGAGGGGCCGGCCGACCAAGGGGAGGGAGGGGAGTCCCTCCCCAACTCGGCTTGGTGGTGCGCCGGCGGTGGGGAGGAGGGACTCCTCCCCAACTCGGTTTCCTCCTCCTTTTCCACTTCCCAAAAATAGCCGTTTGACTTTCAAACTAGCCGTTTGACTTTTCAAACTAGGATTTGAATAAACCCTCTATTTTGTTCAGCGATGACACCGAGTACATGATGCAATCATACCAACTTGATATAACACATTCATGTACCCTTCCCCTCCGGAGTGCCGGACATTCCGGAACCTTCTAGAACATTCCCGATGAAAACACCGGAATCATTCTCCAACTCCGAAACGGGACTTTCCTTATATGAATCTTATTCTCCGGACTATTACGGATCTCCTCGTGATATCCCGAATCCCATTCGAGACTCCGAACAACATTCGGACTCTTTCTCATCATTCCATAACTACTCAAACAACGTCGAATCCTTAAGTGTGTCTCCCTACGGTTCGTGAATTATGCGGACATGATCGAGACACTTCTCCGATCAATAACCAATAGAGGAATCTGGAAATTCATATGGCTCCCACATATTTCTACGATTACTTTGCGATCGAATGAACCACTTACATACGATACCAATTTCCCTTTGTCTCACGATAGTTTACTTATCTGAGGTTTTGATCGTCGGTATCTCTGCATACCTAGTTCAACCTCGTTACCGATAAGTACTCTTTTCTCGTTCCCGTGATATGTGATACCTTGTGAGCCAGTCACATGCTTGCAAGCTAATTGGATGACATTTCACCGAGAGGGCCCAGAGTATATCTATCCGTCATATGGATGGACAAATCCCACTCTTGATCCATGTGTTTCAACCAATACTTTCCGAACACTCAATGCCACCTTTATAGCCACCCAGTCACGGTGTGGTGTTTGATGTCATCAAAGCATCCATCCGGTAAAGGTGATATGCATGATCTCATGGTCGAAGGAATTAGGTTACTATGTATCAGAAAGCATATAGCAATTGAACTATTAAAATGACTTGATCTTTATGCTACGCTTATCTATAGGAGTATGTCCACCATATAATTCTCCTAACGATATGATCTTGTTGTTAATAACATCTCAATGTTAATGATAAGGAAACCACAATCATCTATTAACCAACAAGCTAGTATTATATAGAGGCTTTACTAGGGACTCTTATTTTAGTCTACAAATCACACAAGTATTAATGTTTCCTTGTTAATACTATTATAACATGAATGTAAACATTTATCATAAACACAAAGATATAATAATAACTATATTTATTATTGCCTCTAGGGCATATCTCCAACAGTCTCCCACTTGCACTAGAGTCATCTAATCTAGATTACATGGTAATATACCGAACACCCATGGCAGTTTGGTGCTGGTCATGTTTTGCCCTCGGGAGAGGTTTAGTCAACGGATCCGCCACATTCAGATCTGTGTGTACTTTGCAAATCTTTATATCACCATCTTGGATATGTTCTCGAATAGCGTGAAAACGTAGCTTGATGTGCTTCAGCTTCTTGTGTGACCTTGGTTCTTGCGCATTGGCTATGGCGCCCATGTTATCACAGTAGATAGACATTGGGTCCAGCACACTAGGAACCACACCCAGCTCTGTAATGAACTCTTTCATCCATATCGCTTCTTGTGAAGCCTCCGAAGCAGCCATGTATTCCGATTCAGTTGAAGATCTCGCCACAACGCTTTGCTTTGCACTCCTCCAGCTAACTGCTGCACCATTCAAAATAAATACGTATCCAGATTGTGATTTAGAATCATCCGGATCGGTGTTCCAACTAGCATCGGTGTAACCATTAACAACGAGCTGTTCATCACCTCCATAAGAAAGAACCATATCCTTAGTTCTTCTTAAGTACTTAAGGATGTTTTTGACCGCTGTCCAATGATCCACTCCTGGATCACTTTGATATCTGCTAGTTAAACTAACAGCATATGCAATGTCGGGTCTAGTACATAGCATGGCATACATTAGAGATCCTATGGCTGAGGCATAGGGAGTCTTACTCATCCTTTCTCTATCTTCTGACGATGTCGGACTTTGAGTTTTACTCAAGGTCGTATTGGGCAACATGGGCAAGAACCCTTTCTTGCTATCTTCCATTCCAAACCTCTTTAGAACTTTGTCCAAATATGTACTTTGTGACAATGATATTTGGCGTCTCGATCTATATCTATAAATCTTTATGCCTAATATGTAAGCTGCTTCGCCAAGATCCTTCATTGAAAAACTATTATTCAAATATTCCTTGACACTATTAAGAAGGTCTACATCATTCCCAATATGTCATCTACATATAGTATTAAGAATGCTACAGAGCTCCCACTCACTTTCTTGTAAATACAAGCTTCTCCATAAGTTTGTATAAAACCAAAACTTTTGATCACCTTATCAAAACGTTGATTCCAACTTCGGGATGCTTGCTTCAATCCATAGATGGACCGTTGAAGTTTGCATACCTTGTTAGCATCTTTAGGATCGACAAAACCTTTGGGTTGCATCATATACAACTCTTCATCAATGTCTCCATTGAGGAATGCTGTTTTGACATCCATCTGCCATATCTCATAATCATAATATGCAGCGATTGCTAACATAATCCTCACAGACTTTAGCTTCGCTACTGGTGATAAAGTCTCATCGTAGTCAACTCCTTGAATTTGTCGAAACCCCTTTGCGACAAGTCGAGCTTTATAGACAGTAACATTACCATCAGCATCTGTTTTCTTCTTGAAAATCCATTTGTTCTTGACAGCCTTTCGGCCATCCAGTAAGTCCACCAAAGTCCATACTTGGTTTTCGTACATGGATCCAATCTCGGATTTCATGGCTTCTTGCCATTTATTGGAATCTGGGCTCATCATCGCTTCCTCATATGTCTCAGGGTCATCGGTGTTGTCCACCAACATGACACTCATAACGGGATCATACCAATCTGGAGTGGTACGAGTTCTCGTTGACCTGCGAGGCTCTATAGCAACTTCAACCGAAGTCTCATGATCATCATCATTAGCTTCCTCTCTAACTGGTGCAGGCACCACAGGAACTTCGTCCGGTGCTGCGCTACTCGCAATTTCGAGAGAAGGTTCGACAACCTCGTCGAGTTCTACTTTCCTTCCAGTCACTTCTTTCGAGAGAAATTCCTTCTCTATAAAGGATCCATTCTTGGCAACGAAGATTTTGCCTTCGGATCTATGATAGAAGGTATACCCAATAGTTTCCTTCGGGTCTCCTATGAAGACGCATTTTTCTGCTTTGGGTTCAAGCTTGTCCGGCTGTAACTTCTTTACATAGGCTTCGCATCCCCAAACTTTAAGGAACGACAATCTAGGTTTCTTCCCAAACCATAATTCATACGGTGTCGTTTCAACGAATTTAGATGGTGCCCTATTTAAAGTGAATGCGGTTGTTTCTAATGCATAACCCCAAAATGATAGCGGTAAATCTGTAAGTGACATCATAGAACGAACCATATCTAAGAGAGTTCGATTACGACATTCGGACACACCACTACGCTGTGGTGTTCCCGGCGGTGTCAACTGTGAAAGTATTCCGCATTTCTTCAAATGCTCGCCAAACTCGTAACTTAGATATTCACCTCCACGATCAGAATGTAGAAATTTAATCTTCTTGTTACGTTGATTCTCAACCTCACTTTGAAATTCCTTAAACTTCTCGAAAGTTTCGGACTTATGTTTCATGAAATAGATATACCCATATCTACTCAAGTCATCTGTGAAGGTAAGAACATAACGATAACCATCGCGCGATGCTACACTCATTGGACCACACACATCAGTATGTATGATTTCCAATAAGTCCGTAGCTCGCTCCATTATACCAGAAAATGGAGTCTTAGTCATTTTACCCATCAGACATGCTTCGCATCTATCAAGTGATTCGAAATCAAGTGATTCAATAAGTCCATCGGAATGGAGTTTCTTTATACGCTTCACTCCAATGTGACCAAGACGACAGTGCCACATATAGGTCGAGTTATCGCTCGATTTCAAACGTTTAGCCTCAATGTTATTAATATGTGTATTTCCACTATCGAGATTCAATAAGAATAGACCATCTATCAAAGGTGCATGTGCATAAAACATATTACTCATATAAATCGAACAACCATTATTCTCGGATTTAAACAAGTAACCGTCTCGCAATAAACAAGATCCCGATATAATGTTCATGCTTAACGCAGGCACCAAATAACAATTATTTAAGTATAAAACTAATCCCGATGGTAGATGAAGGGGTAGCGTGCCGACCGCGATCACATCAACCTTTGATCCGTTTCCCACGCGCATCGTCACCTCGTTCTTCGCTAGCTTCCGTTTATTCTGCAGCACCTGTTTCGAGTTACAAATATGAGCAACCGAACCAGTATCAAATACCCAGGCACTACTACGAGTACTAGTGAGATACACATCAATAACATGTATATCAGATATACCTTTCTTCTTGATGTTGCCGTTCTTCAAATCCGCCAAGTACTTTGGGCAATTCCGCTTCCAGTGACCTTCTCCCTTGCAGTAAAAGCACTCAGTATCAGGCTTAGGTCCAGCCTTGGTCTTCTTCGTCGGCGTGGCAACTTTCTTACCACCCTTCTTGAAGTGTCCCTTCTGCTTAGACTTGCCTTTCTTGAATTTGGTGGTCTTATTGACCAACAACACTTGGTGCTCTTTCTTGATCTCCACTTCTGCAGATTTCAACATGCCAAAGAGTTCTGGCAACGTCTTGTTCATGTTTTGCATGTTGTAGTTCATCACAAAGTTCTTTTAACTTGGTGGTAGTGATTGGAGGACACGGTAAATCCCCAAAGCATTAGGAATCACAATACCCAAGCTTTGAAGTTTGTTTGCGTGCCCAGACATCTTAAGCACATGCTCACTGACGGAGCTGCCCTCTTCCATCTTGCAGTTAAAGAACTTTTCAGAAGCATCATAGCTTTCAATTGCCGCATGAGTGTCAAAGATCAATTTGAGATCCTCGACAATATCATATGGGTCTGAATTCTCAAACCTTTTCTGAAGCTCCAATTCTAAACCATACAAGATAGCACACTGAACTGTGGAGTACTGAGTCTTCCGAGTGAGGTAAACATTCTTTACTTCATCGGAAGCATCAGCTGCAGGTGGGTCACCCAGCGGTGCATCCAACACATAGGTCAAATTACCAGCTGTGAGGACAATCGTCAAATTGCGGAACCAATCCGCGAAGTTGCTTCCATTGTTTTCAACTTTTCTTTCGCTAGGAACGCATTAAAATTGATGGTAGGGGCTGCCATTGATCTACAACATATTTGCAATAGTTTAGACTAAGTTTATGACAAATTGAGTTCAAATTAATAATAAAATTAATCTAGGTGAACTCCCACTCAAAACAATATCCCTCACATTGTTTTAGTGATCACACGAACCAAATCCACCATATCAACACCGATCATCACGAGAGTCGATATAGTTTCAATGGCGAACAATCGTCATGTTCATCATATCTACTATATGATTCATGCTTTACCTTTCGGTGATCCGTGTTCCGAGACCATGTCTGTACATGCTAGGCTCGTCAAGATCAAACCTTAGTTTCCGCATGAGCAAATCTAGCATGCTCACGTTGTATACACTTGCGGAATCTAACACACCCGATCATCACGTGGTGCTTTGAAACAATAAGCTTAGCAACGGTGCTAACTAAGGGTGAACACTTTATGGTTTGAAATTTATGTGCATGAGGGATCATCTTATAATGCTACCGTCGTCTACTAAGCAATACAAGATTCATAAAGGATTAACATCACATGCAATTCATAATATGTGATATGATATGGCCTTTCTTCTTTGTGCTTCCGATCTCCATCTTCTAGCACGAACATGATCTCCATCATCACCGGCATTGCATCAAGGTCAATGACGCTTCTCCATGGTTGTCGTCCACCGGCTTCAACTATTACAACTACTTTGAATAGACACGCAGGTCGTAACAGAAATTAAAGACAACCATATGGCTCCTGCCGGTTGCCAACTTACAATAAGGAACATTGCATACATCAAATATAATCACAATCATGGCCATATCACATCATAGCACACCCCTGCAAAACAAAGTTAGATGCCTCTACTTTCTTTGCATATTTTACGTGGTTTGGGGCTTTCAATAAGTGTCGTTCTAACTTACGAACATGAACCACAACATTGATACTAGTATTGTTAATCACCCGTTGTAAATTGGATCTTAACTATGCTAGGAGAAACAGGCACCCGCAAAGCCACTTATGCAATACAAGTTGCATGTCAAGCGTGGAGCAAGTCTCATGAACGATGTCATGTAAGGTTAGCCCGGGCCGCTTCATCCCAACATCCCGCAATATGCAAAGTACACAAAAAGCAATCGACAATAAAAGCATCAACGCCCACAATGACCATTGTGTTCTACTCGTGCAACAGATCTACATATAGACACGACTCTGATACCACTATAGGGTTTCGTAGCATGGAAAACAAAATTTTTCTACCGCATACAAACAAACAAGCCAAGATCTATCTACTAGATTGTAGCAACGAGTCGATAGAATAACTCACCCTCGAAGATTCCAAAGTGTTTAACGAGAGCGGATTCTCGTGGGTGATGTAGTCGTACTCTTCCCGATCTCAAGATCGCGTAGACGATCCTTCCGGCGCTGCGTTCCGGCAGCGCTCCCGCAGTCGGTCACACGTTCGGTACTCGACGAAGACCTTCCTCTCCCTTGTTCCAGCAGGCAGCGGAGGTTGTAGCACTCTCCTCGTGATTCCGGCAGCACAACGGCGTGATACCGGAAGTAGAGGGGAGATCTCGCAGGGCTTCTCCTTAAGCCGGAGCGAGTATGGTGGTGTATGAGAGAGTCCCTCGACGATCTAGAGTTTAGACACGCCGAGGAGGGGCAAGCCGGTGGTTAGGGTTTAGCTAGGCGGCGGCGGCAGTTTGCCCTAGGGCCGGCGGCGGCTATGGAGGCGGCGGCGACTTGGTACTAGGGTTTGGAGGAGAGGATCTTGTGTGTCTCTAGGAGGGAGCCCTGCCCCTCCTTATATAGGTGGAGGGGCCGGCCGACCAAGGGGAGGGAGGGGAGTCCCTCCCCAACTCGGCTTGGTGGTGCGCCGGCGGTGGGGAGGAGGGACTCCTCCCCAACTCGGTTTCCTCCTCCTTTTCCACTTCCCAAAAATAGCCGTTTGACTTTCAAACTAGCCGTTTGACTTTTCAAACTAGGATTTGAATAAACCCTCTATTTTGTTCAGCGATGACACCGAGTACATGATGCAATCATACCAACTTGATATAACACATTCATGTACCCTTCCCCTCAGGAGTGCCGGACATTCCGGAACCTTCTAGAACATTCCCGATGAAAACACCGGAATCATTCTCCAACTCCGAAACGGGACTTTCCTTATATGAATCTTATTCTCCGGACTATTCCGGATCTCCTCGTGATATCCTGAATCCCATTCGAGACTCCGAACAACATTCGTACTCTTTCTCATCATTCCATAACTACTCAAACAATGTCGAATCCTTAAGTGTGTCTCCCTACGGTTCGTGAATTATGCGGACATGATCGAGACACTTCTCCGATCAATAACCAATAGAAGAATCTGGAAATTCATATGGCTCCCACATATTTCTATGATTACTTTGCGATCGAATGAACCACTTACATACGATACCAATTTCCCTTTGTCTCACGATAGTTTACTTATCAGAGGTTTTGATCGTCGGTATCTCTGCATACCTAGTTCAACCTAGAATATGATGACTAGATGATGAAGAAGAATTGTGAGTATACCAAATTAGGCAAATCGTTAGTAAGCTGAATAATCTGGCTTGAACATGAGAAGTCAAGCTAGAATATGATGAAGTATAAAATAGGAATGGTATGGAGTAGTTGGAGGCATAGTAGTTTAACCAAGCTAGTACAAGAAAATATTGTATTATGGGAGTATTAACACCCTACCCATTTCAGAGGAATGATATCACATGTGATATAGAGAGAACTATAATATTGCAAGCGTTGGAAGTAGTTGCAATGTGAATATAAAGGAGTTATGGATGGAGTTTGTAATAGTTTATTGATGGATTCATTAAGGGTAGTTAAGTAGGAGTAGTTATATACTAGGAGTATGGAGAATGAGAATTGCTGAAGTGACATGACCATGACATCATATGATGATGGATATGGTGAAGTCATATGACTGGTTCATTTAGGTAGGAGAGATCTTAGTGAAGCAGATGAGATATTTAAATATAGTATATTTACGAAATGAATTCCTTAACTAAGGATAAGCTTAGTGAGGTATTAAGGATATGAGTTCTTGAGAAACCTTTAAACAAGGACTTATCAGGCCTTGACCAATCTCATGTGTATCCTTTATTCAGAAACCTAGAATCAATTTGCTAATGGAACCATTTCCTATTCCTAGGTTACCATTAGATAATATATCTTAGACCAATGAAGTTCCTAAGAGATAATTAGAATATCAAAGGAGTGTAGTCTTGGAGAAATCCATGTCTATCTTAACATCTTAAACCCTAATTAAAAACCTAGTCTCATAAGCTATCAAAATCACATTGAGTGGTAATATTTATAGCTCATTCTAAATTAGATATTGTTCATGCTCATAAAAACAAGAAGGCAATATATCTTAGCTTTTAATCTTCATCCCTATCCATAATAGAATGTGAGTCTATTCAATATTCTCAAAACTCAGGAAAACCACTTGTAAATGAATATCTTCATTGTTCCATTATTAATTGTTATTTGTGCATAAAGACTCAACCAAGATTTTCTATGATA
Organism: Avena sativa; assembly: GCA_916181665.1. Classification (NCBI taxonomy): domain Eukaryota; kingdom Viridiplantae; phylum Streptophyta; class Magnoliopsida; order Poales; family Poaceae; genus Avena; species Avena sativa. The sequence continues at coordinate 315,469,472 of OV702280.1, read as the reverse complement.
GTTCTAAACCCCACAAACTTAGTAGTGTTAAATAGAAAAAATCACTGAATATGGAGAACATGAAACCTAAATCATCATATAATGAAACACACGGTTTAATACCTTATAATGTATATACATATAATTCCTTATAAGTTTAAGTATTAACAAGATTCTCTATACATAATTAACCATTTTAAGCATTACCACTGAAATTATTTTTATGACATCTTATTATAAGAAACAAATCCCTAAAGCCCTAATTCGTCTTGATAATTTTCTAATGAAAATAAGACTTTATTTAATCATGAATAATGAAAATACTAAAAAAGAATGCCAAACCAACTAGCTACATTAACCATGTAGAACCCTTGTTGATTCAATGGATTTTGAATATTTAAATCATTGAGGAAATTCAAATTAAAAAGGAAAAGAGAAAACATAAATAAAAATTTGAAAAGACCCAATTTCTATTCATCACTCACGTGCAGCAGACAACACTTCCTGCTCACTCTACAAAGGCCCAACAACCAGCCCGAGTTGTCTTCCCCTCTGGATGATTGGTGGGACCGAGGAGGGACTACGGATTGAGTCAGAAGAATGCGAGGGTATTTTCCGCAAAATGCCCGCCGTCGTCTTTCTCGTATACTGGAAGCTTCTCGGTGGAAGTGGCCAATACCGCCCGTCAATGCCGTGCGCTATGATGCTCGCCGCTGACACTCTGGGAGGGGATAAGAATGCCAGGACGACGTCCTCGCTCGTCCTCATCCTCATTTCTCCCTATGAAGCTCTCTATCTCGTTTTGCTCTTCTAAACCGAAACCCTAGTTCCGAGTTGCCATCGATTGAAGTCGCTCTGAGCTCTCCCATGCTCCGTTGATCAAGAACACGCCTTTGCCTTGTACCCCTGAGCCTCCTAGTCACGAGGAGGGGCGTCGGGAATCGATGCCACGATGTCATCTTCCCGAGCTCCTGCCACCGCTCTCGCCACCGACTCCAGCCGCGATTCGCCTCAACGACCGCACCATCGTGCTCCTAGTGAATTTGCACCCCGTCCTAACCTCTCTGATTCTCTCCTCGACCTCTCTATTTCCTCTGCCACGGTAGCCTATGCAAGCCACCGTCGGATCGGAGCTTGTCGGAGCCGAAGATCCAATGACCATTTTCGAGGGCGCCGCCACTATAAGGTTCACCACATCGCACTTGTTTGAGATAGGCTAGCCACGCCCTAAATCACCGCCGGCGACCACCAACTAACGGTGGTGGCCGTGCAGACATCACATCGACGTCATGCATACGTCGAGGTTGACCTGGTCCACCAATTGACTAGTCAAAGCCCATGTGGCATCCAACATGGCCAGTGCCCCACCTGTCTGTGACCTAGGCTAGGTTAGGGTGCGGTGTAAAAAGATTAAGTAAAAAGATGACGTTAGCAGTGATGCAGTAACTAATTCAGTTATTTTATTTTAATAATTTCAAAAAAGATTAAACCTTAAAAATTCAACAACTTTTGTTTTATAATTCAAAAAAATATGTTTAATATATGAAAATGTTTAAGAAAATAAAATCTGCAATTTAAATTTATTATCATATATTATTGTGTTAACTATTTAAATAATTAGTATTTAATAAAGGTTTTAATAGTATTAATACTTTGAAAATTCATATTTTAATGTTGGTAACTAAGAAAAATATAAATAATATACCAAAATCCTTTGAAAAATAAGATCTATAATTTAATACTATAATAATGTATTATTTTATCACTTAATTAAATATCTATTCTTTATTTAGTGTTTATAAAGTAATAAATCTTATAAAAATCATATTTTAATATTTAAAAATCATAAAAAATTACAATATACCAAAATAATCACAAAAATAATATATACATGTAAAAATATAATACTTCACTTTTGAAGTAAGTAAAAATCTAATACTCTAATAACTTGTATTTAAACCTATTTACTTAATTGATAATTCCTATAAGGATAAATAAAAATTGGTAATATTTCTAAAATGATCCCTTTGAGGTTTAAAAATAGTATTAGTTTAAATATTGATAATATGAAGTCAAAATAGTTCAACACAATTAAAATAGAATTTTTATTGAATTATCATTCAATTATAAGTGTAAATTATTTTCTAAAAGGATTCTATGAAATTATAAAATCTTCAAGAATGATATTTTTGACCAAATAAAACCTTTTACCATTTTTTCACTCACAAATTTATAAATGATTCAAATCCAAAGATAATTCATAAGTAGTTAAATAATACTGTTTCCTTGTTTACAAACCATAACCACTCATTTATAAAAAGATAAATGATTCTATTCCATTATAATATTAAGAAACCACTACTCAAATAGAAGTACTACCACTCTTAATTAACCTTAAAGAAACATTATGAATTAAACAAATTATAATTCCATCTAATGACCAAGATAGATAAGTCTTAAACACTAATGATGTCATTATTCCAATGGATTAATTCCTTCTTACTTAAGAACTATAACTTGTAAGAAAACCTAAGAATGCTAACTTAAAGTTTAAGTACTTTTGATTAGTTAAGTAAACTTTTCTTCAAAAGTTATTCATTTAAGATACATTATAAAGCAAGACATAAGCATTCTTATGAAAGATCTAAAAGATGAACAACCCTTATATACACAGTCTTTGAATACATTCCACCCTTGAGTATTCTATTTTTGTGTGTACTTATTATACCTACATGTTGTTCACACACACTCACAAGCCTTATTAAGAAGCACAAATGTGAAACTTAATCTAAAAGGGCAACACATTCTAAAGAAACCATTTCCAGTTTCCAAACCATAGATCAACGCTTATTCCGGGGATTCGAGTTTATCAAACTGAATTACATTACTTATGCATAATAGCATCTTGCTTCTTTAAACATTAGTCCATACCAGACCAATGATGCTAATTTCAGATGTTGGATCTTTTATTATCTCGAAGACCGTGAGTGCATAATCTTGTAATCACCAAAGGGAAGTTCACACTTGCTCATGTCCTTTGATTATTTTCTATAAAGTTTTTTGGAAATCTAGTGTTGTCATCACCTGTATTTCAAAAAGGTCAGAAAACACTATTTTCATAATAATATGATTATAGGTTATTTACCATGAGGTAATAACCTAATATAAAAGTTCTAGTGGTAAAGGAACATATTATCTAAGACTTAACAACCAATGTCGCCGGTGATTCTTGCACCGTATATCACGCATTAACCATGAGATTTGGAATGGGACGGAGAAGTCAACTGTATCCTTTTCCTTCCGTATGTATGATAAGACGACCTTAATGTGACGCTATGTTTCCTTGTGAGGATCAAGCATATGGGTGGGCACCCTTAGGCCCCACGATTTTGGTGTCTAGATTATATATGAGTGGCTATCAGTGTTATAGCCAACAATATATGGAACTTGCCAGGGCATCACCAGCTCATAGAGTCTTCGGGAACCCATCATGGTTATAGCTTACCCGGGAGGGGGATTAATGGAGGTGTAGTCAGCCCCGTAGGATCGTGCAGACATGCGGGGTCGCGGAGAGGGTAGTGATTGTCTTGGATCTTAGACTGGGCCCCATACCAAGGAAGTATGTACAAGCTCATTACTTGGTTGTGCAACAAGGCTAAGGTCTCTCATGGGTAAAGTAACACCCATCTGCAAAGTGTAAGAACTGTAACTTGTTTCTCCCTGTTCCGGGAAGGAGCTACGAACGCGGCAGGAAAGGAACTTCACGAAAGTTCTGGTAAACCTGTGAAGTCTGACGGACATAGATTTTTAGAATAAAAGCAACCTTTGAAGAAATGTTTACGAAAACCTGCATAGACTACAACCTATGGTCTATGTCTGTAGATATAGTGCATCAAACACTCATTTTTAATGAACTTGCTGAGTACGCTCAAACTCAATGTATCTTCTTAACCCTTGCTAGATTCTGAAGCCAATAATACGACGTCTACATCAACTTATGCTCAAGAAATCTTCATCAACAGCTCAAGCTCTCCAATGAAGTTAAGTAAGTCAATAGATACAACAACTAAAGTGAAGATGAAGTTGCTGATTAGATATGATTATAATCTCTAGCCATAGAACCTACTTCTATAGAGTATTGCAATAGCAGCAATGCAAGCCAAATAGTTAGATGCTAATCTTATTAGAATGCTAGTTATGAGTTGATTATTTCTTGTTCTTCTTCATAAGAAGTTGTTTTATCTCTCTTTAACATAGAGTGGTCTCTGGATCTTTTGTAAAGAGTCGAGTTGTAACCTATAGTCATGTCTTGGACCTGCTGTGTTTCTGTTGTACCACTCTGAGGGATGTAATACTAGTGAACGATGTTTCATTGGTGTTATGTCAATGACTATAGTGTACTACATCATGCACTGGTATGCTGGGTCACCGCAACTCATTTATTATTTTTCCACTAATGGTAGCTAATGCTAGTGTTGTATGAGTGAGAGTACTTAGCACTGCTACTTAGTATGTACAGAGCTGTTCTTAATTGCTAAATGGTTGCTGGACAGTGCCTTTGGTTTTTATTACTAACGTGCTAAATGTTGCTGGATAGTGCCTTTACTGGACAGTGCCTTTTGCTAAATTGTTAAATTGCTAAATGGTTGATGAACTAACTATTTGTCTGCTACCATGGTTCTATTAAATTTCATGCAATTTACTATGCAAATGCATACATTTTAGTAATTTACAGCAGGGTACAGGCAAACTATAGCAGCACATGTTCTCCTCATATGGACATGGACATCAAAGAAATTTAAGTTGTTGATGCCTTACTACAAACTACAGGGGATATGTAAACTACAGACAAACTACAACAGGAATTTAAGTTGTTAAAACATAGAATTTCATGTAGTTTATCTACTGCTGGACCATGGCATGATAATTATATCATAAAACACTATGTAAAAGTGTCCTTGCAGTCTCAACAATAACATATAAGATCTTGGATAGCTAGCACGAATGACAAGTCTAATATGCAAAATGTTCACTAGACAGTAGTCTACTACCTCCCATTGTCAGTAGGAATAAACCGATACAGAGATGTTATTATAAGGAAGTGATGTACCATGACATGATAATTATATCATAAAAGCACTCTGAGCTCAAGAATAGTCAGAGGTTGTCACCTAAACAATAAAAATTTCCATTCAAAATATCTACAAAATGCTCACTTCCATGACCAACCTCATTCTATACCTAAGAAGTAGCAAAACTATGAGCTGTCAAAATGATGGTATCACGGCGAGTGGACATTTCACTAGAATAATAATCGAGTAGCATTACAACAATAGAGCATCACTTTAGTAATGAACAGAAGTACAACTAGGAGATGCTGTAATGAACACAAGCACAAGTCACTGAACAAAACAATCTTAGTACCAGTAGACAAGTCACTGAAGAACTTAGTACCCAATTTATTTTCTAAACTAGACATTAGATCCTTGCATCAAGCTAAAACAGAAGGATTCTCACCTTGAGGGACAGCATGCAAGCGTCGTAGATGGGCCCGACGACATGGTCGATGCCGGTACAGAGCTGGCCGGCGCCCTTCTTGGACACGAGCATGAGCGCCTGGGCCGCCGCCTTCTTGACGTGGTCGAGGTACCTGAGCATGGCCTCCTCCTCCTCCTCGAGAATCCTCTCCTCCTCCTCCTCGGGTGTCACCTCCTCCTCCTTACCACGGTGGGGTGGGTGCTGATCGGGGCGGCATCGTTTCCAGACTACGCAAGGGGGAAGGGGGGTGAGGGGCAGTAGGTGACAAATCGAGAGGCAGACGGCAGGGAGCGGCAGATCGAGTGGAGGGGAGCGTCAGATCGAGCGGTGGCGGCGTGGGGGTGTGCGGGGAGTTGTAGATCAATCTAGGAGCGAGGGATATGGGAGAGGGATGTGCGCGTGCACGTGTGGTTGATAAGGCACAACATAGCCATAGTGCATCATTACCTAGTGCGCTACGGGTAAATGACTTAATCGTAACACACTAGGTAAGGATGCGCTACGGCTAAGTGTTATGACTACTCAAATATTGTCGCACCACACTAGTTGCCAGTAGTACTGCCCTATCCCACTAGTTAAGTCGTTTGCCCTATTCTAAACCTCTGAGCACCCATGTTCGAACCCTGGTGCCTCCTTTTTGTGTTTTTATTTTAAGAGTACTTTTAAATTTTACAAAAATGCCCAAAAATTATATAAACTATATAAAATATCTGTTATATGTTTATATGTCAAAAGTGGTACATATATGTCATAAACGTGGTACAAAAGCAATTCAAAGTAGAAAGAAAATAATAATGTGTCCATTAATAATATGCCACGTCCATCAATACAAAAGTGGTACATATATATCATAAAAGCATTCCCAAACACAGGGCACATCGTTATTTTGATCTAGCTCTAGCGTTTTATACTTTTTCCCTTGTTTTTCATGGTTGAATAATTTAGCCATGAAACTTTAATGTTTCTTTTCTCGAATGGGCTACCTTTTTTGGGTAGGATTGTCCTTTTGTTCTTGTGATGTATGTTGCTTCATCGTATTCGTCATCATCTTGAATATTTGGATCGTCATACTGGTTGAAGTCTTGCTCGTTGGTGACTCCATCCATTCCGATGATGTTTCTTTTTCCTCTCCTCACGACAACACGACTAGAATTTGTCGGGTCGGTAATAAAAAAATCATTGGTCCACTTTGCTAGCCAATACCCAAGGCTCATTTTTCGTAGCAACGTTCGCACTAGCGGCCTTGGATTTGGCGGCTTCGGTTATAACCATGGTTGTGAAATACTGGTCTTCTCTTTCGACGCTCTTGGACCATCTGACACGAAACATCGAAACCTGTTCTCCACAGTAGTTGAGCTCCCAGATCTACTCGATCCTTCTTTAGAATCTTTCCTTCATGTTGTTATTGGTGTAGAATTCCGACATTACCCCCGAGTTCTGATAGTCATACTTGCTGTCCTTTTCCTCCGTGTATAATGTGTAGTCATTGATATATATGAGTGCTTGGTCATAGGTTGTGGATGGGTCCCTGCGACAAGGCAAATATGATGTTTTCCTCAACAGAATGCGATTGCGAGGGATTATCTAGGAGCGTCTGCCTAAACCAACTCGTGAAATCGGAGTTATGCTCTTTGATTATTTCTCCCTTTGTCCTCTTCTGTCCCTGATACGTCCAATTGGCATCACCATTCTATATCATAATTTGCCTCTATTCATTGATATATTTCATATTAAGAGGTGTTACTTATGTCTTTTCATCTGTTTTTTCATGTTGGATGATTCTTGGAGGATGAACTGCTGGAGTCAGGATTCTGATGGAAAAGAGGTGTTTTGATGCAATTTCGCGAAGATCACACAAATACCAGAAAAATCATGGAAAATTATATGTTCCCAAAAGACGAAGGAAGCCAGAAGGGGAGGCGGATATGGGCCACATGGGGCCCACACCCCCCAGGCGTGGGCCACCCTCTGGCCGCGCCTACAGGGGGTGTGGCCCACCTGGTTGGCCTCCGAATCCGCCCTCTCGCCTATATCCTCTCAGAACCCTAAAACAAAGCGTAGCGACCATAGAAAGATTCCTCCGCCTCTACGGGGCGTAAAACACAGAGAGAAAGAGCTCTCCGGCAGACAGATTTCTACCAAGGAAATTCCTTCCTGGAGAGGGGAGATCGTAGCCATTATCACCATCGTCAAGCTAGACTTCATCGGGATCATCATCATCATCCACACCATCATCTCCACCAGCACCATCATCACCACTCCATCCCGCTGTAACAATCGTGTTTAATACTTGCATAGTTCTTAGGGGAAACTTTCCCGGTGTTGATTACTATTGTAGTTGATGCTTGTGAGTGGAACCATTGGATTATTGTTTATGTTCAGATTGTTATCCATCACCATATCATCTTTGATCTTGATCCATATGATGTCTTGTGAGTAGTTTGTTTAGTTCTTGAGGACATGGGAGAATTCATGTTGCTAGTAGTGGATTTGTGTTGAGATATTATTCAATGGTTTAGTATTCAAGTTGTGGTCCAACTTTCATTAGTTTTGAAATTTTTGATTTGAGCAACAGAAGGTTTTCAAAAAAATTAATCTATACCTGTTGGTTTGTTTTGACAGATTTCTACCATCATTTGCATTTGCCTCTTATATTGATTCCCTTCCAGATTCTTTTGGGTTTTTGGAAAGGAGTTGCTACAGTAGCTTTTGTTTTGATGGATTTCAGTTGAAGTGTGTACCTAAAGGTTTATTGTATTTGTATACACTAATGTTGCCTTTGAAGTTTATGTATTGCCTTGTGAGGAAAGGAATTTCTAGGAGAAGGAGAAAAGGAGTCTGCAAAGTTCGTCTTTGAATAGGTAAAAGTGGTCAAAATAGAAGGTTTGTGAAATCCTAATATTTTTATATTTTGATGTTTTTATTACATACAGAAGGTTATGAAACGAAACAAAGGAGGAAATGGAGTCCGGGGTGGCCACACTCACCCCAGGCACGGGCCCCAGCTGGCCACGCCTGGAGGGGGTGTGAGCCCCCTGAGCTCCGTCTCCGCCTCGTTTTTGTACCAGCACCTTCCTTATGCATTGAAACTTCGTAATATATAACCTCCAGATCCCCTGAGGTTCGTGCATCGTGTTCTCGTTGTGTTTTCGTTTCGATCTGTTTCTGTCAGGAAATATTCTTAAGTTTAGAGCACCATGGTCTCCGCCAACAACAAAGGAAAGAAGCCCGTGGAAGAAGAAAGGATTGCTGCTAGGCGCGAAGACATGGATTGGAGCTTCGAGGAGGAAGTTAAGATGGAGGAACAAACCGCCGCGGGGTCAAGGGCAAGGAAACCTACTTTTGTAGGAGCAATTAACACTAGACGTGCTTTTTCTCATAATATGCAGGGGATTATAGCCTCCGTTCCAGACTTCAAATCCTGCCCTAAGGTAGTGGAAGCCCTTTGAACCACTAATGAGTTTTGTGACAAGTACTGTGCTTTGAAGATGAAGGTGGATATACTTCAAGAGGAGAATAACAGGCTTCATAAGATGCTGGAGGGTTTTCTTGCCCTAAACAAGATAACACCACCACCGAAGGAGTAATTAGTCATCAGGTTTGGCATCCCTTTGTCTTGTTCCAAGCTTGGGGGAGTGCCGCGGTATCACATCATTATATTTTATCTTTTACCTTTTTAGTGGATTCATATCTTTGGTAGATAAGTTATGTTATAGGTTGGTTTGCATTATGGAATTATCTCTCCTATAGTTGATTATCTATGTATCCCTTGGTGTGAGTGCCTTTATGGAGTATTAATGAGAAGTTTCATCTTTTACTTTTTGCACTTCTTCTTGTAGTTTGCAATCTCTATTATATTATTGATCTTGTTGATCAATATTGGCATCACTTTGGGAGCATCAAGTAGATATGAATTGGTTTTGGAAAACCGAGCTCTGGTCAGTAGCAACACTTTTTGAGGTTTGAAAGGAAAAGAGAAAAAGCTTACAAGTATTTCGTATCATTTATTTTCTTTCTTGATTGGCTCATAAGCTTAGTATTCTTTATTTAAGATCTTTTGTGTCTTCAAGGAAGATTGCATGTTTGGCTTTATCACTTGTAGGTTTTTTTGTTTCTTTCAACTCTTTTGCTTGCTATCCAGCCTTGCTAGCCAAATACCTGTTTTGAGAAGGCATACTTATCATGATTCCAATCCCTTTGAACCAAAACTTGTGCCATTTGTGTCCACCATAGCTACCTATTAGCATTATCGCTATTCCAAGAAAATTCTCAAGCTTCATTTATCTTTTGAATTAAAAAGTATTTTGTTATGAGAAAACTAGTTAGTAAAGCTCTCACGAACTTGATGGCACACCTTATTTTATTGCCCCTAATAGACTTGAACCATTGTGTCATCGAAGTTGTATATGCTTGCTTCTATACGTTGGGATTAGCAGAACTGTGCTATCACGGGAACGCTTTCAACACTTATGGATACATATCCAGTTGATATCATGCTATTTTGTTTGCGGATGACGTCGGTGTGAAATAAAGGGGAAGCTTTTAAGTCCATGGAGTTATGTATATATGTTAGAGAAACGCCTGGGCCTCTAGCCTAAGCCATGTCTAATCATGGTGGAAACTTGCAGCATCACCATGGTGAGTAATCTGTGAAGCATATTCAATAAAAACCTATGTAGCAAATAAAAATATCGCTAAGATGCTCACTGTCTGCTTGCCTTGTCATTTTTATTATGGGATACCTCCTGTATCATGTGAAAGGGGTACCCCGTTGGCGGTTCTTTATGATACACATGTACTTACAATGACAAGAACTTACCGGTGACTAAAGTTGAGTAGCATGAGGAGCGGCCCTCGTACTCAAGGGACATGAGATTGCCAACTTATATTTTGTCAAGCATATACTACATCTTTGTTAAATTTAACCTTAATCACCTCAATATTCTTATGACAGGGGCAATGAGGGCTCAAAGCTAGTAAGTACCATAATCTTTTGGAAGCTCTTTATGAACTTGAAATCACTGCTTCACTCTATGAAGGGACCTTTCTCCTATTTCTAAGTTGAGTCAGTAAACCTACTTCCTCTCTATCTCCAGCATGCATTTGAGTTGTTATGTTTCAAGTATTCATATGATGATTTATTCAATCATGTTCTTTATCTTCCTTGTTTGCACAAGACTCTTATCAATTCAGTATTATTTTGAAAGCCTTCATTGTGAAAAACCTTTTATGTTTGAGCAAAGAGTGCTCTTGATTGTGAAAACTTCTACAAAAGATTTTTATGAAACTGTTTGCGAGCTGTTCTCTGACCAAGAACAAAGTTTGCTAATTCCAATTATGATTTATCTTTATGCATCTCTATTGTGACTCCTATACTTGTTGCAAGCTAAGTTATATAATGGTGAGTTGCTTTATGTAGGGGTTCGTAGCATGGAAAACAAAAATTTTCTATCGCATACAAACAAACAAGCCAAGATCTATCTACTAGATTGCAGCAACGAGTCGATGTAGTTCGTTTGCACCCTCGAAGATTCCAAAGCGGTTAACGAGAGCAGATTCTCGTGGGTGATGTAGTCGTACTCTTTCCGATCTCAGGATCGCGTAGACGATCCTTCCGGCGCTGCGTTCCGGCAGCGCTTCCGCAGTCGGTCACACGTTCGGTACTCGACGAAGACCTTCCTCTCCCTTGTTCCAGCAGGCAGCGGAGGTTGTAGCACTCTCCTCGCGATTCCGGCAGCACAACGGCGTGGTACCGGAAGTAGAGGGGAAATCCCGCAGGGCTTCGCCTTAAGCCGGAGCGAGTATGGTGGATTATGAGAGAGGGCTATTAGTGGTCTAGAGATTAGACACACCAATTAGAAGGCTCTAAACCGCAGGCTAAAGCAATTAGAAGCTCTAAACCAAAACGGCTCTAAACCGGAGATTAGAGGTAGAAACTTGTGTGTCTCAAGGAGGAGGCCCTGCCCCTCCTTTTATAGGTGGAGGGGCTAGGCACGCCAGGGAGGGAGGGGAGTCCCTCCCCAACTCAGCCTAGGGCTGGCCGCCGGCTTGGAGGAGAGGAACTCCTCCTCCAAGTTGGTTTCAACCTCCTCTTGCTTGTTTCCCACAGTTTCCTGTTTCCCACAGTTTCCTGTTTTCCACAGTTTCCTGTTTTTAGCCGTTTGACTTTCAAACTGGCAGTTTGACTTTCAAGTTTTGGAACAGCAAGAACACTTAGTACATGATGCAATCATTCAATGACACATTCATGTACCTCCCCCCCCCCCCCGGAGTGCCGGACAATCCGGAACCTTCTAGAACATTCCCGATGAAAACACCGGAATCATTCCCGAACTCCGAAACGGGACTTTCCTTATATGAATATTATTCTCCGGACCATTCCGGATCACCTCGTGATATCCCGGATCCCATCCGAGACTCCGAACAACATTCGGTCTCTTTCTCATAATACCATAACTACTCAAAACAACGTCGAATCCTTAAGTGTGTCTCCCTACGGTTCGTGAATTATGCGGACATGATCGAGACACTTCTCCGAACAATAACCAATAGAGGAATCTGGAAATTCATATGGCTCCCACATATTTCTACGATTACTTTGCGATCGAATGAACCACTTACATACGATACCAATTTCCCTTTGTCTCACGATAGTTTACTTATCCGAGGTTATGATCGTCGGTATCTCTGCATACCTAGTTCAACCTCGTTACCGATAAGTACTCTTTTCTCGTTCCCGTGATATGTGATCCCTTGTGAGCCAGTCACATGCTTGCAAGCCAATTGGATGACATTCCACCGAGAGGGCCCAGAGTATATCTATCCGTCATATGGATGGACAAATCCCACTCTTGATCCATGTGTTTCAACCAATACTTTCCGAACACTCAATGCCACCTTTATAGCCACCCAGTTACGGTGTGGTGTTTGATGTCATCAAAGCATCCATCCGGTAAAGGTGATATGCATGATCTCATGGTCGAAGGAATTAGGTTACTATGTATCAGAAAGCATATAGCAATTGAACTATTTAAATGACTTGATCTTTATGCTACGCTTATCTATAGGAGTATGTCCATCACATCATTCTCCTAATGATATGATCCTGTTGTTAATAACATCTCTATGTTCATGATCAGGAAACCATGATCATATATTAACCAACAAGCTAGTTTAACAAGAGGCTTTACTAGGGACTCTTATTTTAGTTTACAAATCACACAAGTATTAATGTTTCCGGTTAATACAATTATAGCATGGTATGTAAACATTTATCATAAGTGTGAAGATATGATAATAACCACTTTATTATTGCCTCTTGGGCATATCTCCAACAGTCTCCCACTTGCACTAGAGTCAATAATCTAGTTTCAAACCTTTGTGTATTCAACACCTATGGCTTTCCGGTGTTGTATGTACACGATTGCTAGTGGTCAACTGATCTCCGGATCTGACACTTCTAGGTCCGTGTGTAATTGCATGTCTTTGCGTCTCTACGCATCACTCATTCTCTAATGAGATGGCTTTATATAAATTTGGTCTTTTGGTGTGACCTTTAGCTCTTTGGGGTTAAAACATGTTGATAATATTGTCGCACAATATATCTTCATAGTATTATCCCACTGTGAACTACACCTAGTTTGATAACAAACTACTTGACACAAATGCCCTCTTTTGATGCTAAAATAGCAGTCATACACTTAGCCTTTTGTTGTAGTATCTGTCACAATTTCTTAACTTTGGAACTCATCCAAATCCATTATGGAACTCACTTTCCATTATATTGTGCCACCCTTAGTTTAGATTGAGATAAACTTAATTTGTACTTTGTGACAAAACTAGTATCAATGTAGTACTTTTACAATGAACTGACCATCTATTTGTCACTTCTACAAATATTATACTCTTAGTTCTTCCAAAAGATCATAAGAATATCCTTACTATTGTCCAATGATCATCTTACGAATCATTCTGGTATATGCTCACAACATTTAGAGCATAGGACATATCTGGATTTGTACATATCACAGTATGATTGATATAAATACTCTTTATGATTTCATACATCAAGTATCAATCTATACTTGATTATTTGTTTCACTTTACCAAATGTCAATACACTTGAATATATCATCAACATTGAACTCTTTCAATCCTTTCTGTGCGACAAGAACCTTTCTTGTAGTTTCTATATTGAACTCATTCAATATCTCGTCTATGTACTTCTGGCACAACCATATTAGCGTCTATTGATGCCAAATATTTAGGTTTTGCCTAAGTCTTTCATCGGGATGAAATTCTTAATATGTGTTAATAAAAGATACATTATTTCCAATCAACAATATGTCTTCCACATAACGTATTAGAAACATGTCTTAGCGCTCCCACTTAATTTCTTGCAAATGCAAGCATCTCCATCGTCTCTGATGAACTTTTAAACTCCTTTAACAGTTTCATCACAGTGAAGATTCCAACTCCGCGATGCTCACTTTAACCATTGAAGTTTGCATATACTTTTAGCATCCTTTTGAATTAACAAAACCCTATGGACCGTGTTATGCACATGTCCTAGGTAACGATTCTATTAGAAGAACTTGTTTTGTTTATTCAACTACCATATAACAAATTATATGTAGTGGTTGCTACATTAATCCGTCTAGACTAAATATCACCATGAAAGATCAAATCTTGTCATAGTCAACCTTTGAACATTTTGTGAAATCTTTCCCAACATGTCGACTATTTCATAGATGTAAAACATCCATGTCTATTTCTTTATAGATCCAGACACAACTGTAAGGTCTTACACCTTTCTCGAGGGTTCTTCAAGTTCAAAACTTGATTTCTCATGTATGGAACTATCACGGATTTTATGGCTTCAAGCCATTTGACGGAGTCAGGGCCCATCATCGCTTCTTTGTATGTAGTCGGTTCATTATTCTCAAATAATGATTCAACCCTCAAATCTTGGTATTTGATTGTTTACCCGATCTACTTGTTTCAATAGGAACTTAGATCTCCGTGACCACAACCTTTGAGGCACGTGAGCCATGAGCATTGTTGCTGCCTCCGGAACACTTTTCGGTGCTGCGCAACTTTGCACATATAGCTAAGGTTCTTTTAACCTTATCAAAGTTCTATTGTCCTCCCACTTTACTTTTCACGAAAAATTCCTTCTAAAAGAAACTTGACGTTCTAAGTGACAAACACTTTTGTCTCCGGTGTTATGGAGCTCTTTTCAGTGGAAAAACGGTAATCTCTAAAGCTTTTAATCTTTAAAATATAATGGCAGTTTTATGAATTATACCTTTGATCTTACCATGTCAAACAAGGTTTAATTACATATCTCGAATCCTCCATACTCTTATGGTGTTTCGGGAAATGCAAATCCACGGAACGATTCCTTAAATCTTAGGTATTATGCTAAACTCTGTAACTCAAATATCGTCCGTTATGATCTTATCATAAACTATTTATATTCTTGTTACAATGATTTTGCACTTCATCTCGAAAGTCTTTGAACTTTTCCAAATATTTCACACTTCATCCTTATTAAGTAAATATTCATATATTCACTCAAATTTTCGGAGAAGGCATATGAAGTTGAAATCCACCGCTCTTGACTACACATAATGGACTTCGTACAACAATATGTACAAATTCCAATAAGCTAGTCTTTCGTTCCCTTTTGGCCTATGAACGAAGTTTCAATTATCTCTAGGAAAGTTTCACAAGCGTCATTTGATCAAAAATCAGAAGACTCCAAAATTCCATCCACATGGAGTTTCTTCATGTTTTCTTTCCATTATAATTTAAACGGCGATGTCACTTCCTAAGTGATCTTTCAATCAATTTGTCTTTCGACATTTTTAGCACTAGTTTTATGGATGTGATTTCTCCAACGAGATTTGTGAATCATCCATCTTTTATGGATTACAGCAATTATTTGAACAACCCTTTTGTTCTCATAATACCTGATAAAACAAATCTTGAAGGCAAGCTTTGATGTTTAACGAGCAACACAATAACCCTTTATTTGTTCTCGATGAACATCATCACATATTCTTTTGCTAGTTACTTAGGCCATTGTAGTTCATGAATTTGTGTTGTTTCGTATGACGATTCACACCAACAAATTCAGTATCAAATACTTGAGAACCACATTGTTTAATAAGCAAAGAATATAGCCATAACATGTATATCATCTATATACTTAAACTGAACAATTCTAGTCTTTTCTTTTCTGCCATATATTTATGAGATTCTCTTTCAATATTTCCTTTTCTGTTTGAAAGAATCTATCAATATCAATAGTGGATTCATACATATGACATATAGTCCAAAGCGTGTATAATTAAATACCAATGTCTTTGGACTTGCACTTTGAAGTAGATCACCATCATCAAATATTTGGTGTTCTTTCAAATTCCTTTCTTTAGTAATCTCTTGGTGTAGTAAACATTTTACCTACATCAAATATTCACCCTTATCATGGAATAGTCCATGATCAAGCTACTGTTAGCTTGTAACGATGAATTTATGAGTATAATGTTGCTATCCAAAACCTTTTGGAGGATTAGGACAACAAGTGTCTCCAACCTTTTGCAAATTCTCATCAAATATGAGAACATGACTTTAGCCATATTATACTCTATCATGTTGCAACCAAAACTTCGTTTCAGATATCACAATATCTTCCACACATCATGGTTTCTAAAACAACTCTTTCAGATCCTAGATAACCTTGATATTAAGACAATCCTTTGAATATCAAGAATCATGGATACAAACATGATACTAACACTTGGAATTGTTACTCTTGATTTAATACTAATTATTAAACTTCATGGAGTAACCGGAACTTACTGAAAGTTTGCAATAGGACTTTTAAACTTTAGATTAACACTTCAAAACAATACGATACCAGTTCGTAAAGTAACTAACCAGAATTCTATAGTTCTATCATCTCAATTATAACTAAGCGCAAGGTGGTAAACGGATGCCAATGACTACAACAACTATGCAATTTCACTTTGATTTAGTTTATGATAAATTGAGTTCTAATTAATAATTAAATTAATCTAGGTGAACTCCTACTCAAAACAATATCCCTCACATTGTTTTAGTGATCACACAAACCAAATCCACCACATCAAAACCGATCATCACGAGAGTTGATATAGCTTCAATGGCGAACAATCAACATGTTCATCATATCTACTATATGACTCATGCTCTACCTTTCGGTAATCCGTGTTCCTGAGGCCATGTCTGTACATGCTAGGCTCATAAGATCAAACCTTAGTTTCTGCATGAGCAAATCTGGCTTGCTCACGTTGTATACACTTGCAGAATCTAACACACCCGATCATCACGTGGTGCTTCGAAACAACAAGCTTTAGCAACGGTGCTAACTAAGGGTGAACACTTTATGACTTGAAATTCATGTGCATGAGGGATCATCTTATAATGCTACCGTCGTCTACTAAGCAATACAAGATGCATAAAGGATTAACATCACATGCAATTCAATAATATGTGATATGATATGGCCTTTCTTCTTTGTGCTTCCGATCTCCATCTTCTAGCACGAACATGATCTCCATCATCACCGGCATTGCATCAAGGTCAATGACGCTTCTCCATGGTTGTCGTCCACCGGCTTCAACTATTACAGCTACTTTGAATAGACACGCGGGTCTTAACATAAATTAAAGACAACCATATGGCTCCTGCCGGTTGCCAACTTACAATAAGGAACATTGCATACATCATATATAATCACAATCATGGCCATATCACATCACAGCACACCCCTGCAAAACAAAGTTAGACGCCTCTACTTTCTTTGCATATTTTACGTGGTTTGGGGCTTTCAATAAGTGTCGTTCTAACTAATGAACAAGAACCACAACATTGATACTAGTATTGTTAATCACCCGTTGTAAATTGGATCTTAACTATGCTAGGAGAAACAGGCACCCGCAAAGCCACTTATGCAATACAAGTTGCATGTCAAGCGTGGAGCAGGTCTCATGAACGATGTCATGTAAGGTTAGCCCGGGCCGCTTCATCCCAACATACCGCAAGATGCAAAGTACACAAGAAGCAATCGACAATAAAAGCATCAACGCCCACAATGACCATTGTGTTCTACTCGTGCAACAGATCTACATATAGACACGGCTCTGATACCACTGTAGGGGTTCGTAGCATGGAAAACAAAAATTTTCTATCGCATACAAACAAACAAGCCAAGATCTATCTACTAGATTGTAGCAACGAGTCGATGGTATAACTTACCCTCGAAGATTCCAAAGCGTTTAACGAGAGCGGATTCTCGTGGGTGATGTAGTCGTACTCTTTCCGATCTCAAGATCGTGTAGACGATCCTTCCGGCGCCACGTTCCGGCAGCGCTCCCACAGTCGGTCACACGTTCGGTACTCGACGAAGACCTTCCTCTCCCTTGTTCCAGCAGGCAGCGGAGGTTGTAGCACTCTCCTCGCGATTCCGACAGCACAACGGCGTGGTACCGGAAGTAGAGGGGAAATCCCGCAGGGCTTCGCCTTAAGCCGGTGCGAGTATGGTGGAGCTTATGAGAGAGGCTATTAGTGGTCTAGTAATTAGACACACCAATTAGAAGGCTCTAAACCAATTAGAAGGCTCTAAACCGCTGGCTAAAGCAATTAGAAGCTCTAAACCAAAACGGCTCTAAACCGGAGGTAGAAGATAGGAACTTGTGTGTTCTAGGAGGGGAGCCCTGCCCCTCCTTTTATGGGTGGGAGGCGCGGCCAGGGGAGGGGAGTCCCTCCCCAAGTCGGCCTTGGGTGGCGCGCCGGCTTGGGGAGGAGACTCCTCCCTCAAGTCGGTTCCCAACTCCTCTTGCTTGTTTCCCACAGTTTCTTGTTTTAGCCGTTTGACTTTCAAACTGGACATTTGACTTTTCTGTTTTAGGATTCAATTTAATCCTTTATTTGGGACAGCAAGAACACTTAGTACATGATGCAATCATTCCAATATGTAATGACACATTCATGTACCCTCCCCCCCCGGAGTGCCGGACAATCCGGAACCTTCTAGAACATTCCCGATGAAAACACCGGAATCATTCCCGAACTCCGAAACGGGACTTTCCTTATATGAATCTTATTCTCCGGACCATTCCGGATCACCTCGTGATATCCCGGATCCCATCCGAGACTCCGAACAACATTCGGTCTCTTTCTCATAATACCATAACTACTCAAACAACGTCGAATCCTTAAGTGTGTCTCCCTACGGTTCGTGAATTATGCGGACATGATCGAGACACTTCTCTGAACAATAACCAATAGAGGAATCTGGAAATTCATATGGCTCCCACATATTTCTACGATTACTTTGCGATCGAATGAACCACTTACATACGATACCAATTTCCCTTTGTCTCACGATATGTTACTTATCCGAGGTTATGATCGTCGGTATCTCTGCATACCTAGTTCAACCTCGTTACCGATAAGTACTCTTTTCTCGTTCCCGTGATATGTGATCCCTTGTGACCAAGTCACATGCTTGCAAGCCAATTGGATGACATTCCACCGAGAGGGCCCAGAGTATATCTATCCGTCATGTGGATGGACAAATCCCACTCTTGATCCATGTGTTTCAACCAATACTTTCCGAACACTTAATGCCACCTTTATAGCCACCCAGTTACGGTGTGGTGTTTGATGTCATCAAAGCATCCATCCGGTAAAGGTGATATGCATGATCTCATGGTCGAAGGAATTAGGTTACTATGTATCAGAAAGCATATAGCAATTGAACTATTGAAATGACTTGATCTTTATGCTACGCTTATCAATAGGAGTATGTCCACCATATCATTCTCCTAACGATATGATCTTGTTGTTGATAACATCTCAATGTTCATGATATGGAAACCACAATCATTTAATCAACCAACAAGCTAGTGAAGTATAGAGGCTATACTAGGGACTTCAATTTAAGTTTACAATTCACACAAGTATTAATGTTTCCTTGTTAATACTATTATAGCATTAATATAAACATTTATCATAAACACAAAGATATAATAATAACTATATTTATTATTGCCTCTAGGGCATATCTCCAACAGTCTCCCACTTGCACTAGAGTCATCTAATCTAGATTACATGGTAATATACCGAACACCCATGGCAGTTTGGTGTTGGTCATGTTTTGCCCTCGGGAGAGGTTTAGTCAACGGATCCGCCACATTCAGATCTGTGTGTACTTTGCAAATCTTTATATCCCCATCCTGGATATGTTCTCGAATAGCGTGAAAACGCAGCTTGATATGCTTCAGCTTCTTGTGTGACCTTGGTTCTTGCGCATTGGCTATGGCGCCCATGTTATCACAGTAGATAGACATTGGGTCCAGCGCACTTGGAACCACACCCAGCTCTGTAATGAACTCTTTCATCCATATCGCTTCTTGTGAAGCCTCTGAAGCAGCCATGTATTCCGATTCAGTTGAAGATCTCGCCACAACGCTTTGCTTTGCACTCCTCCAGCTAACTGCTGCACCATTCAAAATAAATACGTACCCAGATTGTGATTTAGAATCATCTGGATCGGTGTTCCAACTAGCATCGGTGTAACCATTAACAACGAGCTGTTCATCACCTCCATAAGAAAGAACCATCTCCTTAGTTCTTCTCAAGTACTTAAGGATGTTTTTGACCGCTGTCCAGTGATCCACTCCTGGATCACTTTGATATCTGCTAGTTAAACTAACAGCATATGCAATGTCGGGACTAGTACATAGCATGTCATACATTAGAGATCCTATGGCTGAGGCATAGGGAGTCTTACTCATCCTTTCTCTATCTTCTGCCGATGTAGGACTTTGAGTTTTACTCAAGGTCGTATTGGGCAACATGGGCAAGAACCCTTTCTTGCTTTCTTCCATTCCAAATCTCTTTAGAACTTTGTCCAAATATGTACTCTGTGACAATGATATTTGGCGTTTCGATCTATCTCTATAAATCTTTATGCCTAATATGTAAGCTGCTTCGCCAAGATCCTTCATTGAAAAACTATTATTCAAATATTCCTTGACACTATTAAGAAGGTCTACATCATTCCCAATCAACAATATGTCATCCACATACAGTATTAAGAATGCTACAGAGCTCCCACTCACTTTCTTGTAAATACAAGCTTCTCCATAAGTTTGTATAAAACCAAAACTTTTGATTACCTTATCAAAACGTTGATTCCAACTTCGGGATGCTTGCTTCAATCCATAGATGGACCGTTGAAGCTTGCATACCTTGTTAGCATCTTTAGGATCGACAAAACCTTTGGGTTGCATCATATACAACTCTTCATCAATGTCTCCATTGAGGAATGCTGTTTTGACATCCATCTGCCATATCTCATAATCATAATATGCAGCGATTGCTAACATAATCCTCACAGACTTTAGCTTCGCTACCGGTGAGAAAGTCTCATCGTAGTCAACTCCTTGAATTTGTCGAAACCCTTTTGCGACAAGTCGAGCTTTATAGACAGTAACATTACCATCAGCATCTGTTTTCTTCTTGAAAATCCATTTGTTCTCGACAGCCTTCCGGCCATCCGGTAAGTCCACCAAAGTCCATACTTGGTTTTCGTACATGGATCCAATCTCGGATTTTATGGCTTCTTGCCATTTATTGGAATCTGGGCTCATCATCGCTTCCTCATATGTCTCGGGGTCATCGGTGTTGTCCACCACCATGACATTCATAACGGAATCATACCAATCTGGAGTGGTACGAGTTCTCGTTGACCTCCGAGGCTCTGTAGTAACTTCAACCGAAGTTTCATGATCACCATCATTAGCTTCCTCTCTTATTGGTGCAGGCACCACAGGAACTTCTTCCGGTGCTGCGCTACTCGCAATTTCGAGAGAAGGTTCGACAACCTCGTCGAGTTCTACTTTCCTTCCAGTCACTTCTTTCGAGAGAAATTCCTTCTCTAGAAAGGATCCATTCTTGGCAACGAATGTTTTGCCTTCGGATCTATGATAGAAGGTATACCCAATAGTTTCCTTCGGGTATCCTATGAAGACGCATTTTTCCGCTTTGGGTTCAAGCTTGTCCGGCTGTAACTTCTTTACATAGGCTTCGCATCCCCAAACTTTAAGGAACGACAATTTAGGTTTCTTCCCAAACCATAATTCATACGGTGTCATTTCAACGGATTTAGACGGTGCCCTATTGAAAGTGAATGCGGCTGTTTCTAATGCATAACCCCAAAATAATAGCGGTAAATCTGTAAGTGACATCATAGAATGAACCATATCTAAGAGAGTTCGATTACGATGTTCGGACACACCATTACGCTGTGGTGTTCCCGGCGGTGTCAATTGTGAAAGTATTCCGCATTTCTTCAAATGCTCGCCAAACTCGTAACTTAGATATTCACCTCCACGATCAGAACGTAGAAATTTAATCTTCTTGTTACGTTGATTCTCTACCTCACTTTGAAACTCCTTAAACTTCTCGAAAGTTTCGGACTTATGTTTCATGAAATAGATATACCCATATCTACTCAAGTCATCCGTGAAGGTAAGAACATAACGATAACCACCGCGCGATGCTACACTCATTGGACCACACACATCGGTATGTATGATTTCCAATAAGTCCGTAGCTCGCTCCATCATACCAGAAAATGGAGTCTTAGTCATTTTACCCATCAGACATGCTTCGCATCTTTCAAGTGATTCAAAATCAAGTGATTCAAGAAGTCCATCGGAATGGAGTTTCTTCATACGTTTCACTCTGATGTGACCAAGACGACAGTGCCACATATAGGTCGAATTATCGCTTGATTTCAAACGTTTAGCCTCAATGTTGTTGATATGTGCATTTCCACTATCGAGATTCAATAAGAATAGACCATCTATCAAAGGTGCATGTGCATAAAACATATTACTCATATAAATAGAACAACCATTATTCTCAGATTTAAACAAGTAACCGTCTCGCAATAAACAAGATCCCGATATAATGTTCATGCTCAACGCAGGCACCAAATAACAATTATTTAAGTATAAAACTAATCCCGATGGTAGATGAAGAGGTAGCGTGCCGACCGCGATCACATCAACCTTTGATCCGTTTCCCACGCGCATCGTCACCTCGTTCTTCGCTAGCTTCCGTTTATTCTGCAGCACCTGTTTCGAGTTACAAATATGAGCAACCGAACCAGTATCAAATACCCAGGCACTACTACGAATACTAGTGAGATACACATCAATAACATGTATATCAGATATACCTTTCTTCTTGATGTTGCCGTTCTTCAAATCCGCCAAGTACTTTGGGCAATTCCGCTTCCAGTGACCTACTCCCTTGTAGTAAAAGCACTCAGTTTCAGGCTTTGGTCTAGCCTTGGTTTTCTTCGTCGGCGTGGTAACTTTCTTACCACCCTTCTTGAAGTGTCCCTTTTGCTTAGACTTGCCCTTCTTGAATTTGGTGGTCTTATTGACCATCAACACTTGGTGCTCTTTCTTGATCTCCACTTCTGCAGATTTTAACATAGCAAATAGTTCTGGCAACTCTTTGTTCATGTTCTGCATGTTGTAGTTCATCACAAAGTTCCTGTAACTTGGTGGCAATGACTGGAGGACGCGGTAAACCCCCAAAGCATTAGGAATCACTATACCCAAGCTTTGAAGTTTGTTTGCGTGCCCAGACATCTTAAGCACATGCTCACTGACGGAGCTGCCCTCTTCCATCTTGCAGTTAAAGAACTTTTCAGAAGCTTCATAACTTTCAATTGCCGCATGAGTCTCAAAAATCAATTTGAGATCCTCGACAATATCATATGGGTCTGACTCTTCAAACCTTTTCTGAAGCTCCGATTCTAAACCATACAAGATAGCACACTGAACTATGGAGTACTGATTCTTCTGAGCGAGGTAAACATTCTTTACTTCATCGGGAGCATCAGCTGCAGGTGGGTCACCCAGCGGTGCATCCAGCACATAGGTCAAATTACCAGCTGTGAGGACAATCCTCAAATTGCGGAACCAATCCGCGAAGTTGCTTCCATTGTTTTTCAACTTTTCTTTCTCTAGGAACGCATTAAAATTGATGGTAGGGGCTGCCACTGATGTACAACATATTTGCAATAGTTTAGACTAAGTTTACGACAAATTGAGTTCAAATTAATTAATGAAATTAAACTAGGTGAACTCCCACTCAAAACAACATCCCTCACATTGTTTTAGTGATCACACGAACCAAATCCACTACATCAACACCGATCATCACGAGAGTTGATATAGTTTCAATGGCGAACAATCATCATGTTCATCATATCTACTATATGATTCATGCTTTACCTTTCGGTAATCCGTGTTCCTGAGACCATGTCTGTACATGCTAGGCTCGTCAAGATCAAACCTTAGCCACCGCATAAGCAAATCTGGCTTGCTTACGTTGTATACACTTGCGGAATCTAACACACCCGATCATCACGTGGTGCTTCGAAACAACAAGCTTTAGCAACGGTGCTAACTAAGGGAGAACACTTTATGATTTGAAATTCATGTGCATGAGGGATCATCTTATAATGCTACCGTCGTCTACTAAGCAATACAAGATGCATAAAGGATTAACATCACATGCAATTCATAATATGTGATATGATATGGCCTTTCTTCTTTGTGCTTCCGATCTCCATCTTCAAACACGAACATGATCTCCATCATCACCGGCATTGCATCAAGGTCAATGACGCTTCACCATGGTTGTCGTCCACCGGCTTCAACTATTACAACTACTTTGAATAGACACGCGGGTCTTAACATAAATTAAAGACAACCATATGGCTCCTGCCGGTTGCCAACTTACAATAAGGAACATTGCATACATCAAATATAATCACAATCATGGCCATATCACATCACTGCACACCCCTGCAAAACAAAGTTAGACGCTTCTACTTTCTTTGCATATTTTACGTGGTTTGGGGCTTTCAATAAGTGTCGTTCTAACTTACGAACAAGAACCACAACATTGATACTAGCATTGTTGATTACCCGTTGTAAATTGGATCTTAACTATGCTAGGAGAAACAGGCACCCGCAAAGCCACTTATGCAATACAAGTTGCATGTCAAGCGTGGAGCAAGTCTCATGAACGATGTCATGTAAGGTTAGCCCGGGCCGCTTCATCCCAACATACCGCAAGATGCAAAGTACACAAAAAGCAATCTACAATAAAAGCATCAACGCCCACAATGACCATTGTGTTCTACTCGTGCAACAGATCTACATATAGACACGGCTCTGATACCACTGTAGGGGTTCGTAGCATGGAAAACAAAAATTTTCTATCGCATACAAACAAACAAGCCAAGATCTATCTACTAGATTGTAGCAACGAGTCGATGGAATAACTTACCCTCGAAGATTCCAAAGCGTTTAACGAGAGCGGATTCTCGTGGGTGATGTAGTCGTACTCTTTCCGATCTCAAGATCGTGTAGACGATCCTTCCGGCGCCACGTTCCGGCAGCGCTCCCGCAGTCGGTCACACGTTCGGTACTCGACGAAGACCTTCCTCTCCCTTGTTCCAGCAGGCAGCGGAGGTTGTAGCACTCTCCTCGCGATTTCGGCGGCACAACGGCGTGGTACCGGAAGTAGAGGGGAAATCCCGCAGGGCTTCGCCTTAAGCCGGTGCGAGTATGGTGGAGCTTATGAGAGAGGCTATTAGTGGTCTAGTAATTAGACACACCAATTAGAAGGCTCTAAACCAATTAGAAGGCTCTAAACCGCTGGCTAAAGCAATTAGAAGCTCTAAACCAAAACGGCTCTAAACCGGAGGTAGAAGATAGGAACTTGTGTGTTCTAGGAGGGGAGCCCTGCCCCTCCTTTTATGGGTGGGGAGGCGCGGCCAGGGGAGGGGAGTCCCTCCCCAAGTCGGCCTTGGGCTGGGCGCCGGCTTGGAGGAGTGGGACTCCTCCTCCAAGTTGGTTCCAACTCCTCTTGCTTGTTTCCCACAGTTTCCTGTTTCCCACAGTTTCCTGTTTTAGCCGTTTGACTTTCAAACTGGCAATTTGACTTTCATGTTTTTGGAACAGCAAGAACACTTAGTACATGATGCAATCATTCAATGACACACTCATGTACCCTCCCCCCCCCGGAGTGCCGGACAATCCGGAACCTTCTAGAACATTCCCGATGAAAACACCGGAATCATTCCCGAACTCCGAAACGGGAATTTCCTTATATGAATCTTATTCTCCGGACCATTCCGGATCACCTCGTGATATCCCGGATCCCATCCGAGACTCCGAACAACATTCGTTCTCTTTCTCATAATACCATAACTACTCAAACAACGTCGAATCCTTAAGTGTGTCTCCCTACGGTTCGTGAATTATGCGGACATGATCGAGACACTTCTCCGAACAATAACCAATAGAGGAATCTAGAAATTCATATGGCTCCCACATATTTCTACGATTACTTTGCGATCGAATGAACCACTTACATACGATACCAATTTCCCTTTGTCTCACGATATGTTACTTATCCGAGGTTATGATCGTCGGTATCTCTGCATACCTAGTTCAACCTCGTTACTGATAAGTACTCTTTTCTCGTTCCCGTGATATGTGATCCCTTGTGACCAAGTCACATGCTTGCAAGCCAATTGGATGACATTCCACCGAGAGGGCCCAGAGTATATCTATCCGTCATGTGGATGGACAAATCCCACTCTTGATCCATGTGTTTCAACCAATACTTTCCGAACACTTAACGCCACCTTTATAGCCACCCAGTTACGGTGTGGTGTTTGATGTCATCAAAGCATCCATCCGGTAAAGGTGATATGCATGATCTCATGGTCGAAGGAATTAGGTTACTATGTATCAGAAAGCATATAGCAATTGAACTATTGAAATGACTTGATCTTTATGCTAGGCTTATCAATAGGAGTATGTCCACCATATCATTATCCTAACGATATGATCTTGTTGTTGATAACATCTCAATGTTCATGATATGGAAACCACAATCATTTAATCAACCAACAAGCTAGTGAAGTATAGAGGCTATACTAGGGACTTCAATTTAAGTTTACAATTCACACAAGTATTAATGTTTCCTTGTTAATACTATTATAGCATGAATATAAACATTTATCATAAACACAAAGATATAATAATAACTATATTTATTATTGCCTCTAGGGCATATCTCCAACGTGAAGATCACCCCTTTTTTAAAAAACCAACCAAACCACTTCCACTTGACCTTTCCAACTAACCAGAGACTACTGAGTATGAAACTAGTACATCCTAAATCTCTTGCGGTCATTTCATCAAACACCTTGTAGTCACCAAACAAACAAACCACAAACACTATTGTGAGCAGTGATCACTGCCTAACTAGTTCCCTATCTAGCTCACACTACACTCTCAGTAGATCATCTAACTAGTTTAACCCCTCTAGCTCACTTTAAAGCAGACCATGCCATCAATGGCAAGCATGCCGAGAGCACCCTTTCCACCCCAATGTCGCCAACCAGCAAGAAGCTTATCTACCCTCGCCAACCTTGTCTGGGAAACTCACCACCGTCCACCGCCACCCCCTGTCCAAGCCCCGAGCACTGCCATCCCCTGGACCACATAGCCCGAGCATGCCCAGCTTCTCTAGGAGCGAGCCGAGAGCGCGCTAGAGCGCCACCCGCGACACACGCCCACAGACCGTGCGCCGCCCTCGCCGCGTGCAAGCAAGATCGCCACCACCCCAACAACACCCCAGGCATGCTTGTTCGTTGCCACACGGACCATGGATGTTGTGCGCCATTAAAACTGTCATCGGACCCGCTCAGAGCACCGCGACTTTCCGACCACCTCGCACCGCCCCACGCCGCGTGACCATGCCATTGAGCTTCGCCAGGGAGCACAACATTGTCCCCTACCTTTGACCATGCCCGTAGCTTGCTGTGCCGATGACCACGACGAGCTCCACCCGCGCCCTTCGGTCCCCTTCTGACACTATAAAAGGAGGCCACCCCCGCTCGATTTATTCATACCATCTCACTCCCCTCTCACTCAGAAGCACCCCACCTCACCCCCGAAGCAAGGCGAGAAGCAGGTCGCCGGAATTTGGCCGGAGTCTGCCACGGAGGAGGAAGCAAGGAGCCGTTGATTGGAGCCGCCCCAGGAGGAGCTGCCAGTAACAGGAGGTTCGCCGTCGTCGACTTTGTCGTTCGCCCCCGTCACCGACCATCGCCTGAGCCCCTGTGAGACCCCGTTGACCCCCACTGGCAGCGCTAGGGTTTGACCTCGCCGCATCATGTTCAGGCGTGAACGATGAACCACAGCCATAGATCTAGCTTCTAATCCTACGGCCATAATTGCCCCGTACCCCTTCGCCACTCCCTGACTCACTGACGAGTGGGGACAGCCACATAAACAGCCCGCGTGTGCTGTGCGTAGTGGGCCGGCCTAGTTAACACTCCCGCGTGACCCAGTAATTCAAATTTAGGTTTATTATTTTAGTTTCAAACCCAGTTCTGTACCTAGTTTCAAAAATCAACCCCGCTCGATTCACTGAACCAAATTGCATGAAACCTTTTGTTAGAAAGGTACTAGAATTCTTAATCCAAGCCCGTTGGATTCAAACCAATTGGATTTGTAGATAAACCATGGTAAAAAGAACAAGGCAGAACATTTTCTGCATTCAAACATTTTTCAAAATTCAACCATAAAAGCTTTTGAGTTGATTCCAACTCTCAAAAATCACATTTAACAAGACCTTTCTAAATATATAAAAATCTCTAGGTTTACTTGCAGAAATAATGGAGAAGTAATAAAAGAATGCCTCATAGGCCATTCTAGTCACATTAATTAATTAATAAAAAGGTTAAACCTTATTAAATTGTGACACAACTTTAAATCACATTCCCATGTACTGAACTATGTGGCGAGGACATGTGTCAACATGATCCCATATTTTAGTTGGAGAATATTAAATCTTAAGTAGTTTTTCAATGAGTAGAAATTACTTTTCTGAAATAGAATAAATAAGACAAGTATTTTGGTGATAGTAATGTTTGTGATGATGATAGATCATCTAGTGAAAACCTTGGTGTGATAAATAGAAGTAGTTAAGTATTGTTTGGTGATTATGTACCTCGTATTTATTTATAGACGCTAGTACTGACCAAGGATACGAGGAGGAAGGAGGATACTACGAGGAAGAAGCCGAGGAGAACTTCAACCACTGCTCGCACAAGGCAAGCTATCCTAGCAAGCTAATATCTACAAGATTATACTTGCAACCTAGCAAGTTTACACCACTTGATACCCAATCCTAGTTTTTACTTGCAAGCTTAGTATTTTATTTCTTTATCAAAGCTTTCTAGTTAAGATTACTTGATAAATTGTAGAGTTTAGAAAGATGTTTTAAAGGTAGCATAAAGAGCATAAAACTTGACCTAAGTTAGATAATCTTGATTTCATACTGAGGCATGAGAATGAACTTAGATCATTCACCATTGATTACCACCCCTCATTAATGTTTATCCCCACTTGTAGATGCTAGTGCTAAGCACAAAACTTGATCACTTTAGATGGGAATACTTGGTGAAAAGGGTTATGAAAACCTTAGAATGATGAGTCATTATACTGAAATGTTTTGCCATGTGTTCTTGAACACTATATGATTTTGATGATGAAAATGTTAAGGCATGAGCTTTAGTCCTTTATAAAACTGATGGTTGTCTGGATGCAATACCATTCCAATTTTACCGTACAACCACAATACCCGAAATTTGGGTAGGGCTTGACTGGAAATTTATATACCTTAGTATGGGTTCCCTTGTGGCCAAGGTTTGAGTCGAGGCTTCCTTGTGAAGATTGTCCACCTATGCAGTTCCCAAGAGGACAGTTTGTCATGGTTGGGAGGTCAAACTCATAGGAGAGGTGCCTATACTAGGGCGCATAATTGAAAGGTTTGGGATTGATTATCCGCATAATGAGTATGGTGAATTCAGGATTGTTCCTGACGGATATATAATGTTGTGGTGAAAGTGTACCACCTCTGCATAGTGTCAAACTATTCGAATAGCCGTGTCCACAGTTATGGACAGTTGGAGTGGCCATACTGTTCTATTGTCAGATGTTTTCAAAATGACTTGTGAAATGATTTATGACTTAACTTGACCATAATAGAGTTGTGATATGAAATGCAAGTTCCCACTTAGGCGTTATAAAACTTTCAAGTAGCTTTCTTTGCTTCTGAACTCAGTAGAGATAAATCTGGATTTTTGCAAAACAACCTAAAGCCTATTACCACCTATTTCAAAAACCACTTCACTTGTCAGTATTAGTTTGCGAGTACTTAAAGAGTACTCATGGCTTTGTCCCTGGCTATACCCGTGGCCAGACTATGAAGAGGACTATCAGGAAGATGGACATCAGGAAGGTTACAACAACTAGGATCATCTCCCATCGTCAGCATTGCCTGTGACCATGAAGATGGAGTCTCGCCTACGCTATCATTACTATTATGTTATTCCGCTGTTATGATTGTATTAAGTCTGGATCATGAGATCTGTATTTGTTGTAAGACCTTATGTATGGTTTGTAATGGATGATGTACTATGATATCTAGTCTGTTATGTCTCGCAAAAATGGTAATCCTGGGATTGCGATGTATGGCATAACAGGCATTTGGGATTAAAAATCCGGGTGTTGACACATGTGGAGGAACTTCCAGTATGGCAACTCCCAGAAAACATACCTTGTTTTCCATAACTTCAGCAGCGGCTTATCTTGTTGCCTCTTTCGCTTCTTTCCTGGCTTAGGGCACTCTTTTCAGTTTTTCAGCAATTCATCGATTTCTTTGCTGCTCCTCTGCTCTGGGATTCCTTGGATCTTGGATTTCCCATCGAATAGATCTCCACATTTTCTCCATGCATCATTCTTTCCAAGCCACCTCCATTGCCCAATGAAAACGGTTTTTGAAGACCCTGGATCTTTCTCTAGTTGGAGATAGGTTGTGTTATCCATGCACCTAACGCATGCGGAGAATCCTTGGATAACTTGCCCCGAGAAATATCCGCAATCAAGATAGTCTTGCACTTTAGTGACCAACATGGCTCTCATAGTGAAATATTCTTATGCGAAAGCTTCGTACGTATTGGCTCCGGATTCCAATAATGTGGCTAGATCGTCTTTCAATAGACCGAGATATAGATTGATGTCGGTACCAGGTTGTTTTGGCCCTTGAATTAGCATACTCATTTTTATATACTTATTCTTCATGCACAACCAGGGAGGGAGGTTATACATCCATACAAACATGGGCCAACTGTTGTGTGTGCTGGTCTGTCTACCGAACGGATTGAATCCATCGGTTCTTGCACCTAGCATGATGTTCCTTGAATATCCACCGAATACTTGGAATTCGAGGTCCAATGCTTTCCACTGGCTAGCATCTGAAGGGTGCGTTAGTAGCTCGTCCTTCTCGGGGTCATCATCATCTCGTGACTTCTTTATTTACGCATGCCAGCGCATGAGCTTTGCTTCCTTAGGGTTTGCGGAATATCGCTACAGATGAGGAGTGACAGGAAAGTACCTTACCATTTTTCGAGGATCTTTCTTAACTTTCTTGTATCGACCGACACCACACACCGGACATGTGGTTTTCTCCATGTCCTTGCCTCGATAAATGATGCAACCATTGATACATACGTGGTATATATGATGCGGTAGATCGATATGACACAAATTCTTCTTGGCCTCCTCGATACTAGTTGGACATGTGTTCCCCTCCGGAAGATGATTGTGCCAGAATGTCATCATATCGTCGAAACTTGCGTCGGTCCATTTGTGTTTGCCTTCATCTCCATAGCCTTGAGCGTTACATTCAACCGGTTATCATCGGGCTTGCATCCTTCATACAATGGAGTAACCACATCTTTTTCAAGTTGTGTAAGCTTGGCTTTCTCTCTAGTGGCAGGTCTGTCATTACTCGTCTGCTTGAGAAGAAGTTCTTGAATATAAGGGTCCCGCACCCAGCCTGACATTATTCCATTGTCTGCTCCGGCATATAGATCATCCTTGTCTGCTTCCACATCTTTTCCATCTACCGTCATCTATCTCGCCCATCCTTGCCGTGATTATCCTGTTGCCCACCTTACTCATTTCCCGCCGCCCCATTGACGTCCTCATCATCTTCATCACTAATCCACCGAGTGTAGCCATTCATGAAACCATGACGGAGCATGTGCGCCTGCACATGCCTAGAACCAGGGTCAATCAACCAATTGAGTTTGCATATTTTGCACGAACACATTATCTCCATCATGTTATTTCGTATCATGTCGGCTATCGCACATTTCAAAAATCTAGCCACAATATGTTTGCTCATTATGCGGACATGATTTCCTGCGTGGTACACAATAGAATTAGAAGTTTATAACCACACTACCAATGCATGCATGCAATGGTCGACAGAAAATTTTGGCATGACCTACCCTAAAATTAGGACCTTTGTGAAATGCCAATGTTTTGCCAAGATGGCACTACAAGAAATATCGTGATACATGACCCTCCATATTGGTCACTAAAAGGTCATAGTTTTTAATCTATGACCTTTATGTGACCAAATAAAGTTGGTCAAAAGCTGAGTGTCACTAGTTAAACACCATGACCTCTTTTCTGAATTGCTCATAGATGTCTATGACCAATATAGATGGTCATAGATTCTATGACCAAATGTTTTGGTCACAGACTATTTACCATGTCCATGTCAGATCATATGTAGCCGATCCTATGTGGAAAATCCGTGACCAAATAAAATGGTCGTTGCATGGAGGAAGCCTGGTCCAGTTCAGTGTTTCACATGGACGAAGCCCAATAATTATTGTCTTTTTACATAGCCTACTTGGCTATAGTCCATTTCTATTTGGGTCTTGGCCTTTTAGGGTTCATTTCTTGTTTGGGCTGTATCCTTTTTTGCATGGCTGCTTGGCTATTTTCAGTACATTTCTCTCGGGTCTTGACCTTTTTGTGGTTCAGTTCTTTATTTGGGATAGGACTTACACAGTCCATTTTTAGCCTTATGTCAATATTAGTTGGGCCATGGCCTTTATAGAACACAAAAAATACTAGGCCTCGCTTGTCATCCAAGTTTTAATTTCCACTATTTAGAGTAAATAAACCACAGTTAAGCAAGGAAATCATAAAATCATAGGCCTGATTTTTCTAATATTAAGCTACTTACAGAAGAAGAAAAATTGTTATGATTACAAGACCCAAGAACATGGCTTAACAACAAACATAGTAAGGCACCATTATAGAGGATCACATAGATAGCACAACACAAGCTACATCAAGCATTACCCACAATAAACAAAGCACCGCTTCGCTGCGCGTCGCCGGCCTCCTATCCTATTCACCTCGATTGGCTCCTCACCTCGCCAGCCTACCAAATTTCCTGCTACATTCTACTGTCACATCTGAATAGAAATCATCTGAACTTAAATAACATATTGACAAGGCAATCAACCAACATATGCTACAAGGGCTCGTCAGAGATCTGACACTTCCTTCAACCAAAATCATCACAGTAAATTATATAGCAACAATGGTGCACTAACAACATTTGAGTAGTCTAGCACAGCTATATTTAAGGAGGCATAGTTTGTGATATGTGTCTATATTGTTCATGCATGTGCATCATGGGACGACGAACAATGTTGTAGGAGCAAATTTTCCTTTTCGTCGCACAAAAAAGGCATTTTTCATTTTCCAAGTACCAAAAATGGGGTGTTTTGTGAAGCGACCATCAAATGAAGGTTTCAAAATGGTACCACCACATTTTTAATAAATAGTAAACCACATTACATGGCCAATGTACCAACGGGGGTATCTCAAACCTTTTCTGCACCCCTAGTAAAAAATACAAATTTCTACTAAATCTATTGGAAGTGGGTCAGATTTGAACTATATGTACATGATTTGATGTTAATGATTTTTTGAAAAAATAATTTTTAGACTGACAATCCCCTGTTTCATCAGCGATCCAAAGAAATCTTAGCGAGGCTCAGCCCATAGCTAAGAATCTTCATGTCCGCCGTTTTGACCATAGTTTAAAACAGGCATAAAAATTCAAAAATGCTCCGAACAATGTATATCCTTCACATGGCATCATTTTATGTCACATAGTTGCAACTAAAAATATCAAAATTGGTGTATTCATTGCATCTCAAAAATACCTTCTCAAAAATGAGCTATTATGTTCGAGGTTTCATAGATTTTAGGCCAAGCGACCAATGTTCTGGCCAGAATCGCGGCATAGTTTGTGATAATTTGCTCATATTTGGCACGCATATGCATTATGGGACGACAAACAATATGGCAGGAGGAAGTTTTCCTTTTCATCGCATAAAAAAATCATTTTCTATTTTTTCTCAGTGCCAAAAACATGGCGTTTTGTGAAGCGATCACCATATGAAGGTTTCAAAACGGTACCACCCAATTTTTCATAAATACTAGACCACATTACATGGACAATGTACCAACAGGGGTATCTCAAATCTTTCCATGCATCCCTAGTGAAAAAAGACAAATTCCTGTGAAATCGGTTGGAAGTGGGTCATATTTGAACTATAGGTACATGATTTGATGCTCATGATTTTTTACAAAAATCATTTTTAGACTCACAATATGTTGTTTTATCAGAAATCGGATGCAAATTTTAGTAAGATCAACACCAATATGAGTCACTCCCATCGTTTTGACCGCGTCTTAAAATTGGCATAATTAATGAAAAACATTTTAAAAATAGAAATCCTTCACATTGCGTCATTTTATATGACAATACAGTTATGCACCTCCTAAATATGAACCAGACAGATTTTTATATCATTTCAATCCCGTCATATAAAAAATATATAGGGAAATTATATTTTTAGACTTTCTAAAAATAAATCCCTCCGTTTGTGTGGGCTCAAACTCTACAATAAGCCCATAGTTTTCAGTAAAATCGACCTACTAATGGTTATTGGGCTATTGGTCTAGCCAATAGGTCAAAATATCTAGGAGAAAAAAAGAGAAGGCCATCTTTGCCTAAGGCCCAGGCCCAGCAGCGGTTCGACATGTACAAAAAGGTGCATCGTTGTTTGTTTACACAAAAGAAGTGTTGGTGGAGTGGTATGGTTCCCTGAGCGAGACTAAGGGGTTGTGGACTCGACTCCCCGCCTTTTTTGCCTTAATTTCCGCCTCATCTGTTGTACCACTTGTATAATATCAGAATGACAGGTCGACCCCATTTTCTGGTAGACCATATTAGTCAGTACACTATAATAAATTATCAGATTCACTTATGGTCCCATGCAAATAGACATATCACATGCCACATGTATAATATCAGAATGATAGGTAGACCCCATTAGTCAGTGACACTATAATAAAATACCAAATTCACTTCTAGACCCATACAAATGGACATGTCACATAGAAGAATTGCTCAGGTGGCGGTCTAGTTACCTACTTTGTACTTAAAATGTTATCATTATTATATGATATGACCATCTAAATTTGTTGTAGCCTCCCAAATAAAAGTATTTAGACAAGTTCTATCCATCTATGACCATTTTGTGTTAGGACACTCAGGCCCGACCTTGAGCAGGTGCAGCCGGTGCATCCGCACTGGGCCCCGACTGATTAG
The DNA here is from genome assembly GCA_916181665.1 of Avena sativa. Classification (NCBI taxonomy): domain Eukaryota; kingdom Viridiplantae; phylum Streptophyta; class Magnoliopsida; order Poales; family Poaceae; genus Avena; species Avena sativa. The sequence goes on along the minus strand of OV702280.1, from coordinate 315,434,234 downwards.
GGCCCCATCCAAGGTAGTAAATATTAGTTAGCAGGCCCATTAGTAGATGAGGTGATTAGAGCTTTGACTGAAGGAACCTGTACGACCAATTCCCGAGGGTAGCGACACCGTCTCTAGGCTGCCTTGCCTCCCTTGTCTTTTCCCTTCTCTCTCCTCATTGCCCCCTTCACCAAATTAACGCTATGAGCCAGTGCCGATGCACCTCCGTTTTCTTTGCCTCTTTCGTCGCAGTTAATGGAATAGGAGATCCGGATTTGCTTATCCATATTCTCCACTGGCTTGAGGGCAGGGGCAATGGGATTGCCTGTAGGCAACGCCAACAGAGCAAGGCAGCAAGGAGGATTGCTGATGGAGTGGTTGAGGTGGATTTATTTTGTTCCCACTTCTCACGTGACATGTAGTAAGCAATCAGCCTTGTCTCCATAGTCCATCCTCTAGGTGTAATCTTTTCATCTTCATGTTAATTTTTTTTACTATGTGTACCTAGATGTCAGATCTAGAAAGTATATATGTTTGGGTATGGTTTTTTTTCAAACCATGATGTTTGGGTAGGAATGGCCAAAAAGAAAATTGCAATCAGTTTGGCTATAACTTTTGTTCAAACCATGATGTTTGGGTATGAATGGCTGAATAAGAAAGTTGCAACCCGTCAAAAAAAGTTGCAAGCAGATGAATTGGTAGAAAATCCTAAAGAGTGCCATCATCAAATGTTTAGGACAATTTTAAATTAAATAGTACTTCCCACTTCTAATTTTTTCTCTTATTGAAGAACAACTAAAAAGAGAGAGTAAATGTTAATATATAATTATTTGGCATAGGGGCCCACTTCATTATCTTGCACTAGGGCCTTGAAATGTTAGGCCGGCCCTGAGGACACTATGACCTTTTTGAGAAAATTGGTCATTATTTTTCAAGGTTTGAACCCTACCAAATTCCCTATGGCCAGTTGTAGGGGTTTGTAGCATGGAAACAAAATAATTCTACCGCATGCACACAAACAAGCCAAGATCTATCTACTAGATTGTAGCAACGAGTCAATTAGAGTACTCACCCTCGAAGATTCCAAAGCGGTTAACGAGAGCAGATTCTCGTGGGTGATGTAGTCGTACACTTGCCGATCTCAAGATCGCGTAGACGATCCTTCCGGCACTGTGTTTCGGTAGCGCTTCCGTAGTCAGTCACACGTTTGGTACTCGATGCAGACCTTCCTCTCCCTTGTTCCATAAGGCAGAGGGGGCTGTAGTTCTCCTCTCGCGATCCTGGCAGCACGATGGCGTGGTGTCGGAAGTAGAGGGAAAATCCTGCAGGGCTTCGCCTAAACCGGAGCAGGTTATGGTGGATCTAGGGTTTTCGGTGATCTAGGATTTAGAGGGTCGGAGAGGAGGAGGCGTGGCCGGCGGTGACTAGGGAGGCGACGGCGAGCCGGCGGCGGCGAGCGGCGCTGGGGGGCGGCGGCGCGACAAGGTGGGGAGGGGTGGTGTTGTGTGGTCTTGGGGCAGCCCCTCCCCTCTATTTATGAGAGGGAGGGCAGCTTGGGAGAGGGGAGTTTGAATCCTTCCCCAACTCCCTCTCCTAGTTAGATTGTGGTGGAGGGAAAGAAGTATTCTTTCCTTCCTCCACTAGGAAACCATTGTTCCACTTTGACTTCTCAAACCTGCCTTTTGACTTTCAATTTGGAGCTTTATTTTTCTCTTGCAAATGCCAACCAAGTGACCTAGGACATGATCCAATCATTCCACTTAACCATGACACATTAATGTACCATTCCCCTTCCATTCTGGTGAACCTTCTAGACCCTTCTAGAACCTCTCCGATGAAAACATCGAAATCATTCCCGAACTCCGGAATCGGACTTTCCTTATAAGAATCTTATTCTCCGGACCATTCTGGATCTCCTCGTGATATCCCGGATCCCATCCGAGTCTCCGAACAACATTCGGTATCCCTACTTATATTCCATATCTACTAAACAACATTGAATCCTTAAGTGTGTCTCCCTATGGTTCGTGAATTATGCGGACATGACCGAGACACTTCTCCGATCAATAACCAATAGAGGAATCTGGAAATTCATATGGCTCCCACATATTTCTACGATTACTTTGCGATCGAATGAACCACTTACATACGATACCAATTTCCCTTTGTCTCGCGATAGTTTACTTATCCGAGGTCTGATCATTGGTATCTCCGCATACCTAGTTCAACCTCGTTACTAATAAGTACTCTTTTCTCGTTCCCGTGATATGTGATCCCTTGTGAGTCAGTCACATGCTTGCAAGCTAATTGGATGACATTCCACCGAGAGGGCCCAGAGTATATCTATCCGTCATATGGATGGACAAATCCCACTCTTGATCCATGTGCCTCAACTCATACTTTCCGAATACTCAATGCCACTTTTATAGCCAGCCAGTTATGGTGTGGTGTTTGATGTCATCAAAGCATCCTTCCGGTGATGGTGATTAGCATGATCTCATGGTCGAAGGATTTAGGTTACTATGTATCTGAAAGCTTATAGCAACTGAACTATATTAAATGACTTGATCTTTATGCTACGCTTATCTATAGGAGTATGTCCATCACACCATTCTCCTAATGATATGATCTTGTTGTTAATAACATCTCAATGTTCATGATCAGGAAACCATGACCATATATTAACCAACAAGCTAGTTTAACAAGAGGCTTTACTAGGGACTCTTTTATGTTTACAAATCACACAAGTATTAATGTTTTCTGTTAATACAATTATAGCATGATATGTAAACATTTATCATAAGCATGAAGATATGATAATAACCTCTTTATTATTGTCTCTTGGGCACATCTCCAACACCAGTTGGTTCAGAATGGTCATAGATCTATGACCAAAAAACCCATGATCGTTAAGAAAAAGTGACTAGTCACTAGATTTCTTGTAGTGTGGAAATGAATTAACATTTTGGCCAAATAATGGCAACTCGTTCACACACAAACACATGAGAGCATGCTCCAAACAACTGAGCATCCTACAAACACATGAGCATCGATCCTCCATACATATGAGCATATCCTCCATACACATAAACACATCCTCTTACATGAACAACTTACCGAGATGAGAGACCGAGAAGATGCAAGGAGAGGTGAGAGACCGCGAGGATGGAAGGAGAGCTTTCCTCTCTTATGTATATAACATCAAAGGTAAGTTTTACAAGTTACAAATAGTGAAATAGTGGAAAAATTAAGGTGGGAAGGAGGAGGAGGGCGACCATATCTAAGGAGGTAGGTGGGGAAAGTGAAGTGGGAGGTGATAGTGGATAGCCATGTGCAAAAAGAGCTGCCAAAAATTTGGTGGCAGCTTAGCCGTGGCACACATGCCTAACTTGGGCCAAAAATTAGCCGTGGCGCACATGCCTAACTTGCGCCAAAACTTAGCCATGGCGCACATGCCTGCAGTGAACCACGGGTAAGTTTGCCTATATCCACAACAAACCGCACAAAACTGACTAGTAGCACACTGGGTGAAGGTGCGCTACGACTACCTCTCACACCCGTCTGCGTCCACCCGTGCCCTGGCCCACACGTAGTGGTGGCATACGTGTGGCATGTGCTCCACGGTTACACGACTTAGCCGTAGGACACTTCGAAGCCGTGCGCCACAGGTATTTACCCGTGTGGCACTACCAACCATGTGTGTCACGGCTGTCTGGATTACCTATAGCTGTTTTCCTAATAGTGCACCTTCATGTATTCTCCAAGGTACCATAGATGATGGTTTTGTTGGAGTATTGTTTTTCCACATTTCTCTCCTTCCATGTAGCTATGTACACCATTCAAAATTCGGATATTATGTTTCTTATATACCAATAGATCTATCACTAGTAGAAAAAGAGTCATTTGTCCATCCCAGTTTGGAGCATTAATCCCGGTTATGGTTGGACCCGGGACTAATGTGAGCATTAGTCCCGGTTCCAACGGCTAGAACGCCAGCAATCTTTAGTTCCGGGTCAAACGGGACCTTTAGTCTCGGTTCGTATCACCAACCGGGACTAAAAGGGGTGCCCCGGTGCCAATCCCTTTAGTCCCGGTTCGTATCACCAACCGGGACTAAAGGTGTGACCTTTAGTCCCGGTTCGTATTACCAACCCGGACTAAAGAAAGTGGGCAAAAAAAATTTCTCAAGTTCTGTCGTGACAGTAAAACGGGCACAAATCCTTCTGGAGATAGTCTTTTCTAGATTCAAATTCATGCCAAAAAGTTATAAAAAATTCTAAAAATAAAATCCTTCGAACTGTAGTTATATTAAGTGATTTAGTTGTTACAAAAATTAACAAATATAAATTTCGACATAATTTACAAAAAATGTTATAAAAATTCAAATGGCCATAACTTTTGTATACCATGTAAAAAAAGTACAACCTATCAAAACATGCAGAAAAAATTAGCTCTTTGATTTCAACATACTTAGGCCGTTTTGGATTCTTAAAATTCGAAAAGAAAAAAAATTATTTCAGAAATTAAATTATTTTAGTATTTTTTATGTCATATTTGAATTCCTTGCATTTTTCTGATAATAATGGATATATTATTTGTTAAATTTCGATTTACAGATTTGAAGATATTGTTTATGTCATATTAAATGAATAAATGGCAAAAATGAATAAAATATTAATTTAATTAGTTTTTACTTTCATTAGAATAAAATATTATCATTAATTATTTATTGTTGTTTACTAAAAATAGTTATTCTTAATTTCAAAAAATAAAAACGTGTCACGTATCGATATGAGTTAATAGGATTGATATACTAGTCTTGACAACAAGATATAACGGTCCTTCGCGCAGGTGAGAGAGATGGAATGAAGAAGTTAAGTGTGCTGGGGTGGAGTAGTGCTAGGATGGGTGACCGGATGGGAAGTTTGACCGTAAGTATGATTTGAACTAAGATTCAGTATAATTAGTGTTAAAAATGAGAGATGTGGGAGATTAACGAGTCAAACAATTCAAAGATTTAAGAAAAAGTTGAAAAAAAATTAAATTTTTTTTTGGAAAAAAATTAAAAAAAAACCTTTAGTCCCGGTTCGTATTACAAACCGGGACTAAAGGTCCTGCACACTCGACGCGGCCCCGTGAGTGCCTTTAGTCCCGGTTTGACCGAACCTGGACTAAAGGGGTAGGCCTTTAGTCCCGATTTCCTTGTCCCGGTTAGGAAACCGGGACTAAAGGCCTTTACAAACCGGGACCGATGGCACGTTTTTCACTAGTGTATATAAAAATCTTGTTCATCGAGAAAATGTCATGTATATAGGATTTTTTTTTTTAATAATAGATAATGTAATCATGGGCTAATCCCATTCTATCATCTTTTGTGGTGGATCTTATGTCTGAAGTAACTTTTAATAGTTGTTTGATGTCTAAAGTACCTAGTTTACCAATTCAAGTTTGTATAAAAACTTAATCTGTCCAAGTTTATACTCTGTCCCGAATTAGATGTCACATATTTTTATAGATTTGTACGTATCTATAAAACAGGTTTAGATACATGTCACATCTAGGTAAATCAGTGACAAGTAATTCAAGACAGATGAAGTATTATTTTTAGCTCATAACTCCGATCACTATCAACGACTCTTTCTTCCTTTGTGTTTAAACAATGTTCCGAAAATACTAGGTGGTTCAGCATATTGCGTAGCCCTTCTATGCCGTGTACATTGAATTTAGGCTGAATATACGACAAGTTCCTCCAAGGCCTAGCTGATGGTTCCTCATAGTTTTGTTTTCCATACATTTTTCTACTCCACTGTCGATGTGTACATCCTACATAATACAATTGTTATATTACTTACAGAATAATAGTACTCCCTCCGATCCATATTAGTTGACTTCAATTTGGATGTATCTATCACAAAAACATGTGATAGATACATTCAAATTGAAGTCAACTAATATGGGTCGGAGGGAGTACTATATATACAGTTTGGGTTTTCTAATTTGATATATTTCTATTCATGTCCAAAGTACCTTGTGTACCAACCGCCGCTGTGATCTTGTTTTGCCTTTATTTTTGGAAAAAGTCCAAATCAAACCTTGAACTCGTAGTCAAAAGATAAATCAAAGCCTGAACTTACAATCCCTGAATTGACACGCCAAACTTATCAGTCCCGGAATATTTTAAACCTTCCTGTTGTTTTAGTTGAAATTTCGGCTGATGTGGCAAGTCAAACCGGGGATTGTTGACTTGGACCAAATTGACAGATCCGGTGTCACACCGTTGTGCACAAGATCATGGGCAACGCCGACCATACCAAGCATCGGTGCTCGTCTCACCAGCACGATATAAGGCCTCGAGGCCGCATCCACCGCCCAGTTGTCGAGCCGTCGGACGCAGTGGCCAGCATGCACCGTCGCCCAACACCCCGGCTGCCGCATTGGTCCTTCCGTTGCACGTTCAGACACCGGAGCAACGCCACTGCCCGGATGGACCACCTAAGCTCCGCCACACTGGACCCCGGCTGATGGGAGCGCTCTCTCTCTCTCTCCAGGATTTCGCCCCGCTTTATAAATAAAAAAGACACCATGTTCATACAAGCATCCAACCATATCCACCAGCCGAGGCCAACAAAAAGGGAAAATAAGTGCACTTCTGCTGGGGCCACATCACATCAAAACCCAAAGAAAGAAAAAAAACGACTGAGCCACAACAACACCCTAGCGATCGCCCAGGGAGGGAGAATCACGCCTGAGCCGAAGCCGAGAAGGGGGCTGCCACCGACCTCAAGGCCCAAAGAGTGTCGCCGAAGGCCGACCGGTCATGCTGCTGCACCAAAGAAGACCACTGCTGGAGAAAGGCAATAAGAGAGAAAAATCAGTCCGCCACCCGAAATAGATCAATATGCTCAATCATCATCTTGTTTCTCACGTTCCAAAGGGTACAGACCAGAGCAGCAAAAACCATCGCTGCTGATGGGAACACTCTCTACCGTAATTTGGCCTCCATAGCCTAGATGGAAGTGGTGCTAGGAGATTGAATAGATGAGGTTGCAGCATGAGCGCTCGTCTCATCAGCGTGTCCTTCAGACCGCAGGAGCTGCGCGAAGTATGCGCGATAGGCACAAACACCACCATCAGGAGGCAGCTCATGTAACTGTTAAACTGGGCTCATGTATCTGTTAAATTAGGCATGATTTTTACCAATTTCACTTCCTGTTGGATCCAAGTAGCTACAGTAGCAATTAGACAGAGAAAAACAATCTAATTGGAGAATACAATTCGATTGGGGTGGGGGCAAGTGGACACTCCCTCCCACAGATATGGCTCCCACACGGACGGCAAGCGCTGCTGCCACAAGTTAGCCTCCTCCTCGAAGCTCCTCCGCCGTTCTGAGGAGACGGGTGCCCGCAACCTTGGTCCTCTATGCATCGACCTCGCCGATGCCACCCTCCCCCTGCATCCATCCGCTGCCATCCAGATTTCAATGGAGATACATTAATGCGCTAGTTTCCCTTCGTGTGCCCGTCAGGGAAATTGACCAATGGAGAGGTTGACTAGGAATAGCAGATGAACATGTCATATGGACCCACATAGGCAGTGAGACAACCAATATGGCCTGTGGACCTTTTCCCTCAGCCACAACTAGCAATCCCCGGTCTGACCTGCCATGTCGACAATCCCTGTTTGGGAATTTTTTTTCAGCAGGGGAGGGGTCCCGACGGACCCCGAAGCACTGCATTTATATCATAGTCGGTGGGTATATTTTACATCCAGGATCCTGAAGAAGCTTTAAAAAGAGAACAGTCTTGGAAATTTACACAGAGGACCCTAAAACGTAAGAACCAAACGCGATCGAGCCCTTGGGTATCTTCTCCACCGTCATCGAGATCCCGTCGCCGGCCACCTTGCATCCACCAGGGACGAACCACTTGGTGGTGACGAGATGTGGGTCTCCGGCCGGAATATCCATAGAGGGCCTCCCACCAGGAGGTTGAGCAATTCCACAGGCAACAATGCCTAAGCTCGGAGCGGCCCCTTTGGCCACAAGTAGCAGTGGGATCAAATCACAGTCGTCGAGGAGCTCCGAAAAAGAAACCAGCAGGGCATGAACCCAACACCCCTTTCGATCTGTTCAACAGCGCGATGAACTTCCTTCTCTCCTCGCCACCACGGCCGGCCAGAGCAAGCATCACCACCACAGATGGCCAGACCAGAAGAAGAAAAATACGCTTATTAAACGAGTCTGCACCAGAGAGCCTCTCACCTTTCTTCCACCTTGGAAGCACGCGAGAGAGGTCAATGAGCAACCAGACAGAGATGCGCCTGATCTCTAGAACGGAAGGGCTCACAGATCCTGCCTTATTGTCGGAGATCCCCGCATCTCCTCTTCTCACCTGCCAACGCCCCTGCCACTGGAGCGACGCAACAAGAAGAAGAGCAGGCAGGACGAGCCAGATCCGGCAGGAGAGATCTGACCACCTACTCCCAGACGTCATAGGGGCAGCACAACCTAGACTCCTACTGCTAAAACCTAATCTACAACGACCAGCACCGCACCTCGGCCATCCCCAAACGGTGATGCCGCCGATTATAGCGTCGAGTTGGCCCGACACAAAGAAGACGACTCTCAACGGGAGGGTACTGTAGTGAGAGGAGAGAGAGATAGGGGGGGAGGGAAGATCACCCCCTGTTTGGAATGGCCTCAAGGTTTAAAATAGACTAGGATAGAAAATTTTGGTGTGTTGATTTTAGGGATTGAAAGTTCAGGGATTAATTTAGCTTTTGTCTACGAATTGAAGGTTTAATTTGGAATTTTCCCTTTATTTTTAAAGTTTGCCAAGTTTGTTATATGGGTTAATTTTCTGAAACTTATAGCTTTTAATGCACTTGCATTACACTACTTTCCATACGTATGATTGCACAACTTTCTAGATGCGTGTGAATCGAAGATCTTCATGCACGTGGTGTACATTGACAGTATAGGACAATGGGCCCATGGTCATTGAATGCACAATGATGCTAGATGCACTAGTGTCTTCATTCTTGATGCCCCAAGGTTCTCCTTAGAGTGCATATCATGCCTATTTATACATCAGAGTTGAAACAATTCGTCCAGAAATTCAAAAAGTTTGGTGTTTGATACCTTTTGTTTATTACGATTTTATAGGCTCCAAGAGCAAGCATGGAAGATGAAGAAAGAGAGCTTAAGAGAAGTAGGAATGGGAACATGGAGGAAAGCTTAAATCTTTTGTTTTCACCTCTAGCATTGGAGGTGTAAATATTTAGTTTGGTTCTTTCTTGATGCCTCCCATTCCTATGGTTCTTGATCCCTCCTTCCTCTTCCTTTTAGCATGCACAATAGCTTACCGAAGAAACTATAGATATGTGTGCACATACTTAGATAAGTGAGACCTTGAAAGCTAGTCGAGAAGTGGAAGAAAAGAGACCTTGGGAGCAGTGGGAAAGGGAACATGGAGGAAAGCCTAATTTGCTTTGTTTTCACCTCAAGTGTTGGAGGCATTTGGTGTTTTCCAATGCCTACCATTCCTATTGTTCTCAAGCCCTCATTTCTCTTCTTTTTTTGCTTGGCCGATTGCTTTAGCATGGAAACCATATATATTTGTGCACATATTCGATGTGAAATCTCAAAAAAAGCCTGGAAGAGGAAGAAAGAGAGGAACTAAGAGCAGTGGGAATGAGAACATAGAGGAAAGCATAACTTATTTGTTCTTCACCTCTTGTGTTGAGGTGGAAACATGGTCCGATTTTCCCGATGCCTCTCATTCCTATCGTTCTTAAGCACTCCTTCCTCTTCCATTTTGTTTGCTAAATCGCTTTAGTAGAAAAAACATCTATTCCATATAGTCAGCTGATATGAGATGTCCATTGCGATACATGAAGAGGAAAGAAAAAGGGCCTACAAGCGTTGGTCATGGGAACATGACAGAAGGCGAAAGCCCCCCGGTTCCTCATCCAACACTAGAGGATGCTTTTGATTTTAACATTCTTGATGAATCCATGCCTATTGTTCTTTGGTGCTCCTTCCTCTTCCTTTTGGACCGCACACCATAAAATATGTCCATAGCATAACATGATTTGATTCAAGTTCATATTCCCAGCATAGTTGAAGTGCTATTTTGTATGTTAGTTTGTTCTTAGGCGTGCTTTAATTCTTACACAAGACAAGGTTGCGGCATAATTGAAAAAATGGTCTATACCTTATACTACTATATAATTTGTATTTGGTCCTTCAACGGATGGTGGCCAAGATATCTAATTCTGAACATGTAATTTGCAAGTAATTCAATGGGCGGAAGAAATACTAAATTATCTTCAGGATCTCATTCTTCCTTGTCCAAAACCTCGTTCTGAAGTCAGCGTGTTGCCTAGGGGATCCATGCTGAATCGATGTTTATAGTGAGTTTAGACTGATATATGACCAGTACACCTTCATCTGTTTTTGTCCAAGGAATTGTGGCTGAAGGTTTCCTTGGAGTTCTATTTTTCTATATTTCTCTCCATCCATGTTGACGCCTTATAGAATTCAGATATTAAGTTTCTTACAAAACAATAGACCTGTATATAAATTTTGTTCATCGAGAAAATGGCATGGATAACTGCATTCTGTTATCTTTTTTACCTTATTTTAGTTGTTGATGTCTAAAGTACTTTGTGTTTATTTTGTTTTTAAAATAATTTTTCACTGCAATGTTATTTTCATTTGTTTTGAATTTTCCAAGTTTATTTTCATAATTTGTCCAAGTTCATTTTATTTTTAGCTCATAACTCGGATTGCTACCACTTTTCGTACTATACAAAGCTATAAAGGTTGTGACTAATAGCTTTGTGGATATGAGTAAATAGAAGATCTCCATGCACCGTGCTCTAAATTAATGGTACAAAATAATAGGACATGTCTAATATTACATGGCCCTACTGTCATTTACTGTACAATGTAGCCAGATACACCGTTTGTCTTCATTACTTTTATGTCCCTAAGGCTTTCTATGAAGTCTTGTGTGCGTCCTATTTATACCACAAAGCTAAAATACCTTTCTGGGGAATTTAAGTTTGTTATTTGAGGTTCTGTTTCCTTGTATTTGTTGGAACAAATAGTAACACAGGAAGAGGAACATAGAGAGAGCTCAAGAGCACTATAAATGAGAACATGTAGGAAGCCGATCATGTTTGTTTTCACCTGAGTGTTGGAGGTGCAAATATTTGGCATGATGCCTTACGTTCCTATCGTTCTTGTGCACACCTTTCTCTTCCTTTAGGCTTGCACTCTAGCTTTGATGGAGAAACTATTGGCATGTTTTTTGCACATATTTAGATAATTTTGAAATCTCGAAGGAGAGTCGGGAAGAGGAAGAAAAGAGGGCATACGAGCGGTTGGACTGGGAACATGGAGAAAATCCGAACTTGCTTTGTTTTTACCTCTAGTGTTACTAGAGGCAAGAACCGGTTTGCCGTTTCCCAATGCCCCTGATTCCTATTGTTCTTAAACACTCATTCCCCTTCCTTTCGGGCTTGCTTAGTAGGTTTATCCTACAAAATGAATATGTATGTGTGCATAGTTAATGTAAGATTCTAAAGATGAACTAGGAAGAGGAAGAAAGAGAGGTCCCAAAAGCAGTTGGGATGAGAACATAGAGGAGAGCCTATATTTGTTCTCCCCCTTTTTTATAGAGGTGGAAACATAGTTTGGTATGTACCGATGCTTCTCATTCATATTGTTTTTAATAGCTCCTTCCCCATCCTTTTTGTTAAATCGCTCCACTAGAATAACCAAACATATATGATGATATGAGATGTTCATTGCGAGACTCAAAGAGGAAGGAAAGAGGGCCTAAGAGTAGTGGGGGGGTGGGAACATGGTGGAAGGATGAAGCCCTCAATTTGTTATCTATCATCGGAGGGGGATTTCGAGTTTTACTGACGTCTATCATGATTATTGTTCTTTGGTTCTCCTTTCTCATCCTTGTGGATCATACAATAAAAAAGGATTATGGTATAACATATTTGGTTCAAGTTCATACAACTTGCATAGTTGGATTACTATTTTCTATGTTTGATCTTTATTTCTTTGTCTTGGACTAACTCATATATAAAATTGAAGGGAATATGCCCGAGAGGCAATAATAAAGTGGTTATTATCGTATTCCTTGTTTATGATAAATGTTTATTTTGCATGCTATAATTGTATTAATACGGAAACGTTAATACATGTGTGTTTAATAAACAAAAGGTAGTTCCTAGTTATGCCTCTCTTATAAACTAGCTCGTTGATTAACAAGATGATCAAGGTTTCCTGATCATGGACATTGGATGTTGTTAATAACGGGATCACAACATTAGTGTAATGGTGTGATGAACATTCATCCGAAGTATAGCATTACGATCAAAGTCATTGAGTTTATATTGCTATAACAACTTACGAAGTGATCCTAATCCTTAGACCATGAGATCATGTCAATCACTAACACCGGAAGAGTTTCTTGATAACATCAAACGTCACACCGTAACAGGGTGATTATAAAGATGGATTCAGAACTAATAAAGTGTTATGTTGAGGCTCATGGATCGAGAGTGGAATTTGTTCATCCCGATGACGGATAGATATACTCTGGGCCCTCTCGGTGATATCACATTGATTAGCTTGCAAGCAAGTGATTTGATCACTAGAATGTTATATCACGGGAACGAGAAAAGAGTGCATGTCAGTAAAGAGATCAAACTAGGTATGGAGATACCGATGATCGAATCTCGGACATGTAATATATCGCGAAACAAAGGGATTAAGATACTAGCATAAAAGGTTCCGACGATCACAAGAAAGTCATCGTTGAATGTATGGGAGTCAGTATGGGTCTCCAGATCCCGCTTCTGATTATTGATCCGAGAGGGGTCTCGATCATGTCCGCATTATTCGCGAACCGTAGGGTGACACACTTAAGAGACACCGACATCCAGTTGGAGCAAAAGTTTCATGCCGAAAGAATGAACAAGCGCAGGAATTTATTTCACTAGATACCGAAACAGGTTTTCGGGTGAAATTGCATAAAGTGGTTATGCATGTGAAATAGAATTCTAGCAAGGGGTTATTTGTGAATGTTTGTCATTAAAGTAATTGACAAAATTCTGAATAAAATAAAAGAGTTTTATTTAATGAGAGTTTGCATTAAATTTGGTGGAAATTTAATGGGAATTTGAGTGGGTTTTTGAGTGGAGAAAATTGAAGGGCCATTTTGTGAGTGGAGTGTCCACCCACATGAATGAGGGAGAGGTGGGGGCACCCTCCATGGCCGGCGGCCATGCCCCCTTGGGCTGCCCCCCTCCCCTATATAAGGAGCCCCTCCTCTCACTTCTCACTCACACCTCCTCGTGAAGGATCTCTCTCCCCCTCTAGAATTTATTCCCCATGGTCTCGGACTAGCGAGATACATGTTCCCGGTGGCTTTTCGGCAAGAAAGAGTTGTGCTTCCGTTGCATCGCTGGAGCGAGGAGGCGGAGGTTGCTCGGTGCCTCGAACGTGTGTGCGAGCACGGATGCGCTGCTGTTTTGCGGCGCTAGGACTTCCTCTCGATCTTGAGATCGGCAAGAGATCGTCTACATCAACCACGAGTTTGGACTCGTTAAGCTTTGTCGGTCTTCAAGGGTATGTTCTCTACGGATATACATCCGCCCGTTGTTTGTATCTAGTAGATAGATCTTGGTACATAGTTGTTCCCATCGTAGGAAAATTTTTGTTTTCTATGCTGCGAACCCTACAGTGGTATCAGAGCCGGATCTATGCGTAGATACTTTGCACGGGTAGTACACATATGATTATGTGGGCGATGATGATCATTTTATTGCTTCTTAGTTGTACTTTGGATATTGGTGGCATAGTGGGATGAAGCGGCCCGGACAAACTTTACATGTCCTCGCACATGAGACCTGTTCCACGCTTGACATGCAACTAGTTTTGCATAAGTGGCTAGCGGGTGTCTGTCTCTCCTACTATAGTCAATATCTAATTTGCAACGAGTTGTCAACAATTTGGTTATCCTCGTTGTGGTTCATGTTCGTAGGTAAGAACGGTTCTATCTTCGAAAGCCCTAAGCCACGTAAAATTTGCAATGGATAAATTAGAGGCGTCTAGTTTAGATTGTTGCTGGGCTAGTGTTATGATATGGTGATGTTGTAAGTAGAAGTATGAGATGATACTCTTACAACATACATAACGTGTAAACTCCATAGACCTTGGATTTACACATAAAGGTATGATAGTGATCATACCACGGTGCACATGATAGAGATCATATGCGAGAACCATATCATTCCACTAATAAACATGTGATGTTTGATAGCATCTTATATTGCTTGTTTGGAGTTTTATTAGCATAATAAGATGATCCCTCATTTAGATATCAAGATAAAAATGTGTTCTTCCTTAAGTATGCACCGACAATATTTCGTCGCTTCAAGACATCACGTGATGATCGGGTGTACTTGAATCCACGAGCATATCTCGGGTGTAAGACAGTTACACACGTGAATACTAAGGTTCTTACTTGGCGAGCCTAGCATGTACAGACATGGCCTCGGAACACGGACCGAAAGGTTAAGCATGAGTCATATGTTTTGATATGATGACCATATGGATGCTCGCCTTTGAAGCTACGCCGACTCACGTGATGATCGGACTTGGTGTAGTGGATTTGGTTCATGTAATCACCAAAAGGACACGAGGGATGTCGTTTTTGAGTGGGAGTTCGTTTCTAATATGGATTAGTAGAACTCAATTTATCATAAATTAAATCAAAGTGAATTTGCATAATTTGTTGTAGTCATTGGCATTCGTTTACCACCTTATGCATAGTTGTAATTGAGATAATAGAACTATAGAATTCTGGATATTTACTTTACGAACTGGTATCGTATTGTGTTGAGTGTCAATCAAAGTTTAAAGTCCTATTGCAAACTTTCAGCAAACTCTATTTACTCCGTGAAATTTAATAATTGGTATTAAATCGAGAGTTAAAATTCCAGTGTTAGTATCTTAAGTATCATGTTTGCCTCCACGATTCTTGATTGTTTTAATATCAAGTTTATCTAGGAGCTGAAAGAATTGTTTCAGAAACCATCATGTGTGGCAGATATAACGATATCTGAAACAATGTTTTGGTTGCAATATGATAGAGTATAATATATGTTCTCATATTGGATGAGAATTTACGAAGGTTGGAGATGCTAGACATCCTAATCATCCAAAAGGGTTTTGGAAAGTAATGTTATACTCACGATTCTCCTTTATAAGCTAAATTGGCTTGATCATGAAAGTCGTCATGATAAGGATGAATAGAAGATGTATGTAAAGTGTTTACTACACTAAAAGATTACTAAAGAATGGATTTTGAAAGAATACCGATCATTTTGATGATGGTGATCTACTTCAAAGTACAAGTCCAAAGGTATTATTATTTGAATATACACGCTTTGGACTATGTGTCATGTATATGGCGCCACTTTTGATGTTGATAGATTCTTTTAAAAGGAAAAGGAAATGCTGAAAGAGAATCTATAAAATATATTTGGCAGAAAAGAAAAGATTGGAAATATCCAATTTAGGTATATGGATGATATACATGTTATGGTTGTATTCTTTGCTTGTTAAACAATGTGGTTCTTGGGTATTGGATACCGAATTGGTTGGTATGAAATTTCATACGGAATGACGCAATTCATGAACCACAATGGCCTAAGTAACTAGCAAGAGAATATGTGATGATGTTCATCGAAAACAAACAAACCGTTGTTTGTATTTCTCGTTGACATCAAAGCTTGACTTCAAGATTTGTTTTAATAATTGTTATTTGAATCAGGTATTATAAGAACAAAGGTTGTTCAAATAATTACCGTATTCCATATAAGATGGATGATTTACAAATCTAGTTGAAGAAATCACATCCATAAAACCTAATGCTAAAATGTCGCAAGACAAATGATTGAAAGATCACTTACGAAGTGACATCGCCGTTTAAATTATATTGGAAAGAAAACATGAAGAATCTCCATTTTCATGGATTTTTGGAGTCTTTGATTTGATCAAGTGACGCTTGTGAGACTTTCCTCGGGATAATTAAAACTTCGTTCAAAGGCCAAAGAAGAACGAACGACTAAAATATTGGAATTTATACATATCGATGTATGTAGTCCATTATGTGTAGTCGTAAGCGATGGGTTTCAACTTCATATACTTTCTCCGGAAATTGAGTGAATAATTCACTTAATGAGAAAGAAGTGTGAAATATTTGAAAAGTTCAAAGACCTTTAAGATGAAGTGAAAATCATTGTGACAAGAAAAATAAATGAATTATGATTTGATCATAAAGGGATTTATTTGAGTTACAAGTGTAACAAGAAAAATAAATGAATTATGATTTTATCATAAAAGGGATTTATTTGAGTTACAATTTTAGCAAAACACCTAGATTTACATCTCCTGAAACACCATAGGAATATGGAATGTTTTGAGATTTGTAAGGAAACCTTGTTTGACATGGTTGGATCGAAGGTGTTATTTATAAAACTGCCATTATGTTTTAAAAGATTAAAGCTTTAGAGACTACCGCTTTTACACTGAAAAGAGCTCCATCTTGATCCGGTGAAATGACACCATGGAAGTTATGGTTTGGGGTAAAACCCAAGTTGTCATTTCTTAAATTTTGGTATGCTAAACATAAGTAAGATGTTTACAACCGAAGTCGGATGAGCATGTCTTTGTAGGTTATTTCGAATAACAATTGGTTATTCCTCCATAACACCAAAGACAAAAGGGTTTGTCGCTTGAAACGTGAAGTTTCTTGAAAAAGGAATTTTTTCGTAAAAGTTAAGTGGGAGGACAATAGAACTTTGATAAGGTTAACGAACCTTAACTAAATATGCTGAGTTGCGCAGCGCCGGAAGATGTTCCGGAGGCAGCCAGAATGCTCATGGATTATGTGCCTCAAATGTTGCGGTCACAGAGATCTAAGTTCCTATTGAACCAAGTCGGTCGAATAAACAATCAAATACTAAGATTTGAGAGTAAATCATTATTGTTTGACAATGATGAACCGACTATATGCAAAGAAGAGATGATGGGCCCTGGCTCCGTCAAATGGCTTGAAGCCATAAAATCCGTGATAGTTCCATACACGAGAAATCAAGTTTTGAACTTGGAAGACCCTCCGGAAAGGTGTAAAAACCTATCGGTCGTATTTGGATCTATAAAGAAACAGACATGGATGTTTCACATCTATGAAATAGTCGACATGTCGTAAAGTATTTTACGACAATGTTCAAGGAGTTGACTATGACAAGATTTGATCTTTCATAGCGATATTTAGTCTGGACGGATTAAAGTAGCAACCACTACATATAATCTGTTATATGGTAGATGAATAAACAAAACAAAGTTCTTCTAATAGAATGGTTACCTAGGACGTGTACATGACACGATCCAAAGGGTTTTGTTAATTCAAAGGATGCTTAAAAGGGCATGCAAACTTCAATTGTTGAAGTAAGCATCGCGGAGTTGGAATCTTCACCTTAATGAAAAGGAGTTTTCATCAGGAGACGATGAAGATGCTTGCATTTGCAAGAAATTAAGTGGGAGCGCTGAGACATATTTCTAATACATTATGTGGAGGACATCTTGTTGATTGGAAATGATGTATCTTTTATTGACAAAGGATTAAGAATTTCATTTTGATGAAAGACTTAGGCAAAACCCGAATATTTAGCGTGAATGTCTATAGTGGATAGACTGTGACGCTAATATGGTTGTGCCAAACGTACATATATGAGATATTGAAGGAGTTCAATATAGAAACGACTAGAAACGGTTCTTGTCGCATGGAAAAGAAATTGAATCAAGATTCAAGTGTATCGACACTTGATTAGTGAAACAAGATTCAAGTGCTTTGACACTTGATGAGTGAAATCACGAGAATGTTTTGATTAATCATACCATGATATGTACACATCCAGATATGTCCTATGCTCTAAGTGTTATGAGCATATACCAGAATGAATCATAAAATGATCATTGGACGATAGTAAGGATATTCTTATGATCTTTTGGAAGAACTAAGAATATATTTGTGTAGAGGTGACAAACAATTACACATAGTTCATTGTAAAGCGTTACATTGATACTAGGTTTGTCACAAGATACAAATTAAGTTTATCTCAATTTAAACTATGGGTGGCACAATGTAATGGAAAGGAGATTCCATGATGGATTTGGAAGAGTTCCAAAGTTAAGACATTGTGACGAATACTACAACAAAAAGGCTAAGTATATGACTGCTATAGTAGCAGCAAAGGAGGGAATTTGTGTCAAGTAGTTTGTTATCAAACTAAGGTGTGGTTCGCAACGGGCTAACACTAAAGATATATTGTATGACAATAGTATCGACGTGTTTTAACCCCAAGGAACTAAAGGTCTCACCGAAAGACCAAATTTATACAATGCCATCTCATTGGAGAATGAGTGATGCGTGAAGACGCAAAGACATGCAAATACACACGGACCTGAAGCGTCAGATCCGTAGATTATGTTAACCACTTGCAATTGCGTATATGGAACACCGGAAAGCCATAGGTGTTCAATACGCAGAGTTTTCAAACTAGATTATTGTCTCTAGTGCAAGTGGGAGACTGAAGGGAATATGCCCGAGAGGCAATAATAAAGTGGTTATTATCGTATTCCTTGTTTATGATAAAGGGAAAGGGAAAGGGAACATGGAGGAAAGCCTAATTTGCTTTGTTTTCACCTCAAGTGTTGGAGGCATTTGGTGTTTTCCAATGCCTACCATTCCTATTGTTCTCAAGCCCTCATTTCTCTTCTTTTTTTGCTTGGCCGATTGCTTTAGCGTGGAAACCATATATATTTGTGCACATATTCGATGTGAAATCTCAAAAAAAGCCTGGAAGAGGAAGAAAGAGAGGAACTAAGAGCAGTGGGAATGAGAACATAGAGGAAAGCATAACTTATTTGTTCTTCACCTCTTGTGTTGAGGTGGAAACATGGTCCGATTTTCCCGATGCCTCTCATTCCTATCGTTCTTAAGCACTCCTTCCTCTTCCATTTTGTTTGCTAAATCGCTTTAGTAGAAAAAACATCTATTCCATATAGTCAGCTGATATGAGATGTCCATTGCGATACATGAAGAGGAAAGAAAAAGGGCCTACAAGCGTTGGTCATGGGAACATGACAGAAGGCGAAAGCCCCCCGGTTCCTCATCCAACACTAGAGGATGCTTTTGATTTTAACATTCTTGATGAATCCATGCCTATTGTTCTTTGGTGCTCCTTCCTCTTCCTTTTGGACCGCACACCATAAAATATGTCCATAGCATAACATGATTTGATTCAAGTTCATATTCCCAGCATAGTTGAAGTGCTATTTTGTATGTTAGTTTGTTCTTAGGCGTGCTTTAATTCTTACACAAGACAAGGTTGCGGCATAATTGAAAAAATGGTCTATACCTTATACTACTATATAATTTGTATTTGGTCCTTCAACGGATGGTGGCCAAGATATCTAATTCTGAACATGTAATTTGCAAGTAATTCAATGGGCGGAAGAAATACTAAATTATCTTCAGGATCTCATTCTTCCTTGTCCAAAACCTCGTTCTGAAGTCAGCGTGTTGCCTAGGGGATCCATGCTGAATCGATGTTTATAGTGAGTTTAGACTGATATATGACCAGTACACCTTCATCTGTTTTTGTCCAAGGAATTGTGGCTGAAGGTTTCCTTGGAGTTCTATTTTTCTATATTTCTCTCCATCCATGTTGACGCCTTATAGAATTCAGATATTAAGTTTCTTACAAAACAATAGACCTGTATATAAATTTTGTTCATCGAGAAAATGGCATGGATAACTGCATTCTGTTATCTTTTTTACCTTATTTTAGTTGTTGATGTCTAAAGTACTTTGTGTTTATTTTGTTTTTAAAATAATTTGTCACTGCAATGTTATTTTCATTTGTTTTGAATTTTCCAAGTTTATTTTCATAATTTGTCCAAGTTCATTTTATTTTTAGCTCATAACTCGGATTGCTACCACTTTTCGTACTATACAAACCTATAAAGGTTGTGACTAATAGCTTTGTGGATATGAGTAAGTAGAAGATCTCCATGCACGTGCTCTAAATTAATGGTACAAAATAATAGGACATGTCTAATATTACATGGCCCTACTGTCATTTACTGTACAATGTAGCCAGATACACCGTTTGTCTTCATTACTTTTATGTCCCTAAGGCTTTCTATGAAGTCTTGTGTGCGTCCTATTTATACCACAAAGCTAAAATACCTTTCTGGGGAATTTAAGTTTGTTATTTGAGGTTCTGTTTCCTTGTATTTGTTGGAACAAATAGTAACACAGGAAGAGGAACATAGAGAGAGCTCAAGAGCACTATAAATGAGAACATGTAGGAAGCCGATCATGTTTGTTTTCACCTGAGTGTTGGAGGTGCAAATATTTGGCATGATGCCTTACGTTCCTATCGTTCTTGTGCACACCTTTCTCTTCCTTTAGGCTTGCACTCTAGCTTTGATGGAGAAACTATTGGCATGTTTTTTGCACATATTTAGATAATTTTGAAATCTCGAAGGAGAGTCGGGAAGAGGAAGAAAAGAGGGCATACGAGCGGTTGGACTGGGAACATGGAGAAAATCCGAACTTGCTTTGTTTTTACCTCTAGTGTTACTAGAGGCAAGAACCGGTTTGCCGTTTCCCAATGCCCCTGATTCCTATTGTTCTTAAACACTCATTCCCCTTCCTTTCGGGCTTGCTTAGTAGGTTTAGCCTACAAAATGAATATGTATGTGTGCATAGTTAATGTAAGATTCTAAAGATGAACTAGGAAGAGGAAGAAAGAGAGGTCCCAAAAGCAGTTGGGATGAGAACATAGAGGAGAGCCTATATTTGTTCTCCCCCTTTTTTATAGAGGTGGAAACATAGTTTGGTATGTACCGATGCTTCTCATTCATATTGTTTTTAATAGCTCCTTCCCCATCCTTTTTGTTAAATCGCTCCACTAGAATAACCAAACATATATGATGATATGAGATGTTCATTGCGAGACTCAAAGAGGAAGGAAAGAGGGCCTAAGAGTAGTGGGGGGGGGGGGGGGGGTGGGAACATGGTGGAAGGATGAAGCCCTCAATTTGTTATCTATCATCGGAGGGGGATTTCGAGTTTTACTGACGTCTATCATGATTATTGTTCTTTGGTTCTCCTTTCTCGTCCTTGTGGATCATACAATAAAAAGGATTCATGGTATAACATATTTGGTTCAAGTTCATACACCTTGCATAGTTGGATTACTATTTTCTATGTTTGATCTTTATTTCTTTGTCTTGGACTAACTCATATATAAAATAAGGTGATGTTTTTTTAGGGAAAATAAGGTGATGGCTTAATAGGCTAACCTATTTACACTTCATAATTTAGTTACAAAGATTCCTTTATAGATTCCACTAGCCCAACAAAAAAATGTCCTACTCTAGATTATTCTGTTCTGCACATGAATCCATATTATGCCAATACATTGAATTGACCTATCAGATAGTGTATGTATTTATATTAAGCATACATAAATATGTCGTTTTGGAACATGAACTCTAGGGAGATCGTTGTTTAAATAAATAAAATAGTATTTGAAAGTTTGAAAAAAAACTAAACTTTTTGTGGAGTCATGATGATAATTTCTACTAACCTGTAAATTTTTTGAAAAAATATGTTGTTTTTTGAGAGAAAATATGATGTATTCTAGGCTATACATAATCACAAAATGTGGATCTAAATAGGTATTCAAAATTTGATTTCGGTCTTCCTATTTATGTTTTATGTGTATCTCAGATGAAAATATAATTCGATTAAAATTTATATATACATACTAGACATTTATATGTATTTGTGTATGTATTTTTTGAATTGTTTGAAATGTAATAAAAAGTTGATTTTCTTTCTTAAAATTAGGCTCCTAGAGCCTGAGATCCATTCGGAGTTTCCGGCGGATATACATCTCTCTATCCGAAAAAGGGCAGACACTCATACAGACATAAATAATAACTTATTAAAACTTAACAAGATAAGAGACACAACTTTTACACACACACACATGATGGTACAAATTCTTTACTAGTTCCCCTATGTTGAACTCAAGCTCGAGGCATAATTAGATCAATGACACTATGGCTGACCACTGTCCAAAATCTCCGATCATGTTTACAGAATTTAGATACTAAGATACTTAAAGAACAAATGTATACATTTTGTTCCTCAAGAAAATGGTCCATATATAAGGTATAGTTTTTCTAATTACAGATCCTATAATCATTGGATAATCACCTTCCATCATCTGTTATAGTGCAACTCATGCTTGAAGTACCTTTTTTGGTTGTTGATGTCTAAAGTACATTATGTACCAAATGTCGCTCCACTACCCTTTCCCTTTGTTTCTTAATTTTCTTAACTTATTATGTTCTGCACATGAATCCATATTGTGTGAATACATTGAATTTACCCGTCAGATAGTGTCCCATATGGGCTTCCTATAAGTAAGTCGTTTGGAACCCGATCTCTAGGGAGATCATTGTTTAAAAAAAATTACAATGGTATTTGAAAGTTTGAAAAAAGTCTAATTTTTTTAGAGACAATATGGTAATTTCTATGAACCTTTATATTTTGTTAACAAATATGTTGTATTTTTTTAGAGAAAATTTGTCATATTCCAGGCTATACAAAATCACAAAATGTGGCTCTAAATAGGCATTTAAAATTCGATTTTGATCTTCCTATTTTTTTTTGTGTCTCATTGATAAAAACATAATTCGATTAAAATTTGTACATACATAATAGATATAGATATGTACTTGTGTATATTTTTAAATTATTTGAAATGTACTATAATTTTTTTGAGTTTCTTTCTCAAAATCAGGCTCCTAGACTGTGATCTCCATTTTGAGTTTCTAGAATGTATACATCTCTCGATCCGAAAAAGGGCAGGTACTCATACAGACATAAATAAGCACATTTTAAAACTTAATATCAAGATAAGAGACACAAGTTTTACACATAAATGGTACAAAGTCCTCACTTGCTCCCCTATGTTGAACTGAAGCACGAGGCATAATCAGACAATGAAACACGTGGCTAACCACACTGTCCAAAATCTCCAATCATGTATACAGAATTTAGTTACTAAGTTACTTAAAGAACTATATGTATATATTTGTTCCACAAGAAAATTTTGCACATATAATATATAGTTATGTTGATAAAAGATAATATATCCTATAATCGTTGGCTAATCACATTCTATCATTTGTTCTAGTGCAACTCATGCTTGAAGTACCTTTTTTAGTTGTTGATAAATTGTGTACCAATTGCCACTGCAGTGTTCTTTCTCTTTGTTTCTTAATCTTTCTTAGATTATTTATAGGGCTTAACTTGTCTGGGTTCATATTATTTTTAGCTCATAATTACGACCGTTACGTATCTTCGTACTGTATAAATGTGCAAGTGGCACTCTTACTATACATAATATTTCCGATATGGGTGATCAAGCATAAAATGTCCATGCACATGCTTTAAATAAACTGTTAAGGACATTAGATAGGGCCCGGTGATTCATGGTTCCACTTTTATTGATTGTACAATGATGCTGCTGCACTAGTTGTCTTCATTGTTTGCTCCTAAGGTTCTCTACGAAGTGCTCTGCACGCCCTATATATACCACAAAGCTAAAACATTTCCCCCAACAATTCTAGTTTGTTGCTTGAGAGTTTTGCTTCCCCGAATTTGTAGGTACTAAGAGTAAGCCTGGAAGAGGAAGAAAGAGAGAGAGAGCTCAGGAGCACTAGGAATGGGAACATGGAGCAACGCATAACTTGTTTGTTTCCACCTCCAATGTTGGAGCTGCAAATATTAGTTTTGGTGTTTTCCTGATGCCTCCCATTCCTACCGTTCTTGCGCACTCCTTCCTCTTCCTTTTTGCTTATGCGCAAGCTTTGATGGAGAAACCATAGACACTTGTGCACATATTTAGGTAAACTGGAATCTCGAAGGAAAGTTGGGAAGAGGAAGAAAAGAGGGCATAAGAGCAATTGGATTGGGAACATGGAGGAAGCCTAACTTCCATAGTTTTCAGCTATTAATTAAGGTGAGAACATAGTTTGTTGTTTCCTGATACCTCCCATTCCTATTGTTCTTAAGCACTCCTTCCTCTTCCTTTTTGTCCTGCTCGATTACTTTAGCATGGAAAACCAAATATATGTGTAGTGTGCATGCATACGATGTGATATCACAAAAATGACCTAGGAAGAGGAAGAAAGAGAGGGCCTATGAGTAGTGGGAATGAAAACATAGAGGAAGTCCTATCTATTTGTTCTTCACCTCTTGTGTTGAGGTGGAAGCATAGTTTGGTGTCTTCTATCATTTCTACCGTTCTAGAGCTCTCCTTCATTTTTTTAGGGAAATCTCTCCTTCCTCACCCTTCTTGTTTTGTATATTGCTTTAGTAGTATTTTTTTGCATACATTCATATGATACAATATGCCCATAGCGAGACTGGAAGATGAGCTAAAGAGGACCTAAGAGCGGTGGGGATGGGAACATTATGGAATACTAAAGCCCTCATTTCCTCGTCTAACACTGGAAGAGGAGTTGGTCTAGTTTTCATGATGCCCCCATGCCTACCATTCTTTGGTGCTCCTTTCTCTTCCTTTTGAGTCACACAAAATAAGAATTATTTTAGCATAATATAGTTATGTTCAATCCATACACTTCGCATAGATGGGTTCGATTCAGTCAGAAAAATTAAGGTACCAAACCAATCTATTAAGCCATTATATGCTGCTCCTACCTACAAACAGGACTATAGAGCTCCATCACTACCTGGCCAAACTGTCAAGGTGTGTTGCAAGCCATCCGGGGAAACGCCTAGTCACTGTCAGCCTTTCGTGATCTTCTGCTACAGGCCTCGCCCTCCAGACATCACAAAGGAATGAGTTCCCTCTTATTCCTGGTATGGTCGTCTATCTGGCGTGAACGGAACGAGTGAATTTTCAGAGACAAGGACACGACTGTCAGCCAATTCGCCTGTTTCATCAGGATGAAGCCCAACATTGGGCCTCTCCTGGATCAAAGCGGATCAGCTCGCCAAATTCGTCGATCGAATCGGGCTCCCCGGAAAACCTTGTAGGGGCAAAAACCTTTAGAAAGCTACTATGGGAACCGCCCTGAACGTGTCAAGCACACCTTGTTGATCTGTTCAAACATTTTTTTCCTTTTTTTGTTCCCTTTTCCTAACATAAGTTTTGTAACGTACCTTCTGCTAATATACTGGAATCCAGCAATAAGGACCATTCGAAGAAAGAACCTCCAGCAATTGTTCTTGGGGAAAAATCTGGAATCCTCTCTTTTAGTACTTGCTAGCTTAGGTAAACGTATATACATGCATACATATATGTGGGCCTATGAGCCAGGCACACAACCAAAAATATATACATCCCAACAATAGATCACCTTAATCATGGGCTAACCACATTCTATCATCAAATCTAGTGCAGCTTTGTCCGAAGTACCTTTTTTGGCTGTTGTTTCTTTCGGGTAACTTTTTTGTTGTTGTTGCCCGATATACATTGTATACAGATCATCACTAGCTCACTGGAATATTGTTTATTTTGTTTTGTAAATTTCCAAGTTTATTTAAAAGCTTAGTTTATGCAAGTTTATATTATTTTTTAGCTCATAACTTGGATTGCTATACACACGTAAATAAATGCAAAGATTGATATTAATATTATATTGCCAGCTTGGTGGATATGAGTAAGCAGAGGATCCTCTTGCACATGCTCTAAATTGATATTCCCTGATAATAGGACAAGTCCGGCTGATTACGTGGTACCATGCTGTCATTGGCTTTACAATAGTGGCCACATGCACTGGATCTCTTCGTAAGGTTTTGTATAGAGTTTCCTGCATGTCTATTAACACCAGAAAGCTGAAACACTTTGTCCATCAATTCAAGCTTGTTGTTTTTGAGTTTTTTGTTTCTTTAGGTTTTAAGGCATTGAGCATATGCCAAGAAGAGGAAGAAAGGGAGAGCTCAATACAACATTGGGAATGGGAAGGTCCAACTTTTTTCCCACCTCTAGGGTTGTGTTGGCCGTGCAAATATTTATTTAGTGCTTTCCTAAGCCTCTCATTCCTACTCTTTTTGTGTGTTCCTTCTTGTTCCTTTTGGCTTACTCGGTACATTTGATGGAGAAACTAAAAAAACATGTGTACATATTGTAAGCTCTGGAAGGCGAGTCCGGAAAAATGAAGAAAAGGGGGCATATGAGAAGTCCATGTAGAAATATGGAGGAAATCCAAACTTGCTCCTAGACATTAGAGTGTACTACCGCGCTCAACAATAAAGTAGCATACATGGTAACGTGTGACTGTTGAGCACATCGATCCAACGGCAGTTGTATAAGTGCCAGTGCAAGACGTAAGAAACTAGTACACTTCAAAATGAAATAATGGGTCACGTAATTTTGAGAATATCAGATAGAAACCGCTCCAATGAGGGCTCAGTGGAAACATTTATAAGTTCTCAAAAAATCTCACAACTTTTTGTGATGTTCTATGAACATCTGAAATTCTAAGTTCAAACCTAGATTCATTTGACAAGTATGTAACACAAATTAGCACGCATAGTGATATGTTATTGTTTATCACTATTCTTCAATGGACTTGTTTTTTCCACTTCTTATATCGACTTGACTTTGTACTTGAAATTTGGCATGTCTATATAACATTACTTTCCCCTCCACACACAAAAATTTACTATCCCAACATATTATAACCCCCCCCCCCAAACAATTAACATGGTTTCACTGGTTTCCATGGCAACTTGGTTTCCACAAGATATTTTCTGCATTATTTTTTAGTGCATAACACATCTATGTTACTAGTTAGTTTCTACACCAAAACTTTCTCTGTATATATACACACCATCCATCAATAGCATCTGGAGTATAGAGTGGAGAGAAATAGAAGAGAACCATATAACCTGAATATGGCATAACATTTGTCAAAGTAGTTAGCATATTAATTGAATTAACTAATCCTATTGCTAGTAAGCTATAACACGGTGTCTTGCGAAACCGGAGGTAACATGGAGAAATACGCCGATAAAAAAGATAATTAGTAATGTTAGGGAGATTACATATGCAGATCTTCTAACATTGGGTGCACTTCTAGTGGGAAGATAGTGATTGCTCAATCTCCAATATAATGGGATACATATCATCTCACGAACTCACACAAGTCTAGTGAATCCGAGACCAAGCTAAAACACTCGAGTACATATCAGTCTTCAAGAAACTTTAGTTAGCTATCTTGCTTATACTGAATTAAACATGTCTTGGAAATAATAGCTTCACTAGATGCATCAGTAGAAAATTAAATTTGTCAATGTTCAACCAACATGTACAATAGCGATAAAATAAACACATGGACAAAAATAATCTTGCATTATTTGTTATTCTTCCTAGGAATGGTGGTTATATTTGTTATCCTTTGTACACAGATGAATTAGTTAGCTTGTCTAGATTTGTTCCTCCGGTTGTGATAGAATAATGTTAATTGGGCCTCTCAACCCTGGGGGGGGGGGGGGGGGGGGGTAAAACAAACATGCTACATGACTATATATTTGTTTAATTATTTCATATATGAACTTGATATAATTAATTAATTGTGCTACTCTATCATTAGCTAAATTTGAAAACGCATGAGAGATTGATACTTGATGATACAAAAGTGAACCAAGTAATAATAGTTCAATGTTTCTCAAGCAATTATGCACAAAGTCCATGATTAGGTCATGGCATATGTGGCGTGCCATCTTATCCATCTTTTGTCCTGATTCGCAATAAGAAAATAAGAGAATATATGAACTATTGTTTCTCTAAAAATGCACAGAATGGAGTTAAATATTTTACATTAACTATTATGTGGACACACTATCGTGTGTCATTGAATGCTATGTCCTATGGTGCAACACATGGTGGGTTCATTTTATTGTCTCTTCATAGGGTTCAATGAAGTATAGAGCACTATGCACTCAAAGACTATATATAACTCATAACAACACATGCAATGTTCAAAAGTTTAAGCATATTATGGTTAACATTGTGGAGTTTAAGGATTGCACAGTGAGCCGGGAAGAGGAAGAAAGAGTCTCTAAGATCAATGGGAATAAGAACATGGAGGAAAATCTAGAGCACAATGTGACTCCAGTATTGGAAGTAAATATTTGCTTTTTGTTTTCCCAATGCCTCTTATTCCTATCGTTCTTAGTACTCCTTCCTATTCCTCATGGCTTACATAGTTGCTTTTAAGGGAGAATATTAATCCAAAATGTTCAATTGCATAGATTTAGATGATAAAGTGTTGGAAGTGAGTCTGAAGAGGAAGAAATCCATGTTCTACTAGGAAAACAAGCTAAAATTATTCTTGTTTAGTTATTTACTTTATATTAGAAACAGCTGGAAGTTTTAGTTTTTGTGAGTTTTCTTGTTGCACACCAAAGTAATTTATAGAATTTTTATGCCAAACCATGATTTTCGGGTCAACTCTAATTCTAATCTAAAGTAAGTAACCATGTTTACATGCCCACTAATTGTATATTTTCTTGCTTTCCACATATCAATTCACTCTCAACGCCTCGCCGTTTAAGTAAATGATGTGGCATTCAAAAGAATTCTCTTTTGCATCCTTGGGGGCGCGGCTAGTAAAAAAATGCTCGGCTAATAAACCCAAAAAATCAATGTAGTTGACATTTGTACAACAGGCTAATAAACCCCAAAAACCATCACTTCTGATGGGAATGCTCGCTACCGTAATTTGGCTTCCATAGCCTAGATGGAAGTGGTGCTAGGAGATTGAATAGATGAGGCTGCGGCATCAGCGCTCGTCTCATCAGCGTGTCCCTCGGACCGCAGGAGCTGCGCGAAGTATGCGCGACAGGCATAAGCACCACCATCATGTATCTGTTAAACTGGGCTCATGTATCTGTTAAGTTAGGCATGGTTTTTACCAATTTCACTTCCTGTTGGATCCAACTAGCTATAGTAGAAATTAGACAGAGAAAAACAATCTAATTGGAGAATACAATTCAATTGGGGTGGGGGCAAGTGGACACTCCCTCCCACACATACGACTCCCACACGGACGGCAAGCGCTGCTGCCACAAGTTGACCTCCTCCTTGAAGCTCATCCACCGTTCTAAGGAGACGGGCGTCCTCAACCTTGGTACTCTATGCATCGACCTCGCTGTCGGCATGAGGCTTACTGAAAACTGATGGCCCCTATGCCACCCCCCTGCATCCATCCGCTGTCGTCCAGATTTCAATGGAGATACATTAAAGCGCTAGTTTGGCTTCGTGTGCCCGTCAGGGAAATTGACCAACGGAGAGGTTGACTAGGAATAGTAGATGAACATGTCATATGGACCCACATAGGCAGTGAAACAACCAATATGGCATGTGGGCCTTTTCCCTCAACCACAACTAGCAATCCCCGGTCCGACCTGCCATGTCGATAATCCCTGTTTGGGAATTTTCTTTGAGCAGGGGAGGGGTCCCTAAGGACCCCGAAGCACTGCATTTATATCATGGTCGGTGGGTACATTTTACATCCAGGATCCCGAAGAAGCTTTAAAAAGAGAACTGTCCTAGAAATTTAAAAAAGAGGACCCTAAAACATAAGAACCAAATGCCATCGAGCCTTTGGGTATCTTCTCCACCGTCATCGAGATCCCGTCGACGGCCACCTTGCATCCACCGGGGACGAACCACTTAGTGGTGACGATATGTGGGTCTCCGGCCGGAATATCCATAGAGGGCCTCCCACCAGGAGGTTGAGCAATTCCACAGGCAACAATGACTGAGCTTGGAGCGGCCCTTTTGGCCACAAGTAGCAGTGGGATCAAATCACAGTCGCTGAGGAGCTCCAAAGAAGAAACCAGCAGCGCATGAAGCCAACACACCTTTCGATCTGTTCAATAGCGCGATGAACTGCCTTCTCTCGTCGCCACCACGGCCGGCCAGAGCAAGCATCACCACCACAGATGGCCAGACCAGAAGAATAAAAAGACGCTTATTAAACGAGTCTGCACTAGAGAGCCTCTCACCTTTCTTCCACCTTGGAAGCACGCGAGAGAGGTCAAGGAGCAACCAGACAGAGATGCGCCTGATCTCTAGAACGGAAGGGTTCACAGATCCTGCCTTATTGTCGGAGATCCCCGCATCTCCTCTTCTCACCTGCCAACGCCCCTGCCACCGGAGCGACGCAACAAGAAGAAGAGCAGGCAGGACGAGCCAGATTCGGCGGGATAGATCTGACCACCTATTCCCAGACACCACAGGGGCAGCACAACCTAGACTCCTACTTCTAAAACCTAATCTACAACGACCGGCACCGCACCTCATCCATCCCCAAACGGTGACGCTGCCGAGGATAGCGTCGGGTTGACCCGACACAAAGAAGACGACTCTCAACGGGAGGGTACTGTAGCGAGAGGAGAGCGAGAGATAGGGGGAAGGGAAGACCACCCCTGTTTGGGAATGGCCTCAAGGTTTAAAATAGACTAGGATAGAACAGTTTGGTGTGTTGATTTTAGGGATTGAAAGTTCAGGGATTAATTTAGCTTTTTTCTATGAATTGAAGGTTTAATTTGGACTTTCCCTTTATTTTTAAAGTTTTCCAAGTTTGTTATATGGGTTAATTTTCTGAAACTTATAGCTTTTAATGCACTTGCATTATACTACTTTCCATACGTATGATTGCACACCTTTCTAGATGCGTGTGAATCGAAGATCTTCATGCACGTGGTGTACATTGACAGTATAGGACAATGTGCCCATGGTCATTGAATGCAAAATGATGCTAGATGCACTAGTGTCTTCATTCTTGATGCCCCAAGGTTCTCCTTAGAGTGCATATCATGCCTATTTATATATTAGAGTTTAAACAATTCATCTAGCAATTCAAAAAGTTTGGTGTTTGATACCTTTTGTTTATTACGATTTTATAGGCTCCAAGAGCAAGCATGGAAGAGGAAGAAAGAGAAAGCTTAAGAGCAGTAGGAATGGGAACATGGAGGAAAGCTTAAATCTTTTGTTTTCACCTCTAGCATTGGAGGTGTAAATGTTTAGTTTGGTTCTTTCCTGATGCCTCCCATTCCTATGGTTCTTGAGCCCTCCTTCCTCTTCCTTTTAGCATGCACAATAGCTTACCGAAGAAACTATAGATATGTGTGCACATACTTAGATAAGTGAGACCTTGAAAGCTAGTCGAGAAGTGGAAGAAGAGACCTTGGGAGCAGTGGGAATGGGAACATGGAGGAAAGCCTCATTTGCTTTGCTTTCACCTCAAGTTTTGGAGGCATTTGGTGTTTCCCAATGCCTCCCATTCCTATTGTTCTCAAGCCCTCCTTCCTCTTCTTCTTTTGCTTGGCCGATTGCTTTAGCGTGGAAACCATATAGATTTGTGCACATATTCGATGTGAAATCTCAAAAAAAGCCTGGAAGAGGAAGAAAGAGAGGACCTAAGAGCAGTGGGAATGAGAACATAGAGGAAAGCATAACTTATTTGTTCTTCACCTCTTGTGTTGAGGTGGAAACATGGTCCGATTTTCCCGATGCCTCTCATTCCTATCGTTCTTAAGCACTCCTTCCTCTTCCATTTTGTTAGCTAAATCTCTTTAGTAGACAAAACATATATTCCATATAGTCAGATGATATGAGATGTCCATTGCGATACATGAAGAGGAAAGAAAGAGGGCCTACGAGCGTTGGGCATGGGAACATGACAGAAGGAGAAAGCCCCCTAGTTCCTCATTAAACACTAGAGGAGGCTTTGATTTTAACATTCCTGATGAATCCATGCCTATTGTTCTTTGGTGCTCCTTCCTCTTCCTTTTGGACCGCACACCATAAAATATGTCCATAGCATAACATGATTTGATTCAAGTTCATATACCCAGCATAGTTGAGGTGCTATTTTCTATGTTAGTTTTTTCTTAGGCATGCTTTAATTCTTACACAAGACAAGGTTGCGGCATAATTGAAAAAATGGTTTATACCTTATACTACTATATAATTTTGTATTTGGTCCTTCAACGGATGGTGGCCAAGATATCTATTCTGAACATGTAATTTGCAAGTAATTCAATGGGAGGAAGAAATACTAAATTATCTTCAGGACCTCATTCTCCCTTGTCCAAAACCTCGTTCTGAAGTCAGCGTGTTGCCTAGGGGATCCATGCTGAATCGATGTTTATAGTGAGTTTAGACTGATATATGACCAGTACACCTTCATCTGTTTTTGTCCAAGGAATTGTGGCTGAAGGTTTCCTTGGAGTTCTATTTTTCTATATTTCTCTCCATCCATGTTGACGCCTTATAGAATTCAGATATTAAGTTTCTTACAAAACAATAGACCTGTATATAAATTTTGTTCATCGAGAAAATGGCATGGATAACTGCATTCTGTTATCTTTTTTACCTTATTTTAGTTGTTGATGTCTAAAGTACTTTGTGTTTATTTTGTTTTTAAATTAATTTGTCACTGCAATGTTATTTTCATTTGTTTTGAATTTTCCAAGTTTATTTTCATAATTTGTCCAAGTTCATTTTATTTTTAGCTCATAACTCGGATTGCTACCACTTTTCGTACTATACAAACCTATAAAGGTTGTGACTAATAGCTTTGTGGATATGAGTAAGTAGAAGATCTCCATGCACGTGCTCTAAATTAATGGTACAAAATAATAGGACATGTCTAATATTACATGGCCCTACTGTCATTGACTGTACAATGTAGCCAGATACACCGTTTGTCTTCATTACTTTTATGTCCCTAAGGCTTTCTATGAAGTCTTGTGTGCGTCCTATTTATACCACAAAGCTAAAATACCTTTCTGGGCAATTTAAGTTTGTTATTTGAGGTTCTGTTTCCTTGTATTTGTTGGAACAAATAGTAAGCCAGGAAGAGGAACATAGAGAGAGCTCAAGAGCACTATAAATGAGAACATGTAGGAAGCCGATCATGTTTGTTTTCACCTGAGTGTTGGAGGTGCAAATATTTGGTATGATGCCTTACGTTCCTATCGTTCTTGTGCACACCTTTCTCTTCCTTTAGGCTTGCACTCTAGCTTTGATGGAGAACCTATTGGCATGTTTTTTGCACATATTTAGATAATTTTGAAATCTCGAAGGAGAGTCAGGAAGAGGAAGAAAAGAGGGCATAAGAGCGGTTGGACTGGGAACATGGAGAAAATCCGAACTTTCTTTGTTTTTACCTCTAGTGTTACTAGAGGCAAGAACCGGTTTGGCGTTTCCCAATGCCCTTGATTCCTATTGTTCTTAAACACTCATTCCCCTTCCTTTCGGGCTTGCTTAGTAGGTTTAGCCTACAAAATGAATATGTATGTGTGCATAGTTAATGTAAGATTCTAAAGATGAACTAGGAAGAGGAAGAAAGAGAGGTCCCAAAAGCAGTTGGGATGAGAACATAGAGGAGAGCCTATATTTGTTCTCCCCCTTTTTTATAGAGGTGGAAACATAGTTTGGTATGTACCGATGCTTCTCATTCATATTGTTTTTAATAGCTCCTTCCCCATCCTTTTTGTTAAATCGCTCCAGTAGAATAACCAAACATATATGATGATATGAGATGTTCATTGCGAGACTCAAAGAGGAAGGAAAGAGGGCCTAAGAGTAGTGGGGGGGGGGTGGGAACATGGTGGAAGGATGAAGCCCTCAATTTGTTATCTATCATCGGAGGGGGATTTCGAGTTTTACTGACGTCTATCATGATTATTGTTCTTTGGTTCTCCTTTCTCATCCTTGTGGATCATACAATAAAAAAGGATTATGGTATAACATATTTGGTTCAAGTTCATACAACTTGCATAGTTGGATTACTATTTTCTATGTTTGATCTTTATTTCTTTGTCTTGGACTAACTCATATATAAAATTGAAGGGAATATGCCCGAGAGGCAATAATAAAGTGGTTATTATCGTATTCCTTGTTTATGATAAATGTTTATTTTGCATGCTATAATTGTATTAATACGGAAACGTTAATACATGTGTGTTTAATAAACAAAAGGTAGTTCCTAGTTATGCCTCTCTGATAAACTAGCTCGTTGATTAACAAGATGATCAAGGTTTCCTGATCATGGACATTGGATGTTGTTAATAACGGGATCACAACATTAGTGTAATGGTGTGATGAACATTCATCCGAAGTATAGCATTACGATCAAAGTCATTGAGTTTATATTGCTATAACAACTTACGAAGTGATCCTAATCCTTAGACCATGAGATCATGTCAATCACTAACACCGGAAGAGTTTCTTGATAACATCAAACGTCACACCGTAACAGGGTGATTATAAAGATGGATTCATAACTAATAAAGTGTTATGTTGAGGCTCATGGATCGAGAGTGGAATTTGTTCATCCCGATGACGGATAGATATACTCTGGGCCCTCTCGGTGATATCACATTGATTAGCTTGCAAGCAAGTGATTTGATCACTAGAATGTTATATCACGGGAACGAGAAAAGAGTGCATGTCAGTAAAGAGATCAAACTAGGTATGGAGATACCGATGATCGAATCTCGGACATGTAATATATCGCGAAACAAAGGGATTAAGATACTAGCATAAAAGGTTCCGACGATCACAAGAAAGTCATCGTTGAATGTATGGGAGTCAGTATGGGTCTCCAGATCCCGCTTCTGATTATTGATCCGAGAGGGGTCTCGATCATGTCCGCATTATTCGCGAACCGTAGGGTGACACACTTAAGAGACACCGACATCCAGTTGGAGCAAAAGTTTCATGCCGAAAGAATGAACAAGCGCAGGAATTTATTTCACTAGATACCGAAACAGGTTTTCGGGTGAAATTGCATAAAGTGGTTATGCATGTGAAATAGAATTCTAGCAAGGGGTTATTTGTGAATGTTTGTCATTAAAGTAATTGACAAAATTCTGAATAAAATAAAAGAGTTTTATTTAATGAGAGTTTGCATTAAATTTGGTGGAAATTTAATGGGAATTTGAGTGGGTTTTTGAGTGGAGAAAATTGAAGGGCCATTTTGTGAGTGGAGTGTCCACCCACATGAATGAGGGAGAGGTGGGGGCACCCTCCATGGCCGGCGGCCATGCCCCCTTGGGCTGCCCCCCTCCCCTATATAAGGAGCCCCTCCTCTCACTTCTCACTCACACCTCCTCGTGAAGGATCTCTCTCCCCCTCTAGAATTTATTCCCCATGGTCTCGGACTAGCGAGATACATGTTCCCGGTGGCTTTTCGGCAAGAAAGAGTTGTGCTTCCGTTGCATCGCTGGAGCGAGGAGGCGGAGGTTGCTCGGTGCCTCGAACGTGTGTGCGAGCACGGATGCGCTGCTGTTTTGCGGCGCTAGGACTTCCTCTCGATCTTGAGATCGGCAAGAGATCGTCTACATCAACCACGAGTTTGGACTCGTTAAGCTTTGTCGGTCTTCAAGGGTATGTTCTCTACGGATATACATCCGCCCGTTGTTTGTATCTAGTAGATAGATCTTGGTACATAGTTGTTCCCATCGTAGGAAAATTTTTGTTTTCTATGCTGCGAACCCTACAGTGGTATCAGAGCCGGATCTATGCGTAGATACTTTGCACGGGTAGTACACATATGATTATGTGGGCGATGATGATCATTTTATTGCTTCTTATTTGTACTTTGGATATTGGTGGCATAGTGGGATGAAGCGGCCCGGACAAACTTTACATGTCCTCGCACATGAGACCTGTTCCACGCTTGACATGCAACTAGTTTTGCATAAGTGGCTAGCGGGTGTCTGTCTCTCCTACTATAGTCAATATCTAATTTGCAACGAGTTGTCAACAATTTGGTTATCCTCGTTGTGGTTCATGTTCGTAGGTAAGAACGGTTCTATCTTCGAAAGCCCTAAGCCACGTAAAATTTGCAATGGATAAATTAGAGGCGTCTAGTTTAGATTGTTGCTGGGCTAGTGTTATGATATGGTGATGTTGTAAGTAGAAGTATGAGATGATACTCTTACAACATACATAACGTGTAAACTCCATAGACCTTGGATTTACACATAAAGGTATGATAGTGATCATACCACGGTGCACATGATAGAGATCATATGCGAGAACCATATCATTCCACTAATAAACATGTGATGTTTGATAGCATCTTATATTGCTTGTTTGGAGTTTTATTAGCATAATAAGATGACCCCTCATTTAGATATCAAGATAAAAATGTGTTCTTCCTTAAGTATGCACCGACAATGTTTCGTCGCTTCAAGACATCACGTGATGATCGGGTGTACTTGAATCCACGAGCATATCTCGGGTGTAAGACAGTTACACACGTGAATACTAAGGTTCTTACTTGGCGAGCCTAGCATGTACAGACATGGCCTCGGAACACGGACCGAAAGGTTAAGCATGAGTCATATGTTTTGATATGATGACCATATGGATGCTCGCCTTTGAAGCTACGCCGACTCACGTGATGATCGGACTTGGTGTAGTGGATTTGGTTCATGTAATCACCAAAAGGACACGAGGGATGTCGTTTTTGAGTGGGAGTTCGTTTCTAATATGGATTAGTAGAACTCAATTTATCATAAATTAAATCAAAGTGAATTTGCATAATTTGTTGTAGTCATTGGCATTCGTTTACCACCTTATGCATAGTTGTAATTGAGATAATAGAACTATAGAATTCTGGATATTTACTTTACGAACTGGTATCGTATTGTGTTGAGTGTCAATCAAAGTTTAAAGTCCTATTGCAAACTTTCAGCAAACTCTATTTACTCCGTGAAATTTAATAATTGGTATTAAATCGAGAGTTAAAATTCCAGTGTTAGTATCTTAAGTATCATGTTTGCCTCCACGATTCTTGATTGTTTTAATATCAAGTTTATCTAGGAGCTGAAAGAATTGTTTCAGAAACCATCATGTGTGGCAGATATAACGATATCTGAAACAATGTTTTGGTTGCAATATGATAGAGTATAATATATGTTCTCATATTGGATGAGAATTTACGAAGGTTGGAGATGCTAGACATCCTAATCATCCAAAAGGGTTTTGGAAAGTAATGTTATACTCACGATTCTCCTTTATAAGCTAAATTGGCTTGATCATGAAAGTCGTCATGATAAGGATGAATAGAAGATGTATGTAAAGTGTTTACTACACTAAAAGATTACTAAAGAATGGATTTTGAAAGAATACCGATCATTTTGATGATGGTGATCTACTTCAAAGTACAAGTCCAAAGGTATTATTATTTGAATATACACGCTTTGGACTATGTGTCATGTATATGGCGCCACTTTTGATGTTGATAGATTCTTTTAAAAGGAAAAGGAAATGCTGAAAGAGAATCTATAAAATATATTTGGCAGAAAAGAAAAGATTGGAAATATCCAATTTAGGTATATGGATGATATACATGTTATGGTTGTATTCTTTGCTTGTTAAACAATGTGGTTCTTGGGTATTGGATACCGAATTGGTTGGTATGAAATTTCATACGGAATGACGCAATTCATGAACCACAATGGCCTAAGTAACTAGCAAGAGAATATGTGATGATGTTCATCGAAAACAAACAAACCGTTGTTTGTATTTCTCGTTGACATCAAAGCTTGACTTCAAGATTTGTTTTAATAATTGTTATTTGAATCAGGTATTATAAGAACAAAGGTTGTTCAAATAATTACCGTATTCCATATAAGATGGATGATTTACAAATCTAGTTGAAGAAATCACATCCATAAAACCTAATGCTAAAATGTCGCAAGACAAATGATTGAAAGATCACTTACGAAGTGACATCGCCGTTTAAATTATATTGGAAAGAAAACATGAAGAATCTCCATTTTCATGGATTTTTGGAGTCTTTGATTTGATCAAGTGACGCTTGTGAGACTTTCCTCGGGATAATTAAAACTTCGTTCAAAGGCCAAAGAAGAACGAACGACTAAAATATTGGAATTTATACATATCGATGTATGTAGTCCATTATGTGTAGTCGTAAGCGATGGGTTTCAACTTCATATACTTTCTCCGGAAATTGAGTGAATAATTCACTTAATGAGAAAGAAGTGTGAAATATTTGAAAAGTTCAAAGACCTTTAAGATGAAGT
This sequence comes from Avena sativa, assembly GCA_916181665.1. NCBI lineage: Eukaryota > Viridiplantae > Streptophyta > Magnoliopsida > Poales > Poaceae > Avena > Avena sativa. Next base: position 315,395,967 of record OV702280.1, on the reverse strand, counting down.
GAAAATCATTGTGACAAGAAAAATAAATGAATTATGATTTGATCATAAAGGGATTTATTTGAGTTACAAGTGTAACAAGAAAAATAAATGAATTATGATTTTATCATAAAAGGGATTTATTTGAGTTACAATTTTAGCAAAACACCTAGATTTACATCTCCTGAAACACCATAGGAATATGGAATGTTTTGAGATTTGTAAGGAAACCTTGTTTGACATGGTTGGATCGAAGGTGTTATTTATAAAACTGCCATTATGTTTTAAAAGATTAAAGCTTTAGAGACTACCGCTTTTACACTGAAAAGAGCTCCATCTTGATCCGGTGAAATGACACCATGGAAGTTATGGTTTGGGGTAAAACCCAAGTTGTCATTTCTTAAATTTTGGTATGCTAAACATAAGTAAGATGTTTACAACCGAAGTCGGATGAGCATGTCTTTGTAGGTTATTTCGAATAACAATTGGTTATTCCTCCATAACACCAAAGACAAAAGGGTTTGTCGCTTGAAACGTGAAGTTTCTTGAAAAAGGAATTTTTTCGTAAAAGTTAAGTGGGAGGACAATAGAACTTTGATAAGGTTAACGAACCTTAACTAAATATGCTGAGTTGCGCAGCGCCGGAAGATGTTCCGGAGGCAGCCAGAATGCTCATGGATTATGTGCCTCAAATGTTGCGGTCACAGAGATCTAAGTTCCTATTGAACCAAGTCGGTCGAATAAACAATCAAATACTAAGATTTGAGAGTAAATCATTATTGTTTGACAATGATGAACCGACTATATGCAAAGAAGAGATGATGGGCCCTGGCTCCGTCAAATGGCTTGAAGCCATAAAATCCGTGATAGTTCCATACACGAGAAATCAAGTTTTGAACTTGGAAGACCCTCCGGAAAGGTGTAAAAACCTATCGGTCGTATTTGGATCTATAAAGAAACAGACATGGATGTTTCACATCTATGAAATAGTCGACATGTCGTAAAGTATTTTACGACAATGTTCAAGGAGTTGACTATGACAAGATTTGATCTTTCATAGCGATATTTAGTCTGGACGGATTAAAGTAGCAACCACTACATATAATCTGTTATATGGTAGATGAATAAACAAAACAAAGTTCTTCTAATAGAATGGTTACCTAGGACGTGTACATGACACGATCCAAAGGGTTTTGTTAATTCAAAGGATGCTTAAAAGGGCATGCAAACTTCAATTGTTGAAGTAAGCATCGCGGAGTTGGAATCTTCACCTTAATGAAAAGGAGTTTTCATCAGGAGACGATGAAGATGCTTGCATTTGCAAGAAATTAAGTGGGAGCGCTGAGACATATTTCTAATACATTATGTGGAGGACATCTTGTTGATTGGAAATGATGTATCTTTTATTGACAAAGGATTAAGAATTTCATTTTGATGAAAGACTTAGGCAAAACCCGAATATTTAGCGTGAATGTCTATAGTGGATAGACTGTGACGCTAATATGGTTGTGCCAAACGTACATATATGAGATATTGAAGGAGTTCAATATAGAAACGACTAGAAACGGTTCTTGTCGCATGGAAAAGAAATTGAATCAAGATTCAAGTGTATCGACACTTGATAAGTGAAACAAGATTCAAGTGCTTTGACACTTGATGAGTGAAATCACGAGAATGTTTTGATTAATCATACCATGATATGTACACATCCAGATATGTCCTATGCTCTAAGTGTTATGAGCATATACCAGAATGAATCATAAAATGATCATTGGACGATAGTAAGGATATTCTTATGATCTTTTGGAAGAACTAAGAATATATTTGTGTAGAGGTGACAAACAATTACACATAGTTCATTGTAAAGCGTTACATTGATACTAGGTTTGTCACAAGATACAAATTAAGTTTATCTCAATTTAAACTATGGGTGGCACAATGTAATGGAAAGGAGATTCCATGATGGATTTGGAAGAGTTCCAAAGTTAAGACATTGTGACGAATACTACAACAAAAAGGCTAAGTATATGACTGCTATAGTAGCAGCAAAGGAGGGAATTTGTGTCAAGTAGTTTGTTATCAAACTAAGGTGTGGTTCGCAACGGGCTAACACTAAAGATATATTGTATGACAATAGTATCGACGTGTTTTAACCCCAAGGAACTAAAGGTCTCACCGAAAGACCAAATTTATACAATGCCATCTCATTGGAGAATGAGTGATGCGTGAAGACGCAAAGACATGCAAATACACACGGACCTGAAGCGTCAGATCCGTAGATTATGTTAACCACTTGCAATTGCGTATATGGAACACCGGAAAGCCATAGGTGTTCAATACGCAGAGTTTTCAAACTAGATTATTGTCTCTAGTGCAAGTGGGAGACTGAAGGGAATATGCCCGAGAGGCAATAATAAAGTGGTTATTATCGTATTCCTTGTTTATGATAAATGTTTATTTTGCATGCTATAATTGTATTAATACGGAAACGTTAATACATGTGTGTTTAATAAACAAAAGGTAGTTCCTAGTTATGCCTCTCTTATAAACTAGCTCGTTGATTAACAAGATGATCAAGGTTTCCTAATCATGGACATTGGATGTTGTTAATAATGGGATCACAACATTAGTGTAATGGTGTGATGAACATTCATCCGAAGTATAGCATTACGATCAAAGTCATTGAGTTTATATTGCTATAACAACTTACGAAGTGATCCTAATCCTTAGACCATGAGATCATGTCAATCACTAACACCGGAAGAGTTTCTTGATAACATCAAACGTCACACCGTAACAGGGTGATTATAAAGATGGATTCAGAACTAATAAAGTGTTATGTTGAGGCTCATGGATCGAGAGTGGAATTTGTTCATCCCGATGACGGATAGATATACTCTGGGCCCTCTCGGTGATATCACATTGATTAGCTTGCAAGCAAGTGATTTGATCACTAGAATGTTATATCACGGGAACGAGAAAAGAGTGCATGTCAGTAACGAGATCAAACTAGGTATGGAGATACCGATGATCGAATCTCGGACATGTAATATATCGCGAAACAAAGGGATTAAGATACTAGCGTAAAAGGTTCCGACGATCACAAGAAAGTCATCGTTGAATGTATGGGAGTCAGTATGGGTCTCCAGATCCCGCTTCTGATTATTGATCCGAGAGGGGTCTCGATCATGTCCGCATTATTCGCGAACCGTAGGGTGACACACTTAAGAGACACCGACATCCAGTTGGAGCAAAAGTTTCATGCCAAAAGAATGAACAAGCGCAGGAATTTATTTCACTAGATACCGAAACAGGTTTTCGGGTGAAATTGCATAAAGTGGTTATGCATGTGAAATAGAATTCTAGCAAGGGGTTATTTGTGAATGTTTGTCATTAAAGTAATTGACAAAATTCTGAATAAAATAAAAGAGTTTTATTTAATGAGAGTTTGCATTAAATTTGGTGGAAATTTAATGGGAATTTGAGTGGGTTTTTGAGTGGAGAAAATTGAAGGGCCATTTTGTGAGTGGAGTGTCCACCCACATGAATGAGGGAGAGGTGGGGTCACCCTCCATGGCCGGCGGCCATGCCCCCTTGGGCTGCCCCCCCTCCCCTATATAAGGAGCCCCTCCTCTCACTTCTCACTCACACCTCCTCGTGAAGGATCTCTCTCCCCCTCTAGAATTTATTCCCCATGGTCTCGGACTAGCGAGATACATGTTCCCGGTGGCTTTTCGGCAAGAAAGAGTTGTGCTTCCGCTGCATCGCTGGAGCGAGGAGGCGGAGGTTGCTCGGTGCCTCGAACGTGTGTGCGAGCACGGATGCGCTGCTGTTTTGCGGCGCTAGGACTTCCTCTCGATCTTGAGATCGGCAAGAGATCGTCTACATCAACCACGAGTTTGGACTCGTTAAGCTTTGTCGGTCTTCAAGGGTATGTTCTCTACGGATATACATCCGCCCGTTGTTTGTATCTAGTAGATAGATCTTGGTACATAGTTGTTCCCATCGTAGGAAAATTTTTGTTTTCTATGCTGCGAACCCTACAAAAATAAGGTGATGTTTTTTTAGGGAAAATAAGGTGATGGCTTAATAGGCTAACCTATTTACACTTCATAATTTAGTTACAAAGATTCCTTTATAGATTCCACTAGCCCAACAAAACAAATGTCCTACTCTGTTCTGCACATGAATCCATATTATGCCAATACATTGAATTGACCTGTCAGATAGTGTATGTATTTATATTAAGCATACATAAATATGTCGTTTTGGAACATGAACGCTAGGGAGATCGGTGTTTAAAGAAATAAAATAGTATTTGAAAGTTTGAAAAAAAAACTAAACTTTTTGTGGAGTCATGATGATAATTTCTACTAACCTGTAAATTTTTTGAAAAAATATGTTGTTTTTTGAGAGAAAATATGATGTATTCTAGGATATACATAATCACAAAATGTGGATCTAAATAGGTATTCAAAATTTTATTTCGGTCTTCCTATTTATGTTTTATGTGTATCTCAGATGAAAATATAATTCGATTAAAATTTATATATACATACTAGACATTTATATGTATTTGTGTATGTATTTTTTGAATTGTTTGAAATATAATAAAAAGTTGATTTTCTTTCTTAAAATCAGGCTCCTAGAGCCTGAGATCCATTCGGAGTTTCCGGCAGATATACATCTCTCTATCCGAAGAAGGGCAGACACTCATACAGACATAAATAATAACTTATTAAAACTTAACAAGATAAGAGACACAACTTTTACACACACACATGATGGTACAAATTCTTTACTAGTTCCCCTATGTTGAACTCAAGCTCGAGGCATAATTAGATCAATGACACTATGGCTGACCACTGTCCAAAATCTCCGGTCATGTTTACAGAATTTAGATACTAAGTTACTTAAAGAACAAATGTATACATTTTGTTCCTCAAGAAAATGGTCCATATATAAGGTATAGTTTTTCTAATTACAGATCCTATAATCATTGGCTAATCACCTTCCATCATCTGTTCTAGTGTAACTCATGCTTGAAGTACCTTTTTTGGTTGTTGATGTCTAAAGTACATTATGTACCAAATGTCGCTCCACTGTTCTTTCCCTTTGTTTCTTAATTTTCTTAACTTATTATGTTCTGCACATGAATCCATATTGTGTGAATACATTGAATTTACCCGTCAGATAGTGTCCCATATGGGCTTCCTATAAGTAAGTCGTTTGGAACCCGATCTCTAGGGAGATCATTGTTTAAAAAAATTTACATTGGTATTTGAAAGTTTGAAAAAAGTCTAATTTTTTTAGAGACAATATGGTAATTTCTATGAACCTTTATATTTTGTTAACAAATATGTTGTATTTTTTTAGAGAAAATTTGTCATATTCTAGGCTATACAAAATCACAAAATGTGGCTCTAAATAGGCATTTAAAATTCGATTTTGATCTTCCTATTTTATTTATGTCTCATTGATAAAAACATAATTCGATTAAAATTTGTACATACATAATAGATATAGATATGTACTTGTGTATATCTTTAAATTATTTGAAATGTACTATAATTTTTTTGAGTTTCTTTCTCAAAATCAGGCTCCTAGACCATGATCTCCATTTCGAGTTTCTAGAATGTATACATCTCTCGATCCGAAAAAGGGCAGGTACTCATACAGACATAAATAAGCACATTTTAAAACTTAATATCAAGATAAGAGACACAAGTTTTACACATAAATGGTACAAAGTCCTCACTTGCTCCCCTATGTTGAACTGAAGTACGAGGCATAATCAGACAATGAAACACGTGGCTAACCACACTGTCCAAAATCTCCAATCATGTATACAGAATTTAGATACTAAGTTACTTAAAGAACTATATGTATATATTTGTTCCACAAGAAAATTTTCCACATATAATATATAGTTATGATGATAAAAGATAATATATCCTATAATCGTTGGCTAATCACATTCTATCATTTGTTCTAGTGCAACTCATGCTTGAAGTACCTTTTTTAGTTGTGGATAAATTGTGTACCAATTGCCACTACAGTTTTCTTTCTCTTTGTTTCTTAATCTTTATTAGATTATTTATAGGGATTAACTTGTCTAGGTTCATATTATTTTTAGCTCATAATTACGACTGTTACGTATCTTCGTACTGTATAAATGTACAAGTGGCACTCTTACTATACATAATATTTCCGATATGGGTGATCAAGCATAAAATGTCCATGCACATGCTTTAAATAAACTGTTAAGGACATTAGATAGGGCCTGGTGATTAATGGTTCCTCTTTTATTTATTGTACAATGATGCTGCTGCACTAGTTGTCTTCATTGTTTGCTCCTAAGGTTCTCTATGAAGTGCTCTGCACGCCCTATATATACCACAAAGCTAAAACACTTCCCCCAACAATTCTAGTTTGTTGCTTGAGAGTTTTGTTTCCCCGAAATTGTAGGTACTAAGAGTAAGCCTGGAAGAGGAAGAAAGAGAGAGAGCTCAGGAGCACTAGGAATGGGAACATGGAGGAACGCATAACTTGTTTGTTTCCACCTCCAATGTTGGAGCTGGAAATATTAGTTTTGGTGCTTTCCTGATGCCTCCCATTCCTACCGTTCTTGCGCACTCCTTCCTCTTCCTTTTTGCTTATGCGCAAGATTTGATGGAGAAACCATAGACACTTGTGCACATATTTAGGTAAACTGGAATCTCGAAGGAAAGTCGTAAAGAGGAAGAAAAGAGGGCATAAGAGCAATTGGATTGGGAACATGGAGGAAGCCTAACTTCCATAGTTTTCATCTATTAATTAAGGTGAGAACATAGTTTGTTGTTTCCTGATGCCTCCCATTCCTATTGTTCTTAAGCCCTCCTTCCTCTTCCTTTTTGTCCTGCTCGATTACTTTAGCATGGAAAACCAAATATATGTGTAGTGTGCATGCATACTATGTGATATCACAAAAATTACCTAGGAAGAGGAAGAAAGAGAGGGCGTAAGAGTAGTGGGAATGAAAACATAGAGGAAGTCCTATCTATTTGTTCTTCACCTCTTGTGTTGAGGTGGAAGCATAGTTTGGTGTGTTCTATCATGCCTACCGTTCTTGAGCTCTCCTTCATTTTTTTAGGGAAAGCTCCCCTTCCTCACCCTTCTTGTTTTGTACATTGCTTTAGTAGTATTTTTTTTGCATACATTCATATGATACAATATGCCCATAGCGAGACTGGAAAATGAGCTAAAGAGGACCTAAGAGCGGTGGGGATGGGAACATTATGGAATACTAAAGCCCTCATTTCCTCGTCTAACACTGGAAGAGGAGTTGGTCTAGTTTTCATGATGCCCCCATGCCTACCATTCTTTGGTGCTCCTTTCTCTTCCTTTTGAGTCACACAGAATAAGAATTATTTTAGCATAATATAGTTATGTTCAATCCATACACTTCGCATAGATGGGTTCGATTCAGTCAGAAAAATTAAGGTACCAAACCAATCTATTAAGCCATTATATGCTACTCCTACCTACAAAGAGGACTATAGAGCTCCATCGCTACCTGGCCAAACTGTCAAGGTGTGTTGCAAGCCATCCGGGGAAACGCCTAGTCACTGTCAGACTTTCGTGATCTTCTGCTACAGGCCTCACCCTCCAGACATCACAAAGGAATGAGTTCCCTCTTATTCCTGGTATGGTCGTCTATCTGGCGTGAACGGAACGAGTGAATTTTCAGAGACAAGGACGCGACTGTCAGCCAATTCGCCTGTGTCATCAGGATGAAGCCCAACATTGGGCCTCTCCTGGATCAAAGCGGATCAGCTCGCCAAATTCGTCGATCGAATCGGGCTTCCCGGAAAACCTTGTAGGGGCAAAAACCTTGAGAAAGCTACTATGGGAACCGCCCTGAACGTGTCAAGCACACCTTGTTAATCTGTTCAAACTTTTTTTTTCCTTTTTTCCCTTTTCCTAACAGAATTTTTGTAACGTACCTTCTGCTAATATACTGGAAGCCAGCAATTACGACCATTCGAAGAAAGAACCTCCAGCAATTGTTCTTGGGGAAAAATCTGGAATCCTCTCTTTTAGTACTTGCTAGCTTAGGTAAACGTATATACATGCATACATATATGTGGGCCTATGAGCCAGGCACACAACCAAAAATATATACATCCCAACAATAGATCACCTTAATCATGGGCTAACCACATTCTATCATCAAATCTAGTGCAGCTTTGTCCGAAGTACCTTTTTTGGTTGTTGTAAATTTCCAAGTTTATTTAAAAGCTTAGTTTATGCAAGTTTATATTATTTGTTAGCTCATAACTTGGATTGCTATGCACACGTAAATAAATGCAAAGATTGATATTAATATTATATTGCCAGCTTGGTGGATATGAGTAAGCAGAGGATCCTCTTGCACGTGCTCTAAATTGATATTCCATGACAATAGGACAAGTCCGGCTGATTACGTGGTATCATGCTGTCATTGGCTTTACAATAGTGGCCACATGCACTGGATCTCTTCGTAAGGTTTTGTATAGAGTTTCCTGCATGTCTATTTACACTAGAAAGCTGAAACACTTTGTACATCAATTCAAGCTTGTTGTTTTTGAGTTTTTTGTTTCTTTAGGTTTTAAGGCATTGAGCATATGACAAGAAGAGGAAGAAAGGGAGAGCTCAATACAGCATTGGGAATGGGAAGGTCCAACTTTTTTCCCACCTCTAGGGTTGTGTTGGCCGTGCAAATATTTATTTGGTGCTTTCCTAAGCCTCTCATTCCTACTCTTTTTGTGCGTTCCTTCTTGTTCCTTTTGGCTTACTCGGTACATTTGATGGAGAAACTAAAAAAACACGTGTACATATTGTAAGCTCTGGAAGGCGAGTCAGGAAAAATGAAGAAAAGGGGGCATATGAGAAGTCCATGTAGAAATATGGAGCAAATCCAAACTTGCTCCTAGCCATTAGAGTGTACTACCGCGCTCAACAATAAAGTAGCATACATGGTAACGTGTGACTGTTGAGCACATCGATCCAACGACAGTTGTATAAGTGCCAGTGCAAGACGACGTAAGAAACTAGTACACTTCAAAATGAAATAACGGGTCACGTAATTTTGAGAATATCAGATAGAAACCGCTCCAATGAGGGCTCCGTGGAAATATTTATAAGTTCTCAAAAAATCTCACAACTTTTTTGTGATGTTCTATAAACATCTGAAATTCTAAGTACAAACCTAGATTCATTTGACAGGTATGTAACACAAATTAGCATGCATAGTGATATGTTATTGTTTATCACTATTCTTCAATGGACTTGTTTTTTCCACTTCTTATATCGACTTGACTTTGAACTTGAAATTTGGCATGTCTATATAACAATACTTTCCCCTCCACACACAAAAAATTACTATCCCAACATATTATAACCCCCCCCCCCCCCCCAAAACAATTAACATGGTTTCACTGGTTTCCATGGCAACTTGGTTTCCAAAAGATATTTTTTGCATTATTTTTCAGTGCATAACACATCTATGTTACTAGTTATTTTCTACACCAAAACTTTCTCAGTATATATACACACCATCCATCAATAGCATCTGGAGTATAGAGTGGAGAGAAATAGAAGAGAACCATATAACCTGAACATGGCATAACATTTGTCAAAGTAGTTAGCATATTAATTGAATTAACTAATCCTATTGCTAGTAAGGTATAACACGGTGTCTTGGGAAACCGGAGGTAACATGGAGAAATACGCCGATAAAAAAGATAATTAGTAATGTTAGGGAGATTACATATGCAGATCTTCTAACATTTGGGTGCACTTCTAGCGGGAAGATAGTGATTGCTCAATCTCCAATATAATGAGATACATATCATCTCACGGACTCACACAAGTCAGTGAATCCGAGACCAAACTAAAACACTTGACTACCTATCAGTCTTCAAGAAACTTTAGTTAGCTATCTTGCTTATACTGAATTAAACATGTCTTGGAAATAATAGCTTCACTAGATGCATCAGTAGTAGATTTAAATTTGTCAATGTTCAACCAACATGTACAATAGCGATAAAATAAACACATGGACAAAAATAATCTTGCATTATTTGTTATTCTTCCTAGGAATGGTGGTTATATTTGTTATCCTTTGTACACAGATGAATTAGTTAGCTTGTCTAGATTTGTTCCTCCGGTTGTGATAGAATAATGTTAATTGGGCCTCTCAACCCTAGGGGGGGGGGGTAAACAAACATGCTACATGACTATATATTTGTTTAATTATTTCATATATGAACTTGATATAATTAATTAATTGTGCTACTCTATCATTAGCTAAAGTTGAAAACGCATGAGAGATTGATACTTGATGATACAAAAGTGAACCAAGTAATAATAGTTCAATGTTTCTCAAGCAATTATGCACAAAGTCCATGATTAGGTCATGGCATATGTGGCGTGCCATCTTATCCATCTTTTGTCCTCATTCGCAATAAGAAAATAAGAGAATATATGAACTATTGTTTCTCTAAAAATGCACAGAATGGAGTTAAATATTTTACATTAACTATTATGTGGACACACTATCGTGTGTCATTGAATGCTATGTCCTATGGTGCAACACATGGTGGGTTCATTTTATTGTCTCTTCATAGGGTTCAGTGAAGTATAGAGCACTATGCACTCAAAGACTATAAATAACTCATAACAACACATGCAATGTTCAAAAGTTTAAGCATATTATGGTTAACATTGTGGAGTTTAAGGATTGCATAGTGAGCCGGGAAGAGGAAGAAAGAGTCTCTAAGATCAATGGGAATAAGAACATGGAGGAAAATCTAGAGCACAATGTGACTCCAGTATTGGAAGTAAATATTTGCTTTTTGTTTTCCCGATGCCTCTTATTCCTATCGTTCTTAGTACTCCTTCCTATTCCTCATGGCTTACATAGTTGCTTTTAAGGGAGAATATTAATCCAAAATGTTCAATTGCATAGATTTAGATGATAAAGTGTTGGAAGTGAGTCTGAAGAGGAAGAAATCCATGTTCTACTAGGAAAACAAGATAAAATTATTCTTGTTTAGTTATTTACTTTATGTTAGAAACAGTTGGAAGTTTTAGTTTTTGTAAGTTTTCTTGTTGCACACCAAAGTAATTTATAGAATTTTTATGCCAAACCATGATTTTCGGGTCAACTCTAATTCTAATCTAAAGTAAGTAACCATGTTTACATGCCCACTAATTGTATATTTTCTTGCTTTCCACATATCAATTCACTCTCAAAGCCTCGCCGTTTAAGTAAATTATGTGGCATTCAAAAGAATTCTCTTTTGCATCCTTGGGGCGCGGATAGTAAAAAAAATGCTCGGCTAATAAACCCAAAAAATCAATGTAGTTGACATTTGTAGAACAGGCTAATAAACCCCAAAAACCATCACTTCTGATGGGAACGCTCGCTACCGTAATTTGGCTTCCATAGCCTAGATGGAAGTGGTGCTAGGAGATTGAATAGATGAGGTTGCGGCATCAGCGCTCGTCTCATCAGCGTGTCCCTCGGACCGCAGGAGCTGCGCGAAGTATGCGCGACAGGCACAAGCACCACCATCATGTATATGTTAAACTGGGCTCATGTATCTGTTAAGTTAGGCATGGTTTTTACCAATTTCACTTCCTATTGGATCCAACTAGCTACAGTAGAAATTAGACAGAGAAAAACAATCTAATTGGAGAATACAATTCGATTGGGGTGGGGGCAAGTGGACACTCCCTCCCACACATACGACTCCCACACGGACGGCAAGCGCTGCTGCCACAAGTTGACCTCCTCCTTGAAGCTCCTCCACCGTTCTAAGGAGACGGGCGTCCGCAACCTTGGTCCTCTACGCATCGACCTTGCTGCCGGCATGAGGCTTACTGAAAACTGATGGCCCCTATGCCACCCTCCCCCTGCATCCATCTGCTGTCGTCCAGATTTCAATGGAGATACATTAAAGCGCTAGTTTGGCTTCGTGTGCCCGTCAGGGAAATTGACCAACAGAGAGGTTGACTAGGAATAGCAGATGAGCATGTCATATGGACCCACATAGGCAGTGAGACAACCAATATGGCATGTGGGCCTTTTTCCTCAGCCACAACTAGCAATCCCCGGTCCGACCTGCCACGTCGACAATCCCTGTTTGGGAATTTTTATTGAGCAGGGGAGGGGTCCCGAAGGACCCCGAAGCACTACATTTATATCATAGTCGGTGGGTAAATTTTACATCCAGGATCCTGAAGAAGCTTTAAAAAGAGAACTGTCCTGGAAATTTACAAAGAGGACCCTAAAACATAAGAACCAAACGCGATCGAGCCTTTGGATATCTTCTCCACCGTCATCGAGATCCCGTCGCCGGCCACCTTGCATCCACCGGGGACGAACCACTTGATGGTGACGATATGTGGGTCTCCGGCCGGAATATCCATAGAGGGCCTCCCACCAGGAGGTTGAGCAATTCCACAGGCAACAATGACTGAGCTCGGAGCGGCCCCTTTGGCCACAAGTAGTAGTGGGATCAAATCACAGTCGCTGAGGAGCTCCGAAGAAGAAACCAGCAGCGCATGAAGCCAACACCCCTTTCGATCTGTTCAACAGCGCGATGAACTGCCTTCTCTCGTCGCCACCACGGCCGGCCAGAGCAAGCATCACCACCACAGATGGCCAGACCAGAAGAAGAAAAAGACGCTTATTAAACGAGTCTGCACCAGAGAGCCTCTCACCTTTCTTCCACCTTGGAAGAACGCGAGAGTGGTCAAGGAGCAACCAGACAGAGATGCGCCTGATCTCTAGAACGGAAGGGCTCAAAGATCCTGCCTTATTGCCGGAGATCCCCGCATCTCCTCTTCTCACCTGCCAACGCCCCTTGCCACTGGAGCGACGCAACAAGAAGAAGAGCAGGCAGGACGAGCCAGATCCGGCGGGAGAGATCTGACCACCTACTCCCAGATGCCATAGGGGCAGCACAACCTAGACTCCTACTTCTAAAACCTAATCTACAACGACCTGCACCGCACCTCGGTGTCAACACCCGGATTTTTCAATCCTAGATGCCTGTTATGCCATACATCGCAATCCCAGGATTACCATTTTTGCGAGACATAACAGAATTGGATACCATAGTACTTCATCCATTACAAACGATACATAAGTTCTTACACAAATAGGGATCTCATGATCCAGTTCTTAATACAACATCAAGCAGCAGAATACGTAATAATAACGGTAGCGTAGGCGAAGCTCCATCTTCGGGGTCACAGGCAATGCTGACGATGGGAGATGATCCTAGTTGTCGTAACCTTCCTGGGGTCCATCTTCCAGGTACTCCTCTTCATAGTCTGGCCATGGGAATAGCCAGGGACAAAGCCATGAGTACTCTTTAAGTACTCGCAAACTAATACTAACAGGTAAGGGGTTTTTTGATAATAGGACACTAGGCTCTAGGGTTGTTTTGCAAAAAGCCAGGTTTATCTCTACTAAGTTCCAAAGCTAGTCACAATTTTATAACTCCTAAGTGGGATCTTGTAATTCAGGTCACAACTCTGTTGTGGTCAAGTCACAGTCTCAATTCATTTCACAAGTCATTTTGAAAAGTCTGACGGGGAAAAGTATGGCCACTCCAACTGTCCATAACCGCGGACGCGGCTATTCGAATAGTTTGACACTCTGTAGAGATTGTACACTTTCACCACAACATTCGATACATCTGTCAGGAACAAATCCTGAATTCACCATACTCAGTATGCGGATATTCAATCCTAACCTTTCAATTACACGCCCTAGTATAAGCACCTCTCCTGTGAGTTTGGCCTCCCAACCATGACCAGCTGTCATCTTGGGTACTGCACAGGTGGACAATCTTCACAAGGTAGCCTCAGCTCAGACCTTGGCCGTGAGGGAACTAATACTAAGGTATATAAGTTTCCAGTCAAGCCCTACCCAACCTTCGGGTATTATGGTTGTACGATAAAATTGGAATGGTATCGCATCCAGACAACCATCAGTTTTATAAAGGGCTAAGGCTCATGCCTCAACATTTTCATCACCAAATCATCAAGTGTTTGGAAACACATGTCCAAAAAATTTCAATAGAATGATCCATCATTCCAAGGTTTTCATAACCATTTTTCCACCAAGTATTCCCATCTAAAAGTTGATCAAGTTTTATGCTTAGCACTAGCATCTACAGGTGGGGGTAGTACTAATGAGGGGTGGTAACTAGTGGAGTTTCACTAAGTCTAACCTTATATCTTAGGCTGATATCAAGGTTTCTAGCTTAGGACAAATTTTATGCTCTTTATGCAACCTTCAGCACAACTGTCTAGTATCTACCAAACTCTTAGGTAGACTCTAAGTAAGCTTTGATAAAGAAATAAAGTAAGATGCTTGCACATAAAACTAGGATTTGGTTTATCAAGTGGGTATGATCATATATGCTTAAGGCATATAGTAGTCATTGTTGGAGATATGCCCTAGAGGCAATAATAAATATAGTTATTATTATATCTTTGTGTTTATGATAAATGTTTATATTCATGCTATAATAGTATTAACAAGGAAACATTAATACTTGTGTGAATTGTAAACTTAAATTGAAGTCCCTAGTATAGCCTCTATACTTCACTAGCTTGTTGGTTGATTAAATGATTGTGGTTTCCATATCATGAACATTGAGATGTTATCAACAACAAGATCATATCGTTAGGAGAATGATATGGTGGACATACTCCTATTGATAAGCGTAGCATAAAGATCAAAGTCATTTCAATAGTTCAAATTGCTATATGCTTTCTGATACATAGTAACCTAATTCCTTCGACCATGAGATCATGCATATCACCTTTACCGGATGGATGCTTTGATGACATCAAACACCACACCGTAACTGGGTGGCTATAAAGGTGGCGTTAAGTGTTCGGAAAGTATTGGTTGAAACACATGGATCAAGAGTGGGATTTGTCCATCCACATGACGGATAGATATACTCTGGGCCCTCTCGGTGGAATGTCATCCAATTGGCTTGCAAGCATGTGACTTGGTCACAAGGGATCACATATCATGGGAACGAGAAAAGAGTACTTATCAGTAACGAGGTTGAACTAGGTATGCAGAGATACCGACGAT
This sequence comes from Avena sativa, assembly GCA_916181665.1. Taxonomy (NCBI): domain Eukaryota; kingdom Viridiplantae; phylum Streptophyta; class Magnoliopsida; order Poales; family Poaceae; genus Avena; species Avena sativa. The sequence goes on along the minus strand of OV702280.1, from coordinate 315,380,840 downwards.
CATAACCTCGGATAAGTAACATATCGTGAGACAAAGGGAAATTGGTATCGTATGAAAGTGGTTCATTCGATCGCAAAGTAATCGTAGAAATATGTGGGAGCCATATGAATTTCCAGATTCCTCTATTGGTTATTGTTCGGAGAAGTGTCTCGATCATGTCCGCATAATTCACGAACCGTAGGGAGACACACTTAAGGATTCGACGTTGTTTGAGTAGTTATGGTATTATGAGAAAGAGACCAAATGTTGTTCGGAGTCTCGGATGGGATCCGGGATATCACGAGGTGATCCGGAATGGTCCGGAGAATAAGATTCATATAAGGAAATTCCCGTTTCGGAGTTCGGGAATGATTCCGGTGTTTTCATCGGGAATGTTCTAGAAGGTTCCGGATTGTCCGGCACTCCGGGGGGGGGGAGGGTACATGAGTGTGTCATTGAATGATTGCATCATGTACTAAGTGTTCTTGCTGTTCCAAAAACATGAAAGTCAAATTGCCAGTTTGAAAGTCAAACGGCTAAAACAGGAAACTGTGGGAAACAAGCAAGAGGAGTTGGAACCAACTTGGAGGAGGAGTCCCACTCCTCCAAGCCGGCGCCCAGCCCAAGGCCGACTTGGGGAGGGACTCCCCTCCCCTGGCCGCGCCTCCCCACCCATAAAAGGAGGGGCAGGGCTCCCCTCCTAGAACACACAAGTTCCTATCTTCTACCTTCGGTTTAGAGCCGTTTTGGTTTAGAGCTTCTAATTGCTTTAGCCAGCGGTTTAGAGCCTTCTAATTGGTTTAGAGCCTTCTAATTGGTGTGTCTAATTACTAGACCACTAATAGCCTCTCTCATAAGCTCCACCATACTCGCACCGGCTTAAGGCGAAGCCCTGCGGGATTTCCCCTCTACTTCCGGTAGCACGCCGTTGTGCCGCCGGAATCGCGAGGAGAGTGCTACAACCTCCGCTGCCTGCTGGAACAAGGGAGAGGAAGGTCTTCGTCGAGTACCGAACGTGTGACCGACTGCGGGAGCGCTGCCGGAACGTGGCGCCGGAAGGATCGTCTACACGATCTTGAGATCGGAAAGAGTACGACTACATCACCCACGAGAATCCGCTCTCGTTAAACGCTTTGGAATCTTCGAGGGTAAGTTATTCCATCGACTCGTTGCTACAATCTAGTAGATAGATCTTGGCTTGTTTGTTTGTATGCGATAGAAAATTTTTGTTTTCCATGCTACGAACCCCTACAGTGGTATCAGAGCCGTGTCTATATGTAGATCTGTTGCACGAGTAGAACACAATGGTCATTGTGGGCGTTGATGATTTTATTGTAGATTGCTTTTTGTGTACTTTGCATCTTGCGGTATGTTGGGATGAAGCGGCCCGGGCTAACCTTACATGACATCGTTCATGAGACTTGCTCCACGCTTGACATGCAACTTGTATTGCATAAGTGGCTTTGCGGGTGCCTGTTTCTCCTAGCATAGTTAAGATCCAATTTACAACGGGTAATCAACAATGCTAGTATCAATGTTGTGGTTCTTGTTCGTAAGTTAGAACGACACTTATTGAAAGCCCCAAACCACGTAAAATATGCAAAGAAAGTAGAAGCGTCTAACTTTGTTTTGCAGGGGTGTGCAGTGATGTGATATGGCCATGATTGTGATTATATTTGATGTATGCAATGTTCCTTATTGTAAGTTGGCAACCGGCAGGAGCCATATGGTTGTCTTTAATTTATGTTAAGACCCGCGTGTCTATTCAAAGTAGTTGTAATAGTTGAAGCCGGTGGACGACAACCATGGTGAAGCGTCATTGACCTTGATGCAATGCCGGTGATGATGGAGATCATGTTCGTGCTTGAAGATGGAGATCAGAAGCACAAAGAAGAAAGGCCATATCATATCACATATTATGAATTGCATGTGATGTTAATCCTTTATGCATCTTGTATTGCTTAGTAGACGACGGTAGCATTATAAGATGATCCCTCATGCACATGAATTTCAAATCATAAAGTGTTCGCCCTTAGTTAGCACCGTTGCTAAAGCTTGTTGTTTCGAAGCACCACGTGATGATCGGGTGTGTTAGATTCCGCAAGTGTATACAACGTAAGCAAGCCAGATTTGCTTATGCGGTGGCTAAGGTTTGATCTTGACGAGCCTAGCATGTACAGACATGGTCTCAGGAACACGGATTACCGAAAGGTAAAGCATGAATCAGATAGTAGATATGATGAACATGATGATTGTTCGCCATTGAAACTATATAAACTCTCGTGATGATCGGTGTTGATGTAGTGGATTTGGTTCGTGTGATCACTAAAACAATGTGAGGGATGTTGTTTTGAGTGGGAGTTCACCTAGTTTAATTTCATTAATTAATTTGAACTCAATTTGTCATAAACTTAGTCTAAACTATTGCAAATATGTTGTAGATCAATGGCAGCCCCTACCATCAATTTTAATGCGTTCCTAGAGAAAGAAAAGTTGAAAAACAATGGAAGCAACTTCGCGGATTGGTTCCGCAATTTGAGGATTGTCCTCACAGCTGGTAATTTGACCTATGTGCTGGATGCACCGCTGGGTGACCCACCTGCAACTGATGCTCCCGATGAAGTAAAGAATGTTTACCTCGCTCAGAAGAATCAGTACTCCATAGTTCAGTGTGCTATCTTGTATGGTTTAGAATCGGAGCTTCAGAAAAGGTTTGAAGAGTCAGACCCATATGATATTGTCGAGGATCTCAAATTAATTTTTGAGACTCATGCGGCAATTGAAAGTTATGAAGCTTCTGAAAAGTTCTTTAACTGCAAGATGGAAGAGGGCAGCTCCGTCAGTGAGCATGTGCTTAAGATGTCTGGGCACGCAAACAAACTTCAAAGCTTGGGTATAGTGATTCCTAATGCTTTGGGGGTTTACCGCGTCCTCCAGTCATTGCCACCAAGTTACAGGAACTTTGTGATGAACTACAACATGCAGAACATGAACAAAGAGTTGCCAGAACTATTTGCTATGTTAAAATCTGCAGAAGTGGAGATCAAGAAAGAGCACCAAGTGTTGATGGTCAATAAGACCACCAAATTCAAGAAGGGCAAGTCTAAGCAAAAGGGACACTTCAAGAAGGGTGGTAAGAAAGTTACCACGCCGACGAAGAAAACCAAGGCTGGACCAAAGCCTGAAACTGAGTGCTTTTACTGCAAGGGAGTAGGTCACTGGAAGCGGAATTGCCCAAAGTACTTGGCGGATTTGAAGAACGGCAACATCAAGAAGAAAGGTATATCTGATATACATGTTATTGATGTGTATCTCACTAGTATTCGTAGTAGTGCCTGGGTATTTGATACTGGTTCGGTTGCTCATATTTGTAACTCGAAACAGGTGCTGCAGAATAAACGGAAGCTAGCGAAGAACGAGGTGACGATGCGCGTGGGAAACGGATCAAAGGTTGATGTGATCGCGGTCAGCACGCTACCTCTTCATCTACCATCGGGATTAGTTTTATACTTAAATAATTGTTATTTGGTGCCTGCGTTGAGCATGAACATTATATCGGGATCTTGTTTATTGCGAGACGGTTACTTGTTTAAATCTGAGAATAATGGTTGTTCTATTTATATGAGTAATATGTTTTATGCACATGCACCTTTGATAGATGGTCTATTCTTATTGAATCTCGATAGTGGAAATACACATATCAACAACATTGAGGCTAAACGTTTGAAATCAAGCGATAATTCGACCTATATGTGGCACTGTCGTCTTGGTCACATCGGAGTGAAACGTATGAAGAAACTCCATTCCGATGGACTTCTTGAATCACTTGATTTTGAATCACTTGAAAGATGCGAAGCATGTCTGATGGGTAAAATGACTAAGACTCCATTTTCTGGTATGATGGAGCGAGCTACGGACTTATTAGAAATCATACATACCGATGTGTGTGGTCCAATGAGTGTAGCATCGCGCGGTGGTTATCGTTATGTTCTTACCTTCACGGATGACTTGAGTAGATATGGGTATATCTATTTCATGAAACATAAGTCCGAAACTTTCGAGAAGTTTAAGGAGTTTCAAAGTGAGGTAGAGAATCAACGTAACAAGAAGATTAAATTTCTACGTTCTGATCGTGGAGGTGAATATCTAAGTTACGAGTTTGGCGAGCATTTAAAGAAGTGCGGAATACTTTCACAATTGACACCGCCGGGAACACCACAGCGTAATGGTGTGTCCGAACGTCGTAATCGAACTCTCTTAGATATGGTTCGTTCTATGATGTCACTTACATATTTACCGCTATCATTTTGGGGTTATGCATTAGAAACAGCCGCATTCACTTTAAATAGGGCACCGTCTAAATCCGTTGAAACGACACCGTATGAATTATGGTTTGGGAAGAAACCTAAATTGTCGTTCCTTAAAGTTTGGGGATGCGAAGCCTATGTAAAGAAGTTACAGCCGGACAAGCTTGAACCCAAAGCGGAAAAAAATGCGTCTTCATAGGATACCCGAAGGAAACTATTGGGTATATCTTCTATCATAGATCCGAAGGCAAAATCTTCGTTGCCAAGAATGGATCCTTTCTAGAGAAGGAATTTCTCTCGAAAGAAGTGACTGGAAGGAAAGTAGAACTCGACGAGGTTGTCGAACCTTCTCTCGAAATTGCGAGTAGCGCAGCACCGGAAGAAGTTCCTGTGGTGCCTGCACCAATAAGAGAGGAAGCTAATGATGGTGATCATGAAACTTCGGTTGAAGTTACTACAGAGCCTCGGAGGTCAACGAGAACTCGTACCACTCCAGATTGGTATGATTCCGTTATGAATGTCATGGTGGTGGACAACACCGATGACCCCGAGACATATGAGGAAGCGATGATGAGCCCAGATTCCAATAAATGGCAAGAAGCCATGAAATCCGAGATTGGATCCATGTACGAAAACCAAGTATGGACTTTGGTGGACTTACCGGATGGCCGGAAGGCTGTCGAGAACAAATGGATTTTCAAGAAGAAAACAGATGCTGATGGTAATGTTACTGTCTATAAAGCTCGACTTGTCGCAAAAGGGTTTCGACAAATTCAAGGAGTTGACTACGATGAGACTTTCTCACCGGTAGCGAAGCTAAAGTCTGTGAGGATTATGTTAGCAATCGCTGCATATTATGATTATGAGATATGGCAGATGGATGTCAAAACAGCATTCCTCAATGGAGACATTGATGAAGAGTTGTATATGATGCAACTCAAAGGTTTTGTCGATCCTAAAGATGCTAACAAGGTATGCAAGCTTCAACGGTCCATCTATGGATTGAAGCAAGCATCCCGAAGTTGGAATCAACGTTTTGATAAGGTAATAAAAAGTTTTGGTTTTATACAAACTTATGGAGAAGCTTGTATTTACAAGAAAGTGAGTGGGAGCTCTGTAGCATTCTTAATACTGTATGTGGATGACATATTGTTGATTGGGAATGATGTAGACCTTCTTAATAGTGTCAAGGAATATTTGAATAATAGTTTTTCAATGAAGGATCTTGGCGAAGCAGCTTACATATTAGGCATAAAGATTTATAGAGATAGATCGAAACGCCAAATATCATTGTCACAGAGTACATATTTGGACAAAGTTCTAAAGAAGTTTGGAATGGAAGAAAGCAAGAAACGGTTCTTGCCCATGTTGCCCAATACGACCTTGAGTAAAACTCAAAGTCCAACATCGGCAGAAGATAGAGAAAGGATGAGTAAGACTCCCTATGCCTCAGCCATAGGATCTCTAATGTATGCCATGCTATGTACTAGACCCGACATTGCATATGCTGTTAGTTTAACTAGCAGATATCAAAGTGATCCAGGAGTGGATCATTGGACAGCGGTCAAAAACATCCTTAAGTACTTGAGAAGAACTAAGGATATGGTTCTTTCTTATGGAGGTGATGAACAACTCGTTGTTAATGGTTACACCGATGCTAGTTGGAACACCGATCTAGATGATTCTAAATCACAATCCGGATACGTATTTATTTTGAATGGTGCAGCAGTTAGCTGGAGGAGTGCAAAGCAAAGCGTTGTGGCGAGATCTTCAACTGAATCGGAATACATGGCTGCTTCGGAGGCTTCACAAGAAGCGATATGGATGAAAGAGTTCATTACAGAGCTGGGTGTGGTTCCAAGTGCGCTGGACCCAATGTCTATCTACTGTGATAACATGGGCGCCATAGCCAATGCGCAAGAACCAAGGTCACACAAGAAGCTGAAGCATATCAAGCTGCGTTTTCACGCTATTCGAGAACATATCCAGGATGGGGATATAAAGATTTGCAAAGTACACATAGATCTGAATGTGGCGGATCCGTTGACTAAACCTCTCCCGAGGGCAGAACATGACCAACACCAAACTGCCATGGGTGTTCGGTATATTACCATGTAATCTAGATTAGATGACTCTAGTGCAAGTGGGAGACTGTTGGAGATATGCCCTAGAGGCAATAATAAATATAGTTATTATTATATCTTTGTGTTTATGATAAATGTTTATATTCATGCTATAATAGTATTAACAAGGAAACATTAATACTTGTGTGAATTGTAAACTTAAATTGAAGTCCCTAGTATAGCCTCTATACTTCACTAGCTTGTTGGTTGATTAAATGATTGTGGTTTCCATATCATGAACATTGAGATGTTATCAACAACAAGATCATATCGTTAGGAGAATGATATGGTGGACATACTCCTATTGATAAGCGTAGCATAAAGATCAAAGTCATTTCAATAGTTCAAATTGCTATATGCTTTCTGATACATAGTAACCTAATTCCTTCGACCATGAGATCATGCATATCACCTTTACCGGATGGATGCTTTGATGACATCAAACACCACACCGTAACTGGGTGGCTATAAAGGTGGCGTTAAGTGTTCGGAAAGTATTGGTTGAAACACATGGATCAAGAGTGGGATTTGTCCATCCACATGACGGATAGATATACTCTGGGCCCTCTCGGTGGAATGTCATCCAATTGGCTTGCAAGCATGTGACTTGGTCACAAGGGATCACATATCACGGGAACGAGAAAAGAGTACTTATCAGTAACGAGGTTGAACTAGGTATGCAGAGATACCGACGATCATAACCTCGGATAAGTAACATATCGTGAGACAAAGGGAAATTGGTATCGTATGTAAGTGGTTCATTCGATCGCAAAGTAATCGTAGAAATATGTGGGAGCCATATGAATTTCCAGATTCCTCTATTGGTTATTGTTCGGAGAAGTGTCTCGATCATGTCCGCATAATTCACGAACCGTAGGGAGACACACTTAAGGATTCGACGTTGTTTGAGTAGTTATGGTATTATGAGAAAGAGACCGAATGTTGTTCGGAGTCTCGGATGGGATCCGGAATGGTCCGGAGAATAAGATTCATATAAGGAAAGTCCCGTTTCGGAGTTCGGGAATGATTCCGGTGTTTTCATCAGGAATGTTCTAGAAGGTTCCGGATTGTCCGGCACTCCGGGGGGGGGGGGGGGGGGGAGGGTACATGAGTGTGTCATTTAATGATTGCATCATGTACTAAGTGTTCTTGCTGTTCCAAAAACATGAAAGTCAAATTGCCAGTTTGAAAGTCAAACGGCTAAAACAGGAAACTGTGGGAAACAGGAAACTGTGGGAAACAAGCAAGAGGAGTTGGAACCAACTTGGAGGAGGAGTCCCACTCCTCCAAGCCGGCGCCCAGCCCAAGGCCGACTTGGGGAGGGACTCCCCTCCCCTGGCCGCGCCTCCCCACCCATAAAAGGAGGGGCAGGGCTCCCCTCCTAGAACACACAAGTTCCTATCTTCTACCTCCGGTTTAGAGCCGTTTTGGTTTAGAGCTTCTAATTGCTTTAGCCAGCGGTTTAGAGCCTTCTAATTGGTTTAGAGCCTTCTAATTGGTGTGTCTAATTACTAGACCACTAATAGCCTCTCTCATAAGCTCCACCATACTCGCACCGGCTTAAGGCGAAGCCCTGCGGGATTTCCCCTCTACTTCCGGTACCACGCCGTTGTGCTGCCGGAATCGCGAGGAGAGTGCTACAACCTCCCCTGCCTGCTGGAACAAGGGATAGGAAGGTCTTCGTCGAGTACCGAACGTGTGACCGACTGCGGGAGCGCTGCCGGAACGTGGCGCCGGAAGGATCGTCTCCACGATCTTGAGATCGGAAAGAGTACGACTACATCACCCACGAGAATCCGCTCTCGTTAAACGCTTTGGAATCTTCGAGGGTAAGTTATTCCATCGACTCGTTGCTACAATCTAGTAGATAGATCTTGGCTTGTTTGTTTGTATGCGATAGAAATTTTTTGTTTTCCATGCTACGAACCCCTATAGTCATATCACAAGTATGGGTTTGTGGCAATAGTAGGGTATCTGGCAAGGGTTAGCTTGCACATTCACTAGTAGTATTAGGATTGCATTGGTATAGTATCAGCTTGCATAGTTACTAGCTTGCATCAGGGTCAATATAAGCTTGCCTTGTGCAGAGCAGTGGTTGAAGTTCTCCTCGGCTTCCTCTTCGTAGTATCCTCCTTCCTCCTCGTATCCTTGGTCGGTACTAGCGTCTATGAATAAATACGAGGTACACAATCACCAAACAATACTTAACTGTAACATCCCAAAAATATCAAACTTAGATCATCAAAACACTAATCATCAAGTTTAGGGCTAACAAAAAACTTTTCTAAATCAACTCATGAATACATGTATATGTGTATGCATGAATTTTGAATTTCTTTAAAAACCACCTTGTTTGTGTGATCCATTGCTTGTAAAATGTTTCTTAGGTGAAATAAACATCATCTAAAACATTTCCCACACTTTTCCTAAAGACAAGTAAATCAAAACAAATATATTAAGGGAATGGTCATTTTGACCAATTTAACTCCCATGTCTACTTTGGCTGTCTCAAACTTTCAAAACCTAACAGAAACTTTTCTGGATCTTTGCAACCCTTGAATGTACTCATAACAAGGTATCAATGCCCACCTTGTGATCATCCAGAAACTTTCAAATGCATAGTTTAAATGACAATTCAAAATTGAATCTTCTTCATATGGGAAGATCCCACTTTCTCAAAACCCACTCAAACAAGCTCAACTTTCAAAACCCAAGCATCTGCAGACTCACCAGAACCAATCTAGCAAACCCACCAAAATTCATCTCAAAATTCAAAACTTGATTTCATGCGGCCATTTCATCAAACAGGTTGCAGACACAAATCAAACAAAACATCAAACACTATAGTGTGCAGTGATTCTTGCCTAACTTGTTCCCTAGTTAGCTCACACACAACTCAGTAGATCATCTAGAAAGATTAGCCCAACACTAGCACCCCTGTGAGCTTTCCATTGCCATTAATGGTGAACAGCCGAAGCCAACCTTGTCACCCCATTGTGGACAGCAAGCTAGGAGCAACAGCAAGCCTAGCCAGCATGTCTGGGAGGCAGCCCACCGTCCACCGCCACTGCTTGTCCCAGCCGCGAGCGTTGCCAAGCCCTGGACCACGCGCACAAGCCACGCCCAGACCATGCCGAACATGCGCCAGAGCGCCACCCTCGACCAGCATCCACAGACCGCGCGCCGCCCTCACCGCGTGCACACACGATCACCACCGACCCAGGAGACCGCCAGACATCCCCGTGTACCGCCCCGTGCCATACAGCCACCGCCCGCCGTTGAAGACGCCGCCTCTGCCGCGCAGAGCACCGCCCGTTCCAGACCAAACCACACCGCCCCATGCCTCAAGACCATGTCGTTGAGCATCGCTAGGAGACACAGCACCGTCCCCTACCCTTGCCCATGCCATTAGCCGCCTGTAATGTCTCCCCCGACGAGCTCACCGTGCGCCCCGACGGTCCCCTCGCTCGACTATAAATAGAGTCCACCCCCGCATGATTTCTTCACACCATCTCACTCCCCTCTCCTCACTGATCGTGCCACACCATTCTTAGAGCAAGGCGAGCACCACCTCGTCGGAATTTCACTGGAGCCTGCCGCTGCCAGAGAAGAAAGGAGCCAGCGATTGGAGCCGCCCCAGGAGAAGCCACCGGTACCAGGAGGTTCGCCGTCGTCGACTTCGTCGCTCTCCCGCCTCGCCGACCCTCGCCCGTACCCCGGTGAGCCCCCAGCACCCCTCACTGGCCGCGCTAGGTTTCATTCTCGCCGGAGCTATCTCGCGTCGACGATGACCCTCAGCCGTTAGATTAGAACTAGATCGAACGATCCACGTTGCCCCATACCGCTTCGCCCAGCCCCGTGTCACTGACGAGTGGGGACACCCACTTAAGCAGCCCGCGGGAGCACTGCGCTTAGCAGGCCGGCCCGTTAGAATTTCCCGCGCAGCCCAGCAATTCAAATTAAACTTTTTTCTATTTCTTTTCAAACACACTTCAGCACCCAACTTCAAAAATCAACCCAGATCGATTCAGTGCACCAAATTGGATGAAACCAATTTTGTTGGAAAGATCTGTGAATGATTAATCGAAGCCCGTTGGATTCAAGTCATTTGGATCTGTAGATCACCCATAGCAAAAATAACAAGGCAGAAGCTTTTCTGCATTCAAACATTTTTCGAATTTAAACCATAAAAGCTTTTGAGTTGATTCCAACTCTCAAAAATCACATTTAACCATACCTTTCAGAATATATAAAAATATATAGGTTTACTTGAAGAAATAAGGTTCAAGGAATAAAAGAATGCTACATAAGCATTTCTAGCCACTTTAATTAATTAAAATAAAAGGGTAAAACCTTCTTAAATTGTGACACCACTTTAAATCACATTCCCATGGACTACAATATGTGGTGATGACATGTGTCAACATGATCCCATATTTGGTTTGGAGAATATTAAATCTTAAGTAGTTTTCAATGAGTAGAAATTACTTTTCTAAAAATAAAAGAAATTAAATCAAGCCTTAACCTTGTAATGTTAGAGATGATGCTAGATCATCTATAGGACCCTTGTGTGTGATGATTGCAAGTAGTTAAGTATTGTTTGGTGATTGTGTACCTCGTATTTACTCATAGACGCTAGTACCGACCAAGGATACTACGAGGAGGAAGGAGGATACTACGAAGAGGAAGCCAAGGAGAACTTCAACCACTGCTCTGCACAAGGCAAGCTAGTAACTATGCAAGCTTATACTGATATTGATGCAAGTTAACCCTTGCAAGATCCCTACCGATGCCACAAACCCATATTTATGATCCTACCCACTTGTTAAACCAATCCTAGTTTTATGGCAAGCTTTTTACTTTATTTCTTTATCAAAGCTTACTTAGAGTCTACCTAAGAGTTTGGTAGATACTAGACCGTTGTGCTGAAGGTTGCATAAAGAGCATAAAATTTGGCCTAAGCTAGAAACCTTGATATCAGCCTAAGATACCAGGTTGTACTTAGTTGAAACCCCACCAGTTACCACCCCTCATTAGTACTACCCCCACCTGTAGATGCTAGTGCTAAGCATAAAACTTGATCAACTTTTAGATGGGAATACTTGGTGGAAAAATGGTTATGAAAACCTTGGAATGATGGATCATTCTATTGAAATGTTTTTGACATGTGTTTCCAAACCCTTGATGATTCTGGTGATAAAAATATTGAGGCATGAGCCTTAGCCCTTTATAAAACTGATGGTTGTCTGGATGCGATACCATTCCAATTTTATCTTACAACCACAATACCCGAATATTGGGTAGGTCTTGACTGGAATCTTATATCCCTTAGTATTAGTTCCCTCCTGGCCAAGGTCTGAGCTGAGGCTACCTTGTGAAGATTGTCCACCTGTGCAGTACCCAAGATTACAGTGGTCATGGTTGGGAGGGCAAACTCACAGGAGAGGTGCTTATACTAGGGTGTGTAATTGAAAGGTTAGGATTGATTATCCGCATACTGAGTATGGTGAATTCAGGATTTGTTCCTGACGGATGTATCGAATGTTGTGGTGAAAGTGTACAATCTCTGCAGAGTGTCAAACTATTCGAATAGCCGCGTCCGCGGTTATGGACAGTTGGAGTGGCCATACTGTTCCCCCGTCAGACTTTTCAAAAATGACTTGTGAAATGAAGTGTGACTTGGACTTGAACACAACAGAGTTGTGACCTGGATTACAAGATCCCATTTAGGAGTTATAAAATTGTGACTAGCTTTGGAACCTAGTAAAGATAAACCTGGCTTTTTGCAAAACAACCCTAGAGCCTAGTGTCCTATTATCCAAAAACCCCTTTACCTGTTAGTATTAGTTTGCGAGTACTTAAAGAGTACTCATGGCTTTGTCCCTGGCTATTCCCATGGCCAGACTATGAAGAGGAGTACCTGGAGGATGGACCCCAGGAAGGTTACGACAATTAGGATCATCTCCCATCGTCAGCATTGCCTGTGACCCCGAAGATGGAGCTTCGCCTACGCTACCGTTATTATTACGTATTCCGCTGCTTGATGTTGTATTAAGAACTGGATCATGAGATCCCTATTTGTGTAAGAACTTATGTATCGTTTGTAATGGATGATGTACTATGGTATCCAATTCTGTTATGTCTCGCAAAAATGGTAATCCTGGGATTGCGATGTATGGCATAACAGGCATCTAGGATTGAAAAATCCGGGTGTTGACAAGTTGGTATCAGAGCCATCCTGACCATAGGAGACCCTAGTTAGGTTGGACGTTGAACCAAAAACTTAGTTTCAAAAACCAAAGAAAACAAATATTTACGAAAACTTATTCTCATTCTTACCTCTTTAATTCTTTAATAAAACTCATGTTCCTCAAAAACTCTTGCAAAATAGATAAAATTTTGACACACTTGATCACTCTGCTAATCTACTCATCCTCTATTTTTATAGATGGACGTGAAGTACAGCAAGTTTTACCAACTTGGGAATGGAGGAGACCTTATCTTTGAGAGGGATCCGGATCAGCTTTCGGAACTTCTGGAGCGTCCGCATCCCGAGTTCTTCGGAGCTCAGCTCAATGATCAAGGAGGTGAAGATCTGCAGTGGCTAATTGTTGCAAGTCTCCGAGGAAAGATTGAACCTCCCACTGCGGAGGGAATTCAGTTTACCTTGAGGGAAAACAACTGGCTCGATGGACTTGCCAGAGAAATGCAGGAAGCTCTTTCCCGTCTGTGTGGGCAGAGCATCAATCAGATCAAGGGTACTCGCTTTGATTTTTGCCCAAGGCGTGATGCAAATGGACAACCATTGGAAGCCCCATACCACCCGAGCTAAAGACTCAATTGGACCACCTTAGCTTCATGATGTATGATCGTCAGCAGGAATTGGACAACTGCCGTGACTATTGCAACCACAAGTCTGCCATCATCAAGACGAAGGATCAGACCATCGCCATGCTAGCAAAGGATCGCAAGTCTCGCCGCCGTCAACTTGACAAGAAGGAGCGCATTATTTCCCGTCTTCGCCATCGCATCTCCTCTCTGGAAGAGACCATCCACGAGAGAGGCATGCAGTTAGAGGAAAGGGAGAATGCAGGAGAGGATCTTCGTGGAGACCCTTACTCCTATCTCAGCGATGATGATGATTTTCTAGAGGATCAGGCCATGGACTTCTTCACCGATGAGGATGATTTCGCCTTCATCGATGATAATGAAGATGATGAAGCCACAGACTCCGAGCAGTAGTAGCACTGAGCACTAGCGTAGTGAGTAGTAGTCGGTCCCACTGTATCGTAGAGTCCAGAATGGTTCTTAAAACCATCTGTGTTTCCTTGTTGCGGTGTGTGTTGTACTGTGTGCTATGAGTGAATGAATGAAAAAGCAAGTTGCTAGAAAAACCTGAGTCAAACTCTAAAAACTTTTCAAAAACCCAAACCCTTAGCAATTTCCCTCTTTTCTCATGATCTATATCAATCTTCAGATGCCACGTGGAGGAAGTGGTTCAGCCCCGGACCCGATGTTGCAGATCCTGCAAATGTTGACTTCTGACCGCGAAGCTGAAAGAGCGGAACGTCAAGCCAACCTAGCCACTCTGCAACAGATAGCCCAGCTAGCCCACAACAACCAAGGCCACGGAAATCAGGACAACCATGGATCTAAGCTCAAGAATTTCCAGAATACCAACCCACCCGTTTTCACCAAGTCAGAAGAACCCCTAGACGCCGATGATTGGCTGCAAACCATGGAAAATAACCTAGAAGTAGCAGGAGTGGAAGCCAACGAGAAAGTCCTATTCGCCACCCATTATTTAGCCGGAGATGCCAGGGCATGGTGGAACAGTGTTCGTGCAATGACCGGAGGCCAGATGATGACCTGGGAGGAATTCAAAGTCAAGTTTAGCAGAACCCATGTGCCACCAGGTTTGATCAAGAGAATGAGAGACGAGTTCAGAGAGCTAAAACAAGGAAGGATGACTGTAGTGGAATACCGTGACAAATTTTTGTCATTAGCTAGGTATGCCCCGAATGAGATAGACACCGAAGCCAAGAAGAAAGAAAGATTCCTGAATGGTCTGCATGACGAGATGCAGACAGTGTTAGTCAATATCCCCTTTGTTGATATTGAAGCCCTTGTAGACTCTGCTATCCAGATGGAAGGAAAGATTAACCAGGCCAATGAGAACCACAAGCGTCGCATGATGCATCAACCAGGAACCCATCAGACCCCAAAGTATCGCCCCAACCCATCTCCAGGATTTGCCCCAAGAACCCACAGACCCCCTATGACCCGTCCGACCTATCCCAACCGTGGAAACCCTAGGCCCGGAGGAAATCACAACAACCCCGGCAACCCTAGCAATTTCACCCGTGCCCCACCCAAGTTCAACACCAACAATGCTACCGCCAACCCTAACACTGCCCCGAGGACTGGAAGCAATGTTGTGCCTGTCGCAGCCAAGGACAAGTCACAAGTGACCTGTTATGACTGTGGAAATAAAGGCCACTATTCCAACAAGTGCCCCAACAAGAAGAATGCTACAGCCCCCAACGCCAATGTCCCAGCTCAGCAACAGCGTCGTGTTCATCCAGGGAAAAGATTTGCCCCAGGAAATTCACTCAACCGCAATGGCCGTCTTTTTCTCATGCATGCTGAAGAAGCTCAGGAAGCGCCAGACGTCGTGCTAGGTATGTTTTCTGTTAATTCAGTACTTGCAAGAGTGTTGTTTGATTCTGGTGCATCGCATTCATTTGTCACCGAAGAATTTGCCTGCACTAGTAAAATTCAACCAACCAAATTGAAGCACGTGATGATTGTACAAATTCCCGGATCAACCACCAAGGCTAGGCAAATTTGCAAAGCCGTCCCTATCCGAATCCATGGCATAGATTTTTATGCTAATCTAATAGTACTCGGAACCAAAGGTTTGGAAGTAGTACTAGGAATGGATTGGATGTCCAAACATAAAGGATTGATCGACTGTGCCAAGAAAGCCATCACCATGACCAGTACCGCCGGAATATCAGTCGAGCATATATCTGAAACCTTACCTCTCCAATTCAAGTGTAACAAGAGTATAGCCCAACCTACCATTGACCAAGTCCGGATAGTCTGTGAATACCCCGATGTATTTCTAGATGTTTTGCCCGGTATGCCCCCAGATCGGGATATCGAGTTTATCATCGAACTAATCCCCGGAACCGGACCCATAGCCCAGAGACCCTATAGTATGAACCCGTCAGAACTAGAAGAACTGAAGAAGCAACTGGATTCCATGTTAGAAATCGGATTGATTCAACCGAGTGCGTCCCCATGGAGATCACCTGTCTTGTTTGTAGACAAGAAGGATGGAGGTAACCGTTTGTGTACGGATTATCGGAAGCTGAATGATGTCACCATCAAGAACAAGTACCCCTTGCCCAAGATAGAAGATTTGTTTGATCAGTTGACCGGTGCACAGGTGTTTTCTAAGATTGATCTTAGAACTGGCTATCATCAACTCAAAATTTGTGCTGAGGATATTCCAAAGACTGCCTTTACCACCAGATATGGATTGTATGAGTATACAGTCATGTCTTTTGGATTAACCAATGCCCCCGCTTATTTCATGAACCTCATGAATAAGATTTTTATCGACTTCCTGGATAATTTTGTCGTTGTTTTCATCGATGACATTCTGATTTATTCCAAATCATAAGAAGAACATGAGCTACACCTAAGGACCATTCTTGGAACCCTTAGAGAGCATCAGTTGTATGCCAAGTTCAGCAAATGTGAATTCTGGTTACAGGAGGTAGGATTCCTTGGTCACATTGTATCAGCCGGAGGAATTGCCGTTGACCCTGCCAAAGTGAAAGATGTAGAAGATTGGCAAGCCCCCACCACTCAAACCCAAGATCGTGCTTTTCTCGGATTGGCGGAATATTACCGCAAATTCGTAGAAGGATTCTCGAGTATCGCCCGACCCATGACCCAATTGCTGAAGAAGGACAAGAAGTTTGAATGGACAGACAAATGTGAAGCGAGTTTTCAAGAACTCAAAAGGAGATTGATATCAGCCCCAATCTTGATCATGCCGGATATCACGAAACCCTTCGATGTGTATTGTGACACATCCAAGATTGGTCTCGGATGTGTGCTAATGCAAGAAGGCAAAGTTATATCTTATCTATCGCGACAATTGAAGCAACATGAACAAAATTACCCAACCCATGACCTCGAACTCGCAGCCGTAGTTCTAGCCCTGAAGACATGGAGACATTACCTGATGGGAAATCGTTGTGAGATTTATTCGGATCAGAAAGAGCCTAAAGTATATATTCACTCAGAAGGAGCTGAATATGAGGCAGAGAAGATGGATTGAGCTAATCAAGGATTATGACCTGGACATTCACTATCACCCTGGTAAAGCCAACGTGGTAGCCGATGCCCTTAGCAGATTGCCGTGCCGCTTGAACTCCATGATTTTGAAGGAGCAACCAAGTTTGCACAAAGAGATGGAAGTTTTTTGAATGGACTTAGTAAGTGAAGGATTTTTGGCTAGCATAGAACTTCAGCCCACTTTGATCAGTCAGATTAAAGAGGCGCAGAAAGGAAATGCTAGTATCAACGGAATTAAGCGTCGTATCGGTACCGGCAAAGTACCCGGATTCACCGAGGACGAAGAAGGAGTTTTGTGGTACAAAGGACGCCTTTGTGTACCATCAAATTCTGAGTTGAAAGAAGTTATCTTGAAGGAGGCTCACGATACTCTTTATTCTATCCATCCCGGAGGAACTAAGATGTATCAAGATTTGAAAGAGCAATTTTGGTGGCATAAGATGAAAAGAGTGTAGGGTTCGCAGCATAGAAAACAAAAATTTTCCTACGATGTGAACTATATACCAAGATCTATATATACTAGATACAAACAACGGGCGGATGTATATCCGTAGAGAACATACCCTTGAAGACCGACAAAGCTTAACGAGTTCAACTCGTGGTTGATGTAGACGATCTCTTGCCGATCTCAAGATAGAGAGGAAGTCCTAGCGCCGCAAATCAGCAGCGCATCCGTGCTCGCACACACGTTCGAGGCACCGAGCAACCTCCGCCTCCTCGCTCCAGCGATGCAGCGGAAGCACAACTCTTTCTTGCCGAATAGCCACCGGGAACATGTATCTCGCTAGTCCGAGACCATGGGGGATAAATTCTAGAGGGGGAGAGAGATCCTTCACGAGGAGGTGTGAGAGACAAGTGAGGAGGAGGGGTTCCTTTTATAGGAGGAGGGGGGGAACCCCAAGGGGGTGGCCGGCGCATGGGGGCTGCCCCCTTGCCCTCCCCTCTTCATGTGGGTGGACACTCCACTCACAAAACTCCTCTAAATTCCCTCCACTCAAAAGTCCACTCAAAAATCCCATTAAATTTCCACCAAATTTAATGCAAACTCTCATTAAATAAAACTCTTTTATTTTATTCAGAATTTTGTCAATTACTTTAATGACAAACATTCACAAATAACCCCTTGCTAGAATTCTATTTCACATGCATAACCACTTTATGCAATTTCACCCGAAAACCTGTTTCGGTATCTAGTGAAATAAATTCCTGCGCTTGTTCATTCTTTCGGCATGAAACATTTGCTCCAATTGGATGTCGGTGTCTCTTAAGTGTGTCACCCTACGGTTCGTGAATAATGCGGACATGATCGAGACCCCTCTCAGATCAATAATCAGAAGCGGGATCTGGAGACCCATACTGACTCCCACACATTCAACGATGACTTTCTTGTGATCGTCGGAACCTTTTACGCTAGTATCTTAATCCCTTTGTTTCACGATATATTACATGTCCGAGATTCGATCATTGGTATCTCCATACCTAGTTTGATCTCGTTACCGACATGCACTCTTTTCTCGTTCCTGTGATATAACATTCTAGTGATCAAATCACTTGCTTGCAAGCTAATCAATGTGATATCACCGAGAGGGCCCAGAGTATATCTATCCGTCATCGGGATGAACAAATTCCACTCTTGATCCATGAGCCTCAACATAACACTTTATTAGTTCTGAATCCATCTTTATAATCACCCTGTTACGGTGTGACGTTTGATGTTATCAAGAAACTCTTCCGGTGTTAGTGATTGACATGATCTCATGGTCTAAGGATTAGGATCACTTCGTAAGTTGTTATAGCAATATAAACTCAATGACTTTGATCGTAATGCTATACTTCGGATGAGTGTTCATCACATCATTACACTAATGTTGTGATCCCGTTATTAACAACATCCAATGTCCATGATCAGGAAACCTTGATCATCTTGTTAATCAACGAGCTAGTTTATGAGAGAGGCATAACTAGGAACTTTCTGTTTGTTTATTAAACACACATGTATTAACGTTTCCGTATTAATACAATTATAGCATGCAAAATAAACATCTATCATATACTTGGAATACACATAATAAACACTTTATTATTGCCTCTCAGGGCATATTCCCTTCAGTCTCCCACTTGCACTAGAGACAATAATCTAGTTACATAGTGATAAATCTAACACCCATTGAGTTCTGGTGTTGATCATGTTTTGCTCTAGGGAGAGTTTTAGTCAACGGATCTGCTACATTGAGATCCGTATGTACTTTACAAATCTTTATATCTCCATCCTTGACATGCTCGCGGATGGAGTGAAACCGGCGCTTAATATGCTTGGAATGCTTGTGAGACCTTGGCTCTTTGGCATTGGCAATGGCACCATTGTTGTCACAATAGATCACCATTGGGTCCAACGCGTTTGCCACAACTCCTAGTTCGGATATGAACTCCTTCATCCAAACTGCTTCCTGAGCTGCTTCTGAAGCAGCAACATATTCGGCCTCCGTTGTTGATCCCGCTACCACAGGTTGTTTGGAACTCCTCCAACTAACCGCTCCGCCATTCATGAGAAATACGTATCCGGATTGAGACTTAGAGTCATCCGGATCGGTGTCAAAGCTAGCATCGACATAACACTTAGCGACGAGCTCTTCTTCACCTCCGTATACAAGAAACATATCCTTAGTTCTTCGTAAGTACTTAAGGATATTCTTGACCGCTATCCAGTGTTCCGAACCTGGATCCGATTGGTACCTACTAGTCAAACTAATAGCGTGTGCCACATCCGGTCTTGTACATAGCATGGCGTACATTATAGAGCCTATGGATGAAGCATAGGGGACTTTGTCCATTATCTCTCTTTCTTCCGCCGAAGCCGGACTTTGAGTCTTACTCAATGTCTTGCCTTGCAACATAGGTAAGAACCCCTTCTTACTTCCGTCCATTTTAAACTTCTTTAAAATCTTATCAAGGTATGTACTTTGCGATAGCCCTATTAGGCGCCTAGATCTATCTCTATAGATCTTTATGCCTAATATGTATGACGCTTCACCTAGGTCCTTCATTGAAAATTTGCTGTTTAGATAACTTTTAACACTGTTTAAAAGTTCTATATCATTTCCGATCAATAATATGTCATCCACATATAATATCAGAAATGCCACATTGCTCCCACTCACTTTCTTGTAAATACAAGCTTCTCCATAAGTTTGGACAAATCCAAACTCTTTGATCACCTCATCAAAGCGGAGATTCCAACTTCGCGATGCTTGCTTCAATCCATAGATGGATCGCTGAAGCTTGCACACCTTGTTAGCATCCTTAGGATCGACAAAACCATTTGGTTGTATCATATACAACTCTTCTTCAATATTACCATTGAGAAACGCGGTTTTGACATCCATCTGCCATATTTCATAATCGAAATATGCAGCAATTGCTAACATAATCCTAACTGACTTTAGCATTGCTACGGGAGAGAAAGTCTCATCGTAGTCAACTCCTTGAATTTGTCGAAACCCCTTTGCGACAAGTCGAGTTTTATAGATGGTCACATTACCATCAGCATCAGTTTTCCTTTTGAAAATCCATTTGTTCTCCACGGCCTTTCGGTCGTGAGGTAATTCCACCAAGTTCCAAACTTGATTTTCATACATGGATTCCATCTCGGATTTCATGGCTTCTAACCATTTGTTGGAATCCGGGCTCATCATCGCTTCTTCATACGTCGCAGGTCATTATTTTCATCAACCATGAAATTTATGACAGGATTTCCGTACAGCTCGGGAGCTGCACGCGTCCTGTTTGACCTGCGAGGTTCGATAGTACTCTCTTTCGGAGTTTCATGATCATTATCATTAGTTCCCTCTTCAACAGGTGGAGCCAACTCCGGAACAACTTCCGGCGCTGCGCTACTCGCCATACTTTGAAGAGAAGGTTCCACAACCTCTTCGAGTTCTACCTTCCGACTATTCACACCTTTCGCGAGAAACTCTTTCTCTAGAAAGGATCCATTCTTGGCAACAAAAACCTTGCCCTCGGATCTGTGATAGAAGGAATACCCAATAGTTTCTTTAGGGTATCCTATGAAGACGCATTTTTCCGCTTTGGGTTCGAGTTTATCCGGTTGAAGTTTCTTCACATAAACATCGCAACCCCAAACTTTAAGAAATGACAGCTTAGGTTTGTTTCCAAACCACAATTCATACGGTGTCTTTTCAACGGATTTAGATGGTGCCCGATTTAAAGTGAATGCAGCAGTTTCTAGTGCATAACCCCAAAATGACAACGGCAAGTCTGTCAGAGACATCATAGATCGAACCATATCTAATAAAGCACGATTACGACGTTCCGACACACCATTTCGCTGTGGTGTTCCGGCAGGTGTGAGTTGTGAAACAATTCCACACTCTTTCATGTGAGTGCTAAACTCGTAACTTAGATACTCACCTCCACGGTCGGACCGTAGAAATTTGATCTTTCTATTACGATGATTTTCCACTTCATTCTGAAATTCCTTGAACTTTTTAAAGGTTTCAGACTTGTGTTTCATCAAGTAGATATAACCGTATCTACTCAAATCATCCGTGAAAGTAACAAAATAACGATATCATTGGACCACATACATCAGAATGTATGATTTCCAATAAATCTGTCGCCCGTTCCATTGAACCGGAAAACGACGTTCTAGTCATCTTGCCCATAAGGCATGGCTCACATGTATCAAATGATTCATAATCAAGTGATTCCAAAAGTCCATCCTAATGGAGCTTCTTCATGCGTTTAATGCCAATATGACCTAGACGGCAGTGCCACATATATGCGGATATATCATCATTAAGTTTAATCCTTTTAGCATCAACATTATGAATATGTGTAACATTATCATTGAGATCTAACAGAAATAAACCATTCATCATTGGTGCATGACCATAAAAGATTTCATTCATATAAATGGAACAACCATTGTTCTCAGATTTAAATGAATAACCACTTTGCATCAAACATGATCTAGATACAATGTTCATGCTCAGTGCAGGCACCAGATAACATTTATTCAAGTTTATGACTAATCCCGACGGTAAGTGGAGAGGCAGCGTTCCGATGGCGATTACATCAACGTTTGATCCATTGCCGACACGCATCTTGACCTCACCCCTTGCTAGCGGTCGCTTGTTCCGCAGCCCCTGATTCGAGTTACAAATATTAGCAACTAAACCGGTATCAAATACCCAGGTGCTACTGCGAGCACTAGTCAAGTACACATCAATAACATGTATATCATATATACCTTTGTTTGCCTTGCCGGCCTTCTTGTCTGCCAGATACTTGGGGCAGTTGCGCTTCCAGTGGCCAGTCCCCTTACAATAGTAGCACTCGGTATCAGACTTAGGTCCAACTCGGGGTTTCTTTTCAGGCGCGGCAACAGGCTTGCCGCCCTTACTTCCCTTCCGTTTTCCCTTCTTGTCCTTCTTGAAACCAGTGTTCCTATTGATCATCAACACTTGATGTTCCTTTTTGATCTCCACTTCTGCAGTTTTAAGCATTGACAGAAGCTCGGGGAGAGACTTCTTCATGCCTTGCATATTATAGTTCATCACGAAGCTCTTATAGCTAGGTGGCAGAGACTGCAGAACACGATGGATGCCTAAGTCAATGGGAATCGATATTCCCAAGGACACAAGCTTATCGGCGTAACCCGACATCTTGAGTACATGCTCACTAACGGAGCTGTGCTCTTCCATCATGCAGCTAAAGAACTTTTCTGAAGCATTGTAGCTCTCTACAGCAGCATGTGTGTCGAAAATCATTTTCAACTCACCCATTGTATCAAATGCATTGCTGTTTTCGAAACGCTTTCGAAGTTCCGGCTCTAGCCCATACAATATGCCGCAATGAACTAAGTTGTGGTCCTCCTGACGAGTCTGATAGACATTCTTTTCCTCGTCAGGGGCATCATCAAAAGGTGGGGGGCCTAACGGCGCTTCTAGCACATATTGCTTTTGTGCAGCAGAGAGGAGAATCCTCAAATTCATGGCCCATTCAGTAAAGTTGCTACCGTTTGTTGCTAGTTTCTCTTTCTCCATGAACGCATTGAAATTAAAAGCAGGTGGTGCCATCTACAACAGAATTTGTAAAGTTTAGACTAAGTGTATGATAGATCGAGTTCAACTAATCTATATTACGAATGAACTCCCACTCAAAAGCGACATCCCTCGTGTCCTTTTGGTGATTACATGAACCAAATCCACTACACCAAGTCCGATCATCACGTGAGTCGGTATAGCTTCAAAGGCGAGCATCAAATGGGCATCATATCAACTATATGACTCATGCTTAACCTTTCGGTCTGTGTTCCGAGGCCATGTCTGTACATGCTAGGCTCGCCAAGTTAGAACCTTAGTATTTGCGTGTGTAACTGTTTTACACCCGAAATATGGTCGTGGATCCAAGAACACCCGATCATCACGTGATGTCTTGGAGCGACGAAAACATAATCGGTGCATACTAAAGGAAGAACACATTCTTATCTTGATATTTAAATGAGGGATCATCTTATTATGCTTAACAAAGCGCTAAACAAGCAATATAAGATGTAATCAAACATCATATGTTTATTAGTGAAATTATATGGTTCCCGCAGATGATCTCTATCATGTGCATCATGGTATGATCACTATCATACCTATATGTCTAAATCCAAGGTCTATGGATTTTACACGCTATGTGTGTTGTAAGAGTATCATCTCATACTTCTACTTACAACACTACCATATCATAACACTAGCCCAGCAACAATCTAAACTAGACGCCTCTAATTTATCCATTGCAAGTTTTACGTGGCTTAGGGCTTTCGAGATAGAACCGTTCTTACCTACGAACATGAACCACAACGAGGATAATCAAATTGTTGACAACTCGCTTGCAAAATAGATATTGACTATAGTAGGAGAGACAGACACCCGCTAGCCACTTATGCAAACTAGTTGCATGTCAAGCGTGGAACAGGTCTCATGTGCGAGGACATGTAAAGTTTGTCCGGGCCGCTTCATCCCACTATGCCACCAATATCCAAAATCACAACAAAGGAGCAACAACATGATCATCATCGCCCACATACTCATATGTGTACTACCCGTGTAAAGTATCTACGCATAGATCCGGCTCTGATACCACTATAGGGTTCGCAGCATAGAAAACAAAAATTTTCCTACGATGTGAACTATATACCAAGATCTATATATACTAGATACAAACAACGGGCGGATGTATATCCGTAGAGAACATACCCTTGAAGACCGACAAAGCTTAACGAGTTCAACTCGTGGTTGATGTAGACGATCTCTTGCCGATCTCAAGATCGAGAGGAAGTCCTAGCGCCGCAAATCAGCAGCGCATCCGTGCTCGCACACACGTTCGAGGCACCGAGCAACCTCCGCCTCCTCGCTCCAGCGATGCAGCGGAAGCACAACTCTTTCTTGCCGAATAGCCACCGGGAACATGTATCTCGCTAGTCCGAGACCATGGGGGATAAATTCTAGAGGGGGAGAGAGATCCTTCACGAGGAGGTGTGAGAGACAAGTGATGAGGAGGGGCTCCTTTTATAGGAGGAGGGGGGGAACCCCAAGGGGGTGGCCGGCGCATGGGGGCTGCCCCCTTGCCCTCCCCTCTTCATGTGGGTGGACACTCCACTCACAAAACTCCTCTAAATTCCCTCCACTCAAAAGTCCACTCAAAAATCCCATTAAATTTCCACCAAATTTAATGCAAACTCTCATTAAATAAAACTCTTTTATTTTATTCAGAATTTTGTCAATTACTTTAATGACAAACATTCACAAATAACCCCTTGCTAGAATTCTATTTCACATGCTTAACCACTTTATGCAATTTCACCCGAAAACCTGTTTCGGTATCTAGTGAAATAAATTCCTGCGCTTGTTCATTCTTTCGGCATGAAACATTTGCTCCAATTGGATGTCGGTGTCTCTTAAGTGTGTCACCCTACGGTTCGTGAATAATGCGGACATGATCGAGACCCCTCTCAGATCAATAATCAGAAGCGGGATCTGGAGACCCATACTGACTCCCACACATTCAACGATGACTTTCTTGTGATCGTCGGAACCTTTTACGCTAGTATCTTAATCCCTTTGTTTCACGATATATTACATGTCCGAGATTCGATCATTGGTATCTCCATACCTAGTTTGATCTCGTTACCGACATGCACTCTTTTCTCGTTCCTGTGATATAACATTCTAGTGATCAAATCACTTGCTTGCAAGCTAATCAATGTGATATAACCGAGAGGGCCCAGAGTATATCTATCCGTCATCGGGATGAACAAATTCCACTCTTGATCCATGAGCCTCAACATAACACTTTATTAGTTCTGAATCCATCTTTATAATCACCCTGTTACGGTGTGACGTTTGATGTTATCAAGAAACTCTTCCGGTGTTAGTGATTGACATGATCTCATGGTCTAAGGATTAGGATCACTTCGTAAGTTGTTATAGCAATATAAACTCAATGACTTTGATCGTAATGCTATACTTCGGATGAGTGTTCATCACATCATTACACTAATGTTGTGATCCCGTTATTAACAACATCCAATGTCCATGATCAGGAAACCTTGATCATCTTGTTAATCAACGAGCTAGTTTATGAGAGAGGCATAACTAGGAACTTTCTGTTTGTTTATTAAACACACATGTATTAACGTTTCCGTATTAATACAATTATAGCATGCAAAATAAACATCTATCATATACTTGGAATACACATAATAAACACTTTATTATTGCCTCTCAGGGCATATTCCCTTCTAAGAGAAATCGGAAGCTATATCGCCAAGTGTGATATATGTCAGCGAGTCAAGGCAGGACATCAAAGACCCGCTGGATTGTTGCAACCTTTGCAAATTCCGGAATGGAAATGGGATTCATTAGGAATGGATTTTATCACTGGACTACCTACTTCTAGTAGGGGAAATGACTCTATCTGGGTCATAGTGGACAAATTGTCCAAAGTCGCCCATTTCTTGCCCGTTAAAACCACCTATCAGAGTTCGAAGTTAGCAGAGTTGTACATCGCTAGAATCGTTAGTTTGCATGGAGTCCCCAAGAAGATAGTATCGGATCGAGGAACTCAGTTTACCTCGAGATTCTGGAAGAAAGTCCAAGAAGGTTTAGGAACCCGCCTATATTTCAGTACCACGTATCACCCTCAGACCGATGGACAAACGGAGCGAGTAAATCAAATACTCGAAGATATGCTTAGAGCATGTGTGCTAGAGTATGGATCCAAGTGGGAAGACTGTCTGCCGTTTGCAGAATTTTCTTACAACAATAGTTACCAAGCCAGTTTGCAAATGGCCCCATTTGAGTTCATGTACGGAAGAAAGTGCCGCACCCCTTTGAACTGGTCGGAAGTAGGAGAGAGTCAGATCTTCGGACCCGACATCCTACGAGAAGCAGAAGAGAAGGTTCACAAGATTCGTGAGCACCTCAAGACAGCCCAATCCCGACAAAAGAGTTACGCCAACAAGAGATGTCGAGACCTCGCCTTCAATATAGGAGATTTTGTTTATCTGAAAGTGTCGCCATTGAAGGGAATGCAGCGTTTCCAACTCAAAGGAAAGTTAGCCACCAGATATATCGGACCTTTCAAAAATTTGAACCGTCGAGGAGAAGTATCATATCAATTGGAACTACCTGAAGAGATGTCAGTTGTGCACAATGTGTTCCATATCTCGTTACTTCGCAAGTATCTCGAAGTCCCCGAGAAGACCGAAGTGTTCAAGAATATCGATCACCGAACCATAGAGATCAGCGATGACCTAACCTATCCCGAAGTACCCATCCGCATTTTGGAAGAAGCCTTTTGAACTACCAGAACCCGAAGCATCAAGTTTCTCAAGATTCAGTGGAGCAACCACACAGAAGAGGAAGCTACCTGGGAACGCGAAGATCACATCGGGACGGAGTTTCCAGATCTCTTCAAATCCTAGGTAATCTTTTCGTCCTTTTTCAAATCTCGGGACGAGATTTTTTTTAAGGGGGGAAGGTTTGTAACATCCCAAAAATATCAAACTTAGATCATCAAAACACTAATCATCAAGTTTAGGGCTAATAAAAAAAATTTCTAAATCAACTCATGAATACATGTATATGTGTATGCATGAATTTTGAATTTCTTTAAAAACCACCTTGTTTGTGTGATCCATTGCTTGTAAAATGTTTCTTAGGTGAAATAAACATCATCTAAAACATTTCCCACACTTTTCCTAAAGACAAGTAAATCAAAACAAATATATTAAGGGAATGGTCATTTTGACCAATTTAACTCCCATGCCAACTTTGGCTGTCTCAAACTTTCAAAACCTAACAGAAACTTTTCTGGATCTTTGCAACCCTTGAATGTACTCATAACAAGGTATCAAGGCCCACCTTGTGATCGTCCAGAAACATTCAAATGCATAGTTTAAATGACAATTCAAAATTGAATCTTCTTCATATGGGAAGATCCCACTTTCTCAAAACCCACTCAAACAAGCTCAACTTTCAAAACCCAAGCATCTGCAGTCTCACCAGAACCAATCTAGCAAACCCACCAAAATTCATCTCAAAATTCAAAACTTGATTTCATGCGGCCATTTCATCAAACAGGTTGCAGACACAAATCAAACAAAACATCAAACACTATAGTGTGCAGTGATTCTTGCCTAACTTGTTCCCTAGTTAGCTCACACACACCTCAGTAGATCATCTAGAAAGATTAGCCCAACACTAGCACCCCTATGAGCTTGCCATTGCCATTAATGGTGAACAGCCGAAGCCAACCTTGTCACCCCATTGTGGACAGCAAGCTAGGAGCAGCAACAAGCCTAGCCAGCATGTCTGGGAGGCAGCCCACCGTCCACCGCCACTGCCTGTCCCAGCCGCGAGCGTTGCCAAGCCCTGGACCACGCGCACAAGCCACGCCCAGACCATGCCGAGCGTGCGCCAGAGCGCCACCCTCGACCAGCATCCACAGACCGCGCGCTGCCCTCACCGCGTGCACACATGATCACCACCGACCCAGGAGACCGCCAGACATCCCCGTGTACCGCCCCGTGCCATACAGCCACCGCCCGCCGTTGAAGACGCCGCCTCTGCCGCGCAGAGCACCGCCCGTTCCAGACCAAACCACACCGCCCCATGCCTCGCGACCATGTCGTTGAGACTCGAGACACAGCACCGTCCCCTACCCTTGCCCATGCCATTAGCCGCCTGTAATGTCGCCCCCGACGAGCTCACCGTGTGCCCCGACGGTCCCCTCGCTCGACTATAAATAGAGGCCACCCCCGCACGATTTCTTCACACCATCTCACTCCCCTCTCCTCACTGATCGTGCCACACCATTCTTAGAGCAAGGCGAGCACCACCTCGCCGGAATTTCACTGGAGCCTGCCGCTGCCGGAGAAGAAAGGAGCCAGCGATTGGATCCGCCCCAGGAGAAGCCATTGGTACCAGGAGGTTCGCCGTCGTCGAATTCGTCGTTCGCCCGCCTCGCCGACACTCGCCCGTACCCTGGTGAGCCCCCAGCACCCCTCACTGGCCGCGCTAGGTTTCATTCTCGCCGGAGCTGTCTCGCGTCGACGATGACCCTCAGCCGTTAGATTAGAACTAGATCGAACAATCCACGTTGCCTCATACCGCTTCGCCCAGCCCCGTGTCACTGACGAGTGGCGACAGCCACTTAAGCAGCCTGCGGGAGCACTGCGCTTAGCAGGCCGGCCCGTTAGAATTTACCGCGCAGCCCAGCAATTCAAATTAAACTTTTTTCTATTCCTTTTCAAACACACTTCAGCACCCAACTTCAAAAATCAACCCAGATCGATTCAGTGCACCAAATTGGATGAAACCAATTTTGTTGGAAAGATCTGTGAATGATTAATCCAAGCCCGTTGGATTCAAGTCATTTGGATCTGTAGATCACCCATAGCAAAAATAACAAGGCAGAAGCTTTTCTGCATTCAAACATTTTTCAAATTTAAACCATAAAAGCTTCTGAGTTGATTCCAACTCTCAAAAATCAAATTTAACCATACCTTTCAGAATATATAAAAATATATAGGTTTACTTGAAGAAATAAGGTTCAAGGAATAAAAGAATGCTACATAAGCATTTCTAGCCACTTTAATTAATTAAAATAAAAGGGTAAAACCTTCTTAAATTGTGACACCACTTTAAATCACATTCCCATGGACTACAATATGTGGTGATGACATGTGTCAACATGATCCCATATTTGGTTTGGAGAATATTAAATCTTAAGTAGTTTTCAATGAGTAGAAATTACTTTTCTAAAAATAAAAGAAATTAAATCAAGCCATAACCTTGTAATGTTAGAGATGATGCTAGATCATCTATAGGACCCTTGTGTGTGATGATTGCAAGTAGTTAAGTATTGTTTGGTGATTGTGTACCTCGTATTTACTCATAGACGCTAGTACCGACCAAGGATACTACGAGGAGGAAGGAGGATACTACGAAGACGAAGCCGAGGAGAACTTCAACCACTGCTCTGCACAAGGCAAGCTAGTAACTATGGAAGCTTATACTGATATTGATGCAAGTTAACCCTTGCAATATCCCTACCGATGCCACAAACCCATATTTATGATCCTACCCACTTGTTAAACCAAATCCTAGTTTTATGTGCAAGCTTCTTACTTTATTTCTTTATCAAAGTTTACTTAGAGTCTACCTAAGAGTTTGGTAGATACTAGACAGTTGTGCTGAAGGTTGCATAAAGAGCATAAAATTTGGCCTAAGCTAGAAACCTTGATATCAGCATAAGATATAAGGTTAGACTTAGTGAAACTCCACTAGTTACCACCCCTCATTAGTACTACCCCCACCTGTAGATGCTAGTGCTAAGCATAAAACTTGATCAACTTTTAGATGGGAATACTTGGTGGAAAAATGGTTATGAAAACCTTGGAATGATGGATCATTCTATTGAAATGTTTTGGACATGTGTTTCCAAACACTTGATGATTTGGTGATGAAAATGTTGAGGCATGAGCCTTAGCCCTTTATAAAACTGATGGTTGTCTGGATGCGATACCATTCCAATTTTATCGTACAACCACAATACCCGAAGATTGGGTAGGGCTTGACTGGAAACTTATATACCTTAGTATTAGTTCCCTCACGGCCAAGGTCTGAGCTGAGGCTACCTTGTGAAGATTGTCCACCTGTGCAGTACCCAAGATGACACCTGGTCATGGTTGGAAGGCCAAACTCACAGGAGAGGTGCTTATACTAGGGCGTGTAATTGAAAGGTTAGGATTGATTATCCGCATACTGAGTATGGTGAATTCAGGATTTGTTCCTGACGGATGTATCGAATGTTGTGGTGAAAGTGTACAATCTCTGCAGAGTGTCAAACTATTCGAATAGCCGCGTCCGCGGTTATGGACAGTTGGAGTGGCCATACTGTTCCCCCGTCAGACTTTTCAACAATGACTTGTGAAATGAATTGAGACTGTGACTTGACCACAACAGAGTTGTGACCTGGATTACAAGATCCCATTTAGGAGTTTTAAAATTGTGACTAGCTTTGGAACCTAGTAGAGATAAACCTGGCTTTTTGCAAAACAACCCTAGAGCCTAGTGTCCTATTATCCAAAAACCCCTTACCTGTTAGTATTAGTTTGCGAGTACTTAAAGAGTACTCATGGCTTTGTCCCTGGCTATTCCCATGGCCAGACTATGAAGAGGAGTACCTGGAAGATGGACCCCAGGAAGGTTATGACAACTAGGATCATCTCCCATCGTCAGCATTGCCTGTGACCCCGAAGATGGAGCTTCGCCTACGCTACCGTTATTATTACATATTCTGCTGCTTGATGTTGTATTAAGAACTGGATCATGAGATCCCTATTTGTGTAAGAACTTATGTATCGTTTGTAATGGATGAAGTACTATGGTATCCAATTCTGTTATGTCTCGCAAAAATGGTAATCCTGGGATTGCGATGTATGGCATAACAGGCACCTAGGATTGAAAAATCCGGGTGTTGACATTAACTACTTGCAATCATCACACACAAGGGTCCTATAGATGATCTAGCATCATCTCTAACATTACAGGGTTAAGGCTTGGTTTAAATCTTTTTATTTTTAGAAAAGTAATTTCTACTCATTGAAAAATTACTTAAGATTTAATATTCTCCAAACTAAACATGGGATCATGTTGACACATGTCATCACCACATATTGTAGTCCATGGGAATGTGATTTAAAGTGGTGTCACAATTTAATAAGGTTTTACCCTTTTATTTTAATTAATTAAAGTGGCTAGAAATGCTTATGGGGCATTCTTTTATTACTTGAACATTATTTCTGCAAGTAAACCTATATATTTTTATATATTCTGAAAGGTATGGTTAAATGTGATTTTTGAGAGTTGGAATCAACTCAAAAGCTTTTATGGTTTAAATTTGAAAAATGTTTGAATGCAGAAAAGCCTCTGCCTTGTTATTTTTACTATGGGTGATCTACAGATCCAAATGACTTGAATCCAACGGGCTTGGATTAAGCATTCACAGGCCTTTCCAACAAAATTGGTTTCATTCAATTTGGTGCACTGAATCGATCTGGGTTGATTTTTGAAGTTGGGTATAGAAGTGTGTTTGAATTTAAAAAGAAAAGGTTTAATTTGAATTGCTGGGCTGCGCGGGAAATTCTAACGGGCCGGCCTGCTAAGAGCAGTGCTCCCGTGGGCTGCTTAAGTGGGTGTCCCCACTTGTCAGTGACACGGGGCTGGGCGAAGCGGTATGGGGCAACGTGGATCGTTCGATCTAGTTCTAATCCAATGGCTGGGGGTCATCGTCGACGCGAGACAACTCCGGCGAGAACGAAACCTAGCGCGGCTAGTGAGGGGTGCTGGGGGCTCACCGGGGTACGGGCGAGGGTCAGCGAGGCGGGCGAACGACGAAGTCGACGACGGCGAACCTCCTGGTACCGGTGGCTTCTCCTGGGGCGGCTCCAATCGCTGGCTCCCTTCTTCTCCAGAGGCGGCGGGCTCCGGTGAAATTCCGGCGAGGTGGTGCTCACCTTGCTCTGAGAACGGTGTGGCACGGTCAGTGAGGAGAGGGGAGTGAGATGGTCTGAAGAAATCGTGCGGGGGTGGCCTCTATTTATAGTCGAGCGAGGGGACCGTCGGGGCGCACGGTGAGCTTGTCGGGGGCGACGTTACAGGCGGCTAATGGCATGGGCAAGGGTAGGGGATGGTGCTGTGTCTCCTGGTGATGCTCAACGACATGGTCGCGAGGCATGGGGCGGTGTGGTTTGGTCTGGAACGGCCGATGCTCTGCGCGGCAGAGGCGGCGTCTTCGACGGCGGGCGGTGGCTGTATGGCACGGGGCGGTAAACGGGGATGTCCGGCGGTCTCCTGGGTCGGTGGTGATCGTGTATGCATGCGGTGAGGGCAGCGCGCGGTCTGTGTGAAGGGAATATGCCCGAGAGGCAATAATAAAGTGGTTATTATCATATTCCTTGTTTATGATAAATGTTTATTTTGCATGCTATAATTGTATTAATACGGGAACGTTAATACATGTGTGTTTAATAAACAAACAGAAAGTTCCTAGTTATGCCTCTCTCATAAACTAGCTCGTTGATTAACAAGATGATCAAGGTTTCCTGATCATGGACATTGGATGTTGTTAATAACGGGGTCACAACATTAGTGTAATGGTGTGATGAACATTCATCCGAAGTATAGCATTACGATCAAAGTCATTGAGTTTATATTGCTATAACAACTTACGAAGTGATCCTAATCCTTAGACCATGAGATCATGTCAATCACTAACACCGGAAGAGTTTCTTGATAACATCAAACGTCACACCGTAACAGGGTGATTATAAAGATGGATTCAGAACTAATAAAGTGTTATGTTGAGGCTCATGGATCGAGAGTGGAATTTGTTCATCCCGATGACGGATAGATATACTCTGGTCCCTCTCGGTGATATCACATTGATTAGCTTGCAAGCAAGTGATTTGATCACTAGAATGTTATATCACGGGAACGAGAAAAGAGTGCATGTCAGTAACGAGATCAAACTAGGTATGGAGATACCGATGGTCGAATCTCGGACATGTAATATATCGCGAAACAAAGGGATTAAGATACTAGCGTAAAAGGTTCCGACGATCACAAGAAAGTCATCGTTGAATGTGTGGGAGTCAGTATGGGTCTCCAGATCCCGCTTCTGATTATTGATCCGAGAGGGGTCTCGATCATGTCCGCATTATTCGCGAACCATAGGGTGACACACTTAAGAGACACCGACATCCATTTGGAGCAAAAGTTTCATGCCGAAAAGAAAAGGAAAGCGCAGGAATTTATTTCACTAGACACCGAAACTGTTTCGGTTGAAATTGCTGAAACTGGTTCTGCATGTGAAATGGAATACTAGCAAGGGGTTTTATGTGAATGTTTGTTAATTAAAGTAATTAACAAAATTCTGAATAAATAAATAAAAGAGTTTTATTTAAATGAGAGCTTGCATTAAATTTGGTGGAAATTTAATGCATGTGAGTGGATTTTTGAGTGGAGGCTTTTTAATGGGAGTGGAGGCTTTTCATTTTGAGTGGGAGCTCCACCCACATGAATGTGGAAGAGGTGGGGGCAGCCCCATGGCTGGGCGCCATGCCCTTTGGGTGCCCCCCCTCTCCCCTATAAAAGGCCCCCTCTCCTCCTCTCACAAACCACCTCCTCGTGAAGGATCTCTCTCCCCCTCTAGAATTTATCCCCCATGGTCTCGGACTAGCGAGATACATGTTCCCGGTGGCTTTTCGGCAAGAAAGAATTGTGCTTCCGCTGCATCGCTGGAGCGAGGAGGCGGAGGTTGCTCGGTGCCTCGAACGTGTGTGCGAGCACGGATGCGCTGCTGTTTTGCGGCGCTAGGACTTCCTCTCGATCTTGAGATCGGCAAGAGATCGTCTACATCAACCACGAGTTTGGACTCGTTAAGCTTTGTCGGTCTTCAAGGGTATGTTCTCTACGGATATACATCCGCCCGTTGTTTGTATCTAGTAGATAGATCTTGGTACATAGTTGTTCCCATCGTAGGAAAATTTTTGTTTTCTATGCTGCGAACCCTACAGTGGTATCAGAGCCGGATCTATGCGTAGATGCTTTGCACGGGTAGTACACATATGAGTATGTGGGTGATGATGATCATTTTATTGCTTCTTAGTTGTACTTTGGATATTGGTGGCATAGTGGGATGAAGCGGCCCGGACAAACTTTACATGTCCTCGCACATGAGACCTGTTCCACGCTTGACATGCAACTAGTTTTGCATAAGTGGCTAGCGGGTGTCTGTCTCTCCTACTATAGTCAATATCTAATTTGCAACGAGTTGTCAACAATTTGGTTATCCTCGTTGTGGTTCATGTTCGTAGGTAAGAACGGTTCTATCTCGAAAGCCCTAAGCCACGTAAAATTTGCAATGGATAAATTAGAGGCGTCTAGTTTAGATTGTTGCTGGGCTAGTGTTATGATATGGTGATGTTGTAAGTAGAAGTATGAGATGATACTCTTACAACATACATAACGTGTAAACTCCATAGACCTTGGATTTACACATAAAGGTATGATAGTGATCATACCACGATGCACATGATAGAGATCATATGCGAGAACCATATCATTCCACTAATAAACATGTGATGTTTGATAGCATCTTATATTGCTTGTTTGGCGTTTTATTAGCATAATAAGATGATCCCTCATTTAGATATCAAGATAAAAATGTGTTCTTCCTTAAGTATGCACCGACAATGTTTCGTCGCTTCAAGACATCACGTGATGATCGGGTGTACTTGAATCCACGAGCATATCTCGGGTGTAAGACAGTTACACACGCGAATACTAAGGTTCTTACTTGGCGAGCCTAGCATGTACAGACATGGCCTCGGAACACGGACCGAAAGGTTAAGCATGAGTCATATGTTTTGATATGATGACCATATGGATGATCGCCTTTGAAGCTACGCCGACTCACGTGATGATCGGACTTGGTGTAGTGGATTTGGTTCATGTAATCACCAAAAGGACACGAGGGATGTCGTTTTTGAGTGGGAGTTCATTTCTAATTTGGATTAGTAGAACTCAATTTATCATAAATTAAATCAAAGTGAATTTTCATAATTTGTTGTAGTCATTGGCATTCGTTCACCACCTTATGCATAGTTGTAATTGAGATAATAGAACTATAGAATTCTGGATATTTACTTTACGAACTGGTATCGTATTGTGTTGAGTGTCAATCAAAGTTTAAAGTCCTATTGCAAACTTTCAGCAAACTCTATTTACTCCGTGAAATTTAATAATTGGTATTAAATCGAGAGTAACAATTCCAGTGTTAGTATCTTAAGTATCATGTTTGCCTCCACGATTCTTGATTGTTTTAATATCAAGTTTATCTAGGAGCTGAAAGAATTGTTTCAGAAACCATCATGTGTGGCAGATATAACGATATCTGAAACAATGTTTTGGTTGCAATATGATAGAGTATAATATATGTTCTCATATTGGATGAGAATTTACGAAGGTTGGAGATGCTAGACATCCTAATCATCCAAAAGGGTTTTGGAAAGTAATGTTATACTCACGATTCTCCTTTATAAGCTAAATTGGCTTGATCATGAAAGTCGTCATGATAAGGATGAATAGAAGATGTATGTAAAGTGTTTACTACACTAAAAGATTACTAAAGAATGGATTTTGAAAGAATACCGATCATTTTGATGATGGTGATCTACTTCAAAGTGCAAGTCCAAAGGTATTATTATTTGAATATACACGCTTTGGACTATGTGTCATGTATATGGCGCCACTTTTGATGTTGATAGATTCTTTTAAAAGGAAAAGGAAATGCTGAAAGAGAATCTATAAAATATATTTGGCAGAAAAGAAAAGATTGGAAATATCCAATTTAGGTATATGGATGATATACATGTTATGGTTGTATTCTTTGCTTGTTAAACAATGTGGTTCTTGGGTATTGGATACCGAATTGGTTGGTATGAAATTTCATACGGAATGACGCAATTCATGAACCACAATGGCCTAAGTAACTAGCAAGAGAATATGTGATGATGTTCATCGAAAACAAACAAACCGTTGTTTGTATTTCTCGTTGACATCAAAGCTTGACTTCAAGATTTGTTTTAATAATTGTTATTTGAATCAGGTATTATAAGAACAAAGGTTGTTCAAATAATTACCGTATTCCATATAAGATGGATGATTTACAAATCTAGTTGAAGAAATCACATCCATAAAACCTAATGCTAAAATGTCGCAAGACAAATGATTGAAAGATCACTTATGAAGTGACATCGCTGTTTAAATTATATTGGAAAGAAAACATGAAGAATCTCCATATTCATGGATTTTTGGAGTCTTTGATTTGATCAAGTGACGCTTGTGAGACTTTCCACGTGATAATTAAAACTTCGTTCAAAGGCCAAAGAAGAACGAACGACTAAATTATTGGAATTTATACATATCGATGTATGTAGTCCATTATGAGTAGTCGTAAGCGATGGGTTTCAACTTCATATGCTTTCTCCGGAATTTTGAGTGAATGTTCACTTAATGAGAAAGAAGTATGAAATATTTGAAAATGTTTCAAAGACTTTCAAGATGAAGTGGAAAATCATTATAACAAGAAAAATAAATAAATTATGATTTGATCATAAAGGGATTTATTTGAGTTACAAGTGTAACAAGAAAATAAATGAATTATGATTTTATCATAAAGGGATTTATTTGAGTTGCAAGTTTAGCAAAACACCTAGATTTACATCTCCCGAAACACCATAGGAGTATGGAGTGTTTGAGATTTGTAATGAAACCTTGTGAGACATGGTTGGATCAAAGGTGTTATTTATAAAACTGCCATTATGTTTTAAAAGATTAAAGCTTTAGAGACTACCGCTTTTACACTGAAAAGAGCTCCATCTTGATCCGGTGAAATGACACCATGGAAGTTATGGTTTGGGGTAAAACCCAAGTTGTCATTTCTTAAATTTTGGTATGCTAAACATAAGTAAGATGTTTACAACCGAAGTCGGATGAGCATGTCTTTGTAGGTTATTTCGAATAACAATTGGTTATTCCTCCATAACACCGAGGACAAAAGGGTTTGTCGCTTGAAATGTGAAGTTTCTTGAAAAAGGAATCTTTCGCAAAAGTTAAGTGGGAGGACAATAGAACTTTGATAAGGTTAACGAACCTTAGCTAAATGTGCTGAGTTGCGCAGCGCCGGAAATCGTTCTGGAGGCTGCCATAATGCTCATAGCTTGTGTGCCTCAAAGGTTGTGGTCATGGAGGTCTAAAGTTCCTATTGAACCAAGAAGGTCGGTTAAACAATCAAATGCTAAGATTTGAGAGTAAATCATTATTGTTTGACAATGATGAACCGAATACATACAAAGAAGCGATGATGGGCCCTGACTCCGTCAAATGGCTTGTAGCCATAAAATCCGTGATAGTTCCATATACGAGAAATCAAGTTTTGAACTTGGAAGACCCTCCGGAAAGGTGTAAAAACCTATCGGTCGTATTTGGATCTATAAAGAAACAGACATGGATGTCTCACATCTATGAAATATTCGACATGTTGTAAAGTATTTTATGACAATGTTCAAAGAGTTGACTATGACAAGATTTGATCTTTCATAGCGATATTTAGTCTGAACGGATTAAAGTAGCAACCACTACATATAATTTGGTATATGGTAGATGAATAAACAAAACAAAGTTCTTTTAATAGGATGGTTACCTAGGACGTGTACATGACACGGTCCAAAGGGTTTTGTTAAATTCAAAGGATGCTAAAAGGGCATGCAAACTTCAATGGTTGAAGTAAGCATCGCGGAGTTGGAATCTTCACCATGATGAAAAATGAGTTTTTCATCTGGAGACGATGAAGATGCTTGCATTTGCAAGAAATTAAGTGGGAGCGCTGAGACATATTTCTAATACATTATGTGAAGGACATCTTGTTGATTAGAAATGATGTATCTTTTATTGACAAAGGTTAAGAATTTCATTTCGATGAAAGACTTAGGCAAAACCCGAATATTTAGCATGAATGTCTATAGTGGATAGACTGTAACGCTAATATGTTTATGCCAAACGTACATATATGAGATATTGAAGGAGTTCAATATAGAAACGACAAGAAACAGTTCTTGTTGCATGGAAAGGAATTGAATCAAGATTCAAGTGTATCGACACTTGATAAGTGAAACAAGATTCAAGTGCTTTGACACTTGATGAGTGCAATCACGAGAATGTTTTGATCAATCATACCATGATATGTACACATCCAGATATGTCCTATGCTCTAAGTGTTATGAGCATATACCAGAATGAATCATAAAATGATCATTGGACGATAGTGAGGATATTCTTATGATCTTTTGGAAGAACTAAGAATATATTTGTGTAGAGGTGACAAACAATTACAAATAGTTCATTGTAAAGCGTTACATTGATACTAGTTTTGTCACAAGATACAAATTAAGTTTATCTCAATTTAAACTATGGGTGGCACAATGTAATGGAAAGGAGATTTCATGATGGATTTGGAAGAGTTCCAAAGTTAAGACATTGTGACGAATACTACAACAAAAGGCTAAGTATATGACTGCTATAGTAGCAGCAAAGGAGGGAATTTGTGTCAAGTAGTTTGTTATCAAACTAAGGTGTGGTTCGCAACGGGCTAACACTAAAGATATATTGTATGACAATAGTATCGATGTGTTTTAACCCCAAGGAACTAAAGGTCTCACCAAAAGACCAAATTTATACAATGTCATCTCATTGGAGAATGAGTGATGCGTGGAGACGCAAAGACATGCAAATACACACGGACCTGAAGCGTCAGATCCGTAGATTATGTTAACCACTTGCAATTGCGTATATGGAACACCAGAAAGCCATAGGTGTTCAATACGCAGAGTTTTCAAACTAGATTATTGTCTCTAGTGCAAGTGGGAGACTGAAGGGAATATGCCCGAGAGGCAATAATAAAGTGGTTATTATCATATTCCTTGTTTATGATAAATGTTTATTTTGCATGCTATAATTGTATTAATACGGGAACGTTAATACATGTGTGTTTAATAAACAAACAGAAAGTTCCTAGTTATGCCTCTCTCATAAACTAGCTCGTTGATTAACAAGATGATCAAGGTTTCCTGATCATGGACATTGGATGTTGTTAATAACGGGGTCACAACATTAGTGTAATGGTGTGATGAACATTCATCCGAAGTATAGCATTACGATCAAAGTCATTGAGTTTATATTGCTATATCAACTTACGAAGTGATCCTAATCCTTAGACCATGAGATCATGTCAATCACTAACACCGGAAGAGTTTCTTGATAACATCAAACGTCACACCGTAACAGGGTGATTATAAAGATGGATTCAGAACTAATAAAGTGTTATGTTGAGGCTCATGTATCGAGAGTGGAATTTGTTCATCCCGATGACGGATAGATATACTCTGGGCCCTCTCGGTGATATCACATTGATTAGCTTGCAAGCAAGTGATTTGATCACTAGAATGTTATATCACGGGAACGAGAAAAGAGTGCATGTCAGTAACGAGATCAAACTAGGTATGGAGATACCGATGATCGAATCTCGGACATGTAATATATCGCGAAACAAAGGGATTAAGATACTAGCGTAAAAGGTTCCGACGATCACAAGAAAGTCATCGTTGAATGTGTGGGAGTCAGTATGGGTCTCCAGATCCCGCTTCTGATTATTGATCCGAGAGGGGTCTCGATCATGTCCGCATTATTCGCGAACCGTAGGGTGACACACTTAAGAGACACCGACATCCATTTGGAGCAAAAGTTTCATGCCGAAAAGAAAAGGAAAGCGCAGGAATTTATTTCACTAGACACCGAAACTGTTTCGGTTGAAATTGCTGAAACTGGTTCTGCATGTGAAATGGAATACTAGCAAGGGGTTTTATGTGAATGTTTGTTAATTAAAGTAATTAACAAAATTCTGAATAAATAAATAAAAGAGTTTTATTTAAATGAGAGCTTGCATTAAATTTGGTGGAAATTTAATGCATGTGAGTGGATTTTTGAGTGGAGGCTTTTTAATGGGAGTGGAGGCTTTTCATTTTGAGTGGGAGCTCCACCCACATGAATGTGAAAGAGGTGGGGGCAGCCCCATGGCTGGGCGCCATGCCCTTTGGGTGCCCCCCCTCTCCCCTATAAAAGGCCCCCCTCTCCTCCTCTCACAAACCACCTCCTCGTGAAGGATCTCTCTCCCCCTCTAGAATTTATCCCCCATGGTCTCGGACTAGCGAGATACATGTTCCCGGTGGCTTTTCGGCAAGAAAGAGTTGTGCTTCCGCTGCATCGCTGGAGCGAGGAGGCGGAGGTTGCTCGGTGCCTCGAACGTGTGTGCGAGCACGGATGCGCTGCTGTTTTGCGGCGCTAGGACTTCCTCTCGATCTTGAGATCGGCAAGAGATCGTCTACATCAACCACGAGTTTGGACTCGTTAAGCTTTGTCGGTCT
This sequence comes from Avena sativa, assembly GCA_916181665.1. Taxonomy (NCBI): domain Eukaryota; kingdom Viridiplantae; phylum Streptophyta; class Magnoliopsida; order Poales; family Poaceae; genus Avena; species Avena sativa. Next base: position 315,340,437 of record OV702280.1, on the reverse strand, counting down.
TCAAGGGTATGTTCTCTACGGATATACATCCGCCCGTTGTTTGTATCTAGTAGATAGATCTTGGTACATAGTTGTTCCCATCGTAGGAAAATTTTTGTTTTCTATGCTGCGAACCCTACACTGTGGACGCTGGTCGAGGGTGGCGCTCTGGCGCATGCTCGGCATGGTCTGGGCGCGGCTTGTGCGGGTGGTCCAGGGCTTGGCAACGCTCGCGGCTGGGACAGGGAGTGGCGGTGGACGGTGGGCTGCCTCCCAGACAAGGTTGGCACGGCTAGTTCTTCCTCTAGCCTGCTGTCCACAATGGGGTGGCAAGGTTGGCTTCAGCTGTTCACCATTGATGGCAATGGCAAGCTCACTGGGGTGCTAGTCCTTAGTTAAACTTCCTAGATGACCTACTGAGCTGTGTGTGAGCTAACTAGGGAACAAGTTAGGCTCAAAATACTGCACACTATAGTGTTTGATGTTTTGTTTGATTTGTGTCTGCAACCTGTTTGATGAAATGGCCGCATGAAATCAAGTTTTGAATTTTGAAATGAATTTTGGTGGGTTTGCTAGATTGGTGCTGGTGATTCTGCAGATGCTTGGGTTTTGAAAATTGAGCTTGTTTGAGTGGGTTTTGGAAAAGTGGGATCTTCCCATATGAAGAAGATTCAATTTTGAATTGTCATTTAAACTATGCATTTGAAAGTTTCTGGATGATCACAAGGTGGGCCTTGATACTTTTTTATGAGTACATTCAAGGGGTGCAAAGATACAGAAAAGTTTCTGTTAGGTTTTGAAAGTTTGAGACAGCCAAAGTAGGCATGGGAGTTAAATTGGTCAAAGTGACCATTCACTTAATATATGTGTTTTGATTTACTTGTATTTAGGAAAAGTGTGGGAAATGTTTTAGATGATGTTCATTTCACCTAAGAAACATTTTACAAGCAATGGATCACACAAACAAGGTGGTTTTTAAAGAAATTCAAAATCCATGCATACACATATACATGCATTCATGAGTTTATTTAGAAAAGATTTTTGTTAACCCTAATCTTGATGATTAGTTTTTGATGATCTAAGTTTGGTATTTTTGGGATGTTACACTCGGCCATCCCCAAACGGTGACGCCGCCAAGGATAGCATCGGGTTGGCCCGACACAAAGAAGACGACTCTCAACGGGAGGGTACTGTAGCGAGAGGAGAGAGAGAGAGAGGTAGGGGAAGGGAAGACCACCCCCTGTTTGGGAATGGCCTCAAGGTTTAAAATAGACTAGGATAGAAAAGTTTGGTGTGTTGATTTTAGGGATTAAAAGTTCAGGGATTAATTTAGCTTTTGTCTATGAATTGGAGGTTTAATTTGGACTTTTCCCTTTATTTTTAAAGTTTTGCAATTTTGTTATATGGGTTAATTTTTTGAAACTTATAGCTTTTAATGCACTTGCATTACACTACTTTCCATATGTATGATTGCACAACTTTCTAGATGCGTGTGAATCGAAGATCTTTATGCACATGGTGTACATTGACAGTATAGGACAATGGGCCCATGGTCATTGAATGCACAACGATGCTAGATGCACTAGTGTCTTCATTCTTGATGCCCCAAGGTTCTCCTTAGAGTGCATATCATGCCTATTTATACATCAGAGTTGAAACAATTCGTCCACCAATTCAAAAAGTTTGGTGTTTGATACCTTTTGTTTATTACGATTTTATAGGATACAAGAGCAAGCATGGAAGAGTAAGAAAGAGAGAGATTAAGAGCAGTAGGAATGGGAACATGGAGGAAAGCTTAAATCTTTTGTTTTCACCTCTAGCATTGGAGGTGTAAATGTTTAGTTTGGTTCTTTCCTGATGCCTCCCATTCCTATGGTTCTTGAGCCCTCCTTCCTCTTCCTTTTAGCATGCACAATAGCTTACCGAAGAAACTATAGATATGTGTGCACATACTTAGATAAGTGAGACCTTGAAAGCTAGTCGAGAAGTGGAAGAAAAGAGACCTTTGGAGCAGTGGGAATGGGAACATGGAGGAAAGCCTAATTTGCTTTGTTTTCACCTCAAGTGTTGGAGGCATTTGGTGTTTCCCAATGCCTCCCATTCCTATTGTTCTCAAGCCCTCCTTCCTCTTCTTTTTTTGCTTGGCCGATTGCTTTAGCGTGGAAACCATATAGATTTATGCACATATTTGATGTGAAATCTCAAAAAAAGCTTGGAAGAGGAAGAAAGAGAGCACCTAAGAGCAGTGAATGAGAACATAGAGGAAAGCATAACTTATTTGTTCTTCACCTCTTGTGTTGAGGTGGAAACATGGTCCGATTTTCCCGATGTCTCTCATTCCTATCGTTCTTAAGCACTCCTTCCTCTTCCATTTTGTTAGCTAAATCTCTTTAATAGACAAAACATATATTCCATATAGTCAGATGATATGAGATGTCCATTGCGATACATGAAGAGGAAAGAAAGAGGGCCTACGAGCGTTGGGCATGGGAACATGACAGAAGGAGAAAGCCCCCAGTTCCTCATCCAACACTAGAGGAGGCTTTGATTTTAACATTCCTGATGAATCCATGCCTATTGTTCTTTGGTGCTCCTTCCTCTTCCTTTTGGACCGCACACCATAAAATATGTCCATAGCATAACATGATTTGATTCAAGTTCATATACCCAGCATAGTTGAAGTGCTATTTTCTATGTTAGTTTTTTCTTAGGCATGCTTTAATTCTTACACAAGACAAGGTTGCGGCATAATTGAAAAAATGGTTTATACCTTATACTACTATATAATTTTGTATTTGGTCCTTCAACGGATGGTGGCCAAGATATCTAATTCTGAACATGTAATTTGCAAGTAATTCAATGGGCGGAAGAAATACTAAATCCTCTTCAGGACCTCATTCTTCCTTGTCCAAAACCTCGTTCTGAAGTCAGCGTGTTGCCTAGGGGATCCATGCTGAATCGATGTTTATAGTGAGTTTAGACTGATATATGACCAGTACACATTCATCTGTTTTTGTCCAAGGAATTGTGGCTTAAGGTTTCCTTGGAGTTCTATTTTTCTATATTTCTCTCCATCCATGTTGACGCCTTATAGAATTCGGATATTAAGTTTCTTACAAAACAATAGACCTATATATAAATTTTGTTCATCGATTAAATGGCATGGATAACTGCATTCTGTTATCTTTTCTACCTTATTTTAGTTGTTGATGTCTAAAGTACTTTGTGTTTATTTTGTTTTTAAAATAATTTGTCACTGCAATGTTATTTTCATTTGTTTTGAATTTTCCAAGTTTATTTTCATAATTTGTCCAAGTTCATTTTATTTTTGGCTCATAACTCGGATTGCTACCACTTTTCGTACTATACAAACCTATAAAGGTTGTGACTAATAGCTTTGTGGATATGAGTAAGTAGAAGATCTCCATGCACGTGATCTAAATTAATGGTACAAAATAATAGGACATGCCTAATCTTACATGGCCCTACTGTCATTGACTGTACAATGTAGCCAGATACACCGTTTGTCTTCATTACTTTTATGTCCCTAAGGATTTCTATGAAGTCTTGTGTGCGTCCTATTTATACCACAAAGCTAAAATACCTTTCTGGGGAATTTAAGTTTGTTATTTGAGGTTCTGTTTCCTTGTATTTGTTGGAACAAAGAGTAAGCCAGGAAGAGGAACATAGAGAGAGCTCAAGAGCACTATAAATGAGAACATGTAGGAAGCCGATCATGTTTGTTTTCACCTGAGTGTTGGAGGTGCAAATATTTGGTATGATGCCTTACGTTCCTATCGTTCTTGTGCACACCTTTCTCTTCCTTTAGGCTTGCACTCTAGCTTTGATGGAGAAACTATTGGCATGTTTTTTGCACATATTTAGATAATTTTGAAATCTCGAAGGAGAGTCGGGAAGAGGAAGAAAAGAGGGCATAAGAGCAGTTGGAGTGGGAACATGGAGAAAATCCGAACTTGCTTTGTTTTTACCTCTAGTGTTACTAGAGGCGAGAACCGGTTTGGCGTTTCCCAATGCCCCTGATTCCTATTGTTCTTAAACACTCATTCCCCTTCCTTCCGGGCTTGCTTAGTAGGTTTAGCCTACAAAATGAATATGTATGTGTGCATAGTTAATGTAAGATTCTAAAGATGAACTAGGAAGAGGAAGAAAGAGAGGTCCCAAAAGCAGTTGGGATGAGAACATAGAGGAGAGCCTATATTTGTTCTCCCCCTTTTGTATAGAGGTGGAAACATAGTTTGGTATGTACCGATGCTTCTCATTCCTATTGTTTTTAATAGCTCCTTCCCCATCCTTTTTGTTTGCTAAATCGCTCCAGTAGAATGACCACACATATATGATGATATGAGATGTTCATTGCGAGACACAAAGAGGAAGGAAAGAGGGCCTAAGAGTAGTGGGGGGTGGGAACATGGTGGAAGGATGAAGCCCTCAATTTGTTATCTATCATCGGAGGGGGATTTGGAGTTTTACTGACGTCTATTATGCTTATTGTTCTTTGGTTCTCCTTTCTCGTCCTTGTGGATCATACAATAAAAAAGGATTCATGGTATAACATATTTGGTTCAAGTTCATACACCTTGCATAGTTGGATTACTATTTTCTATGTTTGATCTTTATTTCTTTGTCTTGGACTAACTCATATATAAAATAAGGTGATGTTTTTTTAGGGAAAGAAAGGTGATGGCTTAATAGGCTAACCTATTTACACTTCATAATTTAGTTACAAAGATTCCTTTATAGATTTCACTAGCCCAACAAAACAAATGTCCTACTCTAGATTATTCTGTTTTGCACATGAATCCATATTATGCCAATACATTGAATTGACCTGTCAGATAGTGTATGTATTTATATTAAGCATACATAAATATGTCGTTTTGGAACAAGAACTCTAGGGAGATCTGTGTTTAAAGAAATAAAATAGTATTTGAAAGTTAAAAAAAACTAAACTTTTTGTGGAGTCATGATGATAATTTCTACTAAAATATGTTGTTTTTTTGAGAGAAAATATGATGTATTCTAGGCTATACATAATCACAAAATGTGGCTCTAAATAGGTATTCAAAATTTGATTTCGGTCTTCCTATTTATGTTTTATGCGTATCTCAGTTGAAAATATAACTCGATTAAAATTTATATATACATACTAGACATTTATATGTATTTGTGTATGTATTTTTTGAATTTTTTGAAATCTAATAAAAAGTTGAGTTTCTTTCTTAAAATCAGGCTCCCAGAGCCTGAGATCCATTCGGAGTTCCCGGCGGATATACATCTCTTTATCCGAAGAAGGGCAGACACTCATAGAGACATAAATAATAACTTATTAAAACTTAACAAGATAAGAGACACAACTTTTACACACACACGATGGTACAAATTCTTTACTAGTTCCCCTATGTTGAACTCAACCTCGAGGCATAATTAGATCAATGACACTATGGCCGACCACTGTCCAAAATCTCCGGTCATGTTTATAGAATTTAGATACTAAGTTACTTAAAGAACAAATGTATACATTGTGTTCCTCAATAAAATGGTCCATATATAAGGTATAGTTTTTCTAATTACAGATCCTATAATCATTGTCTAGTCACCTTCTATCATCTGTTCTAGTGCAACTCATTCTTGAAGTACCTTTTTTGGTTGTTGATGTCTAAAGTACATTATGTACCAAATGTCGCTCCAATGTTCCTTCCCTTTGTTTCTTCATTTTCTTAACTTATTATGTTCTGCACATGAATCCATATTGTGTCAATACATTGAATTTACCCGTCAGATAGTGTCCCATATGGGCTTCCTATAAGTAAGTCGTTTGGAACCCGATCTCTAGGGAGATCATTGTTTAAAAAAATTTACAATGGTATTTGAAAGTTTGAAAAAAGCCTAATTTTTTTAGAGATGGTAATTTCTATGAACCTTTATATTTTGTTAACAAATATGTTGTATTTTTTTAGAGAAAATATGTCATCTTCCAGGCTATATAAAATCACAAAATGTGGCTCTAAATAGGCATTTAAAATTCGATTTTGATCTTCCTATTTAATTTTTTTGTGTCTCACTGATAAAAACATGATTAAAATTTATACATACATAATAGATACCGATATGTACTTGTGTATATTTTAAAATTATTTGAAATGTACTATAAATTTTTTGAGTTTCTTTCTCAAAATCAGGCTCCTAGACCGTGATCTCCATTTCGAGTTTGTAGAATGTATACATTTCTCGATCCGAAAAAGGACAGGTACTCATACAGAAATAAATAAGCACATTTTAAAACTTAATATCAAGATAAGAGACACAAGTTTTACACATAAATGGTACAAATTCCTCACTTGCTCCCCTATGTTGAACTGAAGCACGAGGCATAATAAGACAATGAAACAGCGTGGCTAACCACACTGTCCAAAATCTCCGATCATGTATACATAATTTAGATACTAAGTTACTGAAAGAATGTTATGTATATATTTGTTCCACAAGAAAATTTTCCACATATAATATATAGTTATGATGATAAAAGATAATATATCCTATAATCGTTGGCTAATCACATTCTATCATTTGTTCTAGTGCAACTCATGCTTGAAGTACATTTTTTAGTTGTGGATAAATTGTGTACCAATTGCCACTGCAGTGTTCTTTCTCTTTGTTTCTTAATCTTTCTTAGATTATTTATAGGGCTTAACTTGTCTAGGTTCATATTATTTTTAGCTCATAATTATGATTGTTACGTATCTTCGTACTGTATAAATGTGCAAGTGGCACTCTTACTATACACAATATTTCCGATATGGGTGATCAAGCATAAAATGTCCATGCGCATGCTTTAAATTAACTGTTAAGGACATTAGATAGGGCCCGGTGATTCATGGTTCCACTTTTATTGATTGTACAATGATGCTGATGCACTAGTTGTCTTCATTGTTTGATCCTAAGGTTCTCTACGAAGTGCTCTGCACGCCCTATATATACCACAAAGCTAAAACACTTCCCCCAACAATTCTAGTTTGTTGCTTGAGAGTTTTTCTTCCCCGAATTTGTAGGTACTAAGAGTAAGCATGGAAGAGGAAGAAAGAGAGAGAGCTCAAGAGCACTAGGAATGGGAACATGGAGGAACGCATAACTTGTTTGTTTCCACCTCCAATGTTGGAGCTGCAAATATTAGTTTTGGTGCTTTCCTGATGCCTCCCATTCCTATCGTTCTTGCGCACTCCTTTCCTCTTCCTTTTTGCTTATGCGCAAGCTTTGATGGAGAAACCATAGACACTTGTGCACATATTTAGGTAAACTGGAATCTCGAAGGAAAGTCGGGAAGAGGAAGAAAAGAGGGCATAAGAGCAATTGGATTGGGAACAGGGCGGAAGCCTAACTTCCATAGTTTTCAGCTATTAATTAAGGTGAGAACATAGTTTGTTGTTTCCTGATGCCTCCCATTCCTATTGTTCTTAAGCACTCCTTCCTCTTCCTTTTTATCCTTCTCGATTACTTTAGCATGGAAAACCAAATATATGTGTAGTGTGCATGCATACGATGTGATATCACAAAAATGACCTAGGAAGAGGAAGAAAGAGAGGTCCTAAGAGTAGTGGGAATGAAAACATAGAGGAAGTCCTATCTATTTGTTCTTCACCTCTTGTGTTAAGGTGGAAGCATAGTTTGGTGTCTTCTATCATTCCTACCGTTCTTGAGCTCTCCTTCATTTTTTGAGGGAAAGCTCTCCTTCCTCACCCTTTTTGTTTTGTACATTGCTTTAGTAGTATTTTTTTGCATACATTCATATGATACAAGATGCCCATAGCGAGACTAGAAGATGAGCTAAAGAGGACCTAAGAGCGGTGGGGATGGGAACATTATGGAATACTAAAGCCCTCATTTCCTCGTCTAACACTGGAAGAGGAGTTGGTCTAGTTTTCATGATGCCCCCATGCCTACCATTCTTTGGTGCTCCTTTCTCTTCCTTTTGAATCACACAAGATAAGAATTATTTTAGCATAATATAATTATGTTCAATCCATACACTTCACATAGATGGATTCGATTTAGTCAGAAAAATTAAGTTACCAAACCAATCTGTTAAGCCATTATATGCTAGTCGTAGCTACAAAGAGGACTATGGAGCTCCATCGCTATCTGGCCAAACTATCAAGGTGTGCTGCAAGCCATCAGGGGAAACACCTAGTCACTGTCAGCCTTTCGGGATCTTCTGCTACATGCCTCGCCCTCCAGACATCACAAAGGAATGAGTTCCCTCTTATTCCTAGTATGGTCGTCTATCTGGCGTGAACAGAACGAGTGAATTTTCAGAGACAAGGACACGACTGTCAGCCAATTCGCCTATTTCATCAGGATGAAGCCCAACATTGGGCCTCTCCTGGATCAAAGCGGATCAGCTCGCCAAATTCGTCGATCGAATCGGGCGCCCCGGGAAACCTTGTAGGGGCAAAAACCTTGAGAAACTACTGTGAGAACCGCCCTGAACGTGTCAAGCACACCTTGTTGATCTGTTCAAACTTTGTTTTCTTTTTTTTGTTTCCTTTTCCTAATGGAATTTTTGTAACCTACCTTCTTCTAATATACTGGAAGCCAGCAATTATGACCATTCGAAGAAAGAACCTCCAGCAATTGTTCTTGGGAAAAAATCTGGAAATCCTCTCTTTTATTACTTGCTAGCAGGTAAACGTATATACATGCATACATATATGTGAGCATTTGAGCCAGGCACACAACCAAGAAGATATACATCCCAACAATAGATCACCTTAATCATGGTCTAACCACATTCTATCATCAAATCTAGTGCAGCTTTGTCCGAAGTACCTTTTTTGGCTGTTGTTTCTTTCGGGTAACTTTTTTGTTGTTGTTTCCCGATGTACATTGTATAAAGATCATCACTAGCTCACTGGAATATTCTTTATTTTGTTTTGTAAATTTCCAAGTTTATTTAAAAGCTTAGTTGATGCAAGTTCATATTATTTTTTAGCGCATAACTTGGATTGCTATACACGTAAATAAATGCAAATATTGATATTACTATTATATTGCCAACTTGGTGGATATGAGTAAGCAGAGGATCCTCTTGCACATGCTCTAAATTGATATTCCATGACAATAGGACAAGTCCGGCTGATTACGTGGTACCATGCTGTCATTGGCTGTACAATAATGGCCACATGCACTGGATCTCTTCGTAAGGTTTTGTATAGAGTTTCCTGCATGTCTATTTACACCAGAAAGCTGAAACACTTTGTCCATCAATTCAAGCTTGTTGTTTTTGAGTTTTTTTCTTTAGGTTTTAAGGCATTGAGCATATGCCAAGAAGAGGAAGAAAGGGAGAGCTCAAGACAGCGTTGGGAATGGGAACGTCCAACTTTTTTCCCACCTCTAGTGTTGTGTTGGCCGTGCAAATATTTATTTGGTGCTTTTCTAAGCCTCGCATTCCTACCTTTTTTTGTGTGTTCCTTCTAATTCCTTTTGGCTTACATGGTACATTTGATGGAGAAACCGAAAAAAAAAACATGTGTACATATTGTAAGCTCTGGAAGGCGAGTCAGGAAAAATGAAGAAAAGGGGGCATATGAGAAGTCCATGTAGAAATATGGAGGAAATCCAAACTTTCTCCTAGACATTAGAGTGTACTATCGCACTCAAAAATAAAGTAGCATACATGGTACGTGTGACTGTTGAGCACATCGATCCAATGGCAGTTGGATAAGTGCCAGTGCAAGACGTAAGAAACTAGTACACTTCAAAATAAAATAATGGGTCACATAATTTTGAGAATATCAGGTAGAAACCGCTCCAATGAGGACTCCGCGAAAACATTTGTAAGTTCTCAAAAAATCTCACAACTTTTTTGTGATGTTCTATAAGCATCTGAAATTCTAAGTTCAAACCTAGATTCATTTGACAGGTATGTAACACAAATTAGCATGCATAGTGATATGTTATTGTTTGTCACTATTCCTCAATGGACTTGTTTTTTCCATTTATTATATCGAATTGACTTTTTACTTGAAATTTGGCATGTCTATATAACATTACTTTCCCCTCCACAAACAAAAAATTACTATCCCAAAATATTATAATCCCCCCCCCCCCAAAAAAATTAACATGGTTTCACTGGTTTCCATGGCAACTTGGTTTCCACAAGATATTTTCTTCATTATTTTCCAGTGCATAACACATCTATGTTACTAGTTATTTTCTACACCAAAACTTTCTCAGTATATATACACACCATCCATCAATAGCATCTGGAGTATAGAGTGGAGAGAAATAGAAGAGAACCATACAACCTGAACATGGCATAAGATTTGTCAAAGTAGTTAGCATATTAATTGAATTAACTAATCCTATTGCTAGTAAGGTATAACACGGTGTCTTGGGGAACAGGAGGTAACATGGAGAAATACGCCGATAAAAAAGATAATTAGTAATGTTAGGGAGATTACATATGCAGATCTTCTAACATTGGGTGCACTTCTAGTGGGAAGATAGTGATTGCTCAATCTCCAATATAATGAGATACATATCATCTCACGGACTCACACAAGTCCAGTGAATCAGAGACCAAGCTAAAACACTCGAGTACCTATCAGTCTTCAAGAAACTTTAGTTAGCTATCTTGCTTATACTGAATTAAACATGTCTTGGAAATAATAGCTTCACTAGATGCATTAGTAGCAGATTAAATATGTCAATGTTCAACCAACATGTACAATAGCGATAAAATAAACACATGGACAAAAATAATCTTGCATTATTTGTTATTCTTCCTAGGAATGGTGGTTATATTTGTTATCCTTTGTACACAGATGAATTAGTTATCTTGTCTAGATTTGTTCCTCCAGTTGTGATAGAATAATGTTAATTGGGCCTCTCAACCCTAGGGGGGGGGGGGTAAATAAACATGCTACATGACTATATGTTTGTTTAATTATTTCATATATGAACTTGATATAATTAATTAATTGTGGTACTCAATCATTAGCTAAAGTTGAAAACACATGAGAGATTGATACTTGATGAGTCAAAAGTGAACCAAGTAATAATAGTTCAATGTTTCTCAAGCAATTATGCACAAAGTCCATGATTAGGTCATGGCATATGTGGCGTGCCATATTATCCATCTTTTGTCCTCATTCGCAATATGAAAATAAGAGAATATATGAACTATTGTTTCTCTAAAAATGCACAGAATGGAGTTAAATATTTTACATTAACTATTATGTGGACACACTATCGTGTGTCATTGAATGCTATGTCCTATGGTGCAACACATGGTGGGTTCATTTTATTGTCGTCTTCATAGGGTTCAATGAAGTATAGAGCACTATACACTCAAAGACTATATATAACTCATAACAACAGATGCAATGTTCAAAAGTTTAAGCATATTATGGTTAACATTGTGGAGTTTAAGGATTGCACAGTGAGCCGGGAAGAGGAAGAAAGAGTCTCTAAGATCAATGGGAATAAGAACATGGAGGAAAATCTAGAGCACAATATGACTCTAGTATTGGTAGTAAATATTTGCTTTCTGTTTTTCCGATGCCTCTTATTCTTGTCGTTCTTAGTGCTCCTTCCTCTTCCTCATGGCTTACATAGTTTCTTTTAAGGGAGAATATTAATCCAAAAAGTTCAATTGCATAGATTTAGATGATAAAGTGTTGGAAGTGAGTCTGAAGAGGAAGAAATCCATGTTCTACTAGGAAAATAAGCTAAAATTATTCTTGTTTAGTTACTTAATTTATATTAGAAACAGTTGGAAGTTTTAGTTTTTGTAAGTTTTCTTATTGCACGCCAAAGTAATTTATAGAATTTTTATGCCAAACAATGATTTTCGGGTCAACTCTAATTCTGATCTAACTTAAGTAACCATGTTTATATGCCCACTAATTGTATATTTTCTTGCTTTTCACATATCAATTCACTCTCAAAGCCTCGCCGTTTAAGTAAATGATGTGGCATTCAAAAGACTTCTCTTTTGCCTCCTGGGGGCGCGGCTGGTAAAAAAAATGCTCGGCTAATAAACCCAAAAACTCAATGTAGTTGACATTTGTAGAACGGGCTTAGGTGAGTGTGATCTGAAAGAAGACCCTGGGATGCCACTGCGAGGCATAACATGAAAACATAGTCCAGTATTCATCAAAAACACATAATAGCAAACCAAAAAGGCATCAGGCGAGACGCTATCAACAATTACTGAGAAGACCATACAACATGTGTAGGAAGTTTATTACACCACCTTTTTTCGCCGAGCCATGTACATCACAGCATCTGCAGCCTTGGTGGTCACTAGCGATATCAGTAGGACAATGGTACAAAATATGCGGTCTAGAGACGACCCGGGCACAAAATATGCGGTCTAGAGACGACAACACATAATATGTGGTCACTAGCGATATCAGTAGGACAATGATGTCTAGACTCGTCCTAGTGGCAACTTTAAGAGACGACGATAATACTATGAGGCAGAGCCTATACATCGTCTATCAGTATGCCATATAGTGACCGACGGACATAATGTGTAATGAGGCAAAATGATTGCCGAGACAGATGGATTAGAGTACCGAGCAATGTGAAAATACAGCTTAATGTCGCTATTGTGGAGGAAAAATGTATTGGATATCACATAACAAAAGACGACAGACCATACACGTTCCCGCTTACACCTATAATTGCATAAAAATCTGAACCACCAAAAGCATGTAGATAAACAAAATATGCTTCTTGGACACACATTGGAACTAACACTTCTTTCGAATGCTGAAGCCAGAAATTTTTTAGCTTTACACCAAAATATACAAAAGAAGAAGACGAACAAAGACATAAGAATAAGATTAACAACTATCAGGCTTCGCTATTCTTAGGATTTGCTGTCGCGAGAGCGAGCAGAGGACAACAATCTCTGAGTCTTCGTCTGAAACTCCACATTGCACAGACGATGTCTCTTCTAGGCCGATTAGCGTCTCTTCCTGTCTTCTTGCATGGTTGCTAGTCTACCGAGCGAATGACTCCTCCAGAATGACCACCAAGGGAGCTCTCTGTAGGAGTGAGGTGAAGCATCATATGCGTCTCTTCATCTAAGACACTACTGTAGTGACACTAGCGATGACTGTGCGTCTCCACCAGCTGTAAACATATGGGTACCTTGGGCTAGATGCGTGCGGATAAGCCAACCAATGATCTTGTACAACATCATGGATAAGAGACGGCCTTAACACAAATGCCATTGAACATAACAAAATTTATGGTGTAGTGGCGAAGTTAAGAGCAGATAAAAGAAGAGTGCAAACTGTTACGGTCGAATAGTATCGAGGGGAAGAGTTGACGAAAAAAGAGTGCCAACTTTTTCGGATAGAGGTGTCAAGAGAAAGAATGAATGGAGGGTGAAGGGAAGAGCAAGCAGAGGAAAAACACCAACTTATGGTCGGGCTATGGCAAGGGGAAGAGTTGAAAAGCGAACAGAGGACGAAGAGGGTCAACATTTACGGTCGGACTATGGCAAGGGGAAGAGTGGAAGAGCAGGCAGAGAAAAAATGCCCACGGTTACGGTTGTAGGATAGCGAGAGAAAGAGTGACAATAGCACACATGAGAAGCTGTGCATCGAGTACGTCTTAGTTCGAGGCAAAATAACCACGCAGAGAGATGACATCATGGAGATGCCGTAACACGTCCACACCTGTGTTGATTAAACATACCAAATAACGTGCGTATGAAGAGAATACAATAACATATAAAGATCATCATAGGCGTTGGAATAAAGTATAGACATAGACACCATTGAAATTGCACACAGAAATACGCTAATTTTAATGATGGTTTATTTCATATATATGTATATGATTTCATTTACACACGGACCTAGCATGTCATATTTTGTTATCTTCTTAGTATCGTTTCTCCTTGGATTGATACCTCTGTTATCGTTTTCTTGGTTGCTGTACGACACCATTAGGTCATAAAAAATCTCACCAACATTTACATGCACAGCTTCCGCAACGAACAAACAACTCTATCTTCAACAAAGAACTGCGCTGAACTCTACAAAAAAGACAAGGATTAAACGACGAAATCATTCAAGCGTAATAACCAACTTTAGAAAGCAAAATAGATATAAACCTATCGAGCGCTTACCAAGCTTAAGAAACGACACAAGGAGGAACCTGCCATCATCTTGACCGGAAGAAACACGTGGACACTGCGGATGCCGAGCCCGTAGCGGAATCCTGATGAATGCCAAAGAGAAACAGAAAAAAGAGCATCAATGCGAAAGAAAAACATAGTAGTCGAAGACTCTAATGAACAAACGGAAACAAACATACTTCGTCGGAGAACACGTGATGAAGCCCTAGAAAGTTGTCACCTGAAAGTGAAACAGGAAGAAAAGTTAGACATGTACCCCGAATGCGACTCACGAAGAAAACAAAACTTACAGCTAGAGATGATGACGATGAACCATAAGACGACGAAAAAGCGACAGAAGAGTGACGTCCATGCATCTATCGGGTAGAAACCTAAGTCGCAAAGAGAAAATATCAAAACTATTTATGCAGCAGGGACGAGACCACAAATAGATGAAAGCAAAGAGAACTTACCGTGAAATAAACATGAGCCAGCTAACACCAGCAACGACATGGAGGCGATCACGCCAAAATTTCTTCACGCAAAGAGTAATTGAGAAGAATGAACCTATTTCAGATCTGAATCAATAGGAGACACGGTCACTAGTAGGGAAACCCTTATAGCTGTCATTTTTCTAGTGGCATGTGGAATATATTGCTCGCCACCACTTGCAGACAAAATAATAGTGGTGTTCAGAAATTTATGAATGCCACCAGTATATGCTATGTAACATACCACCTTTTGTGTAATATTAATAAAGACATCTCTGAGCATTGCATGCATTCATTATACTAGCACTTTGATTTAATCAACTAAGCACAAACAAAACCCTAATTTCTCTCCCTCTCAAAACCATTCAAATGGTTTTCACATTTCGAAAATTATCAAAACAAATGGAGCCCAAAATGGTTTTCAAGGGCCCCTGAGTATTTTATACACTTTATAAAAGTCACTAATACTTTTGAATTATTCAAAATAGAAATTGAATTCAAATACAAAAGAGAAATCAGAAAACAGTTTTCTGGAAAAAAAATAGAAGAACCTATCTCTACTGGGCCGCAGCCCATCTTTCCTCCCTTCTCTCCGTCGCTTGCGCGCGGCAGAGTAGCCCCGCAGAGGGCCACCCGGGACCCAAGCGTAGCCCGTAGATGGCCCGTACCGTTTCGTTGTTTCTCCGGTCGTCTTCCCCATCGCCGGATCGGCCGAAGCAGCTCGCTGGCAGTGCCTTCGTCGCCGGCGTGCGCCAAGATACGCGCCGCCGCCCCCGAGCGCCTACAAGACCTCCTGACCGCCGCCGACGAACACTAGGCCCCACTTTCTCCTCTCTCCCTTATCTCCTCGCCATGTCCGAACCTGCGGTGACCCAGCATACCAGTGCATGATGTAGTACACTATAGTCATAGACATAACACCAATGAAACACCGTTCACTAGTATTACATTCCTCAGAGTGGTACAACATAAACACAGCAGGTCCAAGACATGACTATAGGTTACAACTCAACTCTTTACACAAGATCCAGAGAACAATCTAGGTTAAAGAGAGAGAAAGAAACTTCTTACAAAGAAGAATTAGAAATAAACAACTCCAAAACTATAATACTATTAAGATTAATATCTCAACTAATGGTCTGGCATTGCTGCTATTGCAATACACTACAGAAATGGGTTCTAGGGCCATAGATTCTATTCTTATCTAATCAGCGACTTCGTCTTCACTTGAGTTGCTATATATGTTGACTTTCTTGACTTCATTGAAGAGCTTTAGCTTTTGATGATGATTCCTGGAGCATGAATTGATGTAGTCATCGTCTGTACTGGCTTTAGAACCTAGCAAGGGTTAAGAAGATACTTTGAGTACGAGCGTACTCAGCAAGTCCACTAGAAAAGGAGTGTTTGATGCATTATAACTACAGCCACAGACCATAGGTCGTAGGCAATGCAAGTTTTCATAAACATTTCTTCGAAGGTTGCTTTTATTCTGAAAAGCTATGTCCGTCAGCCTTCACGGGTTTACCAGAACCTTCATGGGGTTCCTTTCCCGCCGCGTTCGCAGCTCCTTCCCGGAACAGGGAGTAACAAGTTACAGTTCTTACACTCTGCAGAGGTGCGATACTTTACCCATGAGAGATCAAATCCTTGTTTCACAACCGGGCGATCTTTCCCGTCCACACTTCCTATGGTGTGGGGCCCAATAGATGATCCAAGCCAATCACTGCCCCCTTCGCGACCTCGCATGCTTCCTTGGTGTACACCATGCCCACATGTTGAATTACAGCAATGGTTTGTACAGACCGTTAGATGCCAGAACTATTGTGGGATGTTGAGGGTTCCCACCCATATGCTGCATATCCTCTACGAATTACCAATTAATATGCACGCTACGACTGATAACAACCACGACCTGTACATACGGCTACATGCGAGAGGAAGAAGATACAGCTGACTTCTCCGTCCCATTCCAAATCTCATGGTTAATGCGTGATATACGGCGCAAGAATCACTGGCGACATTGGTTGTTAAGTCCTAGATAATATGTTCCTTTACCACCGGAACTTTCATAGTAGGTTATTACCTCATGGTAATAAACCTATAATCATAATATTATGAAAATATTGTTTTCGGACCTTTTTCAAATGCAGGTGATGACAACACTGGATTTGTAAAATACTTTACAGAAAATAATCAAAGGACATGAGCAAGTGTGAACTTGCCTTTTGTGATTGCAAGATTATGCACTCACGGTCTTCGATATGACATAAGATCCAATATCTGAAATCTGCATCATTGGTCCGGTAAGGACTAATGTTTAAAGAAGCAATATGCAGTTATGCATAAGTAATGCTATGCATTTTTGTAAAACTCCCAAATTGAATTCCCAATACTTTGAGTGAAGTGAATTTAAGTGATTCTTTTCAGATTTGGTTTTTCTTCAAATTTTTACTTTACAAGTAATGACCTTTATAAGGAACCTAAGTGTTAATAATCCAAAATATGTAAGTATAGTATAAGATGATTTGATTATGGTGAATTGTCATGTGGTGACTATGATATAAGTCCTTGGGATTGAGTTGTTAAGAATGGAAGAACTTATTGAGATTATTGTTTGAAGTGGCAAAAAGAATAACATTTGAAGAAAAGATTTCCTTCCTAAGGTTTAAACAACCCTGATAGGTTTTAGAATATGATTGATAGAATGTGATTGATGTTGTTTATGCTTGCTTGAATAGTTTGGACTTGAGATGCATTATGTCTTAATTGAAATAGACCAAAGTTAACTATAAAAACATAAGTAGTTTATTAGACATAATGTTTATAAGCTTTTGAGACTAAAGTTAACTTTAAAAGGTTAAGTAACTTAAGATGTAATATATTTTAATTATTCCCCAGTTTTAGATTTATGATAGGTATAACTAAGGTGTGGAATTATTGACTTTATATTTAAGTGAATGATTTAGATTAAATTTGTTTTGCTTATTAAGAAAATACTTTGTATTTATTTAATGGGAGCATAATTAGATTAACTTAGTAATTTGTTAGAATTTAAAGTTATGTTAATAATGATTAAGATATAATGATTATTCACCATATTATATAAATGGGTGATACCCAATGTTTATTTAAAAGGATTCTTAATAAGATTTTTAAAAGAAAATTTTAAAGTTAAAAGTTATACTTAAGTTTGATTATGAATTCAAATTATGGCTTTGGAATTAGTACTAAGACACTAATTGCTCAAGATTTTCAAAGGATTGTGATTATTTCTTACTTAAGAATTGTTTTTAAAGAATTCATAAAATAGGTATTAGGTAAGGATTTATTATTTAAAATATTAAAGACTTTACTAATAATATATTTAATATTTTTCTAGTGTAATATATTTATTCAAGACCTTAAAAATGAATTTTATTTATTTTAAGTATTATCTTTATTTTTATAAAATTCATCAAAGAATTAAGTGTCTTTAAATATTTTCTTTATGTTTAATTTATAAAACTCTAAGTGAGTATTTTTATAAAATAATAGAGTTATTTTGATACACAAAATTGATTTTTTATTTATTTTTAGGTTTTTTTCTGAATTTATTAAATTTCATTTAGTCATTTAAGGTTGTTAATGTTTATCTACATTTTATTAACCTTAAATAAATATGATTATATTTTTCTTAGGTGGAGATTATTCTTATAAGCATTTAGATGTATTAAATATATTTTAGGATTTTTCCTACATTTTTTAGATATAAAATAGTGTTCAGGGGTGTTTTGGTCATTATTTTATTCTAGCTTTATCTTATGCCCTTTTTATTTTTGTCTGTTTGGTTGGTAATAAGAACGGCCCGACCCGGCCCAGCCCTGGATTGGGGTTAACACGACCCCGACCCCTTCACCCTTCTCGCTCACATCTTGCTCCTGGGACAAACCCGAGCCTCCCCTCTACGGCGCCCACTGCCGCCGCTCGCCAAATCTCGACACACACCGGTTGCTGTGGCCACCGCCGCCAGCCACCCTAGATCCGCCCATATCAGACCTACCCATCCCTCCAATTCGATTTGTGAATGACGCCCTATTAATCTCGCCCCCTTCAATTATCTGGTTCTAGGGTTCTTACTGCCCAAGGCTCTAAAGGTTGATGTTACCTTCGTTGGTGGTGGTGCCCTGGTGATGCGGAGAGGGCCTGGTGGTGGTGTGTTCGTGGTCGTTGGCCACAGCCGCTTGCGGTGACGAGCAGTTGTTTTGCCGGTGTGGTGATGTCCAGCATCGCCGTGCTTCTCCTTGGATGTCTTGATTGCGGCGTAGGCACGGGTTACAGCGCCTTTAGGTGCTCCTCGTGCTGCCGCCCTGGCTCTCATCACCTCTATGTCACCACCACCTACTTCCTCTTCTTGCTGTGCGAGGCCAATCGGGTAAGCTTTTCTCTATCCCACTCTCTCTCAGTATGAACCCTAATTTGGGTTCCTCACTTTGGTTCATGATACACTACAGTCGCTTTGCTACATAGCTTGCTCACTGAATTTGGCTTGTAAATTTATCTATTTGTATTGGATAGTGGATGGTGCTGGTTTGTGACTACAGGATAATGAATTTATTCTTATATGAGGTTTGGCTGGTTGTTGAGATGATCCAATATTAATTGGTTTTGATCTAGTTGGCTTGTGGAATTGTTTGGTATTGGCTCCATGCTAGCTAACCTGTGTTGTTTGCACTACTGGTGTGGCTTACACAATCATAAGTTATGTACTGCTGTAATTGGTGCTATAACTTGTTGTGGAATTATCTAGGAATAGTAGTGATATTACTCCTATCCACCCTGTTAATGATATGGTCCAATGGATCATATGGTTTTGGTTGCATGCTTATCTGACCTACTGCAATCTGCTGTGAGCATCCATTAGAAACTTGTGGGACTCATACTTGGCTTGGTCTGGTACTGCCTTGCAGGACCAATTTGGGTTTCTGAAACTTTATAATTGTTAAAGATGGTTGTGGAGTTATATGTGCTTGATTCTTAGGGAAAATGCCTGATGATACACAAGAATGATGGTTGTAACTTTGATACTGATTTGGAGCCTGGGAAAAGGATCTGACTTCATGCCTTATTAACAGTAAAAGAATGTACATATTTGATTCCTAGATTTTTCTACTAGGAAAATGATATGTGTTGATTGGATTGCCATTGTTGCTTAAAAAGTTAGCTTTTGTAATATGACTGTGCTATTGTGAAACCTCTTTGAGAGTGAAGACATCAACATAGATCATTTTTATGATTTGCTATACTTTTATTTATAGAATGTTGGTCCATGTCCTTGCCAATGATGCCAAGTCTGAGGCTTTACTTGTGTTGCACATGATCAAGTAGTTGGTTCTGATGATTTTTATGATCTGGCATAGCAATTCTATGCCAACTAAGAGCTCCTCTCCCTATATGATTAGCTCTCTTGAGTTGATGAGGACTGGTATTTCTAGATATGGGTGTGAGATACAAGAATAGTTACTACATGATCCAGTAGTTGGTTCTGATGATTTTTACCTGATGTTGGTGAGTGGCTTATGGACTGTTGTAGATCTCCTAATTGCTCTTGATCAGCTGCTAGAGATATTGATCTTCTTGAGTTTCTATAACTTCCTTGCTACCCACAACCTGCTTCTCATCAAGCTGCTGCTAATCTTGATCTCCTCCTTGTCCTAGCTCCTGGATGGCTCCACTCAGCAACCAAAGTTAGGGATGTGGTGGTGATCTGGGTGAGTCTTGTGGTTTTATGAGAGCAGTTTGTTATTGAGTGTGATGAACAGAAAAGTGGTAAGGAGATCGTTGATGTGCTAACCAGTGGCACTGGTGAGTGTGCTCTCCCTTTATGTGCTCCATGTGAATGCTTCTTGTGTCGACATCACATCACTTGCATGCTGTGACTGTGCTGCTGTCAAATGGGACCCCTGGGGTTCAAGTTTCAATAGTGGGATATTTATTGGGTGGATCAACTCAGCTTGTTATTATCTCAAGTTTGGCTTTATTTTTGTGTTTCCAAGTGGAATGGATTCCTTTACTATTCTTCCAAGGTGAAACTTGCCTCTTTTGTTCACTGCCAATGAGGTTGTTCTGAGGCAAAACATTCTGATAAGAACAGATATTCTTTTGGTGAAACTTGCCCCTATTTAAATATGCTCAATGATGTGAATAGAAATGCATTTCATTGCCATAATGAGAGCAAAATTACTAACATTAACCCCTCTCTCTGTTTTTATCTTTTATTTATTTGTTTTGCAGCTAAAAAAGAAGATGAGCAGATACCAAAAGTTTAGTTTAGGAAATATAGTTTAGAACTCTCCCTTTCATTATTTTTGTAATTTTCTCTTTCCTTTGTGAAATATAGGATGTTGTAATATTGACTAATGATATTTTTTTATTAAGGTATTCTTTTTGTTAAAGTAAAGTTTTATTCTTCACTCATGTTAATATTCAATAAATATTGTAGAATATTCTTATGGTAATAATTATAAATAGTATTTTTTTCTTATTCTTGTAGGATTATGTATATGATAATAATAAAGTAAATGTCTTCTTTCTTAATGTAACTTAGAACTCGTAAATATTTATATCCTATTTATAAATAAGAATTCAATTATTTCTATATTATTGTAATTCATTTATTTTTCCTTCTACCTATTATTTTATAATTCAAATAAATCTTTTGAGTATTCAAATTGAATTACTTTCCCCTTAAACACAGAAGTACGGTAGAGGTCATGTCGAAATCCATCGCACTTGCTCTGATGTTTCTATCAGAACAAGAGAGATATCGATCCCTCTATAGCTTCTTTAGTTTTGAGCGAAAATTCTCCGGATTTTATTATGCATGAATGCAATGCACAAACATGTATCCTCTATAATTCTAGGTGCTAATCCTGGGATGTTACAGACTCTCCCCCTTAAAATAAACTTCGTCCTCGAAGTTCGTAAACTCTCATGTTTCGGAGTAAGGAATTGACTTATATTGGGTATTGTATTTCTCCACTTCATGGTAATCTTAAATGGGAACAATTGTAATATCCCATATCCAAATATTTTCCTTGAATCCTCATCATACTCAACAATCTTTAACTTGGTGTCTCTAATACTCCAAAGTTCTTTTTACTTTGGTCCCTTCGAAATATATCCTTATTACAAACTCCTCAATCTGGGGTCTCTTCTTTAGTTCATTCCCCTGCTTAGGTATCCTAATCCAACTCCTTTACTTAATCATAAAACTTCCTTGCTATACCATATAAAGTCGGGGAAGTCTAACTAAAATAGGGTTTTAGATTCTATTAGACAATATTGTAACAAAAAGACTAAATTTTTGGTTTTCCATTTCAAAATTTATACTGGTGGCCCTTCCGAAGGTTGGATTTGAACTCATTTGGTCCATACCCATCGGAATTTCTTATTCTCTACACATGCCCAATTGGGTGTGTTTTATTACCTCTTAAGGATCACTTAAGAATGGTTTTTTAGAATTAGTCTGTTTGAATTAATATTTTATCCCCTTCAAGATTTTACCATACTAAGCTTTAGATATTCTTTCATTATTACATATGGTACTTCTTCAACTTTCATTTATAATGTTTACTCTCCCCTTTAGGGTTTACTAATATTCTTCAACCTGTCTATTTAGTATTTATTGGCTTTATAACTATAATGTTGGTCTCTATCCAGCTTATACTCTGCCTAATTAGGGTCTGATGAAAGATTGGACGGTGTATCCACACATTTGTGGATCTCCGAAGTGAATCTTTCAGCATTATTTGTCTTACTTACTTTTGGACATTTTCGCTTGGATAAGTCTGACTTTGCGAAATGTTTTAGAAATTTGTCACTTAATATTTATACTCCTTTAGGCCTTACTTAGTTTAGGCCAAATTTTATGCTCTTTATGCAACCATTAAGATGATTGGGTTAACTATGTCAACCAACACTGGCTGCGGACAAGATACCAACTGTGGATCAAATACACGCTGCGGATATTTACCAGCCGCGAACCATCCTAGGGTATATGCATTATCCTATGGTTTCCGATATACCTCTGACATTCTCTCTGAATTGTTAGAGCTTGAATACCATTATGGTTTCAAAGATACTTCTTTGTATTTATTCATGATACTTCCATGAACTTGCTTAATAAATCCATTGATTTCTTAGCAAAATTACTTATTTTGATTGAACTTTAGGTTCATCACTTCTTGTTGCTTACTAATAATTATCTAAGCTTGATCCATCCTCCAAATTGAGCTGATAATCCTTACACTTGGCTTCATTCTTCATGTAAGTCTTCATTTTGGTCTTTGAAATTCGTCATTCCCTTACACGAATTCCCTTACTCTATCTGGGTCTATAACATCAAGTAGTGACTGGATGTTGCAACATGCATTTGCATACCAATTCAAACTTCATGTACAGATCTAGTCAATCAAGAAGATCCAAGAAAAACAAATAAATCCAAATGTGGTACATATAACACTCAATATTCTAAGCCCAGAATATAGTAGTTGAGTATAATATCTCTAGATTTCAGGCTAAGTTGTGTAGTATATGACACCTCCTCATATAGGTTTACATTGTGATACTTAGCACATAATGTCAACTAACCTTTATCTCAATATTTACCCAAATTGCTTAAGTGCAACAGGATAATATTAAGCAAAGTGATCTCAATTTGGTTTTGACTAACCTTTGGTTTCACCTTTGGAATTATTAACTATGTTCAACCTTTCTTTATTAGCCAACTAACCTCACATGAGCTCTCCAAATGACTAATCAGATTCTATTTGTTAACTTAAACCAAAGATTATTAGAAATTTTTAACACCCATGACTTCTATCATAACTCTACTATGTAATTTTCATACTTACACTTACATCATAGTCTCGGAGCTAATCTCACCATGATCTTATTATGCTTTCCCACTTTATCATGATTTAAAAGCTAATCTCACCATGATGACTTTACTTCTCACAGTATGATCATTGATCTTTGACATAATTTCACTCCTTCATGTAGAATTCTTAAATGAGTACTACATTATTTACTAGCCAATACAAGTATACATACTCTAAGGGTCTTCATTATGTTGTCTTTGGTTATCAACTAACACTAAGATTCCACTGTCTTACATGAATTCTAAGGTTGGGCTACCCCATTAAGACTACTTCAATTGATGTCTTACAATTTCCTGTAGTATCTTAGTGGTTTATGTCTCCCTCGGAAGACACTAAAGAGCACTATACTTGAGAAAATATAAACTAATTACTACTAAGAAAGAATGACTTAAGCATCTGACTTAGGTGTGACAATGTTATCCTCAAGTGGATACTCATCTCAAGTCATATCAATATGTGGTTTAGATAAGATGGATCTTATAGTCACTATCCAACCTACAGATCTTCCTAAAAGGTTTTACATCCTAAGGTCAAAGCATATGCTCTGATACCAACTGCGGTGACCCAGCATACCACTGCATGATGTAGTACACTATAGTCGTAGACATAACACCAATGAAACACCGTTCACTAGTATTACATCCCTCAGAGTGGTACAACAGAAACACAGCAGGTCCAAGACATGACTATAGGTTACAACTCAACTCTTTACACAAGATCCAGAGAACACTCTAGGTTAAATAGAGAGAAAGAAACTTCTTACAAAGAAGAATCAAAAATAAACAACTCCAAAACTATAATACTATTAAGATTAATATCTCAACTAATGGTCTGGCATTGCTGCTATTGGAATACACTACAGAAATGGGTTCTAGTGCTAGAGATTCTATTCTTATCTAATCAGCGACTTCGTCTTCACTTGAGTTGGTGTATATATTGACTTTCTTGACTTCATTGAAGAGCTTTAGCTTTTGATGATGATTCCTGGAGCATGAATTGATGTAGTCATCATCTGTACTGGCTTTAGAACCTAGCAAGGGTTAAGAAGATACTTTGAGTACGAGCGTACTGAGAAAGTCCACTAGAAAAGGAGTGTTTGATGCACTATAACTACAGCCACAGACCATAGGTCATAGGCAATGCAAGTTTTCATAAACATTTCTTCAAAGGTTGCTTTTATTCTGAAAAGCTATGTCCGTCAGCCTTCACGGGTTTACCAGAACCTTCATGGGGTTCCTTTCCCACCGCGTTCGCCGCTCCTTCCCGGAACAGGGAGTAACAAGTTACAGTTCTTACACTCTGCAGAGGTGCATTACTTTACCCATGAGAGATCAAATCCTTGTTGCACAACCGGGAGATCTTTCCCGTCCACACTTCCTATGGTGTGGGGCCCAGTAGATGATCCAAGCCAATCAGTGCCCCCTTCGCGACCTCGCATGCCTCCTTAGTGTACACCATGCCCACATGTTGAATTACGGCAATGGTTCGTACAGACCATTAGATGCCAGAACTATCGAGGGACGTTGAGGGTTCCCACCCAGATGCTGCATATCCTCTATGAATTAACAATTAATATAAACGCTACGAGTGATAACAGCCACGACCTGCACATCCGGCTACATGCGAGAGGAAGAAGATACAGATGACTTCTCCGTCCCATTCCAAATCTCATGGTTAACGCGTGATATACGGCACAAGAATCACTGGCGAAATTGGTTGTTAAGTCGTAGATAATATGTTCCTTAACCACCGGAACTTTCATAGTAGGTTATTACCTCATGGTAATAAATCTATAACCATATTATTATGAAAATAGTGTTTTGGGACCTTTTTCAAATGAAGGTGATGACAACACTGGATTTGTAAAATACTTTACAGAAAATAATCAAAGGACATGAGAAAGTGTGAACTTGCCTTTTGTGATTGCAAGATTATGCACTCACGGTCTTCGAGATGACATAAGATCCAATATCTGAAATCTACATCATTGATCCGGTAAGGACTAATGTTTAAAGAAGCAATATGCAGTTATGCATAAGTAATGCTATGCATTTTTGTAAAACTCCCAAATTGAATCCCCAATACTTTGAATGAAGTGAATTCAAGTGATTCTTTTCAGATTTGGTTTTTCTTCAAATTTTTACTTTACAAGTAATGACCTTTATAAGGAACCTAAGTGTTAATAATCCAAAATATGTAAGTATAGTATAAGATGATTTGATTATGGTGAATTGTCATGTGGTGACTATGATATAAGTCCTTGGGATTGAGTTGTTAAGAATTGAAGAACTTATTGAGATTATTGTTTGAAGTGGCAAAAAGAATAACATTTGAAGAAAAGATTTCCTTCCTAAGGTTTAAACAACCCTGATAGGTTTTAGAATATGATTGATAGAATGTGATTGATGTTGTTTATGCTTGCTTGAATAGTTTGACTTGAGATGCATTATGTCTTAATTGAAATAGACCAAAGTTAACTATAAAAACATAAGTAGTTTATTAGACAAAATGTTTATAAGCTTTTGAGACTAAAGTTAACTTTAAAAGTTTAAGTAACTTAAGATGTAATATATTTTAATTATTCCCCAGTTTTAGATTTATGATAGGTATAACTAAGGTGTGGAATTATTGACTTTATATTTAAGTGAATGATTTAGATTAAATTTGTTTTGCTTATTAAGAAAATACTTTGTATTTATTTAATGGGAGCATAATTAGATTAACTTAGTAATTTGTTAGAATTTAAAGTTATGTTAATAATGATTAAGATATAATGATTATTCACCATATTATATAAATGGGTGATACCCAATGTTTATTTTAAAGGATTCTTAATAAGATTTTTAAAAGAAAATTTTAAAGTTAAAAGTTATACTTAAGTTTGATTATGAATTCAAGTTATGGCTTTGGAATTAGTACTAAGACACTAATTGCTCAAGATTTTCTAAGAATTGTGATTATTTCTTACTTAAGAATTGTTTTTAAAGAATTCATAAAATAGGTATTAGGTAAAGATTTATTATTTAAAATATTAAAGACTTCACTAATAATATATTTAATATTTTTCTAGTGTAATATATTTATTCAAGACCTTAAAAATGAATTTTATTTGTTTTAAGTATTATCTTTATTTTTATAAAATTCATCAAAGAATTAAGTGTCTTTAAATATTTTCTTTATGTTTTATTTATAAAACTCTAAGTGAGTATTTTTATAAAATAATAGAGTTATTTTGATACACAAAAATGATTTTTTATTTATTTTTAGGATTTTTTTCTGAATTTATTAAATTTCATTTAGTCATTTAAGGTTGTTAATGTTTATCTACATTTTATTAACCTTAAATAAATATGATTATATTTTTCTTAGGTGGAGATTATTCTTATAAGCATTTAGATGTATTAAATATATTTTAGGATTTTTCCTACATTTTTTAGATATAAAATAGTGTTCAGGGGTGTTTTGGTCATTATTTTATTCTAGCTTTATCTTATGCCCTTTTTTCTTTTTGTCTGTTTGGTTGGTAACAAGAACGGCCCGACCCGGCCCAGCCCTAGATTGGGGTCAACACGACCCTGACCCCTTCACCCTTCTCGCTCACATCTTGCTCCTGGGACAAACCCGAGCCTCCCCTCTACGGCGCCCACTGCCGCCGCTCGCCAAATCTCGACACACACTGGTTGCTGTGGCCACCGCCGCCAGCCACCCTAGCTCCGCCCATATCAGGCCTACCCATCCCTCCAATTCGATTTGTGAATGACGCCCTATTAATCTCGCCCCCTTCAATTATCTGGTTCTAGGGTTCTTACTGCCCAAGGCTCTAAAGGTTGATGTTACCTTCGTTGGTTTGTGGTGGTGCCCTGGTGATGCGGAGAGGGCCTGGTGGTGGTGTGTTCGTGGTCGTTGGCCACAGCCTCTTGCGGTGACGAGCAATTGTTTTGCCGGTGTGGTGATGTCCAGCATCGCCGTGATTCTCCTTGGCTGTCTTGATTGCGGCGTAGGCACGGGTTACAGCGCCTTTAGGTGCTCCTCGTTCTACCGCCCTGGCTCTCATCACCTCTATGTCACCACCGCCTACTTCCTCTTCTTGCTGTGCGAGGCCAATCGGGTAAGCTTTTCTCTATCCCACTCTCTCTCAGTATGAACCCTAATTTGGGTTCCTCACTTTGGTTCATGATACACTACAGTCGCTTTGCTACATAGCTTGCTCACTGAATTTGGCTTGTAAATTTATCTATTTGTATTGGATAGTGGATGGTGTTGGTTTGTGACTACAGGATAATGAATTTATTCTTATATGAGGTTTGGTTGGTTGTTGAGATGATCCAATATTAATTGGTTTTGATCTAGTTGGCTTGTGGAATTGTTTGGTATTGGCTCCATGCTAGCTAACCTGTGCTGTTTATACTACTGGTGTGGCTTACACAATCATAAGTTATGTACTGCTGAAATTGGTGCTATAACTTGTTGTGGAATTATCTAGGAATAGTAGTGATATTACTCCTATCCACCCTGTTAATGATATGGTCCAATGGATCATATGGTTTTGGTTGCATGCTTATCTGACCTACTGCAATCTGCTGTGAGCATCCATTAGAAACTTGTGGGACTCATACTTGGCTTGGTCTGGTACTTCCTTGCAGGACCAATTTGGGTTTATGAAACTTTATAATTGTTAAAGACGGTTGTGGAGTTATATGTGCTTGATTCTTAGGGACAATGCCTAATGATACACAAGAATGATGGTTGTAACTTTGATACTGATTTGGAGCCCGGGAAAAGGATCTGAATTCATGCCTTATTAATAGTAAAAGAATGTACATATTTGATTCCTAGACTTTTCTACTAGGAAAATGATATGTGTTGATTGGATTTCCATTGTTGCTTAAAAAGTTATCTTCTGTAATATGACTGTGCTGTTGTGAGACCTCTTTGAGAGTGAAGACATCAACATAGATCATTTTTATGATTTTCTGTACTTTTATTTATAGAATGTTGGTCCATGTCCTTGCAAATGATGCCAGTCTGAGGCTTTACTTGTGTTGCACATGATCATATATAATTGTTGCCTTGCAACAGATTTGGCTAGTCTCTGTGTACAAATTTTGTGGCTATTGTAGCTAGGCTATGCTGTTGTGGTACCTCCCTAGAGGATGCACAACAATATAGATCCTTCTACATGATTTCTGTAAAGCTTGGTTGGCAAAAATAAAGTATTGGGCAATTGCCAAGGATGCAAAAGGCTAAGGCTGGTTTGGTGTATTAATTATGGAGTTGTATGGATGGATTCTCTTTAGCTCTAGGATGATCTGGTATAGCAATTCTATGCCAACTGAGAGCTCCTCTACCTATATGATTATCTCCCTTGAGTTGATAAGGACTAGTATTTCCAGATCTAGGTGTGAGATACAAGAATAGTTACTACATGTGTTGGAGATATGCCCTAGAGGCAATAATAAATATAGTTATTATTATATATCTTTGTGTTTATGATAAATGTTTGCATTCATGCTATAATAGTATTAACAAGGAAACCATTAATACTTGTGTGATTTGTAAACTTAATTTGAAGTCCCTAGTATAGCCTCTATACTTCACTAGCTTGTTGGTTGATTGATGATGTGGTTTCTTTGTCATGAACATTGAGATGTTATCAACAACAAGATCATATCGTTAGGAGAATGATATGGTGGACATACTCCTATAGACAAGCGTAGCATAAAGATCAAGTCATTTCAATAGTTCAATTGCTATATGCTTTCTGATACATAGTAACCTAATTCCTTCGACCATGAGATCATGCATATCACCTTTGCTGGATGGATGCTTTGATGTCATCAAACACCACACCGTAACAGGGTGGCTATAAAGGTGGCATTGAGTGTTCGGAAAGTATTGGTTGAAACACATGGATCAAGAGTGGGATTTGTCCATCCACATGACGGATAGATATTCTCTGGGCCCTCTCGGTGAAATGTCATCCAATTAGCTTGCAAGCATGTGACTTGGTCACAAGGGATCACATATCACGGGAACGAGAAAAGAGTACTTATCAGTAACGAGGATGAACTAGGTATGCAGAGATACCGACGATCATAACCTCGGATAAGTAACATATCGTGAGACAAAGGGAAATTGGTATCGTATGTAAGTGGTTCATTCGATCGCAAAGTAATCGTAGAAATATGTGGGAGCCATATGAATTTCCAGATTCCTCTATTGGTTATTGTTCGGAGAAGTGTCTCGATCATGTCCGCATAATTCACGAACCGTAGGGAGACACACTTAAGGATTCGACGTTGTTTGAGTAGTTATGGTATTATGAGAAAGAGACCGAATGTTGTTCGGAGTCTCGGATGGGATCCGGGATATCACGAGGTGATCCGGAATGGTCCGGAGAATAAGATTCATATAAGGAAAGTCCCGTTTTGGAGTTGGGGAATGGTTCCGGTGTTTTCATCGGGAACATTCTAGAAGATCCCGGAATGTCCGGCACTCCGGAGGGGGAAGGGTACATGAGTGTGTCATTACATATTGGAATGATTGCATCATGTACTAAGTATTCTTGCTGTCCCAAATAAAGGATTTATTTAAATCCTAAATTGAAAAGTCAAACGGCTAGTTTGAAAGTCAAACGGCAGTTTTGGGAAGTGGGAAAAGAGGAGGAGAGGTGGAGGCCGAGTTGGAGGAGGGTTCCTCCCCTTGGCCGGCGCACCTCCCTAGGACGAGTTGGGGAGGAACTCCTCCCCTTGGCCGGCCAGCCCTCCCACCTATATAAGGAGGGGCAGGGCTCCCCTCCTAGACACACAAGTTTTCCTATCCTCTAAACTAAACCCTAGATCTAGACCCCGATTTAGAGCTATTCGGTTTAGAGCCTTCTAATTGGTTTAGAGCCTTCTAATTGGTGTGTCTAATTACTAGACCACTAATAGCCTCTCTCATAAGCTCCACCATACTCGCACCGGCTTAAGGCGAAGCCCTGCGGGATTTCCCCTCTACCTCCGGTACCACACCGTTGTGCTGCCGGAATCGCGAGGAGAGTGCTACAACCTCCGCTGCCTGCTGGAACAAGGGAGAGGAAGGTCTTCGTCGAGTACCGAACGTGTGACCGACTGCGGGAGCGCTGCGGGAACGCGGCGCCGGAAGGATCGTCTACGCGATCTTGAGATCGGAAAGAGTACGACTACATCACCCACGAGAATCTGCTCTCGTTAAACACTTTGGAATCTTCGAGGGTGAGTTATTCCATTGACTCGTTGCTGCAATCTAGTAGATAGATCTTGGCTTGTTTGTTTGTATGCGATAGAAAATTTTTGTTTTCCATGCTACGAACCCCTACAGTGGTATCAGAGCCAGGTCTATATGTAGATCTGTTGCACGAGTAGAACACAATGGTCATTGTGGGCATTGATGCTTTTATTGTAGATTGCTTTTTGTGTACTTTGCATCTTGCGGTATGTTGGGATGAAGCGGCCCGGGCTAACCTTACATGACATCGTTCATGAGACTTGCTCCACGCTTGACATGCAACTCGTTTTGCATAAGTGGCTTTGCGGGTGCCTGTTTCTCCTAGCATAGTAAAGATCCAATTTACAACGGGTGATCAACAATGCTAGTATCAATGTTGTGGTTATTGTTCGTAAGTTAGAACGACACTTATGGAAAGCCCCAAACCACGTAAAATATGCAAAGAAAGTAGAAGCGTCTAACTTTGTTTTGCAGGGGTGTGCAGTGATGTGATATGGCCATGATTGTGATTATAGTTGATGTATGCAATGTTCCTTATTGTAAGTTGGCAACCGGCAGGAGCCATATGGTTGTCTTTAATTTCTGTTAAGACCTGCGTGTCTATTCAAAATAGTTGTAATAGTTGAAGCTGGTGGACGACAACCATGGAGAAGCGTCATTGACCTTGATGCTATGCCGGTGATGATGGAGATCATATTCGTGCTTGAAGATGGAGATCGGAAGCACAAAGAAGAAAGGCCATATCATATCACATATTATGAATTGCATGTGATGTTAATCCTTTATGCATCTTGTATTGCTTAGTAGACGACGGTAGCATTATAAGATGATCCCTCATGCACATAAATTTCAAGTTCTAAAGTGTTCACCCTTAGTATGCACCGTTGCCAAAGCTTGCTGCTTCGAAGCACCACGTGATGATCGGGTGTCTTTGATTCCGCGGGTGAATACAACGTAATCAAGCCAGATTTGCTTATGCGGAAGCTAAGGTTTGATCTTGACGAGCCTAGCATGTACAGACATGGCCTCAGGAACACGGATCGCCGAAAGGCAAAGCATGAATCATATAGTAGATATGATGAACATGATGATTGTTCGCCATTAAAACTATATCAGCTCTCGTGATGATCGGTGTTGATGTAGTGGATTTGGTTCGTGTGATCACTAAAACAATGTGAGGGATGTTGTTTTGAGTGGGAGTTCACCTAGTTTAATTTCATTAATTAATTTGAACTCAATTTGTCATAAACTTAGTCTAAACTATTGCAAATATGTTGTAGATCAATGGCAGCCCCTACCATCAATTTTAATGCGTTCCTAGAGAAAGAAAAGTTGAAAAACAATGGAAGCAACTTCGCGGATTGGTTCCGCAATTTGAGGATTGTCCTCACAGCTGGTAATTTGACCTATGTGCTGGATGCACCGCTAGGTGACCCACCTGCAGCTGATGCTACCGATGAAGTAAAGAATGTTTACCTCGCTCGGAAGAATCAGTACTCCATAGTTCAGTGTGCTATCTTGTATGGTTTAGAATCGGAGCTTCAGAAAAGGTTTGAAGAGTCAGATCCATATGATATTGTCGAGGATCTCAAATTAATCTTTGAGACTCATGCGGCAATTGAAAGTTATGAAGCTTCTGAAAAGTTCTTTAACTGCAAGATGGAAGAGGGTAGCTCCGTCAGTGAGCATGTGCTTAAGATGTCTGGGCACGCAAATAAACTTCAAAGTTTGGGTATAGTGATTCCTAATACTTTGGGAGTTTACCGCATCCTCCAATCACTACCACCAAGTTACAAGAACTTTGTGATGAACTACAACATGCAGAACATGAACAAAGAGTTGCCAGAACTATTTGCTATGTTAAAATCTGCAGAAGTGGAGATCAAGAAAGAGCACCAAGTGTTGATGGTCAATAAGACCACCAAATTCAAGAAAGGCAAGTCTAAGCAAAAGGGACACTTCAAGAAGGGTGGTAAGAAAGTTGCCACGCCGACGAAGAAGACCAAGGCTGGACCTAAACCTGAAACTGAGTGCTTTTACTGCAAGGGAGAAGGTCACTGGAAGCGGAATTGCCCAAGGTACTTGGCGGATTTGAAGAACGGCAACATCAAGAAGAAAGGTATATCTGATATACATGTTATTGATGTGTATCTCACTAGTACTCGTAGTAGTGCCTGGGTATTTGATACTGGTTCGGTTGCTCATATTTGTAACTCGAAACAGGAGCTGCAGAATAAACGGAAGCTAGTGAAGAACGAGGTGACGATGCGCGTAGGAAACGGATCAAAGGTTGATGTGATCGCGGTCGGCACGCTACCTCTTCATATACCATCGGGATTAGTTTTATACTTAAATAATTGTTATTTGGTGCCTGCATTAAGCATGAACATTATATCAGGATCTTGTTTCTTGCGAGACAGTTACTTGTTTAAATCCGAGAATAATGGTTGTTCGATTTATATGAGTAATGTGTTTTATGCACATGCACCTTTGATAGATGGTCTATTCATATTGAATCTCGATAGTAGAAGTACACATATTAATAACATTGAGGCTAAACGTTTGAAATCAAGCGATAATTTGACCTATATGTGGCACTGTCGTCTTGGTCACATTGGAGTGAAGCGTATGAAGAAACTCCATTCCGATGGACTTCTTGAATCACTTGATTTTGAATCACTTGAAAGATGCGAGGCATGTCTGATGGGTAAAATGACTAAGACTCCATTTTCTGGTATGATGGAGCGAGCTACAGACTTATTGGAAATCATACATACCGATGTGTGTGGTCCAATGAGTGTAGCATCGCGCAGTGGTTATCGTTATGTTCTTACCTTCACGGATGATTTGAGTAGATATGGGTATATCTATTTCATGAAACATAAGTCCGAAACTTTCGAGAAGTTTAAGGAGTTTCAAAGTGAGGTAGAGAATCAACGTAACAAGAAGATTAAATTTCTACGTTCTGATCGTGGAGGTGAATATCTAAGTTACGAGTTTGGCGAGCATTTGAAGAAATGCGGAATACTTTCACAATTGACACCGCCGGGAACACCACAGCGTAATGGTGTGTCTGAACGTCGTAATCGAACTCTCTTAGATATGGTTCGTTCTATGATGTCACTTACAGATTTACCACTATCATTTTGGGTTTATGCATTAGAAACAGCCGCATTCACTTTAAATAGGGCACCGTCTAAATCCGTTGAAACGACACCGTATGAATTATGGTTTGGGAAGAAACCTAAATTGTCGTTCCTTAAAGTTTGGGGATGCGAAGCCTATGTAAAGAAGTTACAGCCGGACAAGCTTGAACCCAAAGCGGAAAAATGCGTCTTCATAGGATACCCGAAGGAAACTATTGGGTATACCTTCTATCATAGATCCGAAGGCAAAATCTTCGTTGCCAAGAATGGATCCTTTCTAGAGAAGGAATTTCTCTCGAAAGAAGTGACTGGAAGGAAAGTAGAACTCGACGAGGTTGTCGAACCTTCTCTCGAAATTGCGAGTAGCGCAGCACCGGAAGAAGTTCCTGTGGTGCCTGCACCAATAAGAGAGGAAGCTAATGATAGTGATCATGAAACTTCGGTTGAAGTTGCTACAGAGCCTCGGAGGTCAACGAGAACTCGTACCACTCCAGATTGGTATGATTCCGTTATGAATGTCATGTTGGTGGACAACACCGATGACCCCGAGACATATGAGGAAGCGATGATGAGCCCAGATTCCAATAAATGGCAAGAAGCCATGAAATCCGAGATTGGATCCATGTACGAAAACCAAGTATGGACTTTGGTGGACTTACCGGATGGCCGGAAGGCTGTCGAGAACAAATGGATTTTCAAGAAGAAAACAGATGCTGATGGTAATGTTACTGTCTATAAAGCTCGACTTGTCGCAAAAGGGTTTCGACAAATTCAAGGAGTTGACTACGATGAGACTTTCTCACCGGTAGCGAAGCTAAAGTCTGTGAGGATTATGTTAGCAATCGCTGCATATTATGATTATGAGATATGGCAGATGGATGTCAAAACAGCATTCCTCAATGGAGACATTGATGAAGAGTTGTATATGATACAACCCAAAGGTTTTGTCGATCCTAAAGATGCTAACAAGGTATGCAAGCTTCAACGGTCCATCTATGGATTGAAGCAAGCATCCCGAAGTTGGAATCAACGTTTTGATAAGGTAATCAAAAGTTTTGGTTTTATACAAACTTATGGAGAAGCTTGTATTTACAAGAAAGTGAGTGGGAGCTCTGTAGCATTCTTAATACTATATGTGGATGACATATTGTTGATTGGGAATGATGTAGACCTTCTTAATAGTGTCAAAGAGTATTTGAATAATAGTTTTTCAATGAAGGATCTTGGCGAAGCAGCTTACATATTAGGCATAAAGATTTATAGAGATAGATCGAAACGCCAAATATCATTGTCACAAAGTACATATTTGGACAAAGTTCTAAAGAGGTTTGGAATGGAAGATAGCAAGAAAGGGTTCTTGCCCATGTTGCCCAATACGACCTTGAGTAAAACTCAAAGTCCGACATCGGCAGAAGATAGAGAAAGAATGAGTAAGACTCCCTATGCCTCAGCCATAGGATCTCTAATGTATGCCATGCTATGTACTAGACCCGACATCGCATATGCTGTTAGTTTAACTAGCAGATATCAAAGTGATCCAGGAGTGGATCATTGGACAGCGGTCAAAAACATCCTTAAGTACTTGAGAAGAACTAAGGATATGGTTCTTTCTTATGGAGGTGATGAACAGCTCGTTGTTAATGGTTACACCGATGCTAGTTGGAACACCGATCCGGATGATTCTAAATCACAATCTGGATACGTATTTATTTTGAATGGTGCAGCAGTTAGCTGGAGGAGTGCAAAGCAAAGCGTTGTGGCGAGATCTTCAACTGAATCGGAATACATGGCTGCTTCGGAGGCTTCACAAGAAGCGATATGGATGAAAGAGTTCATTACAGAGCTGGGTGTGGTTCCAAGTGCGCTGGACCCAATGTCTATCTACTGTGATAACATGGGCGCCATAGCCAATGCGCAAGAACCAAGGTCACACAAGAAGCTGAAGCATATCAAGCTGCGTTTTCACGCTATTCGAGAACATATCCAGGATGGGGATATAAAGATTTGCAAAGTACACACAGATCTGAATGTGGCGGATCCGTTGACTAAACCTCTCCCGAGGGCAAAACATGACCAACACCAAACTGCCATGGGTGTTCGGTATATTACCATGTAATCTAGATTAGATGACTCTAGTGCAAGTGGGAGACTGTTGGAGATATGCCCTAGAGGCAATAATAAATATAGTTATTATTATATATCTTTGTGTTTATGATAAATGTTTGCATTCATGCTATAATAGTATTAACAAGGAAACCATTAATACTTGTGTGATTTGTAAACTTAATTTGAAGTCCCTAGTATAGCCTCTATACTTCACTAGCTTGTTGGTTGATTGGTGATGTGGTTTCTTTGTCATGAACATTGAGATGTTATCAACAACAAGATCATATCGTTAGGAGAATGATATGGTGGACATACTCCTATAGACAAGCGTAGCATAAAGATCAAGTCATTTCAATAGTTCAATTGCTATATGCTTTCTGATACATAGTAACCTAATTCCTTCGACCATGAGATCATGCATATCACCTTTGCTGGATGGATGCTTTGATGTCATCAAACACCACACCGTAACAGGGTGGCTATAAAGGTGGCATTGAGTGTTCGGAAAGTATTGGTTGAAACACATGGATCAAGAGTGGGATTTGTCCATCCACATGACGGATAGATATTCTCTGGGCCCTCTCGGTGAAATGTCATCCAATTAGCTTGCAAGCATGTGACTTGGTCACAAGGGATCACATATCACGGGAACGAGAAAAGAGTACTTATCAGTAACGAGGATGAACTAGGTATGCAGAGATACCGACGATCATAACCTTGGATAAGTAACATATCGTGAGACAAAGGGAAATTGGTATCGTATGTAAGTGGTTCATTCGATCGCAAAGTAATCGTAGAAATATGTGGGAGCCATATGAATTTCCAGATTCCTCTATTGGTTATTGTTCGGAGAAGTGTCTCGATCATGTCCGCATAATTCACGAACCGTAGGGAGACACACTTAAGGATTCGACGTTGTTTGAGTAGTTATGGTATTATGAGAAAGAGACCGAATGTTGTTCGGAGTCTCGGATGGGATCCGGGATATCACGAGGTGATCCGAAATGGTCCGGAGAATAAGATTCATATAAGGAAAGTCCCGTTTTGGAGTTGGGGAATGGTTCCGGTGTTTTCATCGGGAACATTCTAGAAGATCCCGGAATGTCCGGCACTCCGGAGGGGGAAGGGTACATGAGTGTGTCATTACATATTGGAATGATTGCATCATGTACTAAGTATTCTTGCTGTCCCAAATAAAGGATTTATTTAAATCCTAAATTGAAAAGTCAAACGGCTAGTTTGAAAGTCAAACGGCAGTTTTGGGAAGTGGGAAAAGAGGAGGAGAGGTGGAGGCCGAGTTGGAGGAGGGTTCCTCCCCTTGGCCGGCGCACCTCCCTAGGCTGAGTTGGGGAGGAACTCCTCCCCTTGGCCGGCCAGCCCTCCCACCTATATAAGGAGGGGCAGGGCTCCCCTCCTAGACACACAAGTTTTCCTATCCTCTAAACTAAACCCTAGATCTAGACCCCGGTTTAGAGCTATTCGGTTTAGAGCCTTCTAATTGGTTTAGAGCCTTCTAATTGGTGTGTCTAATTACTAGACCACTAATAGCCTCTCTCATAAGCTCCACCATACTCGCACCGGCTTAAGGCGAAGCCCTGCGGGATTTCCCCTCTACCTCCGGTACCACACCGTTGTGCTGCCGGAATCGCGAGGAGAGTGCTACAACCTCCGCTGCCTGCTGGAACAAGGGAGAGGAAGGTCTTCGTCGAGTACCGAACGTGTGACCGACTGCAGGAGCGCTGCGGGAACGCGGCGCCGGAAGGATCGTCTACGCGATCTTGAGATCGGAAAGAGTACGACTACATCACCCACGAGAATCTGCTCTCGTTAAACACTTTGGAATCTTCGAGGGTGAGTTATTCCATTGACTCGTTGCTGCAATCTAGTAGATAGATCTTGGCTTGTTTGTTTGTATGCGATAGAAAATTTTTGTTTTCCATGCTACGAACCCCTACAACATGATCCATTAGTTGGTTCTGATGATTTTTACCTGATGTTGGTGAGTGGCTTATGGACTGTTGTAGATCTCCTAATTGCTCTTGATCAGCTGCTGGAGATCTTGATCTTCTTGAGTTTCTATAACTTCACTGCTACCCACAACCTGCTTCTCATCAAGCTGCTGCTAATCTTGATATCCTCCTTGTCCTAGCTCCTGGATGGCTCCACTGAGCAACCAAAGTTAGGGATGTGGTGGTGATCTGGGTGAGTCTTGTGGTTTTATGAGAGCAGTTTGTTCTTGGGTGTGATGAACAGAAAAGGGGTAAGGAGATTGTTGATGTGCTAACCAGTGGCACTGGTGAGTGTGCTCTCCCTTTATGTGCTCCATGTGAATGCTTCTTGTGTCGACAGCACATCACTTGCATGCTGTGATTGTGCTGCTGTCAAATGGGACCCCTGGAGTTCAAGTTTCAATAGTGGGATATTTATTGGGAAGGATCAAGTCAGCTGGTTGTTATTATCTCAAGTTTGGCTTTATTTTTGTGTTGCCAAGTGGAATGGATCCTTTACTATTCTTCCAAGGTGAAACTTGCCTCTTTTGTCCACTGCCAATGAGGTTGTTCTGAGGCAAAACATTCTGATAAGAACAGATATTCTTTTGGTGAAACTTGCCCCTATTTAAATATGCTCAATGATGTGAATAGCAATGCATTTCATTGCCATACTGAGAGCAAAATTACTAACATTAACCCCTCTCTTTGTTTTTATCTTTTATTTATTTGTTTTGCAGGTACAAAAGAAGATGAGGAGATACCAAAAGTTTAGTTTAGGAAATATAGTTTAGAACTCTCCCTTTCATTATTTTTGTAATTTTCTCTTTCCTTTGTGAAATATAGAATGTTGTAATATTGACTAATGATATTTTTGTATTAAGGTATTCTTTTTGTTAAAGTAAATTTTTATTCTTC
The DNA here is from genome assembly GCA_916181665.1 of Avena sativa. NCBI lineage: Eukaryota > Viridiplantae > Streptophyta > Magnoliopsida > Poales > Poaceae > Avena > Avena sativa. Next base: position 315,301,488 of record OV702280.1, on the reverse strand, counting down.
ACTCATGTTAATATTCAATAAATATTGTAGAATATTCTTATGGTAATAATTATAAATAGTATTTTTTTCTTATTCTTGTAAGATTATGTATATGATAATAATAAAGTAAATGTCTTCTTTCTTAATGTAACTTAGAACTCGTAAATATTTATATCCTATTTATAAATAAGAATGCAATTATTTCTATATTTTTGTAATTCATTTATTTTTCCTTCTACCTATTATTTTATAATTCAAATATATCTTTTGAGTATTCAAATTGAATTACTTTCCCCTTAAACACAGAAGTACGGTAGAGGTCATGTCGAAATATATTGCACTTGCTCTGATGTTTCTATCGGAACAAGAGAGATATCGATCCCTCTATAGCTTCTTTAGTTTTGCGTGAAAATTCTCTAGATTTTCTTATGCATGAATGCAATGCACAAACATGTGTCCTCTATAATTCTAGGTGCTAATCCTGGGATGTTATAGAACCCTAGCTCGTCGGCAACCTCCAGTCGCCGCTGTTCCTGACCACCCCGTGCCAAGCGAAAGCCACCGTTTGACGTGCCTCGTCGCCCTCGTCCTCCCCCTCGAAGCACGCGTGCTGGGACGCCCTCCTCTCGCCGGAATCTACCCCAAAGCACCATCGGCCGTCATCAGTCACGCCGTCGATTCGTTGCCGTCCGTGCTCGCCTCGCCTCCTCGACCCCTCCATCGGCTTCCTGGTGAGCCGATGGTGCTCAAGCACCCCTCCGTTGTGTCCCTCTCCCTCTATATCGTCTTCCCCGCGTGAGCCCGGCGCCGTCGCCGCTATTCGTCATTGCGCTGCCGTTTCCGGTGACCCCCTGCAAGCGGCGCTGCCATTCCCTGGTCGCCCGCGACGCCCTCTCTTAGACGCGTCGCTCCGCGCGTGTAGGCGCGCACGGGATCAAAAGATCCGTGCTCGATCTGGAGCACCTCCATTGATGACATCAGCATGATGTCATGCTGGTGTCATATCTATTTTCTTTTTCTTTTATTGATTTATGTAAATATTTTCTGTAAATAAGAAATCTATGACAGGTGGACCCTGTCTGTCAGGGTTTTAATATTTTTTTAAATCATTTTTTAAATTGTTAAATATCTGACATGTGGGCCCAACTTCCAAAAATGATTTAAAATGAATTAAAATTGGAGAAATTCATAACTAATTCATTTTAAATCAGAAAAATACAAATAATATACCAAAATGATTAGAAAATGAGCTCTATCTAACTAAGCTATAATCATACATTGTTAACAAACTTTTATGACATGTTTAATTAGAAGAATCAATTGAACCCTAGAGGTGATTCCGAGGATCCCCCATGTTCTAGGGTTTGGACCTCTCGGACCCTGTTTAAAACGACCAAGCATGTTTTAGGGTTCATTTCAACACCACTTAACTTATCATATCATCCATATTGTATGAGCATTGCATATGCCATATGTTGAATGTTGATTTCTCTTTTCCGGTGATTAGTTCTTGCGAATAGGAACCGAACCCGAGGCTGAAGTCAACACCACCGAAGAGCAGTACCAGCCCAACAACGGACAAGGCAAGCGAAGCCCCACTCATACATATGAATCCTATGCTTACAAATTATTTCATTCTCCTCATATGCATTTGGTTCAACAGTCTTTTATCAGTAGATAGAGTAATCCTATCTGATGCATGTTTCCCCTTGTGAACTAAATACCTGATCCACTGCTCCTAGCATATCTAGGGTTTGGCTTATGAGCATCGCTAGTGCTATATTTCAGTTGAGCTTAGCCATGCTTAGTGGTCCGATGCTGATCATTTCAGGTGATGCACTGGATATGCGAATGAATCTACTATGGTAGGATGTTGTGATGTGATCGGAGATGGATAATAAACATGCTAAGGCTTGTATGGGAGGCCACGTGGGTTGTGGTTTTTGTAGTTCCATACTTGCCACCCTTAGGACCTAATGTTCTCGCCTCTTGAACCAAGACGAGCATACAACCACACGGGGCCTAGAAACCCCCTCGACCAACTAACTTACCTAGTAGATTCAATGAGTCACATAGTTCGGGCTTTCCATTCGACATAAGCATCCTGGTTGTTCTTGAATGGAGGTGAAGGAGGTGCATTCATAACAGGTAGGTAAGCGTGGCCGGAAACAAGAGATGCTCGGCATCCGTAATATTGAACCATGCGCACATCATTAGGGACCGACTTTGGGACTGGACCCGTTACGACGGCATCTCCCTAGTGCATGACTCATGGTGTCGGCGAAAGCAAGGTAGAGGTCGTGGTCAACCACTCTCTGCCGGCCTTCCAAGGAAGAGGGCTAATAATTTGGCATTAAGAATCGGTTGGTACGTGTGGGTAAAGTTGTGCACCCCTGCAAGGTTATAATATTTTTGAAAAGTCGTGTCCACGGTTATGGACGACTTGGGAACGGATTCTGTGATCATAGAGAACTATAACCGAATGATAAAACTTGGCCAACTAATGTGAGATCCGGAATACTTCCTCAGGGTTGTTTGAGGGGGTAGTCCGGGAAGGGAGGTTCAGTTGATGATGGTTCTTGGTGGATATCAAGGATGACTTCGAAGAGCTATAGTTGTAGTCCTCTTATCCCCTTTTGAAAATTATTTGAATAGACGAGCTTCTTCTCCTCCTTGTTTTGAAAACAAAATATGGATTTATGCAAAACAACTCCACTAGCCATAAGTATTGCGGAGTATACCCCGTACTCAGCCTTTCCTTGTTGATTTTTTTCTACAGATGAAGCTACTCCAACTAAAGGTGGTTTCGACATCGAAGTCGATGAGTAGTCGGGGTTCCCGGGCAGCGGCCTAGGATCAATGGAAGGGTCGCTACTTCTGTTTAAGGCCTCTTAGGCCCTTTGCTAAGTTTGTTGTTTAGAACAACTTGTTTGCTTCATTGTTTGTTATAATGATGGGTATATGACCCCTGGCTTGTATGACTGGTTTGTCACTCTCTTAAAAGTTTACCTTACTAATGTATGGTTTGTATGTTCTGTAGTGTTACCAATCATTCCCTGCGCGCGGTTAGGCTTATGTCAGATGAAGATCTGGTATTTGTCTAGACGTGATCCCGGGTCATGACAGATTTTGGTATCAGAGCAGGACTGCCTGTAGGAAACCCTTCTAGTTGGTCGACGTTGAGTCTAGAGTTTGAGAAAACTATTTGAAAGCTAAAAAATAATTGCAAAACTCTGAATATGACTCTTTTTACTCCTTATCCAAGGTTGTTCTATTGCTGAGTAATCTTACCTCGTTTGTTTTGCAAAGTTTTCCCTTCTCGTCTATCATTTCAAACTTTTAGGATATACGGGTTTGGTTGTTTTCCCTAGTACTCCGTACTTGGTTGCAATGCTCAGAGTTTCCAAGATAAATCCGTGCAACTGAAGCAATGTTTTTCAACTTTGCTGAGGATGCCTATAATCCTACTCTCTATTCTTTTGTGACTTATTGGTATCATATCATGCTTGCATTCCATTGTTATGGTTTGTATCTAAGTTGGTAGCGTATACGTTTTGTATGCTTGTTCTACTGACATACTTAATGCATTGATATAATCTTCATCCACATGTTCACCTCTACCATGATCTTTCGATATGGTTTTCGTCATCCTTTGATGTACCCTTTTTGGTGAATCCATTCTCATGGTTTCTGTTTTATCCTCAGGATGTCGTCTGGTACTCGTGGTTCTATTGGCCGTTGAGGAAACAACAATGCTGATCAGGAACTTCCGCCACCTCCCACAATGGACGAGGTTCTCAACAACATTGAGACCAACCGTCTGAGGAATGAATGCCTCCTTGAGTGTGTGGCGCAGAACACTGAACATTGTCCTGACGACTATGTCACACTTGGAGATTTCATCCGCTCTTTTCCTCCAATCTTCATGCACCCCAAGAAGCCCCTTGATGCTGATGATTGGCTTCACACCATAGAGCGCAAGTTTAGTGCTCTTCGTGTCCGTCCCGATGACCGCGTCATCTTCGCCACCTATCAACTGGAAGGTGAGGCTGGTGTTTGGTGGAAAGGTTTTCTGAATCTGCAAGCTCAGGGACATGTTGTTACTTGGAAAGAGTTTGTTGCAGCATTCTGTGCCTCTTACATCCCTAAGCCCGTCATGGATCTCAAAAGGAGGGAGTTTCTGGATCTAACTTAGGGGCGCAAGGATATTCACACATATGGGCGTGACTTTACTCATCTGGATCATTATGCAACCAGGGATGTGACCAATGATGAAGATAAGCAAGAGTTGTTCCGTAAGGGACTTAACCCTGCACTTCTCTATGAGTTGCTGCCCTTCAAGTTCTAGTCTTTCAAGGAACTACACAATCAGGCTCTTACTCTGGAGCATGGAAGGAAGGATATGGAGGTCTCTTAGAAGCGTGAAGAAGGAAATTCCCATGCTTCTTCCTCTGGTAACAAGAAGCGACGTGTCTTTGTTCCATACAGTGTTGTGCCCCATGCTCCTTATGCACCCAAGTCTTCTGGCAATGCTTCTCGTCAGCCACAGTCAAATACTGTGGAGCAAATTATTGTCCTCCTGCTGGTTCTTACACTGGAGTTACCTGTTACTCCTGTGGTCACTACTCAATGGAGTGTTCTCAAAGGGCTAACGGTCGCAATGATCAGCAGGCAAAGAAGAATGATAAAGCTCAAGGTGCTGGACGTGGTCGTCTGACCCATGTCACTGTTGAGGAAGCCCAGGAAGATCCATGCGTCATTCTGGGTACGCTCCGTGTCAATTCAATTCTAGCAACAGTTTTTTTTATTCTGGAGCATCGCATACATTCATATCACAAGAGTTTGCACGGGAGCATAATATACCTTTTGAAGCAATGTCTTCCCTCTAGATATTAGTACTCCTGGGTCTCATTGGCAGACCATCTGGGTTACTCATGGGGTTTAGATAGATATAGCATATCAGAAGTTTCCCACTTCCCTCATTCCACTCAAGTCAACTGACATAGATGTCATTCTGGGCATGGACTGGTTAACCAAGTATCAAGCCGTCATTGACTATGCACTTAGAACAGTTACTATGACCTCTCCCGCTGGCATAACTATCAAGTATTGGACTGATGGTTCAAAGTATCCATCAGCTTAATCCTTTCTCAGAGTTGTATGTCATGGATGTCCTACCTACTCTCGAGGTCCAAGATATCCATGTAGTCTGTGATTTCCTGGATGTCTTTCCTGAAGAGTTGCCTGGCATGCCACCTGATCGAAGTGTGGAGTTTGTCATAGAGCTAGTTCCTGGAACTGCTCCTATCTCCAAAATACCTTACCGCATGCCTCCTCATGAGTTGGTTGAGTTGAAGAAGCAACTTTAAGAGCTTGAAGGCCTAGGCTACATCCAACCTAGCACATCCTCTTAGGGTTGTCCTACCATCTTTGTCAAGAAGCGGGATACAAATATTCCAAGATTGTGGTTGATTACCGTCCACTCAACGCGGTGACAATCAAGAATAAGTACCCACTTCCCCGGATAAATGACCTCTTTGATCAATTAAGTGGTGCCACTGCCTTCTCCGAAATGGACTTAAGATCAGGGTATCATCAAATCAAGATCAGGAAAGAGGATATCCCAAAGACAGCATTCACAACTCGTTATGGTCTTTACGAGTATACAGTGATGTCCTTCGGGTTAACCAATGCCCCTGCCACATTTATGAGGCTCATGAACTCCGTCTTCATGGAGTATCTCGACAAGTTCGTTGTGGTTTACATTGATGACATTCTAATCTACTCCAAGACCGAAGAAGAGCATGCCGAACATCTATGTTTGGTGTTGACTAAACTTCGTGAACATCGTCTCTACGCCAAGTTTTCCAAATGTGAGCTCTAGTTACAAGAGATCATCTTCCTTGGTCATGTTGTGTCTGCAAGTGGTGTTGCTGTCATATCGGATAAGGTTCATACCATTCTGGAATGGAAGTCACCTACTTCAGTCAAAGAAGTCCGAAGTTTTCTTGGAATGGCTGGATATTACCGCCGATTCATCGAGAACTTCTCCAAGATAGCCAAGCCTATGACTGATCTTCTTAAGAAAGATAAGAAGTTTGAATGGTCAAAAAAGGGAGAAGAAAGCTTCCAAGCCTTGAAAACTAAGCTAACCACTGCTCCTGTGCTTGTCCTTCCGGATATAAGCAAGGATTTCGTCATCTATTGTGACGCTTCTCTTCAAGGGCTCAGTTGTGTGTTGATGCAAGCTGGTCATGTAGTGGCCTATGCTTCTCGGAAGTTGAAGCCACATGAGAACAATTATCCAACCCATGATCTCGAACTCGCTGATGTTGTTCATCCTCTTAAGCAATGGCGACATTACCTCATCGATAACCGTTGCGAACTTTACTCGGATCATCAAAGTCTGAAGTATCTCTTTACCTAGCCAGATATGAATCTCAGGCAAACACGATGGTTGGAACTCATCAAAGATTATGATTTGGGTCTCAACAATCAACCTGGCAAAGCCAACATCATTGCTGATGCGCTAAGTCGGAATTCTTATTGCAATAATCTGATGATTTCACATGCCCAACCTGCTCTCTATGAGGAAATGAAGCGTCTTAATCTTGAAGTGGTTCCTTGTGGATTCCGTGCTAACCTTGAAATAAAATATTCTCTGGAGGACCAAATCAAGGAAGCTCAAAAGCAAGATGATGAGATTACCAAGATCAAAGAACATGTTGCAAGTGGTGAAGCTAAATGTTTCTCCATCAATGATCAAGATATCCTATACTTTAGTAACCGACTAGTGGTTCCAAACAGTCAGAAAATGAAAGATCTAATCCTAATGGAAGCTCATGAATCCCCTATGTCTATCCATCCTAGTGGTACCAAGATGTACCGAGATCTCTGTCAATGATTCTGGTGGAGTGGAATGAAACCATAAATCGCTCTCTTTGTTACAGAGTGCGACGTTTGTCATCGTGTGAAGGCTGAACACCAAAGACCTGCTGGACTTCTGCAGCCATTGAAAATTCCTGAGTGGCAATGGGATGAAATCGATATGGATTTTATCACTTGACTTCCAAGGACACAAGGAGGAAATGATGCTATATGGGTAATAGTTGATCGGATATCCAAAGTTGCTCATTTCCTTCCGATTCGAGAAACTATTTGTGCTAGTCAAATGGCTGACCTATACATCTCTCGGATCGTTGTTCTTCATGGTGTTCCCAAGAAGATCATCTCTGATCGTGGAAGTTTGGTTACTTCCAAATTCTAGCAAAGTTTCCAAGAAGCAATGGGAACTCATGTATCTTTCAGCACAGCCTATCATCCTAAAACCGGTGGTCAGACCGAAAGAGTGAATCAAATTCTTAAAGACATGCTCAGAGCGTGTGTCATATCCTTTGAAAAGAACTGGGAGAAATGTCTTCCTTTTGCGGAGTTATCTTACAAAAACAGTTTTCAATCCAGTTTGGGAATGGCACCTTTCCAATTCCTGTATGGGAGAACATGTCGAACACCGCTGAACTGGACAGAAACTGGCGAAAGACAATTCTTTGGTCCGGACATGATCCAACAAGCAGAAGATCAAGTTCGCATAATTCGGGACCGTCTGAACGCCGCTCAATCTCATCAGAAGACCAACTACGATCATCATCATCTTGATGTTCATTATGAAGTTGGTGATCAAGTTTACCTCCGGGTGGGTCACTCCTCTAAAGGGTGTCCATCGATTCGGTATCAAAGGAAAATTGGCTCCTCGCTACGTTGGTCCCTTTCACATTCTCTCCAAGCAGGGTCAGCTTGCCTACCAATTGGATCTACCTTCAACTTTTCCAGAGGTTCATGATGTTTTTCACGTGTCTCAACTTAAGCGTTGCTTCAAAGATCCCATTCGTGGTGTGGACCATGAAACTTTTGATCTCCAAGATGATCTAACCTACCGAGAATACCCTGTTCGTATTCTAGATGAAACCGAGCGCAAGACTCGTCGTCAAACCATCAAGTTCCTGGAAGTTCAATGGTCTCATCACTCTGAGTCAGAAGCAACCTGGGAACAAGAAGATCGTCTTCGGTCTAAGTACCCTGCCTTCTTTTCTAAAACCTAGGAATCTCGGGTCGAGATTCTTGTAAGTGGGGTAGAGCTATAACATACCAACTTTTGTGTAATATTAATAAAGACATGTCTGATCATTGCATGCATGCATTATACTTGCACTTTGATTTAATCAACTAAGCACAAACAAAACCCTAATTTCTCTCCCTCTCAAAACCATTCAAATGGTTTTCACATTTTGAAAATTATAAAAAAAATGGAGCCCAAAATGGTTTTCAAGGGCCCCTGAGTATTTTATACACTTTATAAAAGTCTCTGATATTTTTGAATTATTCAAAACAGAAATTAAATTCAAATACAAAAGAGAAATCAGAAAACATAAAAATAAAACAGTTTTCTGGAAAAAATAGGTGAACCTAGCTCTACTGGGCCGCAGCCCATCTTTCCTCCCTTCTCTTTGTCGCTCGCACACTGCAGAGCAGCCCTGCAGAGGCCCACCCGGGGCCCAAGAGCAGCCCGCAGCCGGCCCGTACCATTTCGTCATTTCTCCGGTCATCTTCCCCGTCGCCGGATTGCCCGAAGCAGCTCGCTAGAGGCGCCTCCGTCACTAGCGTGCGCCAAGATCTGCGCCGCTGCCCCCGAGCGCCTACAAGATCTGCTGTCCGCCACCGACGAACCCTAGGCCCCACTTTACCCCGCTTTCCCTTATCTCCTCGCCATGGCCGAACCCTAGCACGTAGACAACGTCCTGTCGCCGCCGTTCCTGACCACCCCGTGCCAAGCCAAGGCCACCGTTGGACGTGCCTCGTCGCCCTCGTCCTCACCCTCGAAGCACGCGTGCTGGGACGCCCTCCTCTCGCCGGAATCGACCCCGAAGCACCGTCGACCGTCATCAGTCACGTTGTTGATTCATCGCCGTCCATGCTCGCCTCGCCTCGCCTCCCCGACCCCTCCATCGGCTTCCTAGTGAGCCGCTGGTGCTCAAGCACCCCTCTGTTGTCTCCATCTCCCTATGTATCATCTTCTCCGCGTGAGCCCGGCACCGCCTCCGCTGTTCATCGTTGCGCCGCCATTTTTAGTGACCCCCTGCAAGCGGCGCCGCCATTTCCTGGTCGCCCGCAACACCCTCACTCCGACGCGCCCCTCCGCGCGTCCAGCCGCGCACGAGATCGAGAGATCCGTGCTCGATCTGGAGCACCTCCATTGATGACATCAGCATGATGTCATGCTGGTGTCATATCTATTTTCTTTTCCTTTTATTGATTTCTGTAAATATTTTCTGTAAATAAGAAATCTATGACAGGTGGGCCCTGTTTGTCAGGGTTTTAATATTTTTGTAAATCATTTCTGAAATTGTTAAATATCTGACATGTGGGCCCAACTTGGAAATTAAAATTAAATATTCCAAATAAAATTTAAAATGAATTAAAATTGGAGAAATTCATAACTAGTTCATTTTAAATCAGAAAAATACAAATAATATACCAAAATGATCAGAAAAATGAGCTCTATCTAACTAAGCTATAATCATACATTGTTAACAAACTTTTAGGACATATTTAATTATAAGAATCAATTGAACCCCATAGGTGATTCCGAGGATCCCCCTGTTCTAGGGTTTGGACCTCTTGGACCCCGTTTAAAATGACCAAGCATGTTCTAGGGTTGATTTCAACACCACTTAACTTGTCATATCATCCATATTGTATGAGAATTGCACATGCCATGTGTTGAATGTTGCTTTCTCTTTTCCGGTGATTGGTTCTTGTGAATAGGAACCGAACCCGAGGCTGAAGTCAATGCCACCGAAGAGCAGTACCAGTCCAACAACGGACAAGGCAAGCGAAGCCCCACTCATACATATGAATCCTATGTTTACAAAGTATTTCATTATCGCCATATGCATTCGGTTCAACAGTCTTTTATCAATAGATAGAGTAATCCTATATGATGCATGTTTCCCCTTGTGAAATAAATAACTGATCCACTGCTCCTAGCATAACTAGGGTTTGGCTTATGAGCATCGCTAGTGCCATATTTCAGTTGAGCTTGTCCATTCTTAGTGGTATGATGCTGATCATTCTGGTGATGCACTTGAGATGCGAATGAATCTAGTATGGTAGGATGTTGTTATGTGATCCGAGATGGATAATAAACATGCTAAGGCTTGTATGGGAGGCCACGTGGGTTGTGGTTTTTGTAGTTCCATACTTGCCACCCTTAGGACCTAATGTTCTCGCCTCTTGAACCAAGACGAGCGTACAACCACACGGGGGCCTAGAAACCCCCTCGACCAACTAACTTGCCTAGTAGATTCCATGAGTCACATAGTTCGGGCTTTCCATTCGACATACGCATCCTGGCTGTTCTTGAATGGAGGTGAAGGAGGTGCATTCATAAAAGGTAGGTAAGCGTGGCCGGGAACAAGAGATGCTCGGCATCCGTAATCTTGAACCCTGCGCACATCATTAGGGACTGGCTTCAGGACCTGACCCGTTACGGCGACATCTCCCTAGTGCGTGACTCATGGTGTCGGCGAAAGCAACGTAAAGGTCATGGTAAACCACTCTTTGTTGGCCTTCCAAGGAAGAGGGCTAATAATTTGGCATTAAGAATCGTTTGGTACGTGTGGGTAAAGTTGTGCACCCCTGCAGGGTTATAATCTTTTCGAAAAGCCATGTCCACGGTTATGGATGACTTTGGAACGAATTCTATGATCATAGAGAACTATAACCGAATGATAAAACTTGGCCAACTAATGTGAGATCTGGAATACTTCCTCGGGGTTGTTTGAGGGGGTAGTCCGAGAAGGGAGATTTAGTTGATGATGGTGCTTGGTGGATATCTATAGTTGTAGTCCTCTTATCCCCTTTCGAAAATGATCTGACTAGACGAGCTTCTTCTCCTCCTTGTTTTGAAAACAAAATATGGATTTATGCAAAACAACTCCACTAGCCATAAGTATTGCGGAGTACACCCCGTACTCAGCCTTGCCTCGTTGATGTTTTTCTACAGATGAAGCTACTCCAACTGAAGGTGGTTTGTACGTCGAAGTCGATGAGTAGTCGGGGTTACCGGGTAGCATCCTAGGATCTATGGAAGGGTAGCTACTTCTGTTTAAGGCCTCTTAGGCCCTTTGCTAAGTTTGTTGTTTAGAACAACTTGTTTGCTTCCTTTTTTGTTGTAATGATGGGTCTATGACTGTGGCGCCCCGCAAAAACCACTACTAGAAAATCGCGTTGTTTTTGTGCATTGCATCATCATGACCGCATGCTCATGTCATCATGCCACATTGCATTTGACCATCGTCATCATCATGCATGGTTTTTGTCCAAACTATTTTCGAAACGCCTAGTTTTTTTTCTAAATATACCCCGTCTTTAATTCAAATCAAAACACCGGGCTTGTCCGGAATATTTTGTTTTGTCTATCAACGGTTTGCAAAAACCCCGTTTCAAATAATAAAATATTTCTTTTATTTTTAGGAGGCAGCCTGCCAGGCCCGAAAGCCCGGCCGGCCACCTCCAAGCCCTAAACTAAAACCTAGTCTAATCCCTAAACTACCCAATCCTATTCTACCCAGCCCCCTCCACCTCACCCCGGCCAATCGTTTTCCGCCACCTCATCCCCTGACCAATCCCCTTCTTTTTAGCCTCCACCCCGCCGCCACCTGGGCGCGTGCCCCCACGCGACCGCCCCCACTTTGCCGCACTCCCAGGTGAAAGGATCGTATGGGCACCTAGAAGGGTGGGGTGAATAGGTGCTACTTCAAATTTTCTTCTTTTTCAAATTAAGGTTTGACAATAAGGTAAATTCTCTAGATAATGCAACTACGGTGAATTTACCTATATGGCAAAATGCAAGAGCTACCACAACACAAAGTAGTAACAAGAAAGTAAGGTGCGGTAAAGGATAGAGGTAACCGAAAAGTGGACGCGGAGACACAAGGATTTGTTTCCCGTAGTTCCTTCCTTTTGAGGGGAAGTACGTCTACGTTTGGAGAGGGGGTGGTTTCAAACCACCAACGCCACGAGAGGCCTCCCTTGTTCTCCGATGAATCTCACCCCAATGGGATCGATTCACCTTCCACTATATCGGCAACCTTCAAGGTGGTAGCCGGCACCGTTACAAGTTTGGGGCACACATCCACAACTTAATCGGAGGCTCCCAAAAACAAGCAAGCTGTCAAAGCAATCAAAGACAAGCTTGTAAGAACAAAAACGAGAGCTAGGGTTTCCAACAAAACACTAGAGCAAAGGGGCCCTCAATGAAATGAGGGGGAAGTGAAGATCTCTTTTGGTGAAGTAGTAGATCGGGGACTCCTCCTTCGATTCCCCAGAGATCAAGGCCTTTGGGTGGTTGGATGATGCGATCTTGAGAAATTTAGTGGCTCCACTTGACTCCAATGGTGGACAAGACTTTAATGAGCTGAGCACCTTGTCCAAAGGTAGGTGGAGGGGTATTTATACCCCTCCACAAAATCTGACCGTTGCAGCATTTACTGAAGCGGTAGTACCGGAGATACAAGCGGTACTACCGGAGAAATCCGGTACTACCGGACATAGGTACCGGAACACCCTTTTTGAACAACACAGATCCATAAGAAACTCTCTGTCACGCCCGGTAGCAAAACCCAGTACTACCGCATTTTGCTACCGGCGTAGACAGAAGCTTTTTCCAACGAGCAAAAACTCTCTGTCACGCCCGGTAGCAAAACCCGGTACTACCGCATTTTACTACCGGCGCAGACAGAAGCTTTTTGCAACAAGCAAAAACTCTCTGTCACGCCCGGTAGCAAAACCCGGTACTACCGCATTTTGCTACCGGCGCAGACAGAAGCTTTTTGCAACAAGCAAAAACTCTCTGTCACGCCCGGTAGCAAAACCCGGTACTACCGCATTTTGCTACCGGCGTAGACAGAAGCTTTTTGCAACGTTCAAAAAGCCTCTGTCCCGAGCAGTACTAAAATGCGGTACTACCGCATTTTAGTACCGGAGCAGGCAGAAGCTTTTGACAAGCTGTAAAAAAGCTTCTGTCGCGCTAGGTACTAAAATGCGGTACTACCGCTTTTTAGTACCCGGCCCGGCAGAGACTTTTTGACAGTTAGTCATTTGCTTCTATCTGGTCCGGTAGCAAAAAGCGGTACTACCGCTTTTTGGTACCGCGCCAGGCAGACAGTTTCTGAAAGTATGCAAACCTTTTTAAAGAACCTGCGATACACTTAGCAAACTATTAGTCCGATATGTGTGTTGTTATCAAACACCAAAATCACTAGGGATAGCAAATGCTCTTTCAATCTCCCCCTTTTTGGTGTTTGATGACAACACACATTTTGCAAGGAAATCTAGTGACGACAAGATGTAGATGGGGCTCCCCCTAGATATGTAGAAACAAGCCCCAACAGTTAGAATAGAAGTCGCACATAGAGGACATACCTTTGCTAAGAAACATGTGATGACCAATAGATTATGAATGAGGAATATCATCACATAGAATGTATCCAACAAGAATAGCCATAATACACACAAGATGGATCCATAAGATAACCACATAGTCTTAACATACATAGCACCAAACATAGCACCAATAGTTAGGTTCACACATAGAAAGAGGCAACAAAATAAAGTTCACAAGCGAATAAAATCCAAGGCAAGAACGAGAACGAGCTTGTGACTTTCCCTCGCAAATCTCCCGCATGCCTAATGTGCAACTTCTCCCCCTTTGGCATCAAGACGCCAAAAAGGGACAAGAGCAATACTAGCGCCCCGAGGATCACTCATCATCATCATCAACGTCGTCCCATGCACCATGAGTTGGAGGGGCACGGAAGGAGGAGGTGGCATCATCTTCCCAGTTGCTGTGCTTAGAGATCCATTGATCGTCTGGGGTAATGTTGTTCTCAGAGCCCTTGGAAGCAGTCAATCCTTGAGCTTCCATCATTTCCTTCTGACGAGCACATGCCTTCTTGGCATAGACATGAGCCTCGTACAGGCGTTTTTGATTGTCCACTTGGAGGCAGAATATCTTCTTTAGTTTGGCCTCAAACCTCTTAGCCCAAGATGGCTGTGCTGGCTGGCGACGAGAGACCACAAAAGCTGGTGCATCAGCAGCATCACCTGAGTCCTCAACTGGGTTCCCATCCTCATCAACAATCTGGCCATCCGCATTGCGGGGTTTGGGATGGGTCTTGATCAGCAGATTCTTGTGACGGTGAGTGGCAAGCCGAAGCTGAGGCAAGTCACGGGCAATTTTTGGGCACTTGCTAAGGATGAGAGCCATGATGTATGGAGCAAAAGGAGGCACCCTCCGCTGAAAAGTGGCGCAGACCATCTCATTCCAGATAACATCTATCACATCCATAGGGAGGCCAGAGTCACGATGGTAATAGGTGGCCATCATAATGTCCACCATATAGGCATGAATCTCATCAACATTCCCTGCACGAGGGGCGACAGTCTCGCGATAGATGCGGAGCATGATGTCATAAGTAGGAAGGAGCCCTTTGATCTTACCAGGGATGCCGCGCCCCCGGATGTACAGTGGGGCAAGCCTATCTTTCTTCATGGGGTTGTCATTTGCATGGCACCGAAACCCAACGGGAACATCCTTGCCACGGTCTTCGTACCCGAGGATGGCCGCAAACTCAGCCAATGATGCTTCCTTAACAACACCCTCGGTCATCCAAGTGAGAGTCCTAGCATCATTCTTGGCAAAGTGAACGGTTGCATAGAACTGAGCAATGAGCATAGGATCATAGTTGCATTTGAACTCCATAATAGGAAGCAAGCCAAAGTTGGTACACATGTCAAGAGCCTCACCAAAGTAGTTCAGATTCTTCCTCATATGATTCATCTCGATCCATTTTTGAGGAATCACGATTTTGTCATCCTTCATGAGAATCTCATGGAACACCCGCTCCTGGAATTCCGTGTAGAAGAGGCTGTTCTGTCGAGCATAGGAGCGGGCCGCCCCATACGGACTGACCACTCGCAGAGCATGAAATTCAGACTCAGAGATATCACACAACAGCCTGGGCCCTGATGGCCCGGAACTTTGACTCTTGCGAGGACCAGAGGGAGGAGGAGGTGGAGGAGCTTTACCACGACCAGCACTTTGCTTGACCCCCTTTCCCCCACGACCACGAGTTGTTGGCAGTTTCAGACGGGCACTAGGTTGGGGCATGACCTCCTCTTCAGACTCAGTCTCAGATTCAGACTCATAGTCCTCGATCTCACAGTGAGCTTTGGAGCGCTTGCGCGATCCCTGGGAACCCCCTGCACCTGTGAAAGAACGAGGGAGAAAGCATAGGGGTAAGGGCACAAGAACCTGGGGCAAACAGATGATGGAAATGAGTGTTTTAAAAAAATTTACTGCCAGTACAGGGGCGGTAGTACCGGACCTGCACAAGCGGTAGTACCGCCAAGCGGTAGTACCGGAAAAAGATTCCCGGTACTACCGGCCCGCGACTACAGTGCAGATCTGGACTAAGATCCGAGTATGGGCAACAAATTAGTTGTCAAAACACGATTCCCATCGGGCCAAGGGATAGATCGGGTAAATAGCACACGATACAACCTCAAGGATGCAAGTTTTAACCACGAATCGAAGGAACCTAGATTCAATGGAGAAAACAAGAAGGAAGACGAGGAGGGCGGTGGTACCGGTGTCCATGACGGTGGGGAAGAGGGAGGAGCCCGCGGGGAGACCGAATCCGGGGGGGATCCGGGAGAGGGAGGGGCGGATGGGCTTCCTCCGGCGACGTCGTGCTCTGGTGGTGGCGCTGGTGAGGAGTGGAGACGAGGAAAGAATGAGGCACTGAGGGGTGCCGCTCCCTCGTCTCCAGTCTTAACCGACACGCGCGAGCGGTAGTACCGTATCTTTTCAAACGGTAGTACCGCCGAGCGGTAGTACCGCAAGTAATGGCCGGTAGTACCGCTCCTGGGAAGTTTTCAGGCAGGAACCTGGAAACATACCCAGGGGCGGTAGTACCGTCAGTGACTTCCGGTAGTACCGTTGGGCGGTAGTACCGCGTGTGATCCGGTAGTACCGTTACCAACAGGACAGAGGCCAGGAAAACAGAAACAGGAAGGTTCTTGTGCAGAGCAGATGGGTTTTGTTGGTGAGGAGGGGCCTGGGTTTAGAGAGACACGCGGAAACGGGACAATGCACTCAAGGAAGAAAACAAAAAACAAATGAAGAACCAAACTTGAGTGCATGACCAAAAGAAACAACAAAACTAGTGGATGACAAACATGAGTAAGAACCAAATCAACTAGGTGACAACCACGAGTAAGCACATCATCCCCTCGATGGAGAGGGGGCGGTGGCCTAGGCCACCATGTTTGAGTATACTCGGCTTGGCACCACGAAGATGTATCTTGGGCCCATTACCGAAACTCATCATTGAGCTCACATATCACAAAATGATATTAAGAGGAATGATATTTGTTTTAATTTGCGCATAATGGGGGGAGGGATAGTCCAATCAATTAGGAACGCACTCCCCCTATGTCCATGCCTACATCTAAACCAGACATGGGTCGAGTATTAGGTGAGAATGCAAGATAATCAAGTCAAGCTCCTTGAATCTACGATATTTAGTTCATTCCTCAAGTAGCAAAACCTTGCTTCATCAAGTGGCTTCGTGAAGATATCGTCAAGTTGATCTTTGGTTGATACATAGGATAGATCAATATCACCTCTAGCAACATGATCTCTAATAAAGTGATGTCGAATCTCAATATGCTTTGTCCTTGTGTGATCCACGGGGTTGTATGCAATCTTGATGGCACTTTCATTGTCACATAAAAGAGGCACTTTCTCACATTGGACACCGTATTCCTTTAAAGTTTGCCTCATCCATAGTAATTGGGTGCAAGCACTAGCAGCAGCGACATACTCGGCTTCGGCGATGGAGAGTGATATACAATTTTGCTTCTTAGAAGACTAACATACCAAGGACCTACCAAGGAATTGGCAAGCCCCGGATGTTGATTTTCTATCATCCTTGTCTCCCGCCCAATCTGAGTCCGTGTATCCACAAAGAGCGAATGTTGAGCCTCGAGGGTACCAAAGACCATAAAATGGGGTATGCACTAAATATCGAAAGATTATCTTGACTGCCATTAAATGGCTTTCCTTAGGAGCCGCTTGATATCTTGCACACACACCTACACTCAACACAATATCGGGTCTAGATGCACAAAGGTAAAGCAACGAACCAATCATAGACCGGTATACCTTTTGATCCACATCTTTACCATTTGGATTTTGTTCTAGATGAGTCTTTGTTGCCATGGGGGTAGGGGCTCCATTCAAATCTTGCATTTTGAATCTCTTGAGCATATCTTGAGTATACTTGGCTTGATTGAAGAATGTTCCTCCTCTAACTTGCTTGATCTCAAAGCCAAGGAATACTTTCAACTCCCCCATCAAGGACATCCGGAACCTACTAGTCATAAGCTTTGAGAATTCATCATTAAAAGCTTTGTTAGATGAGCCAAAGATAATATCATCAACATAGATTTGGCATACAAAAAGCTCCCCATTAACCCTCTTAGTAAAAAGAGTGGGATCGATTTTCCCAACCTCAAAGCCACGGTCAAACAATAACTCTCTAAGGTGCTCATACCACGTGCGTGGGGCTTGCTTGAGCCCATAGAGCGCCTTATCAAGTTTGTAGACATGGTTTGGAAGGTTGGGGTCCTCAAATCCCGGGGGTTGCTTAACATATACCAATTCATTCAAAGGACCATAAAGGAAAGCACTTTCTACATCCATTTGTTGCAACTTAAAGTTATGATGTGCCGCAAAAGCAAGAAGGATACGGATGGACTCAAGGCGAGCCACGGGTGCATAAGTCTCTCCATAATCAATGCCTTCAATTTGGGAATAACCTTGTGCAACCAATCTAGCCTTGTTCCTTACAATAATCCCATGCTCATCTTGCTTGTTCTTGAATATCCACTTTGTTCCAATAACATTGCGGCAATCCTTTGGCTTCTCAACTAACTTCCATACTTTGTTTCTCTCAAAATTGTTGAGCTCTTTGTGCATAGCTTCTAACCAATCCGAATCTTCAAGAGCTTCCCACACTTTCTTTGGTTCAATCATGGAAATGTGAGCTTGATGTTCACTGAACCTCTTCAATTGTGCTCGCGTGGAAATACCTTTCCTTAAATCTCCAACAACATTTTGGAGGGAGTGGTCTCTTATTTCCAACATTCTTTCCTTTCTAGCTTCGCGACGAGCGTGGATCTCCTCATTGTTTCTTGGAGGACCCTCTTCATCATTTTGATCCTCGTCTTGACCATCAACTTGACCTTGATCATTATTGGATTCATTCTCTATATTGGGAGGCACGGATTGGCCTTGGTCTTGATCAAGTGATCTTCTAGCCTCAACTTGAGCACCCCTCAAAACAGCTTGGATGGATCTTCCTTGGCAAAATGACTTGACTCCACTTGACACCCCATCAAATGGACCAAGTTCCCTTTGACTAGAGTTCACACATTGATCACTATGTTGAGGGTCCACATCTTGTCTTTGGCTTGAGTCAAATTCCTCCTCGGTAGATGGAGCATGTTGAGGATGTGAAGATGAGGGCTCCACTCGAGTGGAGCATAGTTCTTCTCGATCCGCCATAAGGGGTTCCTCAATGGGGCGGATATAACCCACACCCATTCTTCCTATGGCATCCTGAGGTATTTCAACATCTGCATCACAAGCATCAACACGCCCCCCTTGGGGACCATCATATTCTTCAAAGGTCACACTACAAGATTCTATGACGGCTCCGGAGAGCTTGTCATAGATTCTATAAGTGTGAGATTCGAGACCATAGCCAACAAAAATACCCTCTAAGGCTTTAGATTCGAATTTAGACAAACGAACACCTTTAATGAGATAGAAACACTTACACCCGAACACCCGGAAATAAGATATGTTGGGCTTGTTACCGGTAAGTATCTCATATGGAGTCTTGTTGATTTTCTTGCGGAGGTAGAGCCGGTTTGAAGCATGGCAAGCGGTGGAGACGGCTTCGGCCCAGAAGTTGTACGGAGATTTAAACTCCGCCAACATGGTCCTTGCCATTTCAATGAGAGTCCGGTTCTTCCTTTCGGCCACACCATTTTGTTGAGGGGTGTATGCGGCGGAATATTGATGCTTAATCCCCTCATCACTAAGAAAGTCATTCAAGGTGTAGTTCTTGAACTCGGTGCCGTTGTCACTTCTTATAATCAACACGGGAACATTGTGTTGCCGTTGAACCAAGTTGATGAAGTCGATAAAGGTCCTCTGAGTTTCACTCTTCAACTTAAAGAAATAAACCCAAGAATATCTTGAAAAGTCGTCAACAATCACCAAACAATATTTCTTCCCACCAAGACTTGCATGAGATGGAGGACCAAATAGGTCCACATGTAGGAGTTCCAAGATCTTGTTAGACTTGATTTGGTTCGTGGGCTTATGAGGAGCGTCATGCATCTTCCCTAGAACACATGCCCTGCAAACACGATCTTTGGCAAAGGAAACATTTTCTTTTAGTCCAACAATATGGCCCTCTTTATGGAGACTTTGCAAAGTTCTCATATTGACATGGGCTAGTCGGCGGTGCCATAACCAACCCACATCAGCCTTTCCGTATAAGCACATCGGACCTGCAGTGGCTTGCCCCGAAAAGTCCACCACATACAAGTCATTTTCGACGTACCCAACGAAAGCGACCTTGAGAGACTTGCTCCACATGAGGACCACAATATCATTATCAATAAAGACGGCAAAGCCCATCTTTCCAAGAGCACGGACAGAAAGTAAATTGTATCCAAGGGTTTCAACAAGCATGACGTTCACGAGTGTAATGTCGTGAGCCACCACAACCTTGCCGAAACCCATTACCGTAGATTTTGACTTGTCGGCATATGTGACGGTGATTTGATCTTCATTTGACACCAAGTCCTTGACAATAGACGAGCTTCCGGTCATATGACAAGTGCAACCACTATCAAGTACCCATTTTGAACCTCCGGAAGCATAGGTCTACAAAAGATCAAGCTAGTTTTTAGGTACCCATTTTTCAATGGGTCCTCTTTTGTTAGCAACAAGGGTCTTGGGAACCCAAATAGACCAAGCAATATAACCATCATAAGGACCAACATATTGCGCATACACATCACCATAGTAGTCACGCATTAAAACATAGTGAGGGTTAGCACTTCCCGCGAAATCGTCATGAGACATAGTTTTGCCAATTGTGGTCTTACTTCCCACAATGGTCTTGTTGGTCTCTTGTGCCGGCTTGTCCTTCTTCTTCTTGTTGTTCTTCTTCTTTGCTTTGGAGACAAAACCAATGCCCCCTTTATCACCACTACGCCTTTGCTTGCTCAAAAGATCATCAATAGACTTGTTACCTTGTGGAAATTTAGTCTTTGCAAGCAACCCCTTCAACCTAGCATTCTCTTCAAGGATAGTCGTGCTACTCGATGGAATGAAGTTACTAGGTGAAGGAATATTGGCCAATTGAGTTTGAAGCGTTTCATGGGACTTTGTGAGAGACAAGAGTTCACTTTCCAAGGCTTTGTGGGCCTTGTTAAGCAAGCTAAAGTCCTCGGCAAGTTTTTCATGAACCACACCAAACTCAATCTTGTCCTTTTTAGCTCTTTTGTATTTAGCAATAGCATGATCACGCTCTTTAATGAGTTTGTTAACAATGATGTCATTGGACACATCAAGCCCTTCAAGTTTCGACTCAAGGGACAATCTAGTCTCTTGTTCTTCTTCTAAAGCATTGCTTAGAGCCTCTAGTTCAATCATATGTTCATGCCCAAGTTTACATCTAACATCTAGAAGTTCTTGAGTGTGGGAGAGTTGATCTAAGATGTTCCCAAAATGTAGTTTAGCATTACCTTCTAGGTTAGTCATAAACTCATCAAAAGCAATTAGTTCCTTTTTAACATCAAGAGACATTTCATCATCAATTTCATCATTATCTAATTGAGTAGAGTGGGATGATGAGGATACCTCCGTTCCTCTTGCCATAAGGCAAGTGACGTCCTTGGAGGAAGAGTTCTCATTTGGAGAGTCGAAGAGTGAGAGTGTCGGAGTAGAGGTGGTGGCTAGAGCCGCCATACCATGTGAGGTTTCTTCTTCTTCCTCCTCTTCATCATCTTCATTATCGGAAGAGTATTCTTCATGAGTGATCAAGACAATTTCTCCCGGTTTCTTGTTGATGGGGTTCCTTTTGATGAAAGGTTTCTTGTAGGGTGCCTTAAGAGTCTTCTTCAACACAAGCTTCCCACCATTATCTTCTCTCTTCTCATAGGGGCAACTTGCCACAAAGTGGTAGCGGTCACCACAGTTGAAGCAAGTTCTCAACCTAGTGGTATTCTCTCTTTTCCCTTTTGGATTGCTTCTTCGTTGCATTTCCATCTTGGCCTTGGCAGGATTCTTCCAAAAGTTCTTTGCATAGAAAGCCATATATTGACTATGAGCCATCTTGACATCATCGGGATGGTCCAAGGAGAGGCTTTCATCACTATCATCTTCATCTTCAAGGTCCACAGCTTTGGCCTTTAAAGCAACATTGACCACATTGCTCATACCGAGGGCACGAGCACGGGCATCTTTGGCGTTCTTTGCTGCGACCTTGAAAGCGGCCATCTCTTGCATAACTTCGTTTGAGGTCATGAGATGGTAGTTGTGTCTTCCTTGTAAGCTCTTCAAGTCGGTGGGCTCAAAAGGCATGAGTGCACTCACATATTTCCTTTTTATCCATGCATCATCCACATGTGAAGCACCCACATTTCTAAAGGCGGTGGCAGTGGTCTTGAGCCTTCGATACATGTCTTCGTGATTTTCACCTTCTTTCATGTAGAAACCTTCGGCTTCATTGCTTAGAGCATCATATCTGTTTCTCCTCATACTCTCATTTCCAACAAACAACACAGTGAGAGCATCCCAAGCTTCCTTGGCAATGCTAAAGTGCTCAATGTGTGGATAATCTTTTGTTCCTAATCCTTGTTGAATCATATGCAAAGCAGTGGCATTGAGTTGACTATTGACAACCTCTCTTCTTGTCAAGTTGTTTGGATCCCCAATAAAGAGTCCATGCTCGATGATGTTCCACAGTTCAATGCAAGAGCTGCGCATATGAGTTCTCATTAGTGATTGCCATTGAGAAAAAGTAGCAGACTCTTCTAGCTTAGGTGGGTCACCTCTATTGTACACATGAGGGTGAGGGATGGGAGGATCGGGAGAGTACCAAGAATCACGGTGCTCGCCCTTCCCCCCATCAAGTCGTGTGGAGGAATTAATAGTGTCTAGTTTATCCCCTACCACCATACCTTCGGGGGATACCGGAGTATTCCCTATAGGTGCGGATGGTAGTTCCTCTTGAGGGGATGGGGGTGATGAGCCATCTTTGTCTTTAAGAAGTTGCTCAAGCATCTTCTTGACTTCGTTGACCAAGGAAGAGCTCAATCTTGTTTCCAAGTTTCTGAGATCTTCCATGGTCACCGGAGTTGACTCACTACCACCTTCCCCTTCTTGGCTACCCATATTCTCTAAGGCGGTAAAGCCCGAAAAAAGAGCCGAGGCTCTGATACCAATTGAAAGGATCGTATGGGCACCTAGAAGGGGGGGGGTGAATAGGTGCTACTTCAAATTTTCTTCTTTTTCAAATTAAGGTTTGACAATAAGGTAAATTCTCTAGATAATGCAACTACGGTGAATTTACCTATATGGCAAAATGCAAGAGCTACCACAACACAAAGTAGTAACAAGAAAGTAAGGTGCGGTAAAGGATAGAGGTAACCGAAAAGTGGACGCGGAGACACAAGGATTTGTTTCCCGTAGTTCCTTCCTTTTGAGGGGAAGTACGTCTACGTTTGGAGAGGGGGTGGTTTCAAACCACCAACGCCACGAGAGGCCTCCCTTGTTCTCCGATGAATCTCACCCCAATGGGATCGATTCACCTTCCACTATATCGGCAACCTTCAAGGTGGTAGCCGGCACCGTTACAAGTTTGGGGCACACATCCACAACTTAATCGGAGGCTCCCAAAAACAAGCAAGCTGTCAAAGCAATCAAAGACAAGCTTGTAAGAACAAAAACGAGAGCTAGGGTTTCCAACAAAACACTAGAGCAAAGGGGCCCTCAATGAAATGAGGGGGAAGTGAAGATCTCTTTTGGTGAAGTAGTAGATCGGGGACTCCTCCTTCGATTCCCCAGAGATCAAGGCCTTTGGGTGGTTGGATGATGCGATCTTGAGAAATTTAGTGGCTCCACTTGACTCGAATGGTGGACAAGACTTTAATGAACTGAGCACCTTGTCCAAAGGTAGGTGGAGGGGTATTTATACCCCTCCACAAAATCTGACCGTTGCAGCATTTACTGAAGCGGTAGTACCGGAGATACAAGCGGTACTACCGGAGAAATCCGGTACTACCGGACATAGGTACCGGAACACCCTTTTTGAACAACACAGATCCATAAGAAACTCTCTGTCACGCCCGGTAGCAAAACCCGGTACTACCGCATTTTGCTACCGGCGTAGACAGAAGCTTTTTCCAACGAGCAAAAACTCTCTGTCACGCCCGGTAGCAAAACCCGGTACTACCGCATTTTACTACCGGCGCAGACAGAAGCTTTTTGCAACAAGCAAAAACTCTCTGTCACGCCCGGTAGCAAAACCCGGTACTACCGCATTTTGCTACCGGCGCAGACAGAAGCTTTTTGCAACAAGCAAAAACTCTCTGTCACGCCCGGTAGCAAAACCCGGTACTACCGCATTTTGCTACCGGCGTAGACAGAAGCTTTTTGCAACGTTCAAAAAGCCTCTGTCCCGAGCAGTACTAAAATGCGGTACTACCGCATTTTAGTACCGGAGCAGGCAGTGAAGGGAATATGCCCTGAGAGGCAATAATAAAGTGTTTATTATGTGTATTCCAAGTATATGATAGATGTTTATTTTGCATGCTATAATTGTATTAATACGGAAACGTTAATACATGTGTGTTTAATAAACAAACAGAAAGTTCCTAGTTATGCCTCTCTCATAAACTAGCTCGTTGATTAACAAGATGATCAAGGTTTCCTGATCATGGACATTGGATGTTGTTAATAACGGGATCACAACATTAGTGTAATGATGTGATGAACACTCATCCGAAGTATAGCATTACGATCAAAGTCATTGAGTTTATATTGCTATAACAACTTACGAAGTGATCCTAATCCTTAGACCATGAGATCATGTCAATCACTAACACCGGAAGAGTTTCTTGATAACATCAAACGTCACACCGTAACAGGGTGATTATAAAGATGGATTCAGAACTAATAAAGTGTTATGTTGAGGCTCATGGATCAAGAGTGGAATTTGTTCATCCCGATGACGGATAGATATACTCTGGGCCCTCTCGGTGATATCACATTGATTAGCTTGCAAGCAAGTGATTTGATCACTAGAATGTTATATCACAGGAACAAGAAAAGAGTGCATGTCGGTAACGAGATCAAACTAGGTATGGAGATACCAATGATCGAATCTCGGACATGTAATATATCGTGAAACAAAGGGATTAAGATACTAGCGTAAAAGGTTCCGACGATCACAAGAAAGTCATCGTTGAATGTGTGGGAGTCAGTATGGGTCTCCAGATCCCGCTTCTGATTATTGATCTGAGAGGGGTCTCGATCATGTCCGCATTATTCACGAACCGTAGGGTGACACACTTAAGAGACACCGACATCCAATTGGAGCAAATGTTTCATGCCGAAAGAATGAACAAGCGCAGGAATTTATTTCACTAGATACCGAAACAGGTTTTCGGGTGAAATTGCATAAAGTGGTTATGCATGTGA
Organism: Avena sativa; assembly: GCA_916181665.1. Lineage (NCBI taxonomy): Eukaryota > Viridiplantae > Streptophyta > Magnoliopsida > Poales > Poaceae > Avena > Avena sativa. The sequence continues at coordinate 315,276,599 of OV702280.1, read as the reverse complement.
AATAGAATTCTAGCAAGGGGTTATTTGTGAATGTTTGTCATTAAAGTAATTGACAAAATTCTGAATAAAATAAAAGAGTTTTATTTAATGAGAGTTTGCATTAAATTTGGTGGAAATTTAATGGGATTTTTGAGTGGACTTTTGAGTGGAGGGAATTTAGAGGAGTTTTGTGAGTGGAGTGTCCACCCACATGAAGAGGGGAGGGCAAGGGGGCAGCCCCCATGCACCGGCCACCCCCTTGGGGTTCCCCCCCTCCTCCTATAAAAGGAGCCCCTCCTCCTCACTTGTCTCTCACACCTCCTCGTGAAGGATCTCTCTCCCCCTCTAGAATTTATCCCCCATGGTCTCGGACTAGCGAGATACATGTTCCCGGTGGCTATTCGGCAAGAAAGAGTTGTGCTTCCGCTGCATCGCTGGAGCGAGGAGGCGGAGGTTGCTCGGTGCCTCGAACGTGTGTGCGAGCACGGATGCGCTGCTGATTTGCGGCGCTAGGACTTCCTCTCGATCTTGAGATCGGCAAGAGATCGTCTACATCAACCACGAGTTGAACTCGTTAAGCTTTGTCGGTCTTCAAGGGTATGTTCTCTACGGATATACATCCGCCCGTTGTTTGTATCTAGTATATATAGATCTTGGTATATAGTTCACATCGTAGGAAAATTTTTGTTTTCTATGCTGCGAACCCTACAGTGGTATCAGAGCCGGATCTATGCGTAGATACTTTACACAGGTAGTACACATATGAGTATGTGGGCGATGATGATCATGTTGTTGCTCCTTTGTTGTGATTTTGGATATTGGTGGCATAGTGGGATGAAGCGGCCCGGACAAACTTTACATGTCCTCGCACATGAGACCTGTTCCACGCTTGACATGCAACTAGTTTGCATAAGTGGCTAGCGGGTGTCTGTCTCTCCTACTATAGTCAATATCTATTTTGCAAGCGAGTTGTCAACAATTTGATTATCCTCGTTGTGGTTCATGTTCGTAGGTAAGAACGGTTCTATCTCGAAAGCCCTAAGCCACGTAAAACTTGCAATGGATAAATTAGAGGCGTCTAGTTTAGATTGTTGCTGGGCTAGTGTTATGATATGGTAGTGTTGTAAGTAGAAGTATGAGATGATACTCTTACAACACACATAGCGTGTAAAATCCATAGACCTTGGATTTACACATATAGGTATGATAGTGATCATACCACGATGCACATGATAGAGATCATCTGCGGGAACCATATAATTTCACTAATAAACATATGATGTTTGATTACATCTTATATTGCTTGTTTAGCGCTTTGTTAAGCATAATAAGATGATCCCTCATTTAAATATCAAGATAAGAATGTGTTCTTCCTTTAGTATGCACCGATTATGTTTTCGTCGCTCCAAGACATCACGTGATGATCGGGTGTTCTTGGATCCACGACCATATTTCGGGTGTAAAACAGTTACACACGCAAATACTAAGGTTCTAACTTGGCGAGCCTAGCATGTACAGACATGGCCTCGGAACACAGACCGAAAGGTTAAGCATGAGTCATATAGTTGATATGATGCCCATTTGATGCTCGCCTTTGAAGCTATACCGACTCACGTGATGATCGGACTTGGTGTAGTGGATTTGGTTCATGTAATCACCAAAAGGACACGAGGGATGTCGCTTTTGAGTGGGAGTTCATTCGTAATATAGATTAGTTGAACTCGATCTATCATACACTTAGTCTAAACTTTACAAATTCTGTTGTAGATGGCACCACCTGCTTTTAATTTCAATGCGTTCATGGAGAAAGAGAAACTAGCAACGAACGGTAGCAACTTTACTGAATGGGCCATGAATTTGAGGATTCTCCTCTCTGCTGCACAAAAGCAATATGTGCTAGAAGCGCCGTTAGGCCCCCCACCTTTTGATGATGCCCCTGACGAGGAGAAGAATGTCTATCAGACTCGTCAGGAGGACCACAACTTAGTTCATTGCGGCATATTGTATGGGCTAGAGCCGGAACTTCGAAAGCGTTTCGAAAACGGCAATGCATTTGATACAATGGGTGAGTTGAAAATGATTTTCGACACACATGCTGCTGTAGAGAGCTACAATGCTTCAGAAAAGTTCTTTAGCTGCATGATGGAAGAGCACAGCTCCGTTAGTGAGCATGTACTCAAGATGTCGGGTTACGCCGATAAGCTTGTGTCCTTGGGAATATCGATTCCCATTGACTTAGGCATCCATCGTGTTCTGCAGTCTCTACCACCTAGCTATAAGAGCTTCGTGATGAACTATAATATGCAAGGCATGAAGAAGTCTCTCCCCGAGCTTCTGTCAATGCTTAAAACTGCAGAAGTGGAGATCAAAAAGGAACATCAAGTGTTGATGATCAATAGGAACACTGGTTTCAAGAAGGACAAGAAGGGAAAACGGAAGGGAAGTAAGGGCGGCAAGCCTGTTGCCGCGCCTGAAAAGAAACCCCGAGTTGGACCTAAGTCTGATACCGAGTGCTACTATTGTAAGGGGACTGGCCACTGGAAGCGCAACTGCCCCAAGTATCTGGCAGACAAGAAGGCCGGCAAGGCAAACAAAGGTATATATGATATACATGTTATTGATGTGTACTTGACTAGTGCTCGCAGTAGCACCTGGGTATTTGATACCGGTTCAGTTGCTAATATTTGTAACTCGAATCAGGGGCTGCGGAACAAGCGACCGCTAGCAAGGGGTGAGGTCAAGATGCGTGTCGGCAATGGATCAAACGTTGATGTAATCGCCGTCGGAACGCTGCCTCTCCACTTACCGTCGGGATTAGTCATAAACTTGAATAAATGTTATCTGGTGCCTGCACTGAGCATGAACATTGTATCTGGATCATGTTTGATGCAAAGTGGTTATTCATTTAAATCTGAGAACAATGGTTGTTCCATTTATATGAATGAAATCTTTTATCGTCATGCACCAATGATGAATGTTTTATTTCTGTTAGATCTCAATGATAATGTTACACATATTCATAATGTTGATGCTAAAAGGATTAAACTTAATGATGATATATCCGCATATATGTGGCACTGCCGTCTAGGTCATATTGGCATTAAACGCATGAAGAAGCTCCATTCGGATGGACTTTTGGAATCACTTGATTATGAATCATTTGATACATGTGAGCCATGCCTTATGGGCAAGATGACTAGAACGCCGTTTTCCGGTTCAATGGAACGGGCGACAGATTTATTGGAAATCATACATTCTGATGTATGTGGTCCAATGAGTGTGTCGGCGCGAGGTGGATATCGTTATTTTGTTACTTTCACGGATGATTTGAGTAGATACGGTTATATCTACTTGATGAAACACAAGTCTGAAACCTTTGAAAAGTTCAAGGAATTTCAGAATGAAGTGGAAAATCATCGTAATAGAAAGATCAAATTTCTACGGTCCGACCGTGGAGGTGAGTATCTAAGTTACGAGTTTAGCACTCACATGAAAGAGTGTGGAATTGTTTCACAACTCACACCTGCCGGAACACCACAGCGAAATGGTGTGTCGGAACGTCGTAATCGTACTTTATTAGATATGGTTCGATCTATGATGTCTCTGACAGACTTGCCGTTGTCATTTTGGGGTTATGCACTAGAAACTGCTGCATTCACTTTAAATCGGGCACCATCTAAATCCGTTGAAAAGACACCGTATGAATTGTGGTTTGGAAACAAACCTAAGCTGTCATTTCTTAAAGTTTGGGGTTGCGATGTTTATGTGAAGAAACTTCAACCGGATAAACTCGAACCCAAAGCGGAAAAATGCGTCTTCATAGGATATCCTAAAGAAACTATTGGGTATTCCTTCTATCACAGATCCGAGGGCAAGGTTTTTGTTGCCAAGAATGGATCCTTTCTAGAGAAAGAGTTTCTCGCGAAAGGTGTGAATAGTCGGAAGGTAGAACTCGAAGAGGTTGTGGAACCTTCTCTTCAAAGTATGGCGAGTAGCGCAGCGCCGGAAGTTCTTCCGGAGTTGGCTCCACCTGTTGAAGAGGGAACTAATGATAATGATCATGAAACTCCGAAAGAGAGTACTACCGAACCTCGCAGGTCAAACAGGACGCGTGCAGCTCCCGAGCTGTACGGAAATCCTGTCATAAATTTCATGGTTGATGAAAATAATGACCCTGCGACGTATGAAGAAGCGATGATGAGCCCGGATTCCAACAAATGGTTAGAAGCCATGAAATCCGAGATGGAATCCATGTATGAAAATCAAGTTTGGAACTTGGTGGAATTACCTCACGACCGAAAGGCCGTGGAGAACAAATGGATTTTCAAAAGGAAAACTGATGCTGATGGTAATGTGACCATCTATAAAGCTCGACTTGTCGCAAAGGGGTTTCGACAAATTCAAGGAGTTGACTACGATGAGACTTTCTCTCCCGTAGCGATGCTAAAGTCAGTTAGAATTATGTTAGCAATTGCTGCATATTTCGATTATGAAATATGGCAAATGGATGTCAAAACCGCGTTTCTCAATGGTAATATTGAAGAAGAGTTGTATATGATACAACCAAATGGTTTTGTCGATCCTAAGGATGCTAACAAGGTGTGCAAGCTTCAGCGATCCATCTATGGATTGAAGCAAGCATCGCGAAGTTGGAATCTCCGCTTTGATGAGGTGATCAAAGAGTTTGGATTTGTCCAAACTTATGGAGAAGCTTGTATTTACAAGAAAGTGAGTGGGAGCAATGTGGCATTTCTGATATTATATGTGGATGACATATTATTGATCGGAAATGATATAGAACTTTTAAACAGTGTTAAAAGTTATCTAAACAGCAAATTTTCAATGAAGGACCTAGGTGAAGCGTCATACATATTAGGCATAAAGATCTATAGAGATAGATCTAGGCGCCTAATAGGGCTATCACAAAGTACATACCTTGATAAGATTTTAAAGAAGTTTAAAATGGACGGAAGTAAGAAGGGGTTCTTACCTATGTTGCAAGGCAAGACATTGAGTAAGACTCAAAGTCCGGCTTCGGCGGAAGAAAGAGAGATAATGGACAAAGTCCCCTATGCTTCAGCCATAGGCTCTATAATGTACGCCATGCTATGTACAAGACCGGATGTGGCACACGCTATTAGTTTGACTAGTAGGTACCAATCGGATCCAGGTTCGGAACACTGGATAGCGGTCAAGAATATCCTTAAGTACTTACGAAGAACTAAGGATATGTTTCTTGTATACGGAGGTGAAGAAGAGCTCGTCGCTAAGTGTTATGTCGATGCTAGCTTTGACACCGATCCGGATGACTCTAAGTCTCAATCCGGATACGTATTTCTCATGAATGGCGGAGCGGTTAGTTGGAGGAGTTCCAAACAACCTGTGGTAGCGGGATCAACAACGGAGGCCGAATATGTTGCTGCTTCAGAAGCAGCTCAGGAAGCAGTTTGGATGAAGGAGTTCATATCCGAACTAGGAGTTGTGGCAAACGCGTTGGACCCAATGGTGATCTATTGTGACAACAATGGTGCCATTGCCAATGCCAAAGAGCCAAGGTCTCACAAGCATTCCAAGCATATTAAGCGCCGGTTTCACTCCATCCGCGAGCATGTCAAGGATGGAGATATAAAGATTTGTAAAGTACATACGGATCTCAATGTAGCAGATCCGTTGACTAAAACTCTCCCTAGAGCAAAACATGATCAACACCAGAACTCAATGGGTGTTAGATTTATCACTATGTAACTAGATTATTGTCTCTAGTGCAAGTGGGAGACTGAAGGGAATATGCCCTGAGAGGCAATAATAAAGTGTTTATTATGTGTATTCCAAGTATATGATAGATGTTTATTTTGCATGCTATAATTGTATTAATACGGAAACGTTAATACATGTGTGTTTAATAAACAAACAGAAAGTTCCTAGTTATGCCTCTCTCATAAACTAGCTCGTTGATTAACAAGATGATCAAGGTTTCCTGATCATGGACATTGGATGTTGTTAATAACGGGATCACAACATTAGTGTAATGATGTGATGAACACTCATCCGAAGTATAGCATTACGATCAAAGTCATTGAGTTTATATTGCTATAACAACTTACGAAGTGATCCTAATCCTTAGACCATGAGATCATGTCAATCACTAACACCGGAAGAGTTTCTTGATAACATCAAACGTCACACCGTAACAGGGTGATTATAAAGATGGATTCAGAACTAATAAAGTGTTATGTTGAGGCTCATGGATCAAGAGTGGAATTTGTTCATCCCGATGACGGATAGATATACTCTGGGCCCTCTCGGTGATATCACATTGATTAGCTTGCAAGCAAGTGATTTGATCACTAGAATGTTATATCACAGGAACGAGAAAAGAGTGCATGTCGGTAACGAGATCAAACTAGGTATGGAGATACCAATGATCGAATCTCGGACATGTAATATATCGTGAAACAAAGGGATTAAGATACTAGCGTAAAAGGTTCCGACGATCACAAGAAAGTCATCGTTGAATGTGTGGGAGTCAGTATGGGTCTCCAGATCCCGCTTCTGATTATTGATCTGAGAGGGGTCTCGATCATGTCCGCATTATTCACGAACCGTAGGGTGACACACTTAAGAGACACCGACATCCAATTGGAGCAAATGTTTCATGCCGAAAGAATGAACAAGCGCAGGAATTTATTTCACTAGATACCGAAACAGGTTTTCGGGTGAAATTGCATAAAGTGGTTATGCATGTGAAATAGAATTCTAGCAAGGGGTTATTTGTGAATGTTTGTCATTAAAGTAATTGACAAAATTCTGCATAAAATAAAAGAGTTTTATTTAATGAGAGTTTGCATTAAATTTGGTGGAAATTTAATGGGATTTTTGAGTGGACTTTTGAGTGGAGGGAATTTAGAGGAGTTTTGTGAGTGGAGTGTCCACCCACATGAAGAGGGGAGGGCAAGGGGGCAGCCCCCATGCGCCGGCCACCCCCTTGGGGTTCCCCCCCTCCTCCTATAAAAGGAGCCCCTCCTCCTCACTTGTCTCTCACACCTCCTCGTGAAGGATCTCTCTCCCCCTCTAGAATTTATCCCCCATGGTCTCGGACTAGCGAGATACATGTTCCCGGTGGCTATTCGGCAAGAAAGAGTTGTGCTTCCGCTGCATCGCTGGAGCGAGGAGGCGGAGGTTGCTCGGTGCCTCGAACGTGTGTGCGAGCACGGATGCGCTGCTGATTTGCGGCGCTAGGACTTCCTCTCGATCTTGAGATCGGCAAGAGATCGTCTACATCAACCACGAGTTGAACTCGTTAAGCTTTGTCGGTCTTCAAGGGTATGTTCTCTACGGATATACATCCGCCCGTTGTTTGTATCTAGTATATATAGATCTTGGTATATAGTTCACATCGTAGGAAAATTTTTGTTTTCTATGCTGCGAACCCTACAGGCAGAAGCTTTTGACAAGCTGTAAAAAAGCTTCTGTCGCGCTAGGTACTAAAATGCGGTACTACCGCTTTTTAGTACCCGGCCCGGCAGAGACTTTTTGACAGTTAGTCATTTGCTTCTATCTGGTCCGGTAGCAAAAAGCGGTACTACCGCTTTTTGGTACCGCGCCAGGCAGACAGTTTCTGAAAGTATGCAAACCTTTTTAAAGAACCTGTGATACACTTAGCAAACTATTAGTCCGATATGTGTGTTGTTATCAAACACCAAAATCACTAGGGATAGCAAATGCTCTTTCACCAGGCTCCCAGCGCGCACCCACACTCCCACGTCGCCCCCACTCTCCTTGGCCCCACCCTGTTCGACCCCCTCTCCCACCTACCGCAAGCCCAACCCCCACCTTCCTCCTCACGACCTCCTCCTTGATCCTGCGCCGCCGGGTGGTTCTCCCGTTGCCGGGGCTGCTCCCCCTCCCGTTCTTCGGATGAATCTTCGGCAATGTTTTCAGGCGAGCATCTCCCCCTTTCTACCTATCTTACTTTTATAGTATTTATTCCCTCCTGTTGATCTATTTCTATCTGTGTTGCGATGCTCTAGTTTTCGTACCCGAGATATCCCTTGCAGCCTTATATCACCTTGGACACATCCTATTACCTGTTGTTTGGTAGATAGTTGGACTTGCGCGCCGTAGTCGCTTGCTCAAGTGCTGTTGCGTGTCGTCAAGTACCACAGTTGTTGGAGTATTGCCGCATGTTTAATGTTGGAGATGATCATGGCTTTAATTACTGTTTAATAACTAAAATTGAAGTAGGTAAATTCAGAGGCACAGGTGGGCAATAGATGTTATTTGGTTGTTAACCGTCCACTTGTGTCCCGTAGGACCCCGAGTTCTTGACACCTGTTCCGAGATCGAGCGCGCTAACCACAGGTGGGGTGTATGGGCACCCCCATCGATTTAGTACCTGATTCCAAGTACTGTACTGGGGGCCACAATTAGTTTGGGGCTTTATTACTATCCTGTACTTATGCCATGCTTTACTGCTTAATTTAAATTGTGCGAAGTACTGCACCTGTACTGTTTAGGTAAGCGGAGTGTTTTCGCGGTATCGACAAGCCCGAGAGTTTCGGGTTCCCAGTCGTTTACAGCCATTGGCGCAAACCCTGAGTCCGTCTCGGAGACCGGCCGACTTCGTTGCGGGTAGCTTAGTGGGGTGGCCCCCCGTGCTTGCTTTGGGTCTGGGAAACATCGTGTCTGAAACCCCGTCGACATACCGTTGGGTGTATGTTTTGTGATCTTGTACCTACATGATCCGACAACAAGGGTGTAGGTGCGTGTGGAAACTTTGGTGCACCCCTGCAGGGTTAAATCTTTTCGAGAAGCCGTGTCCGCGGTTATGGACGAATTGGAGCACAGGTCTCGATCATAGACAACTATAACTAAAGTTTACTGCTATAATTTGACTTGTATCCGATGTGACTAGTAATCAGCTTCACTGCAACAGAATGGCTAAATAAAAAGTACCAACAACTGCTGGGTTTGGGGATATCTCATGCTAATTGTATCTGACTAGTAAGTGTCGCAACTACAACGGAATGGTTAACTAAAATTGCCCACTGCTTATTATATCAGGATGATTATCTATACCTGACTAGTAATTGCTGCAACGATAACTGAATAAATAAAACTGCCAACTGTGTGAGTTCCTCGGTTGACTTCCTCGTTTGGTCTCGAGGGGGAAATACCAGGATGGGTATGTTTGGTGGTAGTATCAGGATGGATCCGGATAGGTCTTTCTTATCCCTCTCTGGTAGCCGATAGTTATATCGAGTCTCTATTGGGGGTTTAGTGCATGCTGCGCTGCCGCTTCAGTCCACCATACCTATGTAGGCGAGGACCGCCGAATTCTAGCCTCGCCGTGTACTGGCCTCAGTACTGACCGCTCTCTCTTTTTACTTTGCCCTTTGTCGGCACCCCTTTTGTTTAAGCAGGTTTGAGATCGACGTCGTTAGCAGGGTTACCCTTCCGTCTTGGCCTGGGCAGGGTTATGGACGCCATTGGTTATTCTTCAGGGCTCTTAGCTCAATTTGCATCTTGTCCGTAGTCGGACGCTCTATCATTTTAAAGGTGATTTGGATCTTTGTATTATACCTCTGTATTCTTGACTCTTTGAGTCGTTGTTGTATATATCTGTTCTGTGGGTTCCATCGTGGACTATTGTGTAATGGTATTACTTCGTTTTCCACCCGCACGAAAGTGCCTGGTGGGCACCTTTGAATCGTTTCTATGCGGGTTTGGCGGGAATTGCTGAAACTTGCATAGGGCCGATTCTGAGGGTGTTACAGAGTGGTATCAGAGCCCAGCAGTTGCGATACCCCACAAGTCCAGCCTGTAGGATAACCTAGCTAACGGCGGAAGTAGAGTGTCAAAACTATTTTTGCAAAATCAGTTGGATAGTTCTGATTAGGTCTGATTTTACTCCTTACCCCTCTGCTGCTCTCCTCTCACCTCTGCGTGTTTTGAATCCGCTCTCTTCTCTCTCTTCGAGTCCAGGATTTCTCGTGGTTGGGTTCCATCGTACCTTCAGGGTTTCGCTTCCTCCTTTGGTAACGGTGTTGCTACATCTGGTCTTCATGCTATCCGAGGAATCCTTCGTCTGGAGGACTTCTCTTTGTTCCTTCTCGTGCCTTCCGGTGTTTTCTGGCGCGACGACATCATCTACGCCAGATCCGATGCAGAGTCTGCATCACTCCGTTGTTTCTGAACCTCGATTGTCAAGATCTTCAGTCGGATTCCGAGAATGGTTGCACTCTTCTCTACTGATTGTGCAGGGTAATAGTTTGGGCGCGTGATGGATTGGCCCCCATGCCGACTACTCACTCTATTCGCTTTGGTACATTGAAGTGGATGAGAATGCATCGGTTCTCTCTTCCTATCGGAGTTAGAGGTGGCTTTATTTGTTGATACCTCTACCTTCGACCTTTTGTTCCCGGAGTGTTCCCTCGACGATCACGGACAACGACCTCTTGTTAGTGGTGTCGCGAAGATCTACACGAAGCGAGAAGATGTAGATCACCGACCTTCTTTCCGGTACCATGAGGCGGATCTCGAGGGCGAGATCCATTGTTAGTGGTGTCGAATTGTGGCGCCCCGCAAAAACCACTACTAGAAAATCGCGTTGTTTTTGTGCATTGCATCATCATGACCGCATGCTCATGTCATCATGCCACATTGCATTTGAGCATCGTCGTCATCATGCATGGTTTTTGTCCAAACTATTTTCGAAACGCCTAGTTTTGTTTTCTAAATATACCCCGTCTTTAATTCAAATCAAAAACACCGGGCTTGTCCGGAATATTTTGTTTTGTCTATCAACGGTTTGCAAAAACCCCGTTTCAAATAATAAAATATTTCTTTTATTTTTAGGAGGCAGCCTGCCAAGCCCGAAAGCCCGGCCGGCCACCTCCAAGCCCTAAACTAAAACCTAGTCTAATCCCTAAACTACCCAATCCTACTCTACCCAGCCCCCTCCACCTCACCCCGGCCAATCGTTTTCCGCCACCTCATCCCCTGACCAATCCCCTTCTTTTTAGCCTCCACCCCGCCGCCACCTGGGCGCGTGCCCCCACGCGACCGCCCCCACTCTGCCGCACTCCCAGGCTCCCAGCACGCACCCACACTCCCACGTCGCCCCCACTCTCCCTGGCCCCACCCTGTTCGACCCCCTCTCCCACCTACCGCAAGCCCAACCCCCACCTTCCTCCTCACGACCTCCTCCTTGATCCTGCGCCGCCGGGTGGTTCTCCCGTCGTCGGGGCTGCTCCCCCTCCCGTCGCCCAACCCTGCTACCGGCCTGCGCATCGGCGCCACCCTGGACCTCCTCGTCGCCTCCCCTGCTTGGTCCTGCCGCCAGGGAGTCGTCCAGCGCCCTCTGCTCCCTCTGGCTGCCGCGACCTCCCTCCCCAGCAGCGGGCTCTCGCCGCCCCGGCGTCCCTCTCCCCGGCCGTGCACCTCCGACTCGTCACCCTCTCCCCTCCATCCGCCGCCGGGCTCCCTTGCCACGAGCACGCCCCAGCAAGCTCTCCGATTCCCCGTGGCACCTCGCCCCCCGTCACGGCACATCGCTGTTTCCCCATGTTCTGTAGGTCACCCTGCACTTTCCCCATGGCCCTTGTCGCCTGTCGTCTCCCTGACCCATCTGCGTACCTTCCGTCCTCCTACTCCACGGGTACAGACATCTCTGCTTCTCCTAGTGCTGGCCCAATCCCTTGCGTTTTGCATGTTTGATGGCCAGGTTCTCCCGATGGTGGAGTGAACTTGTTGTTGATCGGGTGGACGCGTGGTGTTGATGTATGTGATGAAGATGTGCTTTGTGCTGACATTGTTGCGGCTCGGGTACGACAACGTCGCCAAGATCTTCGATGCGGAGACCCCCGTGTACCGGTACCGACGTAAGAGGTGGAACCCGAAGGTCGCCATCATGGATCCACAAGACCTCCTTCATGGACATCCGAAGACCCCGATCCATGGAAACCTCAAGACCCCTTCACGGAACCCTGAGTCCGCTAATATGGAACCTAGAGTTAATGATGCCAGTTCGACAAGATCTCCTACACGGATCCCAAGTTCGTCTCGATCCGAAGACCGATCCCGGCGTCCGATCCCGAGACCCTGAACGACAAGTTCTCCTTCCCGGAAGCATTGACGCCCGTGCGACAAGATCTACTTCCTAGATCCGAAGACCCCGGTACCCGATCTACTCAAGTTCGCCATCGCGAGTCCGAACTTCATCGTTTCCCCGTCGAACCCTGAGACCGAACCCCGAAACCCCGCCGAACTCCCAAGACCTTCGACCCCAGATGTGTGAACCTTTTTCCGAGACCCTATTTTATAAATGCTATATATAAAACCTGTTGCATAATAATTGTTCATCTCGCATGCATATTGGTGTGGTTTGGGGGCATTATGCCGATTAACCTCATAATTAATTATGGAGTCCATATGCGGACTTTTCTAGTCTTATATTGACCCCATTTAAATTTGTGTAGCGAACCGGTGATATCTTTTGCCATGTTCCGACAACATTTAAATTGCAGGGTATCTAAATAACTTGAACCGTTTAATTAAATGTCGGGACCCCGGTTCCGCTTAATATGATCTAATTGCATTGCACCTTTGCCATGTCATACATCATACATGCATCATGCCCGATCTTTTGTCGTAGTATTAAATAGTCCATCCGGTGTTTCTTCTAGTGCTTTGCTTCTTCACGGATTAGGCCGTTGAGTTGATGCGAGTGATGCCCGTTCTTCGGATGAATCTTCGGCAATGTTTTCAGGCGAGCATCTCCCCCTTTCTACCTATCTTACTTTTATAGTATTTATTCCCTCCTGTTGATCTATTGCTATCTGTGTTGCGATGCTCTAGTTTTCGTACCCGAGATATCCCTTGCAGCCTTATATCGCCTTGGACACATCCTATTACCTGTTGTTTGGTAGATAGTTGGACTTGCGCGCCGTAGTCGCTTGCTCAAGTGCTGTTGCGTGTCGTCAAGTACCACAGTTGTTGGAGTATTGCCGCATGTTTAATGTTGGAGATGATCATGGCTTTAATTACTGTTTAATAACTAAAATTGAAGTAGGTAAATGCAGAGGCACAGGTGGGCAATAGATGTTATTTGGTTGTTAACCGTCCACTTGTGTCCCGTAGGACCCCAAGTTCTTGACACCTGTTCCGAGATCGAGCGCGCTAACCACAGGTGGGGTGTATGGGCACCCCCATCGATTTAGTACCTGATTCCAAGTACTGTACTGGGGGCCACAATTAGTTTGGGGCTTTATTACTATCCTGTACTTATGCCATGCTTTACTGCTTAATTTAAATTGTGCGAAGTACTGCACCTGTACTGTTTAGGTAAGCGGAGTGTTTTTGCGGTATCGACAAGCCCGAGAGTTTCGGGTTCCCAGTCGTTTACAGCCATTGGCGCAAACCCTGAGTCCGTCTCGGAGACCGGCCGACTTCGTTGCGGGTAGCTTAGTGGGGTGGCCCCCCGTGCTTGCTTTGGGTCTGGGAAACGTCGTGTCCGAAACCCCGTCGACATACCGTTGGGTGTATGTTTTGTGATCTTGTACCTACCTAATCCGACAACAAGGGTGTAGGTGCGTGTGGAAACTTTGGTGCACCCCTGCAGGGTTAAATCTTTTCGAGAAGCCGTGTCCGCGGTTATGGACGACTTGGAGCACAGGTCTCGATCATAGACAACTATAACTAAAGTTTACTGCTATAATCTGACTTGTATCCGATGTGACTAGTAATCAGCTTCACTGCAACGGAATGGCTAAATAAAAAGTACCAACAACTGCTGGGTTTGGGGATATCTCATGCTAATTGTATCTGACTAGTAAGTGTCGCAACTACAACGGAATGGTTAACTAAAATTTCCCACTGCTTATTATATCAGGATGATTATCTATACCTGACTAGTAATTGCTGCAACGATAACTGAATAAATAAAACTGCCAACTGTGTGAGTTCCTCGGTTGACTTCCTCGTTTGGTCTCGAGGGGGAAATACCAGGATGGGTATGTTTGGTGGTAGTATCAGGATGGATCCGGATAGGTCTTTCTTATCCCTCTCTGGTAGCCGATAGTTATATCGAGTCTCTATAGGGTGTTTAGTGCATGCTGCGCTGCCGCTTCAGTCCACCATACCTATGTAGGCGAGGACCGCCGAATTCTAGCCTCGCCGTGTACTGGCCTCAGTACTGACCGCTCTCTCTTTTTCCTTTTCCCTTTGTCGGCACCCCTTTTGTTTAAGCAGGTTTGAGATCGACGTCGTTAGCAGGGTTACCCTTACGGCTTGGCCTGGGCAGGGTTATGGACGCCATTGGTTATTCTTCAGGGCTCTTAGCTCAATTTGCATCTTGTCCGTAGTCGGACGCTCTATAATTTTAAAGGTGATTTGGATCTTTGTATTATACCTCTGTATTCTTGACTCTTTGAGTCGTTGTTGTATATATCTGTTCTGTGGGTTCCATCGTGGACTATTGTGTAATGGTATTACTTCGTTTTCCACCCGCACGAAAGTGCCTGGTGGGCACCTTTGAATCGTTTCTATGCGGGTTTGGCGGGAATCGCTGAAACTTGCATAGGGCCGATTCTGAGGGTGTTACAATGACCCCTGGCTTGTATGACTGGTTTGTAACTCTCTTAAGAGTTTAACTTATTAATGTATGGTTTGTATGTTCTATAATGTTACCGATCATTCCCTACGCGCTTCGGAATTTAGGTTAGGCTTATGTCAGATGAAGATCTGGTATTTGTCTAGCCATGATCCCGGGTCGTGACATGCTATTAGTGGCGTCTTGTTATAGTGAGACGCCATCAGTGACGGGGTCCCACAGACAACGTCGGGACAAAACTAACTACTGGTGGCATTGGGAATAATCGAACGCCACGGCTATGATATGTGCTGGTGGTGTTCAGCATGAATATAACTCCACATCTAAATAGCACTCTGCGGCTTTTTATAACGCCTCTCTCCCTTTTGATCGGATCGATCCCTACCTCACTCTATCATGCTGTATCCCTCAACCCCGCCGCCGTGCACATCAAACGCCCCTGCACCTCCTCCTCTCCGAGCCGCTGGTCGCCGCACCTATCACCTCTACCCCGCCACCGTGCGCATCGAAGCCCCCGCACCTCCTCCTCTCCGAGCCGCCGGTCGCTGCACCCCTCACCTCCTCTCCGATTCGCTGGCTACCACAACCACTACGGCCATCGCCAACGGTCGTTGCAACTTCCCTGGTATCGAGGCCACCGGCAGTCGCCACTACCCCGTCTGTTCCTGAGCCGCCGGTCGCCGCACCTCTCCTCGTCGCCGAGCCCACTACTAGGAAAACCTTAATCAGTGGTGCATCCTTTTTGTCCTTCTATGGCGCATATCAGATGTGCCACTATTATGTCGCCACTGATGAGAACTTCTATGGCGCATTTCGAAATGCGCCACAGAAGTCATGATACTTCTGTGGCGCATTCTGCCCGATGCGCCACAAGCCGTTGTTCAGTGGCGCATTATGGCAAATGCGCCACTGAAGTTGTATGCGCCATAGAAGGTTAATAGGGATGCGCCACTAGTGTGTATTTCAGGTATTAAAAAATAGTATTGGTCCATAATCAGGTGTTGTACAGGTATTATACACATAGCAGTAGAAATAGTAATTTCACTTAGGATATGAAAACAAACATAATACAAACACGAATATAGTGCCATCACACTACTTAGAGCCCGATCGAGGTAGACAAGTGGTCATCATATTACAATACAAGTGACAAGTGGCGTATATTTATACAAGTGTTGGTACAAAGTTCACCATCTCACATTACAAATGAAGTGGTCACCACATACACTAGAATCAAATAGAATACAGCTGTGATGACGGTGAGTAAGAGCAAGAGCACTAGCAATATCTTCATCCGGTTCTCCTTCCATAGGTGGTTCCTCCACTTGGATACCGCCTCCTCTCGAGTCGCGTATCCTTTATAGATGTTGCCGTTGAACTTGTTCACCTATTTCTGACTGTCCTCCCACTCATCGTAGACTCCTAGAACCCAACCCTTGTATACCACATACCACTTCGTCATCTCTATAGATAAGGCATATTAGTAAATCATGAAACAGAAAGAACTAAATTGGTTCACATGCATATATGTTCACATAAACTAAAGCAAAAGATCAGTAAACATAAAAGATAGCACATCGATCACAATTATAGAAGTTTGACGACAACAACCACAATAGTGAAGTTTACAACATACGACCACAGTAGTATAGTTTGTGACACAACACTACACATAGACATCTATGATAATTCTAGGCGCACACATCGATCATTCCTGAGAACTGCTAACGCTGGGCTTTGGGAACGGTAGATAGCCATCCTTCATCATCCATGTCCTGTTGTTACCCTTCTTACAAAGAATATTTTCAATCTCCCTCTTAGTCAACCCTCTATTGTGTATTAGGACCCCTCCCCTTGTGTTGACATCTTCCACGATGATTTCCGACAACTTAACCTAGATGTGATGAAAGTCTTCTCTAAGATCATCATCGTCGCGTTGCGCCAAATTTTCGGCCCATGCTTAGAGACTAGATGGCAGAGTTAGGTTCTGTCAATCCCGGACAAACCCTTTAAGGTGATGCATGACGTAGAACCAGTAGCCGGCTCCTTGACGCAGGGGAAATCAAGCACGTGCTTGAACACGTGTTTGTCATCCTTGAAACATTCACCCTTGCTGACGAAGGGGCATCCCTTTCTAGCGTAGCCCTTGAGAGCCTCATTCAGAACACCCCTTATTCTGGTGTAGTCTTTTTTTTCTTCCTACTCCCCGAGTCGAAATACGTTGATGTCGAGTACTTTGTGGAAATGATGATGAGTGTGCAGTATTTGTCTCTGCACAACATGATTGAAACGGGATGTTGGAAAAGGGCAAAGGAAGAAACATATAAGAAATCCTAAGTTACCAATGCTAGAGGGTGTGTCTACTAACTCGGGAAAGAAAGGCAAAAGAAGCGTGTTCGTCCTCTTGTGGTCCACCATGAACTTCTCGAGGTACGCCATCGCCATGGAACGCATCTCTAATCCTTCCCTCAACTGGCTATCATGCATGTAGTAGGGATCCACTATCGCGATGTAGGGGTTTGCTCTCTCTTGGTCTTCATCGCCAGATTGAGCGCGAATATGCGGACCATGTTATAGTCTAGCCGTTTCGAGAGAAACAGCTTGAAGACGTCCTCGTATGCTATGAAGAACACGTCTGCGGGGTCTTCATGGATGAAGTCCACGTCCAATGGCACCTTGACAGTGAAAACCAGGTGATTTGGATCTTTGTCTTTAAGAAGTATGCCCTCTAGTGTCTTGATACTATCACTCAAAGCGAACCTATGTCCACGAGAAAGGAGAAGCAGCTCCAGAGTCAGTATCGCTTCACTGGCTATATGCATCCTGGGCAAGCCATCCTCGCGGGCTGGTACGACGTCATCCTTAGCCCGGATCCTCTTCGGAGGAGGTTGGCTCTCGGCTTTCTTACCTCTCTTCCTGGGCTTCTTCGTCTTCTGACCAAGCTCCTCTACTAGAGATGCTAAGTGCTCAACGGTCGCCTTTTGGAGTGTGTCAGGGCTAAAGACGAATCCAACAGGTTTCTCCTGTTGATCGGCGGCCGAAGGCGTCACTTGAGATAAACCACGGAAGACCGGGCGTTGCGTGCATGTAGTGGGACGCCCACCTTGACTGTCACGAGCGACGAACGGTTCTTCATCCACAGCAGGCATGTACAATCCTTTGTCGGCGCCGGTGTTGATGAAGTCGTCGACGTTGACAAATTCTTCATCATCTTCATTGTTGCCAACATGTGGTGTTGGTGGTGGCGGGGGCGATGGCGGTTGCAGTGCGATGGCTTCGCCTTGGGGCGGCCCACATGCTCCCAACAGTTGTTGATGGCAACTGGTGGTGGCGATGACGACAGCTGGCTTCTGAGGTGGTGGTCGGACGATTGAGGTGGCACCAGTGACAGCTGTCTTCCGAGGTGGTGGCCGGACGATTGAGGTGGCACCATTGTGCCCCATAAGAAGAATCTGAGTCTTCGTCCATGTCAAGGGCCAGCCATGGCATTCTGCAAGGGTCTTGTGTTCATCGGCTCCCTGAGGTTAAAAGGGGGTCCATGTCATCGTAGCCTAACAACACCCGAGCAATCCAGACCCTCATCACGGCATCGTCCATTGCATTGTTGTGTATCGTTCAGTTTGCCGGTTGTGTGATATTGCCCTTGGCAACATACGTCAACTCACCGCCGGCAACTTTGTGGAGTAGTACGCAAGCAGTGTCCTAAGTCAAAACACATATGTTGGGCATCACGATCGAGGTGGCAGTCACCAAAGGCGCATAAAGAAGATGAATCAGAGTAACTAATTAATTATCTTGGTGAGGGGTTGAGATCGGCTAATGTCGACACACGGTCGGTCCTGGCGGCAGGCCTATCATCAGCATTCTCCCGCTGTGGTGTCACCGCGGGCTACGTCTTGGTATTTTTGGTGGGAGCAGCAGGGGGCAGCTGTGCGACGACCAGCTCTTGCGGCTGCGCCGTGGCGATGGTGGCCGGCGGGGTCACCAAGTCCAGCGATGCGTTAACGTTGATACTTGAGTTGCTGCTGCTAAAGCTGGGCACGTGTATCGGCCCCTGTCGACCTGCCGCATTCCAAACAGCTAGCCCCTCGAACAACCTAGGGGGGGTGATCACGCGGAGCTTCTCGTCCACTAATTTGTCCATTGCTTTCTCGTCCACTTTTTCCTCTAATGTCTTCACCTTCAACTTGAGCTCTTCAACCTCGGCTTTATCTTTAGCCACCGACACGTTCTTCCTCTCCCTCCTCTTCTTTGCATCCTCTTTGTAGTACTCGGTAAACTTCATGCTCGTACCGAAGTCGGAGACACGGCCAGCTGATTTTGGCGGCAAATTCTTGTCCCTATTTTTGTAAGCATTCGTCGCCATGTTGAAAACAGTGTCCCCACGGCTCCGCCGACGAATCCTGGGACAAAAAGTCACGAGTAGCGTTCAATTCCTTCTCCTGCTGAGAGACAAGGAGAGGTGAACCCATGCATTTAGATTCTTGGCTTAATTATTTTAATTAGAAACTCTTGAGAGATCCGCGGTAAATTCCTTACCAGCTCGTCCTAAAAGGCCTTCACCTCCGGGTCATCGGTGACGAACTCCCCTGTAAACGGGTCTAGGTAGTAGCGGGCCCGAACAAAGTTTCGGAGCTGCAGGTCCGTGATTTTATGCCATGGGGTTCTCTTTATCCAGGCGTTCAAGCTCGGCGTCCTCCTTGTACCAAATTGGTTGTTTCCCTCTGTATCCGCCGCTTCCAAGTTGGTGGTTACCTATGTTCTGCTCTCGCATAGTCTTTCCCCACTCAGTCCATGCTTTAGAGTTAGCGGTAGCTAAGTCCGCCTTGAATATATTGAACTCTTCTTCGTCGAGCATCGGATTTTTCCTACTTATAATCTCCCAGCTTTCACCTTTGTCAATGATGTTCTTTACCCGGGTTTTCGAGCTGCTCAAGGCGTTGCTCATCTTTGTCAGTGCTAGTTTGTTCACAGGGTTCTATCTCTCCAGGTTTCTGAACTTCTCTGGGAATGTGTATCACTTGTGAAGCTTCTTAAGGAGGTTCTCGACCAAAGCCTGATTAGGAGCACTTCGTATGTACTTCGTGTTGATCGACATGTTTTCACGGACAATGCACCCGAGTTGCATGCCATACCCGGAGGAAATCGACGTAGGCGCAATGGGTTGGCCTCTTTTTGTGACCTCGTTGAACTCATCACAGATGTTGGCGAGCACTTGCGGCTTCCGATCCTTAATTTCCTTCTTCTTCTTCTTCTTCTTCTTCTTCTTCTTCTTCTTCTTCTTCTTCTTCTTATTCTTCTGTATAGTGGCCGGGTTGCCGCTATCGCCATCCGTGCGCTTGTCGCCATCGATGGTGGTGTCACCCTCCTTCCCGCCTTCACTAGTTCTGTTGTAGTCGTTGTCGTCCCCATCATAATCTAGATCTCCCTCGTTGCCCCTAGCACCTCCGACAACGGTCGCTGGTGGTGGTGTCATTCTCATCTCCTCCGCCTCCTCATGCTCTTTGGACGCCCCCCAGAACTACTTGTTGGCCTCTCGGGCTAGATCTTTGACGCTCATGTGCTTAGAAGGACCGGTCTTGTCGTTGGTCGACATGTTTGTGCTTTATTATTTAAAAAAAGAGGCAAAAAGTTGGCACAAATATCGACCAAAAAAGAGAAAAAAGTTAGCACAAATATCTTACTATAGTAGTAGGCATGTTGAAGTACTTGTCGAATTCCTCTTTGATCTTCGGATCGCCGTTCTTGTTGAAGTCTTGCTCGTTGGCGGACCCTTACATTCCGATGATGCTCCTCTTGCCCATCCTCACTACAACATGACTGGGCTTTGAAGGGTCGGTAGTAAAGAAACATTGATGAACTTGGCTAGCGAGTATCCACGGCTCATTTTTCGCGGAGGCCTTCTTTGCCAACTTGGCATCGGGTATAACGCAGGTGGTGAAATACCGGCCTTGTTTTTCGATGTTATCGGCCCATCTAACATGGAACATCAGTACCGTCTCTCCATAGCAGTCGAGCTCCCATATCTCCTCGATCCTTTCCATGACAGTAGTCTCATCATCGGTGAAGGACATCATAGTTACTCCTGAGTTTTGATATTTGTTATTCATGTCCTTTTCCTCGGTGTAGAATCTATAACCGTTGATGTCGTACGACTGATAGGTCTTTACGTTATGCGCTGGGCCCTGTGACAAGGAGAATATGAGTTGTTGATCTTCCTAGAAGGCGTCTACGGGGGATTGTCCAGCAGCCTTTTCTTCAACCAACCCATGAAACTGGAATTGTGCTCTCTTGTTACGTCTCCTTTCTTCCTCGGGAGGGCCCGGTCCACGTACTCCTGCTGATCAAGCTTTTGTGCTCTTCCACCCAAGTTCTAACCAATTCAATGTGTTGTAGCGTGACTCGGTGTGCCCTGCCAAAGTCGGCGCGTCGATTAGCAATGCCGACATGCAGTGAGCGGTGGCCCTCGTGGTGACCATACCCAGCGAGCCTGCCGAGGTGCTTCTTGGTGGGTATTCCAACATCCTCGTTCTCGGTGGTTAAATATTTCTGGCAGAAAGAGATGCACTCGTAGATCAAAAAGCCGTTGGCTATGCTTCCATCTGGACGGGGCCTGTTGCGAACGAACCCATTGATGACACCATTCATCCTTTCAAACGGCATCATGTTGTGAAGGAATGTCGGCCCGAGATGGATGATGTCATCCACGACATGGACAAGCAGATACACCATGATGTCGAAGAATGCGGGCGGGAAGTAAATCTCGAGCTCGCATAGTATCACCATGATCTCTTCCTATAGCCTGCCGAGCTGCTTCATGCCGATCGACTTCCTAGAGATGACGTCGGAAAAGTTGCACGGGCCAAACAACGTCTCACAGACATGCTCGTCCATTATCCCTCGTATGGCAACTGGAAGTATCTGTGTCATCATCACGTGACAGTCGTGGGACTTCATACCGTTGAACCTCTTCTTCACTACGTCGAGATATCTGCTCATCTTTCCCGAGTAACTGTGAGGAACTTTGACTCCTAAGAGGCACCTAAAAAACTGCTCGATCTCCTCCTGACACAGAGTGAAGCAGGCAACGCGAATTACAACCAACTCATTCTTCTTAACCCTTTTTGCGGCGACCCTGAGTCCCTTCCGTCTGATCGTTATCATCATCACTATCAGGGTAATGAAGCTCCTTCTTGATGCCAAGCAATTTCAGGTCGTTTCTTGCTTTTGGCCCATCCTTGGTCCTCTCCGGCATGTTGAGCAGAGTGCCAAGCAGACTCTCGGTAACGTTCTTAGTGATGTGTATTACATTGAGGCTATGGGGCGTGTGGAGGACCTTCTAGTACGTCAGGTCCCAGAAACAGACCTCGCTTTCCATACACCCAGAAGCGGCTTTGTCCTTGGTCGCTTGTTTCCTGGCGCATGGCACTCTGGCCAATTATTCAGAAGCTCCTCGATTTCTTCACCGCTCCTCATACGCGGGGCTCTTTCGATCTCGTCTTTACCATTGAAAAGGTCATTGCGTTTTCTCCACCGGTGATCCATGCGAAACCACTTTTGAGTCTCTTGGAACATGGTTTTCGAAGACCCGGGATCCTTGGGTAGCTGGAGATACGGGGTCTTATCCATGCACTTGACACATGCATTGTGTCCGTGGTTCACCTGGGCCGATACATATGCATAACCAGGATAGTCCTGCACCGTCGTGAGCAACGCGGCTCTCATAGGGAAATATTCTTTAGTGTAGGCGTCCCACGTACGGGCTGGCGTCTTCCATAACGTGGCTAACTCCTCTTTAAATAGCCCAAGATAAAGATGCATATCGATACCTGGTTGTTTCAGCCCCTGAAGAAGAATGCTCATGTGTACGTAACTTTGCTCCGTGCAGAGCCACCGGGGGATGTTGTACGGCCATACAAACACGGGCCAGGTTCTATGCGTGCTACTCTGGTTGCCAAAAGGATTGAGTCCATCGGTGCTCATACCCAGCCTGACTTTCCTTATATCGCCCCCGAACTCTTCGAACTCGATGTCCAATGCATTCCATTGGCTAGCGTCTGAAGGGTGTGTTAGGATCTTGCCCTTCTCCGGATCATCTTCGGGTTTCTCCCTTTCCGCGTGCCATTGCATTAGCTTTGCTTCCTTAGGATCTACGAAATATCTCTGTAGACGGGGAGTGACAGGAAAGTACCATACCACTTTTCGAGGAACTTTCTTGTTCCTTCTCTTGTACCATCCATGGCCACACACCAAACATGTGGTTCTCTCCGCATACTCGTTACGATAAAGTGCACAATTGTTGATAGATGCGTGGTATTTAACGTGTGGTAGGTCGAGAGGGCACACGATTTTCTTAGCCTCCTCTATACTTGTTGGAAATGTGTTCCCGTTAGGAAGACGATTGCGCCAGAATTCCATGTTAGCATTGAAACTCACGTCGGTCCATTTGTGTTCCGCCTTTATCTCTAGAGCCTTGAGCGTTACACTCAGGCTTGCATCCTTGGGCCGACACCCAAGATACAATGGAGTCATCCCATCTATCTCCATTTGCGCTAGCTTGGCTTTCTCTGTCGCTACAGCTTTGGCATTGCTCATCTACTTGAGAAGTAGTTCCTGAACATGAGGGTCCCTTAACACCGAAGTTAGAAACATCTGGGTGTTCGCTTCTTCTCCTTCTTCATGATGGTCATGCCCGTCGATATCTCCTTCTTCGTCATGATGATCATGCCCGCCAGTATATTCTTCGTCATCATGACCATGTCCGCCGGGAGACTCTTCGTCTTCTCTCCCGCCCACGTCTTCATGATGACCACCACCATTTACTGACGGCTCTTCATCGAAGTCGTTGCGCATGAAACCGCGCCTGAGCAGGTGATCCTCCAACTGTCCAGAAGCAGGGTCGATCTAGCGCTGGAGTTTGCATGTTCAACATGGACATCTTATCTGGGTCTTGTTGTTCTGAATCATGCCCGCCTTCGCGTCTTTCTTATACCTATTAACTAGACCTTTGTTCATCCTGACGACCATGGTTGCCTGCGCGGTATGCACGTATAGAGCAAAAGACAGAGTAGGTTAATTAGAAATCACACTTTATGCACACACACAAACACACGTGCATGGTCGCCGAAAAAATTCGGCACGACCTTTCCTAAAAGTAGGACATATGGGTGGTGCAAAAATTTGCCGAAATGGAAATGAATCAACATTTTGGCAAACATCCATGCACCACACTAGGGCAGACAAGCAACAACAAGAAAATTCTTCCCATGCAAACATTCATGCACCACACAAGCTTCATGCACAGACATCATCTTGGCGCCATGAATCGCATGTACACACCGCCCGCGCGACAAGCTTTACGCCTACAAAACATGCATATTCATGGACAATTACTCATTGGGTAGATTGAATACCGAGTCGAGAGCGCGATGTGAGAGAGTGTGGACCAATAGATCTATGGAGAGATAATGGTACACAAATAGAGATGTGTAGGAGAAAAGTAAGTGTGTTTTAGATCTGCTAGTTGGAGAAAGGCTTTCCCTAACCAATCTATCAACTATAGTAGGTTTAAATACAACAAAATGTAGAAAATTATGGGCACAATGGGGTGGGAGATAGGAGGAAGACAAGTTGGGAGGAGGGGAAGAAGAATGTGAAATGGATGGTGGTAGATATAGGGGTGGAAAGTTGCCACCTTTTTGTGCAGATCTGGACGTAGAGTTCTGTGGCGCATATGGATGATATGCGCCACATAAGTTCGATCTTCTGTGGCACATATCATCCATATGGTCCATATAACCTTGGCAATAGGTGGCCAGACTATGGGCCCACATATGATCGGTCAGAGCCCAGTCAAAAGCAGATCTTGACTCAGGGTTATGTGACGCATATGGGTGATATGCGCCACAGAAGATAGAACTTTTGTGGCGCATATAGCCATATGCGCCACAGAACCCTACGTCCATATCTGCACAAAATTAAAGGTGACAGCTAGCTGCTTTAGTGACATACCTATATATACCACACTCCCTGTCAAAAGCATCATCCCTGCCCCTGATGTCTTCTTCCCACAACTCATCGAAAGACTCGCTGGAGAGCACAGCCCGCTCGCGTTCCCTGCAGCCTACTCGCAGTGGAGGGGAAAGGTTGAGGGGGAGTGCTCGGAGTCAGCCATCGCGGGATTCAGAGGTCAACCCAATTGAGGAGGAGGCCAGGCTGCGGCACGAGGCCCTCTACAACAAGTCCATGAGGTTGTACGCCGTGCTCGCGTCCCCGGAGGAGAGGGCGCGCATGGAGGAACCAATAGGGTGGCGTCCGGTTCTCAACCCCAACGTGTCCATGGAGGAGCATGTCCGTAGGCTGTAGGTGCGCGTGAACAGGGAGGTCTGGCATCTTCCACCGCCATCGCCCCTAGCTTTGTGAAGGAATTTGCAATGTTTGTTGTAGTTTGTGCATTTGCAATGATGTATGCCATTGTTGTTTTGTTGTTCAAGGGATATGTTTAGCATGTGCATTTGCAATAAGGTATGCCACTGTCTATCTAGTAGATTGTCTAGTATTCTACCTATGCCACTGGTACGTGTTTAGTTGGGAAAAGCAAGAGGAAAATATACTAGCAATTCTCAACATATTCTGAGTAGCACGCACCATTCCATGGCGCATAGTGTAGATATGCGCCACAGAAGTTTGATCTTCTGTGGCGCATATCTACATATGCTCCACATAAGCTTGGTCATAGGTGGCCAGACTATGGGGCCCACATCCTTGTTATGTGGCGCATATAACCATATGTGCCATAGATGGTTGGTCAGAGCATGGTCAAAGCACGCCTGCTATGGGTTCCACCTGATGATTCTGTGGCACATATGGTTATATGCGCCACATAAGTGAAAACTTATGTGGCGCATATGCTCAAATGCGCCATAGATGTTTCATAGACCAAGGCCTTGGTGTGGGTCCCACCTTACTTATGTGGCGCATTGCCAATTTCCATGCGCCACAGAAGTTTTAGGGTTCTATGACGCATTGTGGGAGATGCGCCACTGGACATCTTTTATGGCGTATGGTCAGAACCATGCGACACAGAAGGTATGTCTATCTATAGCTAGTTTTCTAGTAGTGCCGCTAGCCGCCACCACCACCGCGGCCATCCCAACGGTCACTGCAACTTCTCTTGTCCCAGAGTCACACCGGCGGTCACCACTTCCCCATCCCCGACCGCTCGCCGCAGCTTCCCCGTCCACGACCTCGGTGAGCCACCAGCCACACCTTTGATCCATGTTTTTAATGCATTTTAGACAAATTGTAGATGCATATGTGTGTTAGATATTGATGTTAGATAGTGTTAATTAGATAGTGATAGTTAGAAATTCTAGAGATAAGTATGTTAGATAGTGATAGTTAGAAATTCTAGAGATAAGTATGTTAGATAGTGTTTTAGATAGTAAGTTTTGGCTCAAATTGTAGATATAGAGATATGAGTTTGTTAATTAGATAGTGATAGTTTAGGCCGAGACAACTTTATATGCAAATATCTTATCTCGTTACCACAAATTCTAAATGAATTGTTTCCATATGTTTCTTTATACTTTGGCGTTATCGATGAGGTATTTCCATATGAAACGATTCTCGCTTCGTTGGACTTCTGTGGTCCGAAATTTGAAAGATAATTTTACGGTTCATATGGTTGGGATAAATTGTGGTTGTTGAATTAAGTGCATAATATTGTTCACAACCATGTTATACGAACTGTGCAAATGTCTCTCTTCTTTAGACAATGTTGTTAATGTAGATATTTTATTAGTGTAGATGATTGTAGATTATTTTGGTTGTTTTTCCTTTCAGCGGTCTATGATTACACTATAACACAATATAATGTGAAAATATGCCCATAAAACCTTGTTGTATGTCCATGAATATCTTGTACATTTGATTTGGTCTTATAGGAACTATTTTTGTCTTGTGTGTCTTTATATGAGACCTTCAGTTCAGCAGTGACACCTTGTATTTGTAAGATTAGTTGCCTGCCTTTATGTTTGAATTTCCTACAACTTTACACTAGTTAGTTCGCTTATTCCGTCCTTGAAATTATTTTGGATATGGCCTTGTGATATGCAGCAAATGCATTCCGTCAATTGTGGCCATGAAAGTTATGAGGATAAGAAGTTTATCATAGTGCTTCTCGAAGACTTTGAGACTATGGAGATATGTTTGGCTTAATTATGATTTCTAGCCTTGCATGCATTTTGATCGAAACTAATTAACTATTGTTTTCATATATCTTTTTCTCAAACCATCCCTTGCCACGCAAGAAAGGACATTCTTGACCATCTGAACAGACGTGCCAACCACCGGGGACAATTTGAGGTTATCTTGGTGAAAGAGGCAATACTTGACAAGAGCTACACGATTTTAGTCGTCGACGAGGCGAACCAGACTTACTTTACAGGACCACTTTGGAAAAATTTGGTAGAAAGGTTTGGGATGGATGCCGAGATGAGGTTGAGAACCTACCTCCATAAAACTTGTGGAGGCATCTTTTTCTCGTACGAGATTCCTGACTTAGAGTCTTCTCACTTTGAAGATCATTCCCTTAGGTAGAACTGGTCTTCTAACTTTGAAGACCATGCCCTAGGTAGAACAAGCTAGATAGTTTTCTAAGTTGGTTTTTTGTATCGTTGTATGCTTAATGCTATCCAGTAAAATTTGTTGTATTTTGTTGTTGTATTTTGAATGATATTTAGTATTATTGTATTATGTTATTTGATATTGCTGATATAATCAAGATTTTTTAATTGCCGAATGAAGGTTAATGACGTCCAGGAAGGCTCGAATGCCACTAAAGCTCATCATACTGGTGGCATTCAGAGAAACACCACTAGTAGCTAACTTAGTATCGGCGTTCAGCGAGAACGCCACCACTATCTTCTACCAGTGGCGTGAGGTTAGTGGCATGTGGGTTCATTGCTACAAACCTCCTTTTCCGAACGTCGCCACTAGGCATTTTCTACTAGTGGGTAGACGAAAAAGAATAATGTAAGCATAAAAACACTTAAGACACAAATGCAAGAAAACATGACGTACCTGTCCCACAAGACGGCCTCACATATTTCGCATCCGAAACACGCGTACAATTGCCAGAGCTCCCTTGTCGAAGCGCACCATGGCAAAATCTGCAGTATGAATAGAGAAAAAGAGCGTGAGAAAGATGATTGCAAGGAAGCGAAAGAACGCAGTAGGATATAAGAAAGACGATGGATTATGGTGCAATGAACAACTCATAGGCTCCGCCGCCGAAGAAGAAGCATGGGCGGGTGGCAGCGACGTCTCTTAAATAACATGATGAAAGAGACACCGAAACCGAATACAACACTATCCAAGAAGTGAGGAAGAAGAGAGAATAGGCCTCATCATAAAGAGTTAATATGGCCACCTATCACAAAAAACCGTGAACATCTACCAGCTAGGCTGCCAGCTCAAATATACACCCACCAAAACCCGCGTCATGTATAGTCTATCCTGCTAGCTGGCATGAGTTCTGCTGAGTTCTGTTGCCTCGCCGGCTCTAGATGGCCCCATGCTCGCGCGAAACCATGAATATCTACAGGCTAGGGTGCCATGTCGAATATACGCCGGAGAGAACCCACGTCATGTATAGTCTACACTGCTAGCCGACATGAGATTTGCTGAGTTGCACCATCGCTCTGGCTCTAGACAGCCCCACACCCGCAAGAAACCGTTGCCGGCATGGGCTTACTGTGCCACGTCGGCTCTGGGCAGGCCCTA
Source organism: Avena sativa (assembly GCA_916181665.1). Taxonomy (NCBI): domain Eukaryota; kingdom Viridiplantae; phylum Streptophyta; class Magnoliopsida; order Poales; family Poaceae; genus Avena; species Avena sativa. Next base: position 315,248,224 of record OV702280.1, on the reverse strand, counting down.
AATCCGATTTTATTTTATTTTATCTAGAGCGGTCCTGTTCAGATCCTTGTAGGATTCTCTACACTTGTATCTTCCATCTATGAGGAAGCAAATGGGTGCATTATCCTTTTATTCCTGATACTCATGGTTGGCCAAGACAAGCCTCTTCAAAAGTGAATTGTGGTCTCCTCTAATAACCGTACGTAGGAATCGGAGGAAATACCCTTCTTCCTCCATTTGCGTCATGCCATCATGGCATGCAGCAACCGGGTCCTTTCTATATCTGGACGCTTAGGTCGGGCCAGAAAGCTCAGCCCGAGTTTTCTGGGCTCGATACGAGTTGGGCTCAGCCCACAGGTGGAGGTGGACCGAGCCAAGCCTCCTTTGGTGGACCGCGACGACCTCGGGCTGGCTCAGACTCGGCCCGGTCCATCTCGTTGGCTCGTGTTTTTTAGAATTGACTGGGAATGGGCCTAGAGAGGGAGAATGAGAGAGTATGGGCCAATTCCTTCTCAGCTCGTGCGTGTCCTAGACCCTGGTCGCCGACTCGCCTCGTCTATGGTCGTCTTCCTCGCTTCCTCACGTCTCCGGACCACACTCGCTAGCTCTAGGGCAAGCCGCCGCCGGATGATGCCGGTGTGCCACTGGCCCCCATCGCCGCCACGTCCCTCTCTGCCATGCCCATGCCCGACCTCTACCCATCCCTCCCCGACCTCTACTCGTCCCTCTCTGAGCTGCAGGCCGCAATGCTGGACGCTAGTAGATCGAGCGGCAGCAGCCAGAAAGGTACCTCGGTGTGGCCCCATCGTCAGTAACCCAACGCCTCCAAGCTCGTGGGCTGCCCCGAGCAGGACCGAACTCATCGGAAGCTAGGTCCGAGCTCCCTTTCATGGCTCGCCGGAAGCGGCGAGCTGGCTCAGGCTCAGCCGTTCTAGACCGAGCTTTTATCCGGCTCGGCCCGAGCTAGACCGAGTTGGATCACGTCCAGATATAGTCCTATCAATGGGTAACAACATGGAAGACATCACCAATCGACTAAGCCCCCTAAGAGGAAGGATATACCTCGCCTGGGTTCATGGTTCTAGAAATATCCCCAGCAAAAACACCATGGTGAGTTTACCTTAGTCATCTATCTTTCCTACTTTTCTTCTTGTGCCAAAATGAAAGAACGCGGTAGGATATAAGAAAGAGGATGGCTTACGGTGCAATGAACAACTCATGAGCTCCACCGCCGAAGATGAAGAAGCATGGGTGGGTTGCGGCAACGTCTCTCAAAGAGCATGATGAAAGAGACGCCAAAACCGAAAACAAAACTACCCGAGAAGAGAGGAAGAACAAAGAATAGCAAAGAATAATGAGGTATTTGAGCAGATATAGCCTTGTCATAAAGAGTTAATATGGCCACCTGCCACGAAAAACTGTGAACATCTACAGGCTAGGCTGCCAGCTCCAATATACGTCCACAAGAACCTACGTCATGTATAGTCCACGCTGCTAGCCGGCATGAGTTCTGCTGAGTTTTACCAACACGCTGGCTCTAGATGGCCCCATGCTCGCGAGATACCGTGAACATCTCCAGCCTAGGCTGCCAGTTTAAATATACGCCCGTGAGAGCCCGTGAGAACCCGTGTTATGTACAGTCTACGCTGCTAGCCGACATGAGTTCTGCTGAGTTCCACCACCTAGCCGGCTCTAGACGGCCCCATGCCAGCAAGAAACTATTGCTGGTATGGGCTTACTATGCCACGTCGGCTTTGGGCGGGCCGAAGTCCAAGATTTTTTCTTTTATCTAGAGCGGTCCTGCTCGGATTCTTGTAGGATTCTCTCCACTTGTAGCTTCCATCTACAAGGAAGCAGATGGGAGCATTATCTTTTTATCCCTGATACTCATGGTTGACCAGGACAAGCCTCTTCAAAAAGTGTCTCGCGATCTCCTCCTATATAACTTTACGGAGGAAATGCCCTTCTTCCTCCATTTGTGTGATGCCATCATGACATGCAGCAACTACCACGGGCCGAATTGAGCCCACCGCGCCATTTGGTTGCCGATATGGCGATGCACCCTGGGCTTTCCACGACCTTTCCCCCGGGAGAAGCTCCCACTAGTCGGGAGGTCGGGAACGAAATCCCTGAGTCGCTGGCTCTCTCTCGCGTGCGATAGGGAGGCAACAACGCTAGGAGCGATGCTCGCGATATCCTTCCTCCGGCAACCGAAGCAACGCCCTCTCCGAAGCACTCTGACTCCGTCCTCCATCGTCCAAGATCTTCTCACCTCCGTTTTCGAGCTCCCCTCCGATCACCTTCGTCCAAGCTTTCCTCCGCCTCGAAGCTTTTGTCTCCTCCGGCAAGGGCGAAGGTGGTTCGGCTACAAGGTTCTCCCCTTCACATTTTCCTCCTTTTGATTTTAATTTTTTATTCATTCCCTTTCCCGTATTGAAGAGGTGCTTCAAATCCACAAAATTGCTCACACTGAAAGGAAGAAAGCCCGCCTCATGTATCACTAGTAGAAAAAGGGTCTATAGTCCCGGATTGTAAGGGCCTTTACTCCTGGTTTTCCATCCGAGACTACAAAATCGGGACTAAAGGCCCCTACCTTTAGTCCTGGTTTGCTACAACCCGGGACTAGAGGATGTCACATGGCCATTTTTTAAGCGCGGGGAACGGAGGACCTTTAGTCCCGAGTCATAATACGGTCCGGGACTAGAGATTTTTTTTTCAAATTTTATTTATTTATTTTTAAAAATTTCTTTTCGAATTTTTCCTTAAACTTTTGAATTGTTTAACTCGTTAATCTTCTCACTTGAAGCATTTTTAATACTAATAATACTTAATCTTAGGTCAAATTACACTTGTGGTCAAACTTCCCGATCGGTCACCCATCCTAGCACTACTTTATCCCCAACACGCTTAACTTCTCTGTTTCATCAGGATGTTCTTGCGCGAAGCTCATTTTTACCTTGTTGTCAACACTACCATACCAATCCTATTAGCCCATATCAATATGTCATACATTTTTATTTTTGAAATTACAAACAAATATTTAAGTAAACAACAATAAATAAGTAATAATAATATTTTATCTAATAAAAGTAAAAATCTAAATAAAATAATATTTTATTCATTTTTTTCATTTATTCATTAAATATGGCATAAATAATATCTTTAAATCTGTAAATCAAAATTTGACAAATAATATATTCATTATTATCAAAAAAATGTGAGGAATCAAAATATGGCATAAAAATAGCTAAAAAAATTATTTTTTAAAAAAACTTTGTTTTATTTTCAAATTTTAAAAATGTAAAAGAATCAGAAAAATGTGAGGAATCCATTATTTATAATTTTAAAAAACTAAAAATGTGTGGAATCCAAATAAGGCCGTCAAAATCAAACTCAATTTTTTTCCACACATTTTGATAGGTTGTACATCGTACGTAAAAGTTATAGCAATTTTAAGTTGCCCGCATTCGCACCCCTTTAGTCCCGGACCATATCATGACCCGGGACTAAAGGGGGGCTGTATCACGACCAGGGACGACTAGAGTTTTCTCGGGCTCCTGGCCGCTGAAAACGTACGAACAGGGACTAGTGCTCATAGTAGTCCCGGCCCGCAATAAATTATGACTAGTGTCAGACTCTAGATCGAATCGAAGCCCCTTTTTCTATTAGTGTATCTCATGATAATATTAAGTCAAAATACTATATACACATCTGGAAATTAGCTGTGTACGTCTATGTCTATGAGTTTCTCACCTCTTGGATCAATAGAATATACAAAATCCCAATGTGTATGCACCGTTTCTTTATTCATGATATAGAGCGACCAAAAGTACTTTTCTGCTGATACAACGAAGCGATAACCTTGTAGAGTACAAGTGTAAAACTGATAATAAAATATAGTAGAATGGATGCTAATTTTATTTGTACCTGCATATGATAATTCAGCGGGAAAACCGATGCTGGGAGATTGGGAGTTGGCATTGCACTGAAGAAACAGGAGCCGGTCTACAGCTCTTTTGTATGTGTAAGTCAGGTGTCAAACAAACCAAACAAGATGATAATTATACTAGAGTTTTATCTGCATACGTAGCACTGAAGAATTTCTTCTTGGTTTATAATTGTCTAATTTCTGAACGAGAACCTGCTAAGATGAGTTAGTTTACTCATTGTGGAATCTTGTACACTCAAAGAACTACTGAAAAAAATAATGATAGCTTCCAGAGGAGACTACCACTAATCTTGTACACTCAAACAACTACTGAATCTTGTACGCTCCAAGAACCCTGTGTGCTGTTAGCAATAATCTGGATGCTTAGTAGTAAGTAGCCTAATCATACTTATATGTCAGCACAAGAGACTACTAATATGACGGTAGTAGCAAGTTAAAGTAAACTTGAGTTAGCCTGACATGAGCTGTAGCTTAGCTGTTAAATTAGTAGAGTCCAAAACAGCATCAACTGGATAGTAGCTAGTAGATGTTAGCGATTATTTCTCTAGCAAAGTTGGTTTAGGATAGTCGGTTCCTGAGTCCTATATAAGGACATGTATCCCACGTTGTATTGAGATAAGCTAAGAAAGTAAGAGCTTCATATGTGTGCCTATACCTCTGTTTTACCTGTGTGTGAGCTACTAAGAACTACCTAATAGCAAGCACATATACTTCAATTGGTATCAGAGCCATTGGTACCGAGAGATGTCGGGGAACAGGCAAACCGGCCAAACACCACCGATGCGAGCTTCGGTGACCCCTCCTCCTTCGGAACAGCGACAACGCTTGCCAAGCCGGGGACGGAGCAGGACACGGCGCAGAGGAGGTGAGATCATGGTGTAGCAGGTAGTGCGCGAGGCTGTCGGCAGTGACGGCGTGAGTCTCGTCTTCCCGATGCTGAAGCGGGAGGAGTACACCAACTGGGCCATGGTGATGGAGGTGAACATGCATGCAACGTCGCTGTGGGACGCGATCGAGGACAACGGCATCTCCTGGCGCGAGGACAAGCAGGCACTCGCCGCGCTGCTCCGCTCCACACCTCCGGAGATGCACCCGATGTTGATCAGGAAGGGCAGTGCCAAGGCGGCGTGGGAGGCGGTCTGGCTACAGCACCAAGGCAACGATCGCGTGCGCGACACACGCGCGCGGCGACTCTGAATGGAGTTCGAGACGATCGTCTTCAAGGATGGCGAGCATATCAACCAGTCTGGCCTTAGGATCACGAACCTCGCGGCCACCCTACGCTCCCTCGGCGACACCTGCGATGATGAGAAGATAGTGAGGAAGTTTCTCTCTGTTGTACCAAGTCGTTTTGTGCAGATCCCATTTTTAATGGAGAGAATGATGGACCCGGCCACGCTCACAGTAGAAGAGGTCGTCGGGCATCTCCGTGCGGTCGAGGATCGACTAGACAACAACCAGGGCAGCTCTGGCTCTAGCGGCCAACTACTTCTCACTGAGAAGCAGCGAGAGGAGAGGAGGAAGCAGAACCGTAGCGGCGGGTCTGGCTGGAGCGGCAACAGGAACGGTGGTGGCAGACAAAAGGGTGGAAAGGTCCAGCCCAATTCCACACCAGCAACTGAAGCCGGCGGCGAGGTCGACCGCGACATGTGTCGCTATTGCCGCAAGAAGGGCCACTAGGCTCACGAGTGTCGCAAGAAACAGTGCGACGAAGCTGCTACGGTGGCATACCTGATGCAGGAAGAGGGCAGCGATGCAGGCTCTGCCCTGCACATGGCCACGGTGGTCGAGCTCTCTGACGCCGCACCTCCAGCTGCTGCTGCGGCGCCCACGACGGCGCTACTCACGGGGGAGCACGTGTTCTTGAATGAGGATCGCGCCCGCGTCATGCTCAGGCGTTCACCGCGCGACACCGACGAGGCCTGGTCCCTCGACACTAGGGCCTCAAACCACATGACCGGCGACGACACTGTCTTCGCAGAGCTGGACAAGAGCATATCGGGCAAGGTGCGCTTTGGGGACGGCTCGGTCGTCGACATACGTGGACGCGGCACCATCCTGTTTGCCATCGACGGCGAGCACTATCGCGAGCTGTCAGGTGTTTACTGGATCCCGAAGCTCAAGTCAAACATCGTCAGCATTGGCCAGCTGGACAAGCTCGTCTTCCCCACCCACGTCGAGCATGGATTCATGAGCATCCATGATCAAGATCAGGTGCTCATCGTCGGGGTGCCACGCACGGGAAACCGGCTGTACGTTGCACCTCTGCAGATTGTGCAGCCGGTGTGCCTGTTAGTGTGTGCAAATGACAAGACATGGCTCTGGCAGCAGTGCTTCGCCCACCAGGGTTTCGACGGCCTGCACAAGCTATCCAGGCAGGACCTGGTCCGTGGCCTGCCCACCATCAACCATGTCGAGCAACTCTATGAAGCCTGCATCGCTGGGAAACACCGTCGAGCACTGTTCCCTGCAGCAGCCAAGTTTCCTGCTTCAAAGCATTGGAGCTGGTGCACGGCGACCTCTGTGGCCCGATCTCGCCGGCGACACACGACGGCAAGCGATTCTTCATGCTGCTCGTCGATGACCACAACAGGTTCATGTGGTTGGTGCTGCTCAGGACCAAGGACGAGGCGGCATCAGCCATTCATCGCTTCAAGGCCGAGGCAGAGGCAGAATCGAAGCAACCTCTGCGTATCCTCCACACAGATCGTGGAGGCGAGTTCACCGCGATAGACTTCGCTAAGTGGTGCGCTGATCGCGGCGTCAAACGCCACCTTACCACCCTTATTCCCCGTAGCAGAACGGGGTGGTAGAGAGGCGCAATCAAACCATCATCGGCGCCACCAGGAGTATGCTCAAGGCCATGAGCGTAGCTGCTGAATTCTAGGGCAAGGCGGCATCGGCGGTAGTGTTCATCCTCAACTGATCTCTGACAAGAAGCTTGGAGGGGAAGACACCGTATGAAGGGTGGCATGGGATCAAGCCAAATGTGCACTTTTTCCGTGTCTTTGGTTGCAGAGCGTATGCCAAGGACACACGCCCCGGGCTAAAAAACTGGTGGACCGTAGCAAACCCATGGTGATGATTGGGTATGAGGAAGGGAGCAAGGCCTACCGCCTCTTTGACCCGGAGAAGAAGCGCCTTGTCGTCTCCCATGACGTTATCTTTGATGAGGGAGCAAGATGGAATTGGGGGGAGCCCAGTGGCAGCACCCTCACCGTCGACAACTGGGTGATGCCACAACCCCTGCCTGTTGTAACAGAGAAAGGAGCAAAAACTCCTACTGCAACTACATCTGAAGGCAGAGAAGAACCTGTGCCAGCACCTCTTTCACCAAGCCCAGATGCAACTTCTCCTTCACACACCAGCGTTGGGCCACCACAGATGGGCCAGCTCGTGACTTCATCGCCTAGCCGTCCCATGCGATATGTTTCGCCGCCAGCAGAAGGAGAAAAAGATGGAGAGGGCCTCGACGCGGGCGTTGACCCACTTGATCCCCTCCGCTATCGTCCAGTGTTGGATCTAATCAATCCCGGCGCAGTGAACCCAGGGAGGGCAGAGCGCCTCCTTCTCACTCCTTCTTGCGAGCCCTCCACATATGATGAGTCAAAGGGCGATAAAGAATGGCGGAAGCCGATGCTCGACGAGCTGGCCTCCATCAAGGAGAACAAGACCTGGACGATAACCGAGCTCCCACCTGGCCACAAGCCCATCATATTGAAATGGGTATACAAACTCAAGCATGACGCCGACGACAACGTCCTCAAGCACAAGGCCAGGCTTGTTCCAAAAGGGTACGTGCAGCGGCCGGGGATCGACTTCGATGAGATCTTTGCCCCTGTCACGCGGCTAGACTCCGTCCGTCTTTTGCTCGCCGTTGCTGCTCAGTTCAAGTGGAAGGTCCATCACATGGACGTGAAGACGGCGTTCCGCAATGGCGAGCTGGGCTAGGAGGTGTACGTCTACCAGCCGCCGGGCTTCGTCGATAGCGGCAACTCCAGCAAGGTCATGCGCCTGCACAAGGCGCTCTACGGCCCCCGTCAAGCTCCACGGGCGTGGAACACCAAGCTCGATGTTGTTCTGGTGTCACTCGGCTTCACTCAGAGCGCATCGGAGCACGCAGTGTACACCCGCGGTGACGGAGACTCATGACTGCTTCTTGGGGTCTACGTGGATGACCTCATCGTCACCGGAGCACGTGCCACGGTGATATCAGAATTCAAGCAGCAGATGTGCAGTCGTTTCAAGATGAGTGATCTGGTCTTGCTCACTCTCTACCTCGGCATCGAGGTGAGCCAAGCGCCAGGCTGCATCACACTGAAGCAGACCGCGTTCGATGCCAACTTGCTGGAGAAAGCTGGGATGGCAGAGTGCAACAGCGCTCACGTTCCAATAGAGCAACACCTCGAACTATCGAAGGTGAGAACAAACCCTGCTGTCGACGTCACACTCTATCGCAGCCTCGTTGGCAGTCTCCGCTCTCCGCTACACACACGGCCTGATATCAGCTTCGCCGTGGGCATGGTGAGCCGCTTCATGGAGGCGCCCACCACAGAGCACCTGAGCGCCGTGAAGCATCTGCTGCGCTACGTCGCAGGAACACTGGCCGTTGGCTGCCGCTATGTATCCAACTCTGACGTTGCTCAGTTGGTGGGCTATAGCGACGCCGACATGGCTGGAGACCCTGATGACAAGAAAAGCACCTCCGGGACTCTGTTCTTCTTTGGAGAGTGCCCTGTGTCTTGGCAGAGTCAGAAACATAAGGTGGTGTATCTGTCCTCTTGCCAATCTGAGTACATGGCAGCAGCTACGGCTGCATGCCAAGGAGTGTGGCTTGGGAGATTGCTTGGTGACTTGCTTGGATCACCTCCTCTCGTTGCCAATCTGTTGGCAGGCAACATGTCTGCAATCCAGCTGTGCAAGAACCCAGTCTTTCACGACAGAAGCAAGCACATTGAGGTGTGGTACCACTTCATTAGGGGCTGCATCGAAGATGGAACCGTAACTGTAGAATTCATAGGCACTGAAGATCAACTCGCAGATATTATCACAAAGGCCCTTGGGCATGTGCGATTCCAGCTGTTTCGCCAAAAGCTCAAGATTGTTGCAAGTAAGCGCATCAAGATTAGGGGGAAAATGTTAGCAATAATCTGGATGCTTAGTAGTAAGTAGCCTAATCATACTTGCATGTCAGCACAAGAGATACTAGTATGACGGTAGTAGCAAGTCAAAGTGAACTTGAGTTAGCCTGACATGAGCTGTAGCTTAGCTGTTAAAGTAGTAGAATCCAAAACAGCATAGTAGCTAGTAGATGCTAGCAGTTATTTCTCTAGCAAAATCGGTTTAGGAGAGTCAGTTCCTGAGTCCTATATAAGGATATGTACCCCACGTTGTATTGAGATAAGCTAAGAAAGTAAGAGCTTCATATGTTTGCGTATACCTCCGTTTCATCCTCTGTTTTACCTGTGTGTGTGTGAGCTATTAAGAACTAGCTAACAGCAAGCACATATACTTCATGTGCTTCCAGGGGAGACTACCACTAATCTTTACTTCGGCTAATGCTTCTCGACATTAGTTAACCGTGTGCTTTTCAAGATGGTTATATAGTATGTTGTGTCACATGAAACATGATTTAGCTTAATATTATCTAGAACTTCCATGTTCTTGGATATACATAGTTCCAGCGAAGGGCTTGACCTCCTCCTCCGTCTCTCTCATTTCTCCCCCATGTTCAACCCTATATCCATCCTCGGATTATATTCAGATCCATCTGCCCCTTGTCCCATTCAATTTTATCAAACAGACGCTAACTTTCTCATTGTTTTTTGTAATTCAGCAGACGTCGAGCTACGGTAGAGTAGATAAGCGATGATCCGGACAGCGGCTTTCGGCGCGGCGACGAGAAGCCTAGGGGTGGCGGCGGGAGTGTTTACTTGTTGATCGTTGGGTGTGTGTTGTGGGTGAGGAGTTGTGGTCGTTTGTGCCGGTCCTTGTTGGGCGGGTGTGAGGTTTTGGGACTCTCCGCTAGGCGAAAGTCTTGTCCTCACGGCTGGCCAGGACCTATGATGGTGATGCCCGTGGGCGCCACATCCTTCATTTAGTCGTCGTCGAAGCGGATGTTTCTTGCTCCTTTGCCCGGGCTCTCCGGGGGAAACCCTAGATCCCTTAAGGGATCGGGCATGGGCGGCGCTCTTGTCTCGCTTTGTCTCTTGGGGCCTCGCTTTGGACGTCCACCAGACATATGTACCTCTGGAGTATTTTTGGTGGTTTTGGCCGATGCGGTTTCGTCTTCGGCCAGGCGGGGCGTGGCCCTGGGCCGGCGTGGTAGTTGGAGCGGTGGCTCCGGTCCGCCTCCGTCTATTGCGTTGAGGCGTGGTGTCGACCTGGTTGGTCGTCGACCCGTGTGGAGCGCAGCCTCGGGGCTGGCGTGTGGTGTTGTCTTGTATCGATTTTCAGCCAGTTTTCCTCATAAACGGGTCATCTCTTTTCTACTATATCAATGAAAGACAAAGTTTTTGCCTCGTTTCAAAAAGAAAAGCAAGACACCGGAGTATTGCCTTAGCTAACCTCTTCACAAGTGTCACCTCATCGGACACGGCAACTTGAGAATTCAGACTTTTCTATTGACAGTTTGACACAATGTTTCTGCTAGATCCATAGTTCTAATGGTGTAATTTTAAAATTTAGAAACTTTTAATCAAATATGCAGTGATTTTAATTGTAATGGTTGCTCTTTCTGTAGCATAAAAAAAGAGTTCAGGCCACCACTTGATCCTCAACGAAATGAGGACAGATATGCTGCAGTGTGGAATCATGGTCTTTCTAATAAATTTCTTGTTCTTCCGTGTGTCTCTGGTTTCCTGCCCTATTGCCAAACTACCACAGGGGAGGGGGAAGATCTCCACAGGGGAGGAGGGGATCCCGCGTGCACATTTCCTCCAAGGGTACATTTTCCCTGGTTTCCCCTCCCCTGAAGACCAAACGAGCCCTAAGATGAAGGGGATACCCCGCCTGGGTTCATGGTTTTGGAAATATCCCCAGCAAGAACACCACGGTGAGTTTACTCATTGTGGAATCTTGTACACTCAAAGAACTACTGAAGAAAATAATGATAGCTTCTAGAGGAGACTACCACTAATCTTGTAAACTCAAACAACTACTGAATCTTGTACGCTCCAAGAACCCTGTGTGCTTCCAGGGGAGACTACCACTAACCTTTACTTCGGCTAATGCTTCTCGACATTACTTAACCGTGTGCTTTTCAAGATGGTTATATAGTATGTTGTGTCACATGAAACATGATTTAGCTTAATATTATCTAGAACTTCCATGTTCTTGGATATACATAGTTTCAGGCTTCAGACTTCACTACATCATATGAATTCTTGAAATGGACAACAAGAATGCTGACCGTAGTGGCAGTGAGGATCTTTTTTCTCGAACACGTAATTTATCTTAGCAAAGAGAGGAAGGTACCAATTTACTCGAACACGTAATTTATCTTTCTAAGACATGGTACCTACTAGTGTATGCATCTCTCTTTGGTTTCTTTAAAGCATGCATTATCAGTCGAGTATCATCACCAAGCGTGTTGGTATACTGCGACAGATTATATGTCACTCTCAGTAGCTACTTACAAGTATGCTTGATGTCATATGTTTGGTCTTTGGTTTTCGGATACTTGAACTTGTCTGATCGGAAGTCGTTAGATTTTGGCAGAAGTTCCTGGTTGAGAGTAATCTGGTATTTTGCAGTTTTACAATGGCCAACCGATGGAGAGTTAAGCAACCGAGAGGTGCAATCTTATGCTTGAGCAGTAGCTTGCCCCCTCCAGCGACATCTCGACCACCTATGCCCCCTCCAGCGACGGGCTTGACCTCCTCCTCCGTCTCTGTCATTTCTCCCCCATGTTCAACCCTATCCCATCCATCCCCGGATTATATTCAGATCCATCTGCCCCTTGCCCCGTTCAATTTTATCAAACAGACTAACTTTCTTATTGTTTTTTGTAATTCAGCAGACGTCGAGCTGCGGTAGAGTAGAGAAGTGACCAGAGCAAGACACCGGACTATTGACTTATTAGCTAACCTCTTCACCAGTGTCACCTCATCTGACACGGCAACTTGAAAATTCAGACTTTTGTATTGACACAATAGATCCATAGTTTTTTTTTGAAAAAGAGTATATATTAATATCACAGGGATACCAATTACATCCAGCCTCTGTAACAACGCATGCCCTAGCGGCTCTACGGATGCACACAGCCCAGAAAAAAAAGAATTACAAAAAAAGAAAAATCCCGCTACAGAGAATTAGTCCACAAAGTAACGACAACAACACCAGAAGTCCTCCACTCCAATAACAACGCCTTCAAAGAGAAAATAGTGTCCAAGCGCCATCGTTGCCCGATCAACGATCATAGGTTTTCACCCTAGAGAAAGTCCTTGCTCACAAAACAATGCCTTCAACAAGGTCATTGCCAGGCACAACCAGTTAAGGCCAGACCTTGGATTTTCACCCTGCAAGATAAGACTGGGAACTCCCCCTGTGTTGTCTTCCCGCACCAACAGTCGTTGCAACGAGTCCCAGATCACGCAGCCAGATCTCCGTCGCCACAAGAACAAAAATCACCATCGCTACCCTCATATTTCCGCTATCATGACATTCTCTGCATCTGACTTCACCATGGATCTAAGAATGGCGCTTGGTGGGAACAAACAACAGAGCTTCGCAACGCTCCTGCTGAAACCAAACGGCCAGAAAAACAAGGTGCGCACGACCAAATACCTTCCGATATAGCAATCTCCAGGCATGATACGTCCATGAAAGTTCGTCGGCGGAGCCTTTCGGAACCCGCCTCTCTAGACCAGGTCAACGAGGGCAGACATCAAGCAGATCTTTGTCTTTGTACGGAAGAAACCAAAGGACCACCACCTTTATTAGATCCAACACAGCGATCCCCACACCGCCGGCCGGTTTCAGAAAAACGGATCAAACAGGCAATTAGGGAAAGAGAGCTGATCTAGGACTTGCAACGGAATCCCATCGCCAGCACCTCCTCCACCAGATCGCTACCCGCCCCACTCCGGCAGAGGCCGCCGCCTCTAGATCCGAGCTCCCACCGCCGGCCGGAGCCATGATGGCGAAGGGGCCCCATCTAGTGCCGGCGAACTCCACCCCACCACCGCTCGCCAGGTCGCGCCGCCGTGCCCCAGACCCCGACCGCCGCGCCGAAGGCAGCTCATGCGCGCGTCACCGAACCCTCCCGAGGACCTCCGCCCAGGCGCTCAAGAGGGACGCGAGGAGAGGCCCCGCGCCGCCGCCGTTGGCCGCAGTGGCTTCGCCTGACGGCTTCCTCCGATGGCGACGCGGGGGAGGAGAGGGACCGGCGGCTAGGGGCTAGGGTTTGGAGGTCGCCCCCGAGTCGTCCTGGGCAAGAGCGACCAGGGGGGTACGCGCGAGATCCATAGCTCTAATGGTGTAATTTTAAAATTCAGAAATTTTTAATCAATTATGCAGTGATTTTAATTATAATGGTTGCTCTCTCTGTAGCATGAAAAAAGAGTTCAGGCCACCACTTGATCCTCAACGAAATGAGGACAGATATGCTGCAGTGTGGAATCATGGTCTTTCTAATAAATTTCTTGTTCTTCCGTGTGTCTCTGGTTTCCTGCCCTATTGCCAAACTACCACAGGGGAGGAGGGGATCCCCCGTGCACAGTAAAATTTCCTCCAAGGGTACATTTTCCCTGGTTTCCCCTCCCCTGACGACCAAACTGAGCCCTAAGAGGAAGGGGATACCCCGCCTGGTTTCATGGTTTTGGAAATATCCTCAGCAAGAACACCACGGTGAGTTTAACTTAGTCATCTGTCTTTCCTACTTTCCTCTTCTCTAAGCCATAAATTTGGCAATCAACTTCGAATTCAGTTCTTACTCACCTTCTTTTTCGTGGCATGAGTCAAAGCGCAAGATGTCCTTGATGGATGCCCACCTCGTCAGAAGAGGAGGCGTGTCCGCGAGGATGCGCTCCCCAGGTCGAGCTGGCACCGTCGCAAGGAAAGGGAGGCTATCGAGAGGGCATGGAGGACTTTGAAGTTTTCCTTGTTGAAAACTTTGAAGTTCAACTCTAACGAAGTGCCAGAGGACGATAAGGCCATGGAGGTCGACGAAGCCACGGAAGAGTAGCTGCACTGCGCCTTCCTACTCCTTCTGTACACAAGCGAGCTCCTTTTGCCATGTAATGCTTTCCTAGAATACTGAGATTTCCATTGCTTTTGTCATTTCATTACTCGATCAGTCCTTGCATTCGTTTCGTGTGATGCTGAGCTCTAGCTTTTAACCTGCCACTGGATACCTGGGCTTACACTTAGTGATCTGAATCTTTTCCCGTTTGCTAGGAGTCAGGTTTCTTCCGAGTTTGGTTTATTCCCGAGCACGTGCTTCCTTGCCCCTAATTGCCACCTGTTACGCGTCAGTGCGTCACTAATAAGAAAAGATTATTGGTGGCATTCGGAAAAAGGTTAGTGACATTCATTCCAGCTAATCTCATGTCACTTGTAACTGCTACTGCTGGTGTGTGGCTGCCTGGCTGGAACACCACCAGTAAAAAATGGTACCAGTGCCATTCAGGCGTGCTCCCCAAACGCCACAGCTGAAATATACATCTATTGCATTCAATGTATGTCAAATGCCGCTAGTATAAATTTAACTAGCTAGTATAAATTTCACAACTGTATATTTATATAAAATAGCAGAGAAAATAAAGTAACATCATCCAAAAGATATTATTACTGTATTTAACTAGCTAGAGAGATAGCATACATGCATAGTAGTAGTTAGCTAGCTACTCCTCGGCATATTCATGGTCATAGTACCCATCCTCATCCTCTTTGACCAGTTGGGGTCAATGCAATCAAAGTAAATGATGCGATCCAAATAGTGGAGGGTGAATATGATGATGTCCGAGAAAGACTTGGGGGTCTTCTAGCTAGCACAAGAGGTGGTGTGCTAGACAGACCAAATTCAAATCTCACCTTCTCCTATATATGAGTCGTGTCTAGTTTCTCCTAGACACTCTTTCATCTTTTTTTAATATGGTAATGTCCCCAACGTTCATTTGGTAGCGATTGAGAAACTGTGTCCAAGTAAGGCCACTAAAATAGGTGATGGTCATCTCGTTGGTAACTTGAAGCGTGAAGTTGGGTTCAGGCTTTTTATGTGACTCGGTGATGAATTCAAACATTCCATAGTCATGTTGTCTTTTGAAGACCTGCTCCAAGAAGCCAGGTTTTGACTTGCACGGGATGTTTTGAGTAAGATCATTAGAAAACAACCGTTATTTCGAACTATTATAGAACATATAGTATGAACAAGGTAGATTGAATATACATATAGTTCAAAGAACATGCAGTTCTAGTTTCAAAGTTCTGAGGGAGCACTGTGCGAAACTTCCTGTGACATACACGAGGTGTAACCAAACATGACGCACAACGGATCCATATGTTGCATATATGACCATCTTAACTTAGCATCATGTTGCATAAACATTAAACATTCTAAAGTATAGCAACATATAGCGCGATATATAAGTAGCACATTAATTAAACATATTAAACATTATAAAGTCTAGCAAGATACAATACGATAAGTAGTATAATCAACTGCATAAGAAACATTCTAAGGCTCTACTTTGAGTCGGTGAAACCATTGGAGCTTCTAGAGTCAAAGTCAAAGTGTGACGAGTGCAAAGGCAATGTGGGATCAGTGGTAAAGTCACATGGGCTAAACTCGTAGTATGGGGGCTGGTGGCGCTGGGTGGAGGGGCTTGTGCTATCAGTCCTAAAGGGGTCGGCCTCCTGGCGTGGTGGAGGAGCCCGTGCCGAAGACATGGCTCGTGATGGAGGAGCCCCTGCCGAAGACCTGGCTCACGGTGGAGGAGCCTGTGTCAAAGACATGGCTCGCGGTGGAGGAGCCCATGCCTAAGAACTAGATGTTATAAGCCATCACCTCGGGGTTGTCAAGGAACGACCTCAACGCGGGTCTGACTCCTCCTGCTGGCGCTCCCTCTATCGCCTTTGCGCCAGCTGCCTCACCGCTTGACAGTGCTCCATCTTCTGCGCCTTCATACGAAACCTCATACCCGGGGGCAATTGAGATGTGACCTCGTTCGATCCTGCTCAAAGTTCAGTTGGGCATATGGTCCTAAGTGCTAAACAGCCGCGCAGTCATAGGCGCGCACGGCTAGCTCAGGGTCCCTCCATGTATGAAGATAGTACTTGGTATGATCAACGGTGATCTGAACCCCCACGTCGGGGTCTTCGTGTGTTTCCTATGGATGCTACGAAACTTCAGCTCCGACATGATACTAGCTAATTAACAACATTTAATACAAGTGTTAACTATATGAATATGTAACAATTAATACAAGTGCTAACTATATGAACATGTAACAATTAATACAAGTGCCAACCAACCATATGAACATGTAATATTTAATACAACTTTTATCTAGCAATTTGCCTAACATCTCTATCTAATATATATCTAAAATTTTCTATCTAAAATATAACTAAAATATAAGATATTTACATATCTATATAGAATTTGAGCCTAAGTTCCTAAAATCTCTATCTAAAAACCCTATCTAAAAATCTCTATATAGAATTTGAGCCTAAATTTGTAAAATCTCTATAACAACACTATCTAAAAATTTCTATCTAGAATTTGAGCCTAAGTTTCCGAATTCTCTATCTAAAAATCTCTATCTAGAATTTGTGCATAAGTTTCTAAAATCTCTATCTAAAAACATTATCTAAAAATCTCTTTGTAGAATTTGAGCCTAAAATTTCTAAATTGCGATTAAAAAAGGGAGACGTGGCGGGTGGATCACCGGGACAAGGACGGTGCAGGAGTGGTGGCTCGCGTATGGGGAGGTTTTAGAGGTCGAGGGCTCGGGGAAGGGGTGTTTGCCCTGGAGGAGGCGTCTCGAGTGAACGTCGCGGCCGGCGGATCGAGCGGTGTGGGTGAGGTGGGGAGAGAGAGAGGAGGGAGGGAGAGGGGCATCAAAAACACGCGGTCGCCGGTGAGACAAGGAGAGGGAGAGCGCCGGATGTGGGATGGGGTAAGTGGAGAGAAGCAAATGAGTGTGTGTGTGACACAGATGGGGGTATCAGCGGGGTAACTTTAGCCATGGCGTTCGGAGTGTATCAACGCCACTAGTACAATATGTATCATTGGCGTTCATTATATTGGAACGCCACCACTATGTTTGTCTCGGCTGCACCCGTGGAACCATTTTCGGGTGGCATTTATATTTGTGGACGCCACCACTAGAGTTTAGTGCTGGCGTTTGCGATTAATTGAAGACCATTAGTATTTTGCTAGGAAGTGGTAGCGTGTATTATGTGCAAAAAATAACTGATATAAGAGTTTCCTACTAGTGCATCCCTCATTTAAGGTAGACCTTGTGGTCTTTTGGATGTAGCTGGCTTACCAGAACATTGCTATTAAGTTTCTTTTTTATTCCATGTTAGTAGCTCGAGCCATTTCGGGTATTTCTTTTGTAAGTTTTGGTTGAGGTTAGCAATTCGAGCCATTGTGAGTATTTCGCTCGTAGGTTTATACAGTTTCCTACAATTCTTGTCGTGTTTAAGATGTGTGTGGGTTTCTGGCTAACTCTAACTTTTTAGTATCGTGTGGAAGCTTTCCGCGTATATCCTGTCGCGGTGTTCCTTGGGTCATTACCTCTATTGTATTGCATCGTGTTCATAATTCCTCCGCACTGCGCCCTATAGTGGAGTTTGGGTTCATAATTCCTATATAGTGCGCCCTATAGTGGAGTTTGGTCTTGGGTTCCCCTGAGAAATCCCTGTTAACGGTCTTCGCATTCACTCGCATATGCCGGCGGTTTTGGAGACCATACCTGTAAATTTTAGGCTATCATAGTGAGTATCTATCCTTCAACAACTTTGTCATCACTCGTGGCGTACAATATTTGATGATTGTTACTGAATTTACCAAGATTTTAGTTTGAGCATGTCCCTCGAGAGTCTAAAATTGTAGCTCATGAGTTAGCCAAAGTAGCGAGGGGTTCAGGCCAAAATTTCTGGCTAGAAGAACCATCGATTTGGATTATACCTCTTATTTTTTGGAAATGGGATTATACCTCTTATGGTTTCTTATAACGCTGATCACCAAGGAATAAAGTAAAAAAATAGTTGCAGGTCCGTTTTATCTGATGGCTGAGTCCCATCTACTAAAACCCTCTCAAAATTGTAAAAGGGGTAAAAATTGGCACGTATTTTAAATTCTAAATGGGGTAAGTATAACAAAAACTTATTAAATGCAGTTACTTACTCAAAAAAATTAGAAGTCAAACTACATAAACATTGACCATGTTTTTGAGAAAAATACCCATATCTACGGTACCTAATATATACCATATGAAAATATACATCATGGTGCATCTAATGGTATTGATTTGGTGTTCAAGATGTTGATGTTTTTCTCTACATACTTGGTTTTTAGAAAAATCTATATGCACTACATTTTGGCATGGAGATAGTACTAGAAAGTTAAGTGGCATTCAAAAGACACAATCGACTTTTCAGTTCTAACAAGGGTAGACTTGTCATCAGAAGATGCCCAACAAGCAACACGTGTGTGCTAAACTGACATGTAAAATGCTTTCAGGCTGAATGTATATAGTGCAAGAAATTTGTTTTTTTCTCTATGTTTTAGGTTTTAATCTTCCTGATTATCAATGGACATAAATGCCATTATGTCTCCAATGCATGTTTTCCCCTTTTGATCAGGTTTAGTTTGGTGTATTTGCTTGCCTGTCTAGTTTTAGCTTCCCACTCATTGTTGGCCAGAGAATGAGTGGGCATCAAATATCATTATGTCTAGAAAAGTATTCATTTACATCAGGTGTGTCTATCTTGTTTCGTTTCTTTGTACTCTTACAGGTCCATGATCATTACCTCCTTTTATTTTCTCTTTCTCTTATAAATGTGCAACCCATGGCTGAACTAAGCATTCACTTTTTGCATGTGCTAATAGCAATAGCAGAAGATCACAAATTAACATCAGAGATCATTCACTACTATTTCCTATGGTGCATTATTGAGTAGGTATGTCCATTACTCATACATAGAAGTGCAACACCGAATCTAAAAGTCTACATATACCCCAATATTTTTGGGATTCTGGACTTAGTTGTGGAGGGTGAGCAGGGAAGAGGACGAGTATGTCCAAGAGCAGTGTGAATGGGAACATCAAGAAAAGCATGAATTATCCAGATTTTCTCTCGTAGCATAGGAGAGATCTAGTTCTATGTTTTTCTGATGCCTCCCATTCCTATTGTTCTTGGGTGCTCCTTCCTCTTCCTTTTGGCTTGCACAATAATTTTAGTAGGGAGACAGGAAATCTTGGCATACATGTAGATGGCTCGAACTTCTTCAGAGTGAGCCTAGGAAGAGGAAGAACAGAGGTTCTAAGAGTTGTAGGAATGGGAGCATGGAGGAAGAGTGATTTGATTCTTCCACCATTAACACTTGAGGCATAGGCTTGGCTTCAGTTTTTCCCAATGCCTCCTATTCTTATGGTTTTTAGGTGCTCCTTCCTCTTCCTTTTTTCTCTCAACAATTTACTTATTCCCATGTTGTTTCGGCTCTCGATACAACCAGAATACAAGATATAGTACGGATAACACATTCTGCTTTCCGTTTTTCCCTGCTCCAAAGTTAGCCTAGTGGCGGACCTTCGTGAGGTTTATATCCTAGATTACAATGAAAATTATTTTCATAGTGTATACATGAAGGTATGATGCAAATTTGCGAGGCACTAAATGATGTACTAAATGATGTACGAAACTATATAAATCCTGAAAAATCAGGAAAGGGCACAACAATCAGGTTGCTAATAACATTTTATTTTGGCAACTACTCCCTCCGTTTAGAAATATAAGATGTTTTAGATTTGTGAAAGAGATATATCTAGACATCTTTTAGTGTATAGGTTCAAATGAATCTAGACATTAAAAGGTGTCTAGATACATCTCATTCACAAACCTAAAACATCTTATATTTGTAAACGGAGGGAGTAGGTGATAATAACTTATATATTGGCATGTATCTATTTCTTGTTCTCTCAGCGTATGACCATGTCAACTCCACGCAAGAAAATAGACAGTAATATGAACACCGATATTGTTTTCTCTCTTTGTATCAGTAGCTACTAACTTGTACATATCGAGACATTCCACATATATCATCAACAAGCTAGCAGCTTGTACAAAGTCAGGATTGCAGATATAACATCAACTAGGTAGCAAGAATGGAGTTAGAACGGAGATGAGGAAACGATTGGAAATTTCATATTATCATGTAAAGTGGGTAGAACAACTTATGTACTCCCTCCGTCCCTAAATAGATGTCTTAGATTTGTCAAAATTTAGTATATAGATTCATCTAAATTTTAACAAATCTAAGACATCTTAGGACGGAGGGAGTAATTTTTTGGCAGGTTGCAGCTCCTAAGATTTTTTTCTTGAAAAAACAAAAAAGACCTCTGCGTTTCATTTCATTAAAAAGGTAGAATTTAGGTAAAATCCTCCTAAGAGGTGAGATAGAAATCTGAAAAGGGAAAACTAGTGCACATCCTAGGTCATCGGGTAACACAATGCCAAGTCGTGTTGCCCTTCTTTGGCCAATTGCATTCTACATTCAATGTGCACACGGTTATTTATGTTACTCTCTCATTTACAAAAAGATACATAACAAGAACCAAATGGTATTTATATTTATAAAAGTGGTGAACCAAGATTGGACCAACCACCCAGTGCTCTGAAATCCCTTGTTCTCCTAATTATTTTGGATTAAGACTATACACGGATACAACATACTACAACAGATGCAGATAGTTGAAAGAAAACTGTTCGTGTCGAACCAACTAACAAGTACAGTAGATTCATGCTCACTACATTGTAGATGGCTAGAAGGCCAAGAACTTATCATTGTAGAATATCTTAGTATTTAACAGGGTTTTTGGTTAATGTTTGCTAATGGTTCCGCATTTCTAAAATAGAGTCGCTGTTGGTTTGCCCTCCTAGTTTCACTTTTCTATTTTGCGAACACAAATTGGTTAACTCGTCACTTCTTCGACCAAACATGCTTTGTTTTTTGTAGAATCTAATGATATTATCAGTTATTAAAAAGATTTAAGATAAGTTTGAAATGTGCATCTAACACTCAACAATTCCCTATGCAACCAAATCGTGAATTGAGCAATGACTTGCAAGTTCAACCTCTTTGTGCAAAAGATCAAGCAATATAGCCAATTGGGTGCACTTTCTTCCTCCATGCATTTTTTCTTTATGTAACTACACAACCTAGGGTCAACGACTCACTATATATGTATAGGTGGAAGATCTCTCAACTCATCTCAAAACATGGTCCCAGCGCATTAAGTGATGATCTAATTGATCTATACACCATGTATTTAGTATTTACAATCACATACCACTAAATCATAGGTTTATAGATCTATATATACTCTAGAGCTCCCAAGCAACTACATAGTCAAGCTCCTCGCTCAAGACTTCACGAGTTGTATGCTAAGATGGTGAGCCAGGAAGAGAAAGAAAGAGAGGTTGTAAGAGCAGTAGGAGTGAGAACATGAAGGAAAGCACACCTATAATATCTCTTATAGCATTAGGTAGAGATTCGGTTTGATGTTTTCCTGATGCCTCCCATTAATTCCTATTGTTCTTAGATGCTCCTTCCTCTTCCTTTAGACATGAACAATTCTTGACCGAAGAAACAAATATAAACAGAGGGTCTAAAAGCAGTGGGAACGCACTCTAATGCATTTGTCCATTTCTCACTAGTCACTCATGTAATTCGTTGCAGCAAAGTCTCAAAAAAAATAAGCATTACATATAACTATAGGTTGAAACGTGTGAAGATGAATTATTATGTATAAACAGTCGGAGGAAACAGAACGAAGAGACAGGGAGGACATACGAGAGAGAGGGAGAGTTAGAGGGAGAGGGAGGGAGAAAGAGTTACATATGACATGAATTTGTGTATTGTCAGTAATATGCAACTTGTATTCCTCTGGGGGCCAAAGGCCACAATATATAGTACAGGTACAGGTGCAAATATGCAGGAAGCCCCCTAACATATGGAGAAAATACAAGATAAAAATATATACATCTAACACCCCCCCCCCTCAAACTCATGGTGGATCCACAACACTGAGTTTGGAGAGTAAGAAATCATGCTGCACTCTGGTTTGTGCCTTCGTAAAGAAATCCGCCAACTGTAAATCTGAAGGCACATACTGAAGCGCAACAACCCGAGCCTGCACCTGAGCACGTGTATAGAAAGCATCAACACCAATATGCTTGGTAAGCTCATGCTTGACCAGATCACGTGCAACACTAATAGCACCTATACTGTCAGACAAAACCAGAGTGGGTGTGGTAATAGAGACCCCAAAATCCGCAAGTAACCACTGTAACCAAGTCACCTCAGTAGTCAATAAGGCCATAGCACGCAACTCAGCCTCAACACTCGAACGGGAAACCGCTGTCTGTTTCTTCGTCTTCCAAGCAATGAGCGAACCACCAAGAAACACACAGTAAGCAGAAAGTGAACGGCGATCCGAAGGATCACTCGCCCACGTAGCATCCGAATAGCACTGGAGCTGGAGGGAGCTGGAACTAGGAAATAAAAGGCGACGAGTGATCGTACCCCGAAGATAACGAAGAACACGGAGAAGATGACTATAGTGAACGGTGGTGGGAGCAGAAACAAACTGACTCAGAATATGAACAGGATAAGAGATGTCAGGACGAGTGACAGCAAGATAAACAAGACTCCCAACAAGATGACGATAACGCGTCAGATCAGAAAGAGGATCACCATCAGTAGGTTGAAGCTTAACATTAAGCTCCATAGGGGTCTCAACAGTGCGCTCATCCCCAAGCGCAGCACGAGCAAGAAGATCCTGAATATACTTTTCCTGGGAGATGTAAAAGCCATCAGAAGTAGAGGAGACCTCAATACCAAGAAAGTATCGAAGAGGACCAAGATCTGTCATAAGAAACTGATCACGAAGGCGATATACTCAGAATCATCACCAGTAATGATCATATCATCAACATAGAGAAGAAGAAGAGTGCGTCCACGAGGAGAAGTGTGAACAAACAGCGCTGGATCATGAGCACTAGGGGAGAAACCAGCAGTAGTCACTACATAAGCGAAGCGCTCAAACCAGGCACGAGGGGCCTGTTTGAGGCCATAAAGAGAACGGCAAAGACGACAAACCATCCCGTCGGGAACAGAATACCCAGGAGGAGGCTGCATATAAACCTCCTCACTCAACTCACCATTGAGAAAGGCGTTCTGAACATCAAGCTGGGACACAGACCAGTGACGAACAAAAGCAACAGCAAGAAGAGTATGCACAGTGGTCATATGAGCCACAGGAGCAAAGGTCTCATCATAGTCACGACCATGCTCCTACTGAAAACCACGAGCCACAAGACGCGCTTTATAGCGCTCAACGGATCCATCAGAGCGGGTCTTAATCTTATAGACCCACTTACACGTGATAGGACGAACACCGGGAGGGGGAGAAATAAGATCCTAGGTGTCAGTGCGCTCAAGCGCAGCAATCTCCTCAGCCATGACCAGCTGCCATTCAGGATGATGCTCAGCATCCCGATAAGAAGTCTGCTCGGAGGCAACAAAAAGACCATACTGACTAGGAGAGTAACGGTGGGGGGCACGACGCTGACGAACAGGACAGTAGAGGGAAGCTCATCAGAGGAAGACGACGCAGGAGACGACGATGAAGAAGAAGGAAGAATAGAGGAAGACTCCGGAGAACTAGGAGAACTAGACGGAGCAGAGGAGGACGGTGTCGAAGAAGATACATCAGGGGGAGGAGATCCGGAAGAAGACACAATGGGAGTAGAAGGAGGTGTGTCAGGAAAGAGAAGAAAAGAGATATCTTCCACCGGGTAGGTACCAGCGGTGGGACGAGGATAGAAAGGACGCGTCTCATCAAAAGTAACATCACGAGAGATACGCATCCGACGACCAACGGGGTCCTAACAGCGATAGCCCTTATGCTCATCACTGTATCCAAGGAAGACACACTCAACAGACTGAGCGGTCAGTTTGGTGCGTTTGCAAGGAGCAAGAAGAGCATAGCAAACACAACCAAACAAGCGAATCATGGAGTAGTCTGGAGACTGTCCAGATAGACGCTCAAGAGGGATACCACCCTGCAGAACGGTAGAAGGCTGAATATTGATGAGATAAGCCGATGTAGCGACAGTCTCAGCCCAGAAATGCGGCGGAAGAGAAGAAGCAATCATCATGGCACGAGTGGTCTCAAGAAGATAGCGATGCTTACGCTCAGCAACGCCATTTTAGGCATGTGCACCAGGACAGGAGAACTGAGCAAGAGTGCCCTGCTCAGCAAGAACACCACGCAACATCTGGGAGATATACTCACCAGCAGAATCAGCACGAAACACACGAATGAGGGTAGAATATTGAGTACGGACCATGGCCGCAAAACGCTGATATATGGAGAGCACTTCACTACGAGAGCGCATAAAATACAACCAAGTATACCGACAAAAATCATCGATGAAATTTTTTTAGCTCTCAGATCTAATCTGGAACTGACGAAAACCAATTGGCAGATCCAATGAGCGAGCTGGAAACCGGCAGGTGAGCGCAGCAGATGAAGTAGACAGGGCGGCGGCGGGGCAGACGAGGCCGGGCCGCAGGCGAACGGACAGTCCGACGAAGACGGGCCTGGCGCGAAGTGACGTCGCGTGCGTGGCAACCGACGAAGACGGGACACAGGCAGTCAGCACGTCGGGCGGTGACGTCGTCCAGGGAGGTGAAGTCGTGGGCGCACGTCACGCGAGCGTCGGCAGGCGCGCGTCTCGCGCGGTCTCACGTCACGCACGGGCGGCGCGTGTCTCGCGCGGTCGTCAGGGAAACGGCAGGCCCGCGCGGGGAGCAGTTGGTTGGCGCGCGGGGTGGTTGGCGCGTAGCAGCGCGTGGGCACGCGCTGGAATCGAGGTAGACCAGGCGTGCGGCTGGAAGTATCCGGCGAGATCTGAAGGAATCGATCCGATCGAATCGATCTGATCCGGTGACCGAAAAAAAATCGAGATCGATCTGATCTGGAGAACGAAGATTAAATCGATCTGGAACGGGAGAAGACGGCCACGAACGAGGCGGCAACCGGTGGCGGCGACGACGACAAGACCGTCGGCGACAGGGACGGTGGCGGCGACGAAGTTGCAAGTAGGAGGAGGCTAACCTAGCTCTGATACCATGTCAGGAATATGCAACTTGTATTTCTCTGGGGGCCAAAGGCCACAATATATAGCACAGGTACATGTGCAAATATGCAGGAAGCCCCCTAACATATGGAGAAAATACAAATATATACATCTAACATGTATCATATTCGATATTATTAATAATTAATCTTTAAATAAAAACACTAAAATACCATGTTACAAGAGAAATTACATGGCATGTCGAGTAAATTTCGGATTGAAGTAAGTACTAACCGGCACTGGGAACTAAGAAGATATATTTTTTGCTCTCGTTACCTCCAGTGTCAGAAGCTAGCAATATTACAAAGATCAATCTGAGTGAATAGTGGATCGATCATCAGCTTGTAGAAAGTGCACATGTTGAGCGAATGTAGTCTATACTATGTGTCTATGCTAGAAAATATTAATGATTTTTTTTGCAAGGGATTGTGCATGGGTTTTCCTACTAGATTCTTCAATTTCTAAAGAAAAACTATGCACTCACATAGACTATGATTGGACAATTGTTTTACTGTAGCTAAATGTGTATTAGTATTTTTGTAAATATTTTCCATCCTCTTTGCCCGCCATCTAATAATAAGGAGCATCACTGCAGATATGTCATGCGTATATCTCATTCTCATCTTCCTCAGTTGCCCTCTCTCTTGCAGAATACAAATGAGCCTCCCTCCCATTATGTTTCCCTTGCAAATGCAATTCTATGATCAAGAGTGCACTGTACTTTTTTGGATATGGTGAATGGATACTGATTTGAATAAGATTAACTCCCTATAAGTACAAGTATTGATATATTTTCACAGCTAGGTCCCATGTGTCCACCCTCATTATTCAATATCATGTCCTAATTTCGTGCAACATTTAGAATGTGTGTTTATTACTCATACGCCACATTAGTACACGAAAGAGGTTTATACCTACCACACAACTCGGAAAGGATTGTGCAAGTGTTGAAACATATTACATGGAGTTCTGAAGTCTCTTGGAGTGCTAGGTGTGAAGAGGATCAAAGTTTAAGTACACCAAAAAAGAGATCTAAGCAGAGATCAATATGATGTAGCCTTGAGATTGAGTTTAGGAAGAGGAAGAAAAGAAGGCCTAGGTGCAGTAGGAAAATTTTAGCTCACTATATCTTCCACCTAAAGGCAATGCTTGGGAGTTCTGCCAGTGACGTGTCATTTTCATTAATTTGTGGGAACTTTTTCCTCTTCCTCTTGCTCTTGCTCTTGGTCTCTCTGTAGTATAGATGGAAGGGCTTGATAGGTTTTTTATGCACCGAATATCTCCCTTAGCACGTTTAGTATACTTGCACGACCAAAAGTTTGTTCCAGTTATGATGATGGCTTGGCCCTAGCCAGTAACTTACATAAAAGATGGAATAGGAAGTGGAGAAAAACGGAACAATCCTTTAACACTATTATTGGACAGACTAGGTGAAAGTAGTTAGCAAAGGGCACACCCTCCTTGATTCTGTTTACCCTGTGACGGCTATGCAGATTGCAAAACGACGCCGTATTCAACTCTACTATTATGACATCGCCCCGCTGGTTGAGGAGATCCTAATTGAAACCAAGCTCTGGATGCTAGGTGATGCGAAAGCGTTGTGTTGACTGCTGTTGCACGCATGCCCACCTGATGTATGATCCTTTGCGTATAGGGTAACCATATAGGTTTTCCCTTTTGTACATGTCTTGCCTTGTTTTTGGTCTATCTAGCTTTTAAATTCTGTTTACTTCTTTGTTTTTTTGGCTGTAAGACCCGCTCCATGCAGTTGATTGCTTCTAATACAAAAAGAAGCGCATTGTGATGCGTATTTTAGAAAAGAAGACACTACCACAATTCTTTAAAATAAGACATTTTGGCAGTTCAAATTGAGACGACCACAACCTCGTATATTTGGGAACATAGTAGTAGTAGTTAGTACTCTATGTAGTTAAAACTTCATTCGACCTAACTTAACTTCTCCTATTTCTGGTCAACTATAACATGGAATGTATATATTAACAAGAAACCTAGTAAGAGTACAACATTACTATGTTAGAGAATGCATAAGACATTCACACAATCTCATCTACTGCTTGGTGAATCCGAGACCTGACAATCTACAACGCAAGCTACTTTTGCGTACCCGATAATCTTCAACACCCATAGTTATACTGCTTATTTTGAATTCAGTGTGTCCTGCAAATAACAGGTGCTTTAGCTTTAGCAAATGAATCAGTGTGTACACTGTACAATAACTTTACGATGGATACATGAACATAAGATAGCAACCCATCAATTTGTTATTCTTGGAAGGACTTGTTGTTTAATTTTTTCTCCTACATAAATCAAATTGATGGATTGTTTTGCTTGTCTATCTTTTTTTCAAGTTGTAACAGAACACAATGTTTGCTGGGCCTCTGACACCCTCGGGTAATCATTCATGGCACGTGTTTTCCTATAGTAACTTAACGGTATTAATTAATTATGCTACTTTGTGGTTAACTGAAGTTGAAAATGCATGAGGAGTTGACACTCGATGATTCACCAGTAAACCAAGTAATGAATAGTGCAGTCAAACAATTGTGCATAGCTTCCACGATTAGGTCATGACACATGTGATGTGCCATCTACTCCATCGTCTGTGCTCTCAATATTAATAATATACCAAGAGAATTGGTGCTTTTCTTTTCCTTTTTCCTTGAAAAGCAGTTTATAGAGTTAAATTGTTTACATCAAATGTCATATGGGCCACTGTCGTGTGTCATTGACCGCTAGTTCCTATGGTGCAACGTAGGGCACATCCATTTCTTTTGCTCTTATCACATGGGTTCAATGAAGTCTTGAGCATTGCACTAGAAGCCTATATCTACCTTGCAACACTACATACATTATTCAATAGTTTGAGCCTCCTATCGTTAAAATTTCGGAGTTTAAGGGCTGGAGAGTGAGCCGGGAAGAGGATGAAAGAGACTCTCTAAGATCAGTGGGAATATGAACATGGAGGAAAACCTAGAGCGCAATTTGTCCTCCGGTATTGGAGGTAACAATTTGCTTTGTATTTTCCCGATGTCTCCTATTCCTATCATTCTTAGCAATCCTTCCTCTTCCTTTTGGTTTGCACATTTAATTTTAGGGAAGAAACAAGAAAGTTCCAGTCCACAAGTGATGACGTGTTGGAAGTGAGTCACAAAGAGGATGAAAAGAGGGTGTGAGAGCATTGGGCATGGGAACATGGAGGAAGCCAGAAAAATCCTTGCCTCTAAAATTAGGGGCTGAGATTCACATATTTTCCTAATGCCTTCCATGCCTATTGTTCGATGCTCCTTCCTCTTCCTTTTGGCTTGCATGAGTATGCATTTTGTTTAGCTGCTTCTTGGTGAAAGTTGTATAATTAGGATGATTTTATTTGTAATATTTCTAACTGTCCATCATCCGGCTATTGTAGCACCCACTCTCGAGGAGAAGATTCAAAGTCGACCAGCTGTTAAGGAGAAGAGCGACATCACCGAAGGTGTTGATTGGTAGGACATAGTGGCACAAAATGACGAACGGTGATGTTCCACCGCCAGGGATGATGCTACCATTGCTTCCTACGTGTAGCAATGCGACCCACGAGGTGCTTCCCCTAGGCTTGCTGCGATGGAGGTCTAGAGTGCTGAGCCCTAGCCATTGCCGTGGCTGATTCTACAGTTGCTGCACCTGGGCTTGCCGCAGCAGTTACCAACTCAGGAAGACTAACCATGAGACACTTAATGTAAGTTTAGGCAGTACAGATCCAATGATCTATCGAGTCATACTTCATATGTAAGAGAAGTACATGAGTAGATGTACATAGTTGGAGTAACTATCAATTACCTCATGATGGTGTCTCGGTCCACTTGAATCGACACAAAATTCAAACTTAGATATGATAAGTTTTGCAGAACAGAGAGGCACGCACCAAGATGGATGATAAAAAGTTGGAGCGGGCAGTGGTGTGAGAAAGCAAGGGGCAGAAACCGTCGCACATGCAATGAAGGTGTGATATATTCTCTCCATCGCAAATTGATTGACGCAAATTTTTCTAGATATGCATGTATGTAGATGTGTTTTAGTATGTGGATAAATGCGAATCTAGATAAATACAAATCAATTAATTTAGGATGGAGGGAGTACAAAAACAAGAACCAAAACAGTGTTCACATCCAATAAAAACTAACCATGATGACATTTTTTACATGAGATAAAAAAGAACCAAAACAGGTGGAGAGCAACACAACCATCACCACACATACTATGTTCTTCAGCGTAATAGCAGTTGGACACACACAGTAAATTATCAGCTTGACTGACTGTCATGCACAACGTGGCGCCTTAGCTGGACGGGTGCGCATCAGTAACAACATGTGCAAGGTGGCACACGAGTGGGGTGTGTTGCAATGTCGTGTGGGCCTGCGAGCCGGTGTATTACGCGTGTGTGATAGAGTATTAAACAGAAGGTTGTAATCGAAAAGGGTATGATATGAATGAGAAGAAAAGTAGGAACTCATCTTTCTCTCGTTCCTCCTCCCAGTTCTTACTTCTCCAAGAGGATCATCCGAATCCTTCCTGGCAATCATACCAGTAAGGGCGGTACAAATGGTATCAGATTCAGATCTGATCTAGGGGGGATACTGGGGTGTGAGCTCTCCCAATTCGCTCTGTTGTGTGCTGTAATTCAGGGAAGCTTTCAAGCGGATCGGTTGGCACCGGCCGGTGAGGAGACACCACGGCACCTCCCAAACCTTCACCGCAGACGCAACTAATGCTGACGACGATGGGGAGGCGGCGGCTTCGACGGAAGAATCCCTCACCGAGTGCAGGTAGGCGGTGGATTTGCTGCGCGGCCGCATCACGATCATGAACTCCACGCGGCTGGATCTTGTTGCATAGCTCAACGGAGCAAGCGGACGTGGCCTAACACATCACTGCTCTCGACAGCAAGCTCTCAAAGACCATCGAGCGCATGGATCGGCGTCACCCATGGTCCCGATCACCGGAAGAGGACGACCCAGATCCGGAGGAGGTACGCGCTGCCGGCAAGGGTACATTTCATGTGGCCACCACCATGTGGTTGGATCATTTAATTTGGTCCTCGAGCAGCAGAATCCACTCCCTGGCGTTCTTGATTTTCCCGCAAAATAGACATACATGTACTAAGAAAAAAAAAGTTAAGTGGAAGTCAGAAGGCACATTCGGATTCTCAGTTCTCATGATGGTAGACTTGTCATCGAAAGATGCCCAGATTGAAGCAACACATGTGTGGTGAATCGGCATGTAATACGATTTCAGGCTAACTGAAGATTGTGGAAGAAATATGTCTTTTTCTCTGTATTTTAGGTTTTAATCTTCATGGTTAACAATGGCCAGCAACATAACGGACATCAATGTCATTATGGCTACATGAATATCTACCTCCAATGCACGTTTTTCTCCTTTTTGATCAGTTTTAGTTTGGTGTATTTACTTGCCTGTCTAGTTTAACTTCCCATTCATTGCTGGGAAGAGAACAAGTGGACATCAATGTCATTATGTCTAGGCAAGTATCATCTATGTCCTCGGGTGTATCTATCTTTTTTCATTTCCTTTGTACTCTTACAGCTCCATTATCATTACCTCCTTTTATTTTATCTTCCCCTTATAAATGTACAACCCATGCCTGGACTAAGCAGTCACTTTTTGGATATGTTAATAGAAATTGCAGAATATCACAAATTAACATCAGAGATCATTCACTACTATGTCCTATGGCGCATTGTGAAGTAGGTATGTACATTACTCGTACATGAAAGGTCAACAACGAATCGACAAGTCTATATAACCTAGTGTTCTCAGGATTCTGGAATTAGCTGTCTGGGTGAGGAGGGAATAGGACGAGAGTGTCCAAGAGCAGTTGAATGTGAACATCTAGAAAAGCATCAATTCTCCAGATTTCCTCTCGTAGCATAGAAGAGATCTAGTTCTATGTTTTTCTGATGCCTCCCATTCCTTTTGTTCTTGGGTGCTCCTTCCCCTTCCTTTTGGATTGCACAATAATCTTAGTAGGGAGACAGGAAATATTGGCATACATTTAGATGGCTCTAACTTCTTCAGAGTGACCCTAGGAAGAGGAAGAAAAGAGGGTCTAAGAGTTGTAGGAATGGGAACATGGAGGAAGAGTGCGTAGACTTGGCTTCATGTTTTTCCCAATGCCTCCTATTCCTATGGTTCTTAGGTGCTCCTTCCTCTTCCTTTTGGCTTTCAACAGGATACTAGTTCCCATGTTGTTTTGGCTCTTGATGCAACCAAAATACCAGATATAGTACCGATAACACATTATACTTTCCGATTGTCCCTAATCCAAAGTTAGCATAATGGCCGACCTTCGTGAAGTTTATATAGAAAATTACGATGAAAATTATTTTTTACAGTGTACACAGCAAGGTACGATGCAAATTTGTAAGGAATTAAATGATGTATGAAACTATATAAATCCTGACAAAACAAGTAATGGCACAATATTGAGGCTGGTAATGACATTTTCTTGTGGCAACTAGGTTGATAATCTATCTACTAATTTACACAGAGGTAGGTTCGTCCGCCTAGATTTTGGTTCCGATTTTTTGTTGGACGGTTTTGCCCCTGTGAGTTCAGACATATTACGGGAGTGCCACCGCCCAGTCAAACCTGAAACGTTTATTTTCTTATGCGTTTGTTTCTGTTGGCCCGCTCCTTTGCCCCGGTCGCCCAACTCCACCAACGCGCGGTCGTACGGAGTGTTTCTGTCCTTCGTCCGTACGGATTTGACCGTTCTACCCCTGAAGTTCGGAGTTATTACAGCATTGCCACCGCTTAGTCAATCAAACTGGACGGTTCGCTTCGGTTTTACTGGACAAGCTGGGCCTGGAGGGAGACACGGGATATGCTTCTTCCTATCTGAACATAACTGTCGTGGCCGCCATCCACATACGGCCGCTGCCAAGTCGATCTCCGGTCGCGAGAGACCTCCACCTCCTACAGCCAGTGAAATAGAACCGCCACGGTCCAAAACCTCATTGTCCCCAAGCTTCAGGTCGTCCACCGTCCTCCCATGGCTCCTCCCCGAGCATCCGATGGTGGGGTGTGGGGACGGCGGTGGGAGGCCGGCGCTAACAGAAGTGGGGTACAGGGAAGGGGAGGCCGGAGCTGCTATGGTTCGAGACAGGCGCGTGCGCATCTGGCGGAAGGGATGGAGGTCGCGCCATATGACGACGGAAGAAGGGGCAGAGGGGATGGAGGGGTCGTCCACAGCCGAGGCAGAGGCCGATGCGTCCACCGATGGGAACGGAAGCGGGCGTAGGGTGTGAGACTGCGGGGTCTACCGACGGGGATGGAGGTGAATCCACCGGCTGGGCGGAGGCCGCGGCGTCCATCTGCGGGAAGGGAGGCGGTGCCGCCTCGCCTCAACCCGAGAAATCCGGCCTTTGCAGGTCGTATGTCTTCCCCTTCTAGCACCAATGTGGTGTCCTCGCCGCTGAGGTTCCCCTTCACGCTGGTCTGAGGCAAGCATCAGCAGGGGCTACGTGTTCGAAGGGATCCAGGAAATCTGGGGCTCCGTCTGTCGCCGGGAAGGGCGGGGGATTGAGGGGATGGATGCGGGGGGTCAGGAGGGAGTTCGCTTGGGGCAGGGAGCCTGGGAGACGATGCTCTCGACACGAAAGTTTTTCCTTTTTCTTTTTGCGTAGATCGGCAAGAAGACATGGTTGACCTGTTCAGGGAGGAGGCATGCGCATGTGTACACTGTACATGAATGTCTATTTGTATTGCGAGAAAACAAAAAAACATAATCGCAGCCAACAAAATAACGTGGTTGGACTTCTGCGCCCGATGTCTACATTGGCCTTCTCGTCTTCTCTATTTGTAACTGAGGCTACGCAATGAGAAAGTCCATATTCTGGGATATAAGGACACACCTTTTTACTCAATTTCTTTTGTATGCATATTTAAGAATTCAAATCATAATTTCCTTACATGAAAATTTAGAATATTTCGTCGTGTAATTAGTTCGTCAGGGTCATAATTTCCTTATCAGCATCCGATCCAAGGGAAGGAACCCTATAAAATACAAACAGAAGTTATTTAAATGTTTGCAAAAGTGAGAGATATTTAGGACCTCTTTAGAATGTAGAAGCCCGAATATCGGCACATGCTATGGGTGGCGATCAGATGGACTGATGTATAAATTTCGTCCTGGAGCAGCACTTTTCTTTCTGAAGGTATATTTCTGACGATCCAATTTTCTGAATTTTTTTCAACTGCTACCGAAGCAGCACTTTTGTTATTGAAGGTACCTATGCATCGGTCCAATTTTCTACTTCACTAGATTTTATCCAAGATTCACATTATGTTCTGAATAAACCTGAGTTCACAAGCCTCCAAGTGGCATGGAGGGCAAGAAGGCTGAGGCGACACAATTGGTGTGTCCGTAGAGAAAGTAAACAAAGACGCACGGTCCAGAGGTGAGAATATTTAGGATCTCATTTATGCATCATGCAAAACGATTTATATCCCGATGCAACGCACGGACATGTCTGCTAGTAAATTATAGATTGACATGTATTTGTTTCTTGTTCTCTTACCATTTGACCGTGTCAACCGCACACAAGAAAATAAATAGTAATATGAACACCGATATTGTTTTCTCTCTTGTATAAGTTCATTGCTACTAACTTGTACAAATCGGGACATTCCACATATATCATCAATCTAGCAGCTTGTACAAAGTCAGGACATGGCCCATATATCATCAACTAAGGTAGAAAATGGAGTTATAATGGAGATTTGGAAAAGATAGGGAATTTCATATTATCATGTAAAGTGGGTAGAACAACTTGTGTGATTTTGTGGCAGGTTGCAGCTCCTAATATTCTACATTCATTATGCAGATAGTAATTCTTATAACTCTCTCATTTACAAAAAGATACATGACAAGAACCAAATGGTTGTTATCTTTTTTAAAGTGGTGAAGTGAGATTGGACAAACCACCTAGTGCTATGAAATCCCTTATTCTCCTAATTATATTGGATTAAGACTATCCTGGGATACAAGATGCTCCAGCAGATGCGCA
This sequence comes from Avena sativa, assembly GCA_916181665.1. NCBI lineage: Eukaryota > Viridiplantae > Streptophyta > Magnoliopsida > Poales > Poaceae > Avena > Avena sativa. The sequence continues at coordinate 315,213,833 of OV702280.1, read as the reverse complement.
CAACTCGAAAGAAAAGTGTTTGTGCTGAACCAACAAGTACAGTAGATTCATGTTTACTAGATTGTAGATGGCTAGAAAGCCAAGAACTTATCAGATCATAATATATCTTAGTATTTATGAGGGTTTTTGGTTAATTTTTGCTAATGGTTCCACATTTCGAAAATAGAGTCCTTGTTGATTTACCCTCCTAATTTCACTTTTCTATTTTATGAACATAACTTTATTAACTAGTCACTTCTTGTACCAAATATTTTTTTCAAATAGAATCTAATGTATTATCAACCATTAAACCAGATTTAAGATATGCTCGATTTTCATGTGCCTTACTAAACAATTCCCTATGCAGCCAAATCGTGAATTGAGCAATGACTTGCAAGTTTAACCTCTTTTTGCAAAAGATCAAGCAATATAGCCAATTGGGTGTACTTTGCTCCTCCATCATGCCTCTTTCTTTCTATAGCGACACAACTCAGGGTCAATAACTCTCTAGATATGCATAGGTGGAAGGTCTCCCAATCAGGGTTTTTAAGGCGTTGCATAAGCGACGCTTAAGCGCCAAGGATGATCTCTTCCTTCTTTCTTACAGAATGAAGGATGATCTAAAATTCTCTCATATATCTTGGCTAGAAGTTCTATAGTTCTCTGGGCCCTGGGCTAGGCCCTTTTTGTATATTCCCTCCTCCCTTTATATCTTGTACATAGTTCTTATTTTAATAAAATTTTACTATGAGGGCCTCCCCTATAGTTTTCAGCTCAAAAAAAAGAGTGCACACAAACCACTCTAAGACGCCTTAACACCTTGAAACCATGGCTCTCAATTCATCTCAAAACGTGGTCCCAACGCATTAACTGATATCACTTTGGAGGAGAGACGGTCGCATACCTTCCCCGGGAGGGGGCTTTTCTTCGATACAATCACTGGACTCAACCGCTTAGACTCGATATAGCACTTGTAAACTCATACAGGAATCTATCAACTTTACTTAGAGGAGGAAGTGGAAGGGGTAGGTCAACTGTTTTAAGTCTGGATGGTTCCTCTTGTTGGTATGGCGTTGGTATGCCTCGCTATGCTCAAATCTATGGACAGAGGGGATAGAAATTTTAATTTTCGATACACCAAGCTGATACATGAAAAAAGAGGGATAATAGTAGTTGCAAGGGTGCTGCTTCTTTTTCTACACCATATATTCAGATTTACAATCGTGTACCACTACATCATAGGTTTATAGGTCTATATAAACTCTAGAGCTCCCAAGGAACTTCATTTTCAACTCCTTGTATGGTAAGTTGCTGAGCCTGGAAGAGGAAGAAAGAGAGGTTCTAAGAGCAGTAGAAGTGGGAACATAAAGGAAATCACACCTATAATATCTCTTCTATAATTAAGTGGAGATTTAGTTTGATGTTTTGTTGATTCCTCCCATTCCTATCGTTCTTAGATGCTCCTTCCTCTTCCTTTGACCTGAACAATTATTTTGACTGGAGAAAGAAATTTAAACTCAGAGGGTCTAAGAGCGGTGTAACGCACTCTAGGCCTCCTAACATGCCTGACACTTTATAAGTCAACAAACAAAATTTAACTTGCAACGCATCTAGTTATTCCAGTGTGCAACATGTATCCAATTACTCTTCCCTACCCCACGGTGCCATGCAATGTAACCCTAGCGCCCTAGACGGGTCCCATGCAAAAGGATCAGTTTGTGAATAAATCAAAATTGGTTCATTTTGTGTTGTCATTTTAGATTTGGGTCAAATTGGTCTGTTTTCACACAGAGACCATGCATATGAATCAACATAGCTCACCAAAAAAGAAATCACGTGCTACATTGATGTATATGTGTCTGTCCATTTATCACTAGTCACTCGTGTAATTGGTTGCAACAAAAGATCAAAATAGTTAAGCATTGCAATGACTACATGCCGAAATGTGTGAATCTGAAGTACTATGTATAAACATTTGGAGGCGGTAGGATGAAGAGAGAGGGAGAGAGGAAAGAGGAGAGGGAGTAGGAGAGGGAGGGGAAGGAGTTACATATGACATGAACTTGGAGATCATGTCCAAGAATATTAATCATTAATCTTTAAAACAAAACATTGGAATACCTTGGTTGGGAGTTCTTCTAGTGACGTCCCCTTTTCATTAATTTCGTGGGAGATCTTTCCTCTTCCTCTTGGGCTCTATGTAGTATAGTTTGGAAAGGCTTATTTATTTTTTTGATCCACTGAATATCTCATTTAGCACATTCAATATACTTGCACCACCAGAGGTTTGTCTAAAGTTATGGTGATGTCTTGGCCTTAGATTCTACGAAAAAAGGCATACATGTTAACTTGTGAGTATTAAGCACATCAATCTAACATAAGATGCATAAGTTCTAGAGTTGCAAGACGTAAAACAGATAGTACCATTAAAAAAAGATGGACACACAATTTCATCACATACCATATATATGTCAGTAGTTATATCTTGAATAAAATCTAGCTCAATATGAATTAAGTATAACTTCCATAAAAGATGGATTATAAAGTGGAGAAAACTTAAGAGAACAGTCCTTTAACATGAACACTAGATAGCCTATGTGAAAGTAGTTAGCAAAGGGCACACCCTCCATCATTCTTCTGACCATGTGATGACTTTGGATATTGTGAAACGACGCCATATTTGACTCTGCTAATCATGACATTTCCTCGCTGGTTGAGGAGATCCTAGTCGAGACCAAGCTCTGATACTCGTGGACACAAAAGCTTTGCCAGTTGCCGCTGCACGACACACCCACCTGATGTCCGATCCTCTGCGTGTAGGGTAACCATATAGGTTTCATTTTTGCATGTCTTGCCTTTCTTTGTTCTAGCTTTTCAGTTATTCTCGCTTTTTCATTCTTTTTGGATATAAGACCCACACGGTGCAGGTGATAGCTTCTAATACAAAAATAAGCACATTGTGATGCGTGTTTGAGGAAAAATAGACTACCGCAATTCCTTAATACACAGTGCAAATAAATATGTTCATGTTGAATGAGCATGTATACTGTACAATTACTTTATGATGAATACATGAACAATCCATCAGTTTTTTATTCTTCCAAGGAGTGGTTTTTCTATTTTTTATCCTACATAATCAACTTCATGGATCGGTTTTCTTGACTATCTTTGTTTTCTAGTTATATCAGAATAAAGTGTTTGTTGAGCCTCTGACACTCCGAGGTAATCATACACGGCACATGTTTCCTATAGGAACTTAACAATATTAATTATTGTGATACTTTTTGGTTAACTGAAGTTAAAAATGCATGTGAAATCAACAAAGTTGACACTAGACGATTCACCAGATAAACGAAGTAATTAATACTACAATGCTTGGCAAGCAATTTTGCACAACTTCCATGTTTAGGTCATGAGGCATGTGATGTGGCATCTACTCCATCCTACGTTCTCTCACTCTTAATAATATACCGAGAGAATGTGTGGGTTTCTTTTCTTTTTTTACTTTAAATGCACATCATAGAGTTAAATTGTTTACGTCAACTGCCATGTGGGCCACTGTCATGTGTCATTGACTGGTAGTTCCTATGATGCAACACATGACACATTTATTTTGTTGCTGTTATCACATGGGCTCAATGAAGTCTAGAGCACTGCACTAGAAGCCTTTATATACCTTGGAGCACTACATACATTATTCAACGGTTTGAGCCTCATATTGTTGAAATTTTGGAGAGCGATCCGGGAAGAGAAAGAAAGAGACTCTCTAAGATCGATGGGAATAGGAACATGGAGGAAAACCTAGAGATGATCAATTTGTCCTCCAATATTGGAGGTAACAATTTGCTTTGTGTTTTCCTGACGCCTCCTATTCCTATTGTTCTTAGTACTCCTTCCTCTTCCTTTTGGCTTGCACATTTACTTTTACTAGAAAGTTCAAGTGCATAAGTTTAGGTGATGAAGTGTTGGAAGTGAGTTATGAAGAGGATGAAAAGAGGTTCTGAGAGCCTATGTGAAAGTAGTTAGCAAAGGGCACACCCTCCATGATTCTTCTGACCCTGTCATGACTTTGGATATTGTGAAACGACGCCATATTTGACTCTGCTAATCATGAAATTTTTCCACTAGTTGAGGAGATCCTAGTCGAGACCAAGCTCTAGATGCTCGTCGACACAAAAGAGTTGCCAGCTGTCGCTGCACGCACGCCCACCTGATGTCTGATCCTCTGTGTGTATGGTAACCATATAGGTTTTTCATTTTTTTTCATGTCTTGCCTTTTTTTGTTCTAGCTTTTCAGTTCTTTTCGCTTTTTCATTATTTTTGGCTATAAGACCCACGCGATGCAGGTGATAGCTTCTAATACAAAAAGAAGCATATTGTGATACGTGTTTGAGGAAAAAGAGACTACCTCAATTCCTTAATACATAGTGCAAATAAATATGTTCATGTTGAATGAGCGTGTACACTGTACATTTACTTTATGATGAATACATGAACAATCCATCAGTTTTGTATTATTCCAAGGAGTGGTTGTTCTATTTTTTGTCCTACATAATCAAATTCATGGATTGATTTGCTTGACTATCTCTGCTTTCTAGTTGTAACAGAATAAAGTGTTTGTTGGGGCTTTGACATTCTGAGGTAATCATACATGGCACATGTTTTCCAGTAGGAACTTAAGAATATTAATTAATTGTGCTACTTTGTGGTTAAATGAAATTAAAAATGTATAAGAAGTCGAAGAAGTTGACACTCGACGATTCACCAGTAAACCAATTAATTAATACTGCAATGCTTGTCAAGAAATTGTGCACAACGTCCACAATTAGGTCATGAGGCATGTGATATGACATCTACTCCATCCTTCGTTCTCTCACTCTTAATAATATACCGAGAGAATGTGTGGGTTTATTTTATTTTTTTCCTTTAAATGCACATTATGGAGTTAAATTGTTTACGTCAACTGCCACGTGGGCCACTGTCATGTGTCATTGACTGGTAGTTCCTATGATGCAACACATGACACATTAATTTCATTGCTGTTATCACACTGGATCAATGAAGTCTAGAGCACTGCACTAGAAGCCTATATATACCTTGGAGCACTACATACATTATTCAACAGTTTGAGCCTTGTATTGTTGAAATTTTGGAGAGTGTGCCGAGAAGAGGAAGAAATAGACTCTCTAAGATCGGTGGGAATAGGAACATGGATGAAAACCTAGAGTTGGTCAATTTGTCCTCCAATATTGGAGGTAACAATTTGCTTTGTGTTTTCCTGATGCCTCCTATTCCTATTGTTCTTAGTACTCCTTCCTCTTCCTTTTGGCTTGCACATTTACTTTTGCCATAAAGTTCAAGTGCATAAGTTTAGGTGATTAAGTGTTGGAAGTGAGTCAGGAAGAGGATGAAAAGAGGTTCTGAGAGCATTGGGCATGGGAACATGGAGGAAAGCCAAAAACTCCTTGCCTCTAAAACTAGGGGCTGAGATTCACATGTTTTCCTAATGTCTCCCATGCCTATTGTTCTGAGATGCTCCTTCCTCTTCCTTTTGGCTTGCATATGAGTATGCATTTTGTTAAGCAGTTTGTTAGTTAATGTTGTATGATTAGAATACTTTTATTTGCAATCTTTCTAACTAGCCCATCACCTTGAGACTGATGAATTATAAAAAAGCTAAAAAAACTAAAAGAAAAAACATGTGTTAGTAAAGGAACTTCAAGAGATGAATTATTAACATCCCTCAAAAAACTTGACTTAATCTAGTGTGTTCAAATACTACCATTTTACTAATGTTTTATTAGCAACAAAAAAACACTCCGGTCATTTGCTTGCCTAATGAGGTTTCGAGGGTGAATTGGGAAGATGAAGAAACACGACCTATAAGCAGTTTGCATGGGATCAAGGAGGACAACACAATTAATTCCTTCTAATTTTAGATATTTGATTTATTCGCCTTTTCTCACTGCCTCACATGCCTATTGTTCTTGGGTGCTCTTTTTTATCTTCTTGGACTTGCACAACTTATGTACCAACTCATAGTTACCTGGTCAACTCCAATTCAGATTAAACCGACCAAAATCAGCATATAACGCAATAGCTCGGGGAGGAAATCCATCGAGAATTCTATAATAGCCCTTGGCCTAATCAGTAAACAAGCCTGTCAAACATCTTTTCTAATTCTTTACATCACCAGTAGAATGGAGTGTGTCATGGAACTTTTACAAGTTTACAGCTTAACAACCCAATCATCCAATTATAAGTCTTACCAAAGAGTCCATGTTTTCCTCATACATCGCCAATTTCAAATTACTATGTGACTGTTGTTTAAAACATGTTAGGAACCACATAAACTATTCACACAATTTCCTACCCAAAAATGCGTCAATAATATCTTATAAATTAATTGGAGGTATCATCAAACTAACATCTCCCGTGGAGGCCAACAATAGTATATTCACCACTGGTCTGCACCTAAGTGGGATCTAGTTCCGTAGTGTATGGTCTAAAAAAAACAGTTAAGGGTTATGATACAAAGCTTCTATCCATTTCTAAGCTCATTTCACCCATTAGAAGGACATATTTTTTTTGGAAGAAACTGCACCAACATGATGCAATATCAATTAATTAAGATGAGCACCCGGAATTATTGTTTGATCTGAATCAATGCTTGACAAATAGAGAAATGACTCGACAAACAAAAATCTAGAGGAGATTGAGATAGAGTGTAACAAAAAAAATATCTACCCACATGTAGCCATGTGTTATGGTTGGACTCAAATCATCATTATATCATGTATGCAACTGAAGTTAGTGAACACATTGTTCCCAAATTTAAAATACCATGCTAAATTAGATAGTTATATATTTTTCCGCAAAAACGCAAAAGCTTTGTGTTTTGATTCATTGATAGAAAAAAGAAGTCATCCTTACAAGCCTAAGAAAAGGCTGAAACACCCACCACTCAAAAAAGACTACGGATACAGGTAGAGAGACACAGGTTACAACGAACACCTCCAACCTAAACACGTCCTAGAAGCCCATCTCACAAGCACCGGGTCGCCATAACCCACCAAAGCGCCCAAAGGGGAGGGGAACACCGATTTTGCAAAGAAGGGCAAAACCGGGTCACCCCCGCTTTGAAGAGTCAAAGACGCTGCGGACTAAAGGTCTCGCCTCAATCCGCCAACTGCCAATGGCGCCCTGAAATGTTGGACGATCCTAAACTGCCGCAACCCTAGTCCATCGCCACAAGTGGATACTACCGCCAGTCGACTCTGTCGAGTGCTTACATGTGTCCAAGATGCTGCAACATAGGATCCTCTACCGACCGCCACCCATGACATCCAAAGTAACCATGCTCGCACGACACATGTGCACAACGGTTCTGATAGAGGGTCATGGCCCGTGTCGTCGGCTCGCATTCCAGCTCAGAGTCCAACCTCCAAAAACAGCGCCTCCAAGAAGGTAGCGACATCACCATGTCGTCGCTGTCCGATCCGGCTCACAAAGCCCGATCTAGGTTTCATCCGGAGGATTACACCACATGAGATGGAGTGTATCGGGGCTCCTCGACAACGCCACCAAGGAGGAAAATGACGCCTGAGGGGCGCCTTCATCGCCGGCACCGTTAAATTCGGGCAGGGCCTTAGCCCGGAGCACCACGACCACAAGCGTGCCACACAACCTCGCACATACACCACCACAAATACCTAGTGCCCCGGAAATGACATTAGCCCAGAAACTCGTTTAGACCGCCATCTTGCCAACAAAGTCCACCACGTGCTGCACATCAAGGACCGCATGGGATGCCAACGTCCGCCTCCTGCCGGACACTGACCACCCAAGCGCGATTGACCAAGTTGGCCATCGCGCATCAAGCACACCCCTGAAGAACCTACGACCTCCGGTCTTTCCGGCCGCCGCAACACCCACGTAGCCGTTGATCCAAGGAGGGAGGAGGAGGAGGTGGTGGCTGAAACACCCGGCTTAGGGAGACTAGACTGGCTAAGTCCCGCCCGACCCAGAGCAGGCCCAAAAGGACCCAGATCTGGGCCTGCAGATCCACGCCAGCTAGAGCCCTCCTAATCCAGATCAGGCCCAAAAGGGCCTAGATCTAGGCCTGCAGAACCGTGCCGCCAGGACGCCCTCCACCCGCGCCACTCCGGCCGTCTAGCAGTGCCGTGATCCGTTGTCGGCGCCACACCTAGGCGCTAGGAGGACCTCACCCTCACCAACTCCGGCCAGCACTGTCGCCGTTTTCAGCGCCGCAGCACCCAGGCGTCGTCGTAGCCCAGCACCTCCTAGCGTCGTCGCCGTCACCAGCTTCGTCGGCGCAACACCTGTGTCGGTGTGCATGGCGGTGGCCAAAACCGCAGGTCCGCTCATGGCGGTGGCCAAAACCGCAGCTCTCTATCGCCGCCCCAGGGACGCCTCCATCCAGGAGAGCAGCGCCTCCATGAACGTCGTCGGGTCGCCCGCCTCGTTGGACTCCTGCAGCTCCTTGCCACCGAATGTCGCCAGGCCACGCACCGGCGCCATAGAAGAGAGCGCCGCCGCTGCGCGAGAAACAAGGCCCCGCCGCCGCCCAGGCTTTGCCCAGCGGGACCTTTGGCGGCGGCGGAGGGGAGGGGTGTGGGGACGGGGAGCTCTGCCGGCGGCACGGTTTCCCCCTTGTCGCTTGGGTTGGGCAACGCGGGGGTCGGGAGCCCGTCCACGACTCTCGGGGCTTGGAGGTATTAGACGGTTCTAGTTAGTTATATATTAGCACAAAAGTATCATGAGGTACACCATAAGAATTTATGAGAAATCATGTACGTATTAGAGCTACAACAATTTAAATTAGAGCTGTAGTAAGGCATAATTTGTAACTAGTTTCAAAGTGTTCTTAAGTATATTAGGCACCGAAGATTGATTGAGGATATCCGCAAAAAAAGAAGATTGATCGAGGAACTTTGTCATTCAAAAAATATACGTGAATAACACTTTCTCACTACCAAGTGATGTATACATTGCATAAATAACACATTAGTGCAATATAGGCAAAGTTTAACAAGATTGCCTATGTTGAAGTCAACATAGGCAAAGTTATGAGAGAAAACACTTGCTCAAAACAAATGTGACAAAACGCATTACATGCATTTTTCTACAATTACTTTATACCTAGATCAGTTTGTTGATTGGACGCATTCCCTAAGGCAAGAATATTTTTTTTATCTGTCAGTAATTTTAGACACACCTTCAGATGAATAAGGTACATAATTAGGAAGTCAAAACATGACGAAAATATCTCAAAAGTTTACAAGTTTACAGGATATAATAATGTACTATGTACTTTATTGCACCATTCATAGAGGCTAGGTTAGTAACTCATTTCCCTAAGGCCTCGTTTTGTTCCTGTGTTTTTTAGTGGATCAATTGGGTTAGTCCTCCAGGGATTGGGTGTTCACCCAATCCATGTCAAAGCTTGCGTCGAGAGAGAGTTTCCAAAAAGCGAGGAGAGGGTCAGGTTTCAGTTTAAAGTGCAATTCGAGTGTTTTGGCAGGGATATATGGGGTTGAACCCGTTCAAACCCAGACTACAAAACAGCCTAGGTAGGATTTTCGGGGATCTCGAGGTTGACCCGCAAACACTCCGTAAAACATCACAAAACCGGTGTGCAAAACGTGGCCTAAAAGAATTTGGGAACCTCAATTACAAACTGCAAGTTATAGAGAATTCAAAGCTCTTAGTTGACTGCACACAAGAAAACTTTCATTAGCTCCAGAAAAAAACTGCAGTACAGTTTAAACATACATGATGCAAATTTTGCTTATAGGAAACCTCTAACATTCATGTGTTAAATGGATAATATTTTTAATTCGAATTTTCATGTGGCCATAGGCAGGCTGTCTTTATCTTGACATATTATTTTCTTGATTCTTGTGATCTTTCTCACATGCGCTATTCTCTCTTCATCCACCTACTCTTTAAACAGAAACTGAAGAATGCATGCTTTATTGCCCTTTCCATTTGCAATAAATGTTCATTCTTTATGAGAGATAAATCTTTTCCTTTTCTATGAGCATGAGAAAAGTTGTCATGATCTCCCATAAGTGTTCCAGCCATTAAATGATATGTAGTATGGTGCACCATAAACTTCAGAAGAAGAGTATATAAACCCAAGAATACTACAAGGATTATTCAACAGTTCAATCTTCTAACTCTTGAAATTTTGTGAGCATAGAAGGAGACATTAATGGTGAGCAAGGAAGAGGAAGAAAGAGATTGTCTAAGAGCAATGGGAACAGGAACATGGAGGAAACCTTGAGCTATCCATTTACACCTCTAGACAGGTGGTGGTTTCGCAAGTGCTTCCCGATGCCTCCCATTCCTATAGTTCTTAGGTGCTCCTTTCTCTTCCTTTTAGCTTGCATAATTGTCTTTGCAAATAGTATGCAAATTTAGATGCTGAGAAAGTGAAGGCGAGACGGAAGAGGAAGAAAAGACGACCTAAGAGCACTGGGCATGGGAACATGGAGGAAAGCCTAAACTACTACTGTTTCCCTCTATAATTGGGGGTCAGTATCTGTTCAGAGTTTTTCCAATCCCTCTCATGCCTACTTTTCTTAGGTGTTCCTTCCCCTTCCGTTTTGCAGAACAAAGTTATCAAAGTGTAAACAGAAAGCTTGACTCCTTTGTGTTTTGGTATAGTAGACTTGGTGCGCAGGGTGCCAAAATGCAACAGACAACTCAATAACACATACCAAAATTGTCCTTGGACTAGGTCAACGAATGATTACTGTGATAAAAATCAGATCTATGATGATTTCACTGAATTTCACTGGTGGAGAACGTGTCATGCGTCCCGGTTGGTAAGGGGATTTAGTCCCGGTTTCCCAACCGGGACGGGGCAATCGGCGCAAAATCCCCCACCCTTTAGTCCCGGTTACCCCACGAACCGGGACAAAACAACGTACACGTGGCCGCTGCTCTGCGCGAGGAGGGGGGAGGGAGGAGCAACCGTCCTGTTTCGTAACACCAACCGGGACAAATGACCCTCTGCCGCGACAGAGATTTGGCACATTTCTCTGTCATGGCAGAGAATTCATTTTGGCAACATTTTTTTGCCGCGACAGCATTTTGGCCACTTTTTGTGCCGCGGCAGAGAATTTATTTATGTTGTTTTACTTTTTATTTTGTGTTTTGCACTCATCAATAAAGGAACCATTATATTACACAAGATCATCATGACAATATAGATCCAAGTGTCGATACACGGATTTCATGCACTACATACAAAATATGCTCTTTGTATAATCCCTATTGCCTATACACACCCGCATTGTATTCTTCTTTTGGGTTTAAGACTTCTGCATCCAAGAATCCCGCCAATTTATCCTGAATTGCTCGTACGCGATCCTTTGGCAGAAAACCGTCCCGTAGACGTTCGAGATGATTTAAAAAAGGTGTCAACCTATATGAATGAAACTAAACATAATTTGATAATAATAAAAAACTATAGAAATTGTTTACGTACGTTAAGTTGCTCTAAATTTCTGTCCATCTCACAGCACGTCCGACGGATGAACTCGCAAACATAGTATCCACATAAATTGTTCCCTGGTCCCTGCGTCAGCACTTTACGAGAACAGAATTTAATCAAAATAATAATCAAGCATAATAATAACGGTATCAAAACTAGAATCAAAGAGATGCGTGAATATAGCTAGAGGTGCTTACATATAGTGATTTAAATGTAAGATCCTCTTTCCAAACACCTCTAGCCTTCTTGGTGAACCATTTCCAAGCGCTATCCGGCGAAGAAAACGAATAAAAGAAGTTATTAATTACTTGATATCATAAAATTCACGAACGTTGCTGATATAGTGTCGTAATGATTAGAATTACCGCTCGAGAATCATCTGCATGTCCTTCCACATCTCAAGGGGTTTATGTTTCGAGTCCATGACTAGTACCCGCCCTTTGTCAGGTTGAATGATTAACGGAATAGAGTGGAAGCTGCGCATGCATAACTCATCAATTGTATACTTAACGTCGAGTAAGCGAAATAGAAAGTGTATACAAGACAATAACGCTCACTCGAAGTTGTAAGGAAATAGTATTTCCCTTATGGTTTCTTAAAACCTTAACGCGTGTACAATATTATCCTCCATATCCTGGGGTTTTGTTTTGAGATTAGCTTGATGAACCCAATATAGGTCAACGAACCCAATGTTATAGATTTGTCCTCTGCTGCATTCGAGAATCTTCATTCTGCATATTATAGTATGATTATATACATGCAATAAACGAGGTGAGATAGCTAGAGAATAAATTAATTACAGAAGTAGTACTTATAGACAATAGGCACTGATGATCGATTTGTCCAAGGCGTCTTGATTGAATAATTGAAATAGTTTAACAAATTCAATGGCTATCATGTCATCTACTTCTTTCCCATAATTCTTTGTTGTAA